>JAMJFZ010000107.1:42450000-43137500 GCA_026225945.1 Cricetomys ansorgei | reverse complement strand
AACATGTCTACGATGACTTTTCCTTGATTCAAAGAAAAGTTAATCAAACTCTGTACTTGTTCAAGCCCTACGATGGTGTTACCGACGATGATGTCTATACAACACAGACATCCCCTCTGTTTCTTAGGACATAGTACAGTATTTGAACGCTGCCTCTACATGGCATATTCAGACCTTGCAGAAACCACTTAACTGCCGAAATTGCCCAACTGGAAGCTTCAATTTTTGGCACCAGGAAAGAGACTTGAAAGGGGAAAAGAGTTGGACCAGTTCCTCCATCCCTGAGTCCCCAGCCCCCTGCTTCCGCATCGGACCCTCTTCCGGTATTTCCCATTACCCCACAGGCCCATAAGTAGCTACTTCCTCCTGTTAGCCTTCTGGGCTCAGAGAGGTCAAAAAGTCATTTCCTGGGTCCCTATTTCACTGTTGGAAGCTGGCTAGGAGATTTTCACACACGTTATGAACATAGTAAAGACCAGGGAGAAACAGAATGAGTACAAGTCTGAAGACAGCGGTTTCTCAGACTTCACCTGCGGCCACAGCGTGGTCAGCATCACTCCCCCCACCTTCTTTCTACTTCCTCACCCAGCCCTCTTTACACATGCTTCACTCAGGCTTGTCTCTCTCCCTCCAGGGCTTCCATCCATTCCTCCTGCTGAGATCCAGTCCCCAGCCAGCACAAAGGAGATCCCTTTTGCTCATGTTTAACAAACTTAAAGTTAGAACTGCGAGGAAGTCTCACCTGTGTTAAAGAGACTGCAGAGCTGATGGTTAGAACTTTGTGATGGGGGCGGGTGTGTGTATTAGAATGCTGCAGAGCCAGAGCCAAATCATCTAGGTGTGTCTTTAGTCCCTGTGATAACTAAGCTTAGTTATCAACTAGATTGAGTCTGGAATCAACTCAGAGATGTGCTTCCGGGCAAGTCTGTGAAGATATTTCCAGGAATAGCCCAGATATAGAGGCCTGAGGGAAAGCAGTGTTGTTTCTCCTGCCTTTGCTCCTTGTTGATGAATTGGTGTACTGTGTTTTAGGCTCTGCTATTTCTTTGCTGGCATCAGAACACAGACTCTTCAGCTTTCCAGTATAGACTAAAGACCAGAAGTTCTGCAGAAATCTCCCTGGCTGTAGCACCAGATTAGGACTTCAGAGACATTGGCTGAGTAGGTACCGCCAGATTCTCCAGCAAGCACACAGCCATTGTTAGACTGCCCAGCCTGCATTGTGTGAGCCCATCTAATAAATCCCCTTTGTAATACATATCAGTTCTGTTCCTGGGGGAACTCTGGTCAATATAGTCTCCTGTCTGCTCTCACATCTTTATGACTATCATGTGACACTCTTTGGGATGTATTGACAGCCCACAGCTTCTACCAGTCCAATGTCATCAGACAGCAGCTGAAACCTAAGCAGAGATTTTCCCACTTTGCTGTAACCTGATGTGTTGGACAAATGCCTTGATTTATGAATTTCTTTCCTTGTGTAACTCTAAAACCTCATGAAACCATTTCTACACTGGAACATAGAATTTAGACAATCTTGACTTGGCATTCTTGGGTAGGAGAAACAGGATTAAGTCTCCTGTAGCCCAGGCGGCCTCAGTTTCACTTCGTACTAAAGATGACCCTGAGCCTCTGATCTTCCTTGTCTGCTCTGGGAGTGCTGGGATTAAAGGCATGTACCACCACTTCTGGTTTATGTGATACTGAGGGTCCAACCCAGGGCTTCGTGAATGCTAGGTAAGAACTCTAGCAATGGAACCACTTCCCCAGCCCGTGAGATTTGTAAGAAGTAACTCGAAGACCCAAACAGGATTTATGTGGAAAGATGGTAAAGTGTGGTCCGTGCAGCTGGTCCTCTCTCAGGGTGAAAAGTAAGATTTCATTTTGGTCTTGAAAAATGCTTGACTTGTACCTGAAAAGGAAGTGTTTTGGTGGTTTTCTGTTTGTTTTTGTTTTTGTTTTTTATTCCTGGAGACCTTCAAGCTAATAAACAATTCAATTGGAATTAGCTATTTGGATTTTCTGAGAAACTTCCAGAAAAGCAACTATGAAAGGATCGAGAACAAATTCTTTCCACACACAGCCCTCTGGGCTGGCCATTGCCATTCATACAGATTTCAGAGTCTACCACCCCCATGACAGGCTTTCAAACAGGCTGGACTGCTTAGACCACTCACCTCTGGGCTGCTCTCCCTGAGCACCTTACATTAATGCCCTGCAGGCAGCCAGGCCTCAGCTATCCAGGGGAAGCTGGCCTTTGGGAGGGAATGTGGCGCAGGAATGGAACTACCCTACATTGTTAAGGAAGTTAGTATTATTATTAAAACTATTTTTGTAAAAACTAGCCTGCCTTCCCTGGCGGAGGGGGCTACCCCGGTGCATGCAGGGTACAGATCACTAACTTGGTGTGAGTCACATCCCCCTGAATAGCTTCTGTAGCTCCTCAAGTGCCACAGGCTATGTTTAGCTTCAGCCTTCTGGAGCATTTGAACTTTTGCCTAGATAGGGACCTTACCGGGGAGTGTAAGCTCTAGCCTTTCCTGTCCAGGCTACACAGGAACATATATTAAATTGTGCCCTCTCTGGGACCCTTGCAATGCAGAGAGAGTTTTTATTAGGACAAAGTTAAACTGTTCACGGTCACATGACACACATCATGCGCACGTGCAAATAAGAAAAAAGAAATAAAAAGGAAAAGAACACGACCGCTCCTAGGTATGGTGGAGGAGAAAGTTTACTGTATTTATGAGGGAGAATATGGTAGATATGAGGGAGAGCATAGCCAGGGGCAGAGACATGGGGGGGGCAGTCAGTTGCCGGGCCACATGAGGAGAGGGGGAGAGAAGAAGGAAAAGGGGGAAAGAGGGGAACCTGGATAGGTGGCCAAGAAGCCAGGAGGCCAAAAGGTCTAAAGAAACCAAGAAAGAGAAACCAAAATGGCCGTATTGTATAGAGAAGGGCAGTCCAGCCCCTGGGCTGGAGAGCTCAGGGCTGGAGGCGGGGTATACAAGCCAGGAGGGCCCCTCTAACTGGTAGGGACTCAGGGGTGTGGAGAGAACCTGGAAGCCAAGTTCATTTTGCTATGTTAAATAGGTATCTCAGCTAGCAGTTTGTCCTGAGCTTGAGACCTAATGCACACACACACACACACACACACACACACGTACGCACATTATCTTCCATGCCTGAGTTATGATTTTTTTATGTCTCGTATGCCGTCTACTGTGAGAAGTTGAATAAACGACATTTATGGAAACAGTTTTAAACTCTGGGCAAGCATCTTACTGAAATGTTAACCCCACTCTTTTCAGACTAACAAAACACTTGCAAGCCATCTTCAGAAATAAAACTTCAATAAAACAAAATGCCAATCATTAAAAAGTATTGCCAAGAAGTTTTTTTTTTTTTTAAATGAAATTGTTCTTTACTGTGTTTACTTTTATAACTCAGTACTTGAGATTGGGCAATTTATAGAGAAGAATCTTTCAGTTCTAGAAGCTGAAATGTCCAAGGCCATATCTGGTAACGGCACAGGACACTGTACAGTGAGGGGACTTAGGAAGACTGGTTAAGCTTTTGTGACTGACAGGTGCCACTGTCTTGGCATCGTTGATCCAATCCATCCCTCAGTTGCTCAATTCTCAGTTGATTTATCCTTACTGATAGAATGTGTGTGATACCTACCACACAACAGGGTTTCAAGCAAGAGGTTTATTGGGGAGGGGTGAGACATGAAGTGTCAGCTTCTGAGCAGGGTAGGGGGGGTGAGGGGAGGAAAAATGGGGTGGGAGGGAGAGGGAGAATGGGACAGCAGAGTGAGAGACACCAGGCAGAAAGAGAGTAGGGAGGTGTCAGATTGTCTTATAAAGGGGTAGTGGGAGCTTGCAGGTAGGTCTGATACCTGGTGAAAGGTTAAAGTGTCACTCAGTGATGACCAAGCCATTGGAAGTAGGGTAGGGTGTGGGGGTTGGGCGAGTTCTGGGAAACAGGGGTTTTGGAATGTGGTCAAGTGAGTTTCTGGACTGAAGCTGGACTGGGTAATTCATAACACTTATCAGGAAAGATCTTTACTTCTTTTTCCATTGTGAAGAATACCCTTGATTTAACCTTATGGAAGATCTTTACGGCCTTCTGCTGTGAACAATAATTTTAACTGATAGTTATTTTCTTTCAGAATCTGAAATATATCATTCCATTCACTCCTGGCATTTTAGAGTTCCTTCTGAGAAATCTGCTGTTGATCTAATGCATTTGCCTTTAAATGTGATATGACATTTCCTTCTTGTAGTTTGTAATCTTTGTCCTATAATTTTTATAATACTTTTATTAATAATATTTTTATTAATAATTTGGGTTTCATACACTATATCTTGATAACACCCTCTTCCCATTCCTTCCTGTTTGACCCTCCTACCCCTGTGCCCTCAAAAAGAAAAAGAAGGAAGAGGAGGAAGAGGAGGAGGAGGAGAAGAAAAAGAAGTAGAAGGAGGAGAAGGAGGACGAGGACGAGGAGGACGAGGAGGAAAAAGATGAAAAAGAAAAAAACAAATAAAAGGAAATTAGGTCCAACTTGTGTGGCAGGAACAGGCATCACCATGATCCTGGAAGCAGCAGGCTGCTCTGATGATGGACATTCACTAGCCCATACTAGCTTGAGACCAATCTCAATGAAGTTCTACCAAAGTCGGGCCCCACTGCCCAAGCCTGAAGGCATCCAGACACTGAATAGGTACCTCGATATCCGCCAAGCACCAGAGCATCCTGAAGGCCCTCAGACATCCCGCAGGCACCTTCATGGATCCAGACAAAGGCACCACGTCAAGGAGCTGTACATCTATGGTCATGTCTGTCTGAAGTCCTAACTGTTTCCTGCGTGTAGATATACATGTCTTTCCCAAGACTTGGAAAGTTTTCTGCAGTTAATTACTCAAGAGATTCCTTATGCCCTTAACCCGTCTCTCTTCTTCTTCAGGTATGCTAATGATCCAGACATTTGATTTTTTTTAAGGGACTCTCAAAGCTCTTGAATTTTCTCTTCATGCTTTTTTACTTCTCTTTTGTTCTTTCTGACACTAACAATTCAGAATATCTGTTTCCAAGCTCTGTTATCTTTCTTCTGCTTCAACTAACCTATTACTGGGGCTGTCAACTAATTTTTCTATCTGACTCTTAGAACTTTCCATACTTTTTTTTTTTTTTTTCCTTCAAGACAGGGTCTCTCTGTTGTAACTCTGGCTGTCCTGGAACTCACTCTGTAGACCAGGCTGGCCTTGAACTCACAAAAATCCACCTGCCTCTGCCTACCAAGTGCTGGGATTAAAGGCGTGATCCACCATCACCTGGCAGAACTTTTCATATTTCATCTTTGTGATTTCTGTCCGTTTTTCTTTTAGATCCTATGTTGCCTTCTTTGATTCATCCAACTCTCTCTCTCTCTCTCTCTCTCTCTCTCTCTGTGTAGGTGTTTTCATTTTTCTTGTGTTTCTGTGTTGAGAAATGTTCATTTGTTGGAATGGGCATCTCTTGTGATATTGTGTGATGGTCTCCTTAGTGTTCTCTCCATAAAATCTCTTGGGAGGCATTAGTCCTGGATTTGACTTCAAAGCACAGATTCTCTCATTCTTGTCTTAATCTTAATCAAGGCTAATCTTCTACCAAGTTTTTTCCTCCCAGGACCCTGACTGGGCATAGCTAAAATTAGAAAGTCCTGAGCTGCCTCCTCGGGTGCACCCCGTGCAACCTTCCTTTCCTGAGTTGCTTCTCCCAAGGCATTTGATCACTGCAGCTACAAAGTGGTGAAGACAGGGTTCTACTTTTTGATTACTTAAATGGCTCACCTTGTTTCTGTGTCTTTCAAATGTCCCCAAATCCTCTCACAGCTTCAGCATCACCTCTGTGCTGATGACACTTGTTCGTATGCATCTGGCTCAGACGTCTTTTCCTTTAACTCCACACCCCTGTACTCCAAGATGCACATCAGGTGCTTTGTACTGTCTGCATCTTGGTTTGTATCCAAAGAAAAAGCTAAGTAAGAGCTACTCTTGTTTTCTGCTTACTCTCCCCACATCACCCAATGAGCCACCAGAGTGGTATAAAAATGTTTTCTATCTTTTGTTATCTTATGCTTTGTCTTGCCTGGATGGTAAAAATAGCCTCCTAGTTGGTCTTTCTGTGTCTAGTCTGTCCTCTTCCAACATAGACACTGCATCTTATTAGATGTATGATCCTTCTAAACTGTAAGTGTGTCCACTGTCACTTTCTTGTTCAAACTCTGTAACATCCTACTGATTTTTAAAATGTTTTTTTAGTTTTTTGAGATGGGGCTTTTCTGTGTATGTAGTCCTGACTGTCCAGGAACTTGTTCTGTAGACCAGGCTGGCCTCGAACTCAGAGATCTGCCTGCCTCTGCCTCCTGAGTGCTGGGATTAAAAGCATGCGCCACCATCACCAGACTGATTCAAAAATAATATTGATTTAAAAATAATGTTTCAAACATTCGTTTTATTTGTATTGGTGTTCTGTCTGCATGTGTACCACATGTGTGCCTGGTGCCCGTGGTGGCCAGAAGAGAGTGTCAAATCTCCTGGAAGCGGAGTTGTAAATGGTTGTGAGCCACCATGTGGGTGTTAGCAACCAAATCTGGGTTCTCTTCAGAATCAACAAATGTTTTTAACTGCTGGGCCATATCGCCAACCCCAATTTAAGAATAAATTCATTTGCTTTTGACTTAGTGTGTCAGGTTTTGTCTCCCCTTCCTTCCTTCCCCCCCCTCTTCTCTCCTTCTCCCTCTCCCTCCCACCCCTGCCCTCACTCTTGCCATGTGTGGAGGTCAAAGACACCTTATGGATGTCAGTTCTTTCCTTCAACCAGTGGGTTCTAGGAACTGAATTCAGGTCCTTAGACTTGTCGGCAGCCATATTACTGGGCCACGTTATTTGCATTTGAAGTTGGCATATACCCTAGAAGTTTGATTATAGATTGTATTTCTATGAACACACCATTGTATTATATTTAAATAAATCAGTTTTTAAAGCATCACCTATAAATACATGTTAAAAAAATACTCCCCAAGGTCTTATAAGAGGCTTCACTGCATTCAAACTATGCATTTACCTTTAAAAGTGAAGTTTCAAACCAATGAAAAAAGAGGATAAAAGCCAAGGATGGATTCCTGGCCTGATATGCACTTTTTATCCTGACACATGAAACTGTATATTTCATATTGCTTTTATAGGTTTTATGACAAGAGATGAATTAGCCCTGCCTCTACAGTAACTGGACTTGGAGTCAAATCCACAAATTTATTTTAATCTGATCTTCTCTCACTTGAAGACTTCCAAGTAATCGCTCAATCATGAGAAATATTCCAGTTTCCTTTTTTCTTTTCTTTCTTTTTAAGATTTAGTTACTTAAGATTTAGTTATGTTATGTACGTTTCTCCACATGTGTGTGCAGTGCCTGAGGTGGTCAGAAGAGGGTGTTGGATGCCCTGTAGCTAGAGTTATAGGAATTGTGAGCTGCCTGGTGTAGGTGCTGGTAACTGAGCCCAAGTCCTTTGGAAGAGCAGCAAGTGCTTTTAACCACTGAGCCATCTTTGTAGCCCTCCAGATTTGTTTTATGTTTTTGTTTCTACATTGGTTACTCTCTCCTCTTTGGGGAATTACAAAGCTAGCCATTATTTACAGTATAGATACACTAGAAATCTTTTTGTACAGAGACATAATCCAGAGAAATAAGATTTAATTTGCACTTTCATTAAAGTGATAGAAAGTTCTGAAACCAATCATTGTTTGGTGTGTATGCTATCAATAACTCTGAGGGACTTTAGTCCCAAGGGCTATTCTGGCAGATGTGTCTCTGTTTTGTAGAAGGTATGGGGTCAGTCTCACACTTGACTGAAAGAACCCTTACCAGGGTGGACCTAGGAGTTTGTCTTTAACACCATAAATTTAGTCGTAGTTGCCTTGGTTCTAAGCACAGAATGAAACTGCTGGTCCAAATTATTGAAACGGGATGCTCTGATCCTGGTGTTTTAACTTATAGGCACCAATTGTTAGTCTAGAGTTCCAACGGGAAAGTGCTTCAGATGAGAATATTCTATATATAGTAACAGGCATCTCTGCACTTCCATGGTGGTTAGAGTAAGACGACGTACAGCAGGGACAGAGGCACTCGACAGCTACTTCTTATACCCCACAGCTCTGAGGTAAGCTCACACTCCCATCTTACAGACGAAATGGATGAGGCAGGAACTCCCACCACATGACTGAGGCACTCTGAACAGGTTGCTGTTGCAGATGTTTATTTCCAATATGTTTAAAATGGTTGTTTTCTGTAGTGTTGGGGAAAGGGCTGCCTAGGCCTTGGCATTGTCTGCAGGTGTTGGCTTTATGTAAAAGATACTTGATCGCTCATGATCTGCACGTGCTAAGCACCTGAGGAACTTAGGTATCAATAAAAACACCTGAGATGAGATGCTCAGGGTTCCACTGTCCAGGATGTCTTTTGCCGTGATAGTGGTTCCCTCTGCTGAGGTCTGGCAGGGTTTGTGCCTATGAAAATGCCTCCATGTCTTCTTGACTGAGCTGCCACAGTAGGTGTACAAGTACAAGGAACTCCACGTGGGTCAGCCTTGTGGCTGTGTAACGATGACACCCCTGAGACTCACTGTCCTGGCACAAAGGGAACAGTATTTAATCAGACCAAGGTACTCTGGGATCAGGGCTGCACACAACAGAGCCGTCTGTGGACTTCAGTTGTCCTAAGCTTCATTCCCCCAGATTTGGCCCCTAGAGGGCGCCTGTCAGCATGTTTAAGGTTTCCCCACCCAAACCCACTCCGAGAAAATTTATATTAGCAAGTTTTCCCTCATTATGCAGGCACTGACAAACGTTACCATTTTAACTAACAGTTTTCATCTCCAAATTCAATCTTGGTTCTCTTCACATTTACAGAGCAGGATATTTTGATAAATACAACACAGGCATTTCACATCTATTTCCCCAAACTCCTGCTCCGTATAGCTTTCTCTCACTTTCCACCATCCAGAAGGCAGAGTGACGGCAGAGCTGCCTGCACAGCTCAAGTAAAGGAGGAGGCATTTGGGTTTTCACCCAACGGAAATATGCTCTATTGAGTCATTTTTTGAAAAGGTGTTAAAGAGGGGATTAAAAGGACACTAGGTGCTAGAGTTAGAATACACAGATACTGGAGGTGGTGGTGAAAGTTTTCATATGTGAAGAAACGTGACAGCCTGGCAAGATGCACGAGGCTCACCCTATGCTGGGCCAGGTGTGTCCCTAGAGACCCACCAACACGTCTAGCAACAGAGA
Organism: Cricetomys ansorgei; assembly: GCA_026225945.1. Lineage (NCBI taxonomy): Eukaryota > Metazoa > Chordata > Mammalia > Rodentia > Nesomyidae > Cricetomys > Cricetomys ansorgei. The sequence continues at coordinate 43,128,168 of JAMJFZ010000107.1, read as the reverse complement.
TTTTATTAGCATGTATGCCAGTTGTAAGTAACTCACGCCCAGAACTTTTAAGTAAAGATATCTAATGGAATTTCTATGACAGGGTCTGTCTCTCTTCCGTCTCATCTGAATAGAAATACCAAAAGGAAAAAAAAAAAAAAACCTTCCCCAATCAACAGGAATTTTGAACAGCCACCGAAAGCAGGAAGGAAGAATTTGCATACGTGATTTTTATTTTAATTGAGTAAAATGAGACAGGATCTTTGGTGAGATCATGTTTCTGAGGTCCACATACATAGAACAGAATTTCTGTCTCTCCACAAACAAAGGACACAAACTGGTTGTTTTAAATGTATGCTTCCTAAAAAGTCATCTTAAAAATTAATAAAATTAGGAACCCGAGAGTTGCCTCGGTGGTTCAGAGCACTTGGTGCTCTTGTAGAGCATCTGGGTTCAATTTCCTCCACTTAGACCAGGCAGCTCACAACCATTTGCAACTCCAATTCCAGGGGATCCGACACCCTCTCCTGGCATGCACATGGTGCACATACATACATGCAAGCAAAACACTCATATACAAAAGTAAATAAATAAATAAATAAATAATCTACTGACAGTAAATCGGAGATGAGAGATTTTAACTATTATCTCAGGGAGTTTAAAAAAAATTAAACAAGCTGTCAATAAGAATTTCCAGAATTTGCAATGCTATTAGTAATATTATGAAGGCAACTTTTCCTCTTCGGTATCCATGTCTACTACCTGCTGATTGCATGTACTGTACTCAGTTGGCCATCCTCATGGTGGGAGCAGGTCCTGTTACATATTCCTCTCTAGTGAGCATGAAAATCTCACAGCCACTAGGTGGCAGTGTGTACTTGGTTCAGACTGAGCTTTGCCGCTGATCTCCCCCACCCCAGCTGCCTCCCCACCCCCAAAGGATTGCCAAGCGGTTTACAGCTATTTTCAAGCCTAATCATGCACTCTGAGATCATCTTGAAAACTGCAACCTCCACAGATAATTTTAAAGTTCCTTGTAAAATTATTCAATAAGTTTAGATACTGTAACTGTTGGCACATTGAAAATACTGAAGTAATTTTAAAGTTACAACATTTGAAAAATAACACTAATTGAATGCAAAGTATCTATAGGGCTCTGATAACCGCTATCATCTCCTGTAAAAACATTTCAAACAAGGGTCCACAAGATAGCTCGGCAGTTAAAGGCAATTTTCACGAAAGCTTGGCAACTGGTATTCAATCTTGGAGCTAGTACATAGGTGAAAGGCGAGAACAGACCCACAAAGAAGTCCTCTGACTTCCCATGACACATGAGGCCCCTCATTTACACACACACACACACACACACACACACACACACACACTAAATAATTTTGAAATTTTGTTGTGGTTGTTGTTCAATAATTTAATCTTTTCTAGTTGAATACTCCTTTTTCTCTTTAAAACTTTCTCTTCCATTCTATTCCTGCCACAAAATCATATACCAGTAGAAGACCTTCTATGCTTCAAAGACCACGCTCTCTGTGTTGTACTTCTCTGAATCAACAGAACATAAACAAATGGAACTGAAGGTTTTATATTTCTCGTGATCCCAAGATGCTGTCTCTGTCCCCGTTGGATAGTTTATCTGACATCCTGAATGCTTTATGCCGTTCATAAATGGTCACAGGAAAAAGTGAAATTTCTTGCAAATGCTTCATGGGATGCTCCATATTAGGGAGCTGGAGGTTTTGATTGTCCCTTTTGGGGAGCTCTGGGTCTTTCCTCTCCCAGGCTGCCTTCACAGTGGGATGCTGAATAAGAAAGAGACCCGCCTTTCTTTTGTAAAGTAGAAGCACCCCTGTGGAAAAAAAATAAGAGAATGGAGATCCTGCATAAGAAATGCTTGTTGATTTTAACGTGACACGGGTAGATTAATTTTAGAAAAAAATTATGTATTTAAGCTCAATATTTAGACATCAGTTTCCTTAGGGGGTGGGGTGGCTTTGGCAGTGCCTGGAGACAGTTGGGGTCCTGACAGCTGGAGGCCGGGAGCCGGCATCTGGTAGGCAGGGACAGGATCTGCAGACTGCTCTGTTCCTAAACCAACACAGCTGAGCTCGGAGCCTGCCCAGGAGTGCTCAGTAAATGTCCGAGGAAAGAAAAGAAAATGAAAGGAAGGGAAGGAATCATACAACTGGCTGCAGGGAGAGACGGAAGAGTCTCAGACTCCTGCGATTTTATTTGCCCAAGGTTGGGAATAACAGTTCTATGGTTTAAGCACTAGCTTGTAGTAAGACCCTCTGGGTTTGATCCCCAGCCTCCTCCAAACAAACAAACAGACAGACAGACACAAAGAAAATCGCCTGAAATCTTAAGTGTTTTACCTATTTTCTGAGTTCATTCCATTTTCTCAACCAAAAGAAGACATCCTAGGACTAAAGCTAAAAACATAATTTTTTGTAATATAGACTTATTTTTTTATTAATTTGAAAAAAACAGAATGACAAAAATGGTTTATAAGTATAGTACTTAAATGATATGACAGAGAATCATAAGCAAACCTGTTTTAAATACTCCCACTTTGTCTACATAATGTCAGCTAAATAGCATTATTTTACTTTTGTAAGTTTGTATGATGGTCCCATTTTTTTAATTTATAAAATATTAATAATAGTATAAATATAAAACATTAATACAGACTCAAAAATTGCCTACCCAAGAGTTGTAGGGATGTTGTTTTGTTCCTGTGTTTGAGACCAGGTCTTACTGTGGTGCCCTTGAGTGGCCTGGAACTCAAACTAGTGGTGACTCCTGGGATTAAAGGTCTGAACCGCTACCCTCAGCTAAGAGAGTCTTTCCTAGTATTTCCTAATAATCCTCAGAGAGTATTTCCTAGTATGAATCCCACAACCCTATCACTCTGAAAACTGAGGCAGAAAGATTGCCAGTTTGAGACCAACCTGTGCTACATAGATTCTCGTATATGAAAACATGTCCTGGAGACATAGCTTAGTGGTAGGACATTTGCTAAACACGAATAAAGCCTTCGGTTCAACCTCTAGCACTGAAGAAAGAAAGAAAAAAAGCAATAAAAGAAAAGAAAAACAACAACCACAACAACAAAAAAACTCATAAAACTAGGTGTTCCGGTCAGTGTGCATGTGTATACAGACGCATCGCGTGCACATTCTCAGTCACAAAAGATCTTCATTAAGCTATATAATTTTATAGATTTTGAACCAACTCTTAGAGAAGTTTTTGGCAACTGCCAAGTTAGAGGGAGCACGGGCTCATGAAAGACCATCTATTTTTAATACCAATTGCAAGTCTGGAAGAGGGTGTGTTGGTCTCCAAATGTCCTCACGTTCAGAAAGTCTACAGGGACTTCCAGAACTCACTGAGAGTCTGTAGATGTTCACCACAGGCCAAAGCAGCTGATTAAAACCAGCCTGGGGAAGAAATGCACTGGGTAGAACCCAGGGAGCGGGGAACTAAACTTGGGGTCTAGGCATGTTGCTTTCTCAGCATCTGAGTACTACAAAAACACACGGGCCTTTGCCAAGCAGGGATACTCACCAGGCCTGGAGGTTCTGAGTTCGAATCTGGATCCAGTATGTGCATTCATTTACATTACATTACCTAAACACCTAATCTCAGTCACTAGTCATCATTTAGTCAAGGTGATGTTATGTATGAGTCATAACCCTCACCCTGATACACAGAACTAACTTTCCTGGTGTGGTCATCCCCTCCCTAAATAATACTGGAGTGACCAGATCCATTCCTCTGCTGGACAGTCAATATTCCCAGTTTCCAGGCAGACAAAGATACTTTGTTCCTCTGTAATATTCCAGGGCTTAGACATAAATGCCCAGAAGCGGAGGCAAAAAGCCCAACTTGTTTTGAGGTGAGGTTAAATTTTTGCCTAAATAGATACGCTTCAGCCCAGAACAACCTACCTGAAAATATACAGCAAATGAGTTTTGCAAAACGTGTCTGTCTCCATGCCCACGATCATAATCAAGATGAGGTATTTCCATCCCCTCAAAACCTTCACTCCTGGTTGATAGCAGCCAGTTCTCTCCTGCCCCACCTGTTTCCCGTTTCCAGAATCCTATACCTGTAAGGAACCGCACAGCATGTGTTACGTGGTGTCTCCCTTCGCTCACCTTCGTGGGTTTGAGACTTTGTCTCCATGTGGTGAGTCAGTCGGCAGAGCTTGCAGTATTCTCCTTGCATATGGGCCGCAATTTGTTTCTCCGACTTGTTAGACACGGAGGCTGTTTCCGGCTTTGGGTTACTTTAGGCAAAGCTTTGATAAACGTTCATGTAGAGGTCTCTGTAGAGACATGCGTTTTCATTTATTTTGGATAAATATGGAGGAATGGGATTGTTGGGTTAGACGGTAAGTATATGCCACCAGACTAGATCCTGGTTCTGTAAGAGAGCCCATCTCAAGGGAATAGCTCGGAGAGTGATAGAGGAGACATCGTGCACACACACGCGCAGAATGCAAACGTCACATACACTGATACGTATAATAAAGAAAGAGTAATAAAATAAATAAACCCCCAATAAAGAAATAAACGACAGTTTTAAAGTGACAACTGTTTCTTTCCTTTCCCTAATAGTCTCCCTCTCTTTCAAAATAACTCTGCTAGAAGAAGTTTTAAAATCTTAAAATCTACTATTGTGTATATGTGGACACACGTGTTACTTACTACGGGTGTGGAGGTCAGAGGACAACTTTGTGAAGTCTGTTCTCTCCTTTCATCTTCTGTGGGTCCAGGGCTTGAACTGAGGCTTCCAGTTTGTACAACAATCACCCACACCCACTGAGCCATTTCACTGGTCCCAGAAGAAATTCTTATTAAGGATAATCATGAGTATATTGTCTGTCTTCGATGACTATCAATGAATTTATGGGGAAGAGTAAGTAGTTTTGGCAGGAAAATGAAGACCGTGTTGCAGACATAAAGAAAAGTCAGATGGGGGCTGGAGAGATGGTTCAGCAGTTAACAGTACTGACTACTCTTTCATAGGACACAGGTTCAAATCCCAGCACCCACATGGCGGCTCACAACTGTCTGTAACTCTAGATCCAGGGGATCTGACACCCTCACACAGACATACATGTAGACCAAACACCGATAAAATAAAACACATAAAATAAAAATAAACATTCGTTTAAAAAGTCAGATAAAGTGAATGTTCCAAAAGTAGAGAAGCATACATTCTGTCTTCCTGTCATCTTATTTTCAAAGCATATTTTATACATTCTAACAGTATTCCGTGTGTTAAGTGGAAAGCTAAGAGCCTTAGCATGTGGCACCTAAGATCCCAGAGGTAAGCTTCCTTTTCTCCTTCTCCTCTGAGCCTGTAGCTGAAGCAGTTGGAATCTGTGTCCCACGTCAGCCTTGCTCTTGTCCTCACTCAGCTCCTCTGCCCTCAGAGCTCTGCCCAGAGGCTGTAGATAGCCATCCCACCCCATAAGAGGTTAGCGGGGCCAAGCCAGGCGGGGTCATGGCAAAGAAAAGCCCAGACGTCACTCACGTCAGCCATAGAAAGAGAACAACTCACGGGTAAGAAGAGTCAAGTGATATTGATCCGTGGCTCCCCAGGGTTGAATTCAGAACATGTTCTGCTGTCTCCTGGGTGCCAAGATTTGACAGAAAGGGCAAAGGACAACTGGAACAATGTACGGTGGGCGGGAGAAATCGCCATTCATGGTTCATGTGGGAATGGAGTGCTCGGAATGAGAGACCTTGACAAGGCCGCCTGCCAGCAGCCGACTCTTGCTTCTTATCAGAAACCTATGCTTGCTCCTGGCTGTCTTCACCTCCGGGACTGGACACGATTCGGAGCCACACCGGCATCAGCGAGGAGGGATTCTGTATGAGAGCACTTTTGTCGTGAGGGAGAGGAAATGAGAGAAATCAAAGAACGGAAAGAGAAGGCTCAAAAGGAAAGCATAAAATCAAAAGTCAAAAGTCAAAAAAAAAAAAAACCTAAAAAAACAAACAAACAAAACAAAACAAAACAAAAAAACCTAAAACAAACGCTTCAGAAAATCCACAAAAACCAAAAGGAATCAGTGAGAACGCAGTATGGATTAGTAGGCAACTCAGTTACTTAATTTTGGGCAAGGCAATATGAATCATGAAATCAATCCATAAATTAATGGAAACACAAGAAGACATACTTTGAGAAGTTAAATTGTAATGAGAAGCTGAATGCAACCCAGATATATATTAATCATTAAGATATATATTAATAATTAGGAGGTTGATCTCACACAAATTATGCATATTCACAGGATAGAATATGGTATTTAAAAGGAATCATCATTCAAATAGAGACATGGATATCTATGATTTATTTAGAGCCAAGTAAAATGATAGACTACTTTAAGGCTATGATTTTATTTTTTAAATTGTATGTTAGTATGCATATGAAAAAACACCTGGAAAATAAAGCCCCAGGTATCCTGGAAGGCGAGAGAACAGTGGAGGAGTCAGTACTGTATAAAGGGTTACATCTGCACTGCAGAATTTTGTGTTATTCAAATATCTACAAGAGTCACATGATTCTGCGGCGCATTAGGGAAAAGTCAACACCAAGTTAGGAACAAGTTACATTGTAGAGAAGAAACCTTATAAACAATACAGTGGAAAAACGTATAATTTGCAATAAAACTTGAGCGTGAAGCGACCCATCCACAGGTGTGTCATAATCTAGGCCTCTGACCTGATGATCCAAAGTCAAAGCTGCAACTCATTTAAAGAACGCTTGGGGCTGGGGATGTGGCTCAGATGGTAGGGTGCTTGCTCAGTGAGTAGGAGGGCTGGATTTGATTCTTGACATCACATAAACCAGGTGTGGTGATGCACATCTGTCATGCCAGGTGGGTGGTAGAGGACCAGAAATTCAAGGTCATTGTTGGCTACATATGGAATTCAAGACTAGCATGGGATACATAAGACCCTGTCTCAAAAACAAAACAAAGCAAAACAAAAACAAAAAAAACCCCAAAACCAAAAAACCATTCAATAGTCTTAAATGACATAAGCAATAAAAAGGAGGTATTAATGGTTATAAATGTGATTTTATATATATATATATACTTCTGCATCATATATATATATATATGATGCAGAAGTTTATTTTTAGTTATGTTTAAAATGATGGTTTTGTGCATGGTTGGGAAAAGGGCTGCCTAGGTGTTGGTATTTTGTATTGTCTGCAGGTGTTGGTTTTATGTAAAATATGTTTGATTGCTCATGATCTGCATGTGATATCAATAGAACACCTGAGGAGCTGAGATATCAATAAAAACCCCTGAGCTGAGATGCTCAGGGTTCCACTGTCCAGGATGGTGCATGCCGTGATAGTGGTTCCTCTGCAGAGGTCTGGCATGGTTTGCACCTATGAATATTTCTCCATGTCTTCTTGGCTGAGCCACCACAGTAGATGTGCTAATACATACATACATATGTGTGTGTGTGTGTGTGTGTGTGTGATATATATAGTGTGTGTTATACTTTATTCAGTGTGAAACAGATTAACAACCATAACATAATTTACCAGTTGATGTAGTTAGTTCCTTTAAATAGTGATTTTCTTATGATTAACTTGAATTAGTATCTTCACCTCTTAGCTATATATTGTAAATCAAACAAAGTAACTCCAATTGCTTTTAATGTAGAGACAGTAACTCTCACAAGACTATCACAAAGCATTAAGAGGAAAGGGGGTTGGGACTGGAGAGAAGGCTAAGCAGTTAAGAGCACTGGCTGCTCTTTCAGAGGACCAGGGTTTGATTCCTAGCACCCAATAGTTTACAACTTACTGTATCTCCAGTCCCAGGGCATCTGACATTCTCTTCTGGCTTCAGAGGGCACCAGGCACACATAGATATATGCAGACAAAACACTCATACACATGAAATAAATATTTCTTAAAAGAAGAGAACAGGAAATTCATAAATAGAAAAACATTAACAGAATATTTTAAATCATACCTTTAGAAAATAACAGGCTGTAGAATCTAAGGAGACTTCATAGGTGGTCCTTATAGATGGAGTAATGGGTTATAGCTCTGAAAAACAAATCTAGCCAGAGTTGGTGGTGCTGCACACCTTTAATCCCAGCACTCTGGAGGCAGAGGCAGGAGGATCTCTGTGAGTTTGAGGCCAGCCTGGTCTACAGAGTGAGTTCTAGGACAGCTAGCAGGGCTACACAGAGAAACCTTGTCTCAAAAAGAAAAAACGAAAACAAAAATGAGCTAGAATCTAGCATACCCTCTAGGCTATTTTGTAAAAAGCATAATAATAATTTCCTTTAGGAGTTTGGATATTTATCCACATATGATTTAGGAGAGCAACCTATGCAAAATCAGACTGAGGATCTGCCTGGGGCACTACAAAATCTTAACTACAGTGATACACAAAAGAAGTGTAGTACTCTGTTGTGTTCAAAATGACACGAAAACTGTGTTTCAATTACGGTGCTTGTTGCTCTCAGGGCAGACAGGGTTCTATTTAATAGGATTTTTATCAATAATCCACTCACACAGAGCCAGGCCTTGCCTTAAATTGACATAAACATAAAATAAGTGGCCTATAATGGAAAAATGTACATTGGGGCTTAAAATATGACCACAGAAACTTCCGAAGGCCCCTATTATCCATCTCAGGTTGAAGAAAGTGAAGTTTCTGAGACATTTCTCCCCACAGGGTTTTAAAAAGCTAGAAGTCAGGCAGAGAACTAAAAATCCAGGAGAGGCAGTTAGTACCTGAGGTGATGTGAAGAAACCCAGATGGTTCCCTTTGATCCATTTGCACCAAACCGAGATACTAGGAAAATTCAGCTGCGAAGACACATTTCCAATTGGAGAAGAGATACTGGCTAAAAAGAAAGCAAACTGCTTTGTTCTTACAAGAAAGGCTACAAGACAGGCACCACAAAGGAAATTTTACTTTTGAGGAACCAAAGCATACTCACTGCGATTTGGTCATGGGCTCAAAAGGCCCTGGATTTTCTCCTATGTCTGTCTCTTCTCTTTGACTGCAGCCATGCCCTAAACCTTCCCAGAACATCTTCAGTGTGTCCAATAAGTTCCTGCCACTTCTCTTAGCTGGCCTATGGCCTTCCCAGCATGCCCAGAGTGGATTTCACAGCTTAGCTTTCACAGAGGCCTGTGAGCCCTTCTCTATCAGCAGGACAGCCCAGGCTACTCGCACTCACACTTGGGAGATGCGGGAGTCTGGGTCAGGAAGAAGTCTTGCTCTGCAGTAACCGATCTTATTTAAGGTTGGATTCCACCAGGTTCCTTAATGCTTGGAAGAGATCTATTTATTCATCCACAGCATCCCAAGTGAATTTCAACATCCTGAAAAAACAGTGGCCCCCAAAGATGATCCACCTGGTAGCAAGTCAAGTTCCCAAGTCAGCCAGCTGCAGGTTAAGGGAAACACCTGCTCCAGATCAAAACATCTCCTCCACCATCCTTCTCACGGACCTCCAGCTTTATCCTGTCTGAGCTATCCTCATATCTAACTATTTTATTCCCTTGTAACCCAGATGGAACCAAAGTCCGTTACTGTCAGAGTCACATGAGAGCACACCGGCCGCCCACCTTTGTCCTGGTAGGTTCAAGTGGACGAAGATTTTACCCAATCGTATTGCTAATATTATACACATGACATAAAGAATTTGAGTTACAAAGTAGCGCTCTTGATGAAATAGTTCTACCCAGATGTTCACGATGTGTTTGTAGCCAACCCGACTGTGGCGCCACTCTTGTTGGTTGGCAGGTTGCAACTGATTGTCTTGCCCATTATATTTTATTTTTTAAAAATTATTTTTTGTCTTTTTAATTTTTAAAAGATTTACTTATTTTTGTTTATGAGTGCTCTATCTGCATGCTCACCAGTATGGTGTCAGATCCCATTATAGATGGTTGTGAGCCATCATGGGAGTGCTGGGAATTGATCTCAGGACCTCTGGAAGACCAGCCAGTGCTCTTCACAGCTGAGCCATCTCCCCAGCCCCATCGTGTCCATTTTATAAAGGAAGAGACAGCCTGTGTGGGAGAGATCTGATGAAGCATCAGGCCCGGCAGTAGAAACACTGAGGACTCAAACCCAGGAGTTCTGATTTGTAACACATTCTTGGGAATTCCCAACTAAAACATCACAATCTACAGATTAACTTGTGTTCAGCCTGGTTACTATCCTATGGTGTCAAACACCCTTTTCTTTGAGGATAGTCTATTAAAAATAACACACACACACACACACATCACAGCACACAAAGACACAGACACACACACAGACACACACACACATCACAGCACACAAAGACACAGACACACACACAGACACACACACACATCACAGCACACAAAGACACAGACACACACACAGACACACACACACACAGACACACACACACACACAGTTGATGTGGCCAAAAGGACATTTCCCTAGTTGGGAGGCAGTCTGGGAGTTTAGAAGGATCACAAGCCACCTGTGATCATAATGCCGTAAATCACACTAGTACTTGTCACGTCTCTGGCTCAGCCCTACTGGCCGATTTGGAGATTGCCAAGCTCACAGATCTGCTAGGTGATCTTGGCCGTTCTCTACAGCCCAGGGTTAAAAAAAGGAGAAGACATATTATTGCCCTGACATATTACCCAGGATAGGTTGTTGGTGTGTCTCACACCGAGAGGTCGGGCGTCCCCACCAAGGTCAGTGGGTTCCCATCACCAGGAGTTCAGGCAGAGTTCTTTTGTTGCTGTGCGCTTGTCTTTGCATCTAATGGTGTTACAAGGCATATTCCTGGAACATTAGCATAGTGGTGGGATTATTCTGAAATGCAGTCTGAAGACACTTTTACCAGAGCCTGAGAATTTATGATGACGCCTGGCTATTCTCTGCTGGACCTGGCTTTACAGATGGTGGCAGTTCTGAAGGGAGAAGTGAAGCCACCAGTCTCTCCTGAACTGTTTATCCTTGCCCACAGTTTATGGGTGAAGTGGGCTAGCTGGAAAGGAGTTTGATGAGGGAGATTAAAGTCTCCAGAGCAAACTTCAAATACTTCTGTAAGGATCAAAACTGTATAATCCCCAGATACCTTTTGAACGCTAAAAATTAAGGCTCCAATTGAATATAGATTTTTTTTTTTTCAGGAAAATATGTGGTCCAGTCTAGGGATTTAGTTAAAAACTTAGGGTTTACATACAGGGAAGTAACTTAAATTTATAATATTATCTTTATTCTGAAGCATCAATTTCTTTTAATCTATGTAACTAATATAGGTAGTATTTTTTTAATCATCACTTAGTCAAAACATCATAAAATCCTTAATGAAGACAGTGACGAGTACATGAGCACTTCAAGGAGAAGGCTCCTCCCTGGATGCTGTGATTGGAGCCTCACAGCTGCCAGGCAGTGATAGTACACACCTTTAATCCCAGCAGAGACAGGCAGATCTCCGTTAGTGAGTTTGAGGCCAACCTGGTCTAAGGAACTAGTTCGAGGACAGAGAAATCCTGTCTCAAAAAGCCAAATAAGCAAATGGAGAGAGAGAGAAAGAGAGAGAGAGGGAGAGAGGGAGAGAGAGACAAGAGAACCCCACAGCTCTCCTCTTTTTACATGTGGAAATCCCACACATGCAAGGCAGAGTAGGATCTGGGTGGCTGTTGGATTGTTTTATTTTTGTTTTCAAATTAGTTTTTTTGGATCCTACACGCCCAATTCTATGCTTGGCTTGTTTCTTTTGTTTGTTTGTTTGTTTGGTTTGTTTTTTTTTTTCTTACATTTTACTTTATTACTTTAAATTGCGTGTGCGTGTAGGTGCTTTCGGAGGCCAGAGGCTTCGAACGCCCTGCAGCTGGCGTTAACAGCAGTTGGGAGCTATCTGACATGGCTGCTGGAGTTGAACACTGGTCCCTGGGAAGAGCAGTAAATGTTCTTAACTGCTGCTGAGCCATTTCTCTAGCCCCTGAGATAAGTTTTTAAACATAAAATATAGGTGTAACAGAATGTACAATAAGCTGGACAGTAATATATTTTATTGTCCTTGGGAGAGATATTAGAAGCTTCTTTTTTCCTTGTGGGCAGATTGAATTTATTGTATGACAAAGGATTTACTTGTTTTCTGAGAGAGTACAGTCCTGGGTGTCCTCAGACTCTTTGTGTAGCCAAAGACGACCTTGAACTCTAGGTCCTCTTGCCTCTACCTCCCGAGTGCTGGGAAGATAGGTGTGTTCCATGATATGGCACAAATTATTATTTTTCTTTGAGTTACGCTTTATTATTTTAAGCTGTGTGTGTGCCCATGCCTATGGGTAGGTATGTGTACATGAGCACAGGTGGCCGAGGAGCCAGAGGGACTCTGATCCCCTGGACCTTTAGTTACAGGCAGTCGTGAGCCCCCCAATGTGGATGCTGGGAACTGAACTCAGGTCCTCTAAATGATCAATCTGTGTTCTTTAATCTATGAGACATTTCTCCATCTCCAAGTTACAAATTACTCTATAAAAAACATATCTGGTCCACCTCATGGCGCTGTCTTTGCAATATGTGCCTCTGTGTGCAGGAGGTCTTGGGCTACTTAAGGAGGTAAGCGCTTCAGAATAAAGTCTGAGATTAATTGTTCTTTCCCCAAAATTTGCTTGTAGAGTATGGCATCGCATAGTTTTGCTTTGGCTGTACCGACAGGGTCTTAATCTTATTAAATATCAGCATTTACATTTCTCTAGGATTATGGAGAGCCCTTTTGATTCTAGAGAAAGCATGTAGCACAAGATAGAGAATTTCAGGGAGAGAAACAGAACCTCTGCTCGGGCATCATAAAGGGTCATTTTGAGCACTTTAGAGACAATGGGCAGGGTTCAAAGTCAGCCTCTATCAGATGCTATGAAGATTTCTCTGCACCTTGTGAGGTGAGAATCCAGTGAATTAATACATAAAACCATCTGAAGTGACACAAACACCTATAACTCTTGGCTGTTGAGACCTGAAACTGCTCACTGTGACCTATAGAGAGAGTAAACAGTAAGCCCCGTATAGGGGTGAGCTATGCTTTTTGAAGTTCCTTTAGAACCTAAATCCATCTGGCTTCATGCATGTTTCTTTTGGCTTTACCCATGATATAAGCCTCCCAACAGAAATATATATATATCCAGAATCCTCTACCTTAGTGTTCATCTGGATTTCATATTTCATCTTCTAATTTCGTCTTCTAAAACCTTATACTTCCCCTTCCAAAATCTTCCCACTGTGCCCTCTCAGAATCCCAAGCAAGAGGAGCAAACCCAGTTTCACTGGCTAGTTTTTTTGTCATTCAGGAAGAGGAGTTCTCAGATGAGGGAATGCCTCCTTAAGACTGGCCTGTAGGCAACTCTGTAGAGCATTTTCTTGATAAATGATTGATGTAAGAAAGCCCAGCCCACTGCGGGTGGTGCCACCGCTGGGCAGGTGGTCCACAGTTGTGTAAGGAAGTAGGCTGAGCAAGCCACAAGAAGCAAGCCAGAAAGCAGTGCTCCTTTATAGTTTCATCAGTTCCCTCGCTTAGGTTCCTGCCTTGAGTTCCTGTCCTGACTCCCCTGGATGGTAGGCTACAAGCTGTAAGGTGAAAGAAATCCTCCCCTCCCTAAGCTGCTTCTGATCATAGTATTTTAAAAATCACAGCAATAGAAACTCTTTGTTCTAGACTATTTTTCTGGAATCTTCTTAGTCCCCTCAGTGATCACACTGACACTATTAGGATAGGATTAGCGACTATAGCAATATTTAATGGATAATTACAGGTATTAAAAGGGAATAATGCCTAGAAAATGCTCAGCACAGGGCTAAGAATGCATCAAACTCCCAGGAATGTTAGTTGTTGCCTTATCTCCCAGAAGTCATCAACTGTCCATCAACTGTCCCTTGCTCCTCAGTCAGGGGTGGAAGCTGGTGACCCCGCCACCCCAACCCCACCCAATGCTGGAATGTTGACTGGCTTCAGCAGGTAACCACAGCTGCTGCGAGTTTAAGCGTGCAGCAGTCGTGCCTAACTGACCTCGGGTTCTTACAATCTTTCTGCCTCCTGTTCTGTGACAGTCCTGATGCAGACATCCCATCTGTGGGACTTATTCTCTGCCAGCTGTTGAGTTTCTGTGTGAACCGCCATCCTACAGACCAGTGGCGCTCCAGAGAAACTTCTCTGATGAGGTCTGAAAGCTGCCCCGATCCATGAGTAGAGATAGGAATCTAGAGGTGATTTGACACTATGTCCATTTTCTGCTCAGGAGCTTTATATCACCGTCAATTTAGCGTCACCCGCCGCCCCTCCCCCACATCCTCTCAATCCCTGCTCTGCTTCCTTAGGCAGCTCTACGTTCCATTCTGTTCTGTGCTGACTTCAGTTTCTTCAACACCCACACTTTCACACTCATTTTCTCGCCCCACCCTATGCACGGTAGGATGCATCCTACTTCACAGTAAAACCAGACAAAAGGAAAGCTTCTGATATTTAAATGCTTCTAAGCGCCATTGTTCCCCCATCTCCCTGGTTCGGAGGGAAAGTATTCCTTCTCGGTCCTACTGCTGTTCCCAGATTCTTCTCTCACAAGATTCACAGACAACTCCTCTCTTACAAACCTCTGCTTGATACTGCCTATGATGGTTTATTTGTCAACTCGATTGGATTTAGAATCAATTTAGAGACCTGCCTCTGGGAGGGCACTTCCTGGGAGGATTACGTGAGAGAGAAGACCCACCCCCGGGGCTGGGGGCTCTTTCCCTGGTGGTTTAGCTGTGAAAAGGTCCCAGGGAAAAGCAGTGTAGCTTTGCAAGCCGTCCTTTGCTTCTTGCTGATGAATGTGTCTATCCCTCTGCTGACGGCGGCACCCATCCTCGTGGGGCTTCCAGTGTGGGCAGAGATCAGCTCTCCTTGAGCCCTCCCGGCCTTTGGCGGCAGGTTGTGACCCTTGAGGCATCCAGGTTTCTGAACTGAACAGCTTTCTGGGTCCCAGCTTCTCCAGCATGCAGGCAGTCATTGGACTACAGTATATGCCGATTAATAAACCCCCTTTATAACATATATTTACTATATTGGGTATAGTTCCTTTGAAAAACCCTAATACGCTGCCTTTGTCAGCACTGAACAATACTCATTTCCCACATCTTTTGAAAATATACAACCTTGACTCTGCGCTTTCCGGATTTGTCTTTTCCCTTTATCTTATTTTCCTGAATTTCTCGAAAGGGGTGCACACCCCATTTCCTGTGTCTGCTGTTTTGGCTTCTGCTTCTCAGCCCACTACGGTGTGGCTTTGAACTCCTTTGTTCTATTAGGGTTGCCCTTCTCACTGGAACTGGCAGAAGTGTCCAAATGTGGAAAGAACTCCTAACAGCAGGAGCGTCCGTCCGCGGCACTGTCTCTTCACAGTTAGCCTCGCCGCTGTTTCCAGGGCCCTTCCAATGACTGTATCAGGTCAGCCGTTTTCCTTAAAGTCCAGTGATTATGAACTTTAATCACACGCACAGAACCCATCCAAAGTAATACCTAGATGAGGGTTTAATTGACAAAATGAAGGTTGTCAGCCAAACCAAGAAGATGCACAATAAATAAATAAATAAATAAATAAATAAATAAATAAATAACCACATAGTTTCTGTGCATTTCAAATAAAATCCATATTAAAAAATAGCTGCAGACAAAGCCTCTATGGGCTGGTGCCTCTCTTCTCCACATATAGGCCTGGGTGAGATAGAGGTCCGGCATAGGCCAAGTTTCCACTTAGAAATCTCTCTCATTTGCCCAGCTAATTATCAGCTCATCTCTTCCCTAGGGAACCTTCTTCACCCTTGCCCTGAGTTAGATCTTAATGTTAAAAGCTCCTTTCATCCTATGTTTCTTCATTACATTTCATCAAAAATTTTGGTTATTGTCTGTCTTCCCTGCTATAAAGCAAAATCTCTCTCTCTGTTCTTGTGAGTGCGTGTGTGTGACTAGAAGCTGTCTCTCACTGATTCTGGGCTCACTGATTGGCTAGACTGGGCTGGCCAGCAAGCTTGAGAAGTCTTCCTGGCTCTGTTTCCCTGGAGCGGGGATTACTTGAAAGTGCCAATTCTTTACATAGGTGCTGGGTGTCAGACCCACGCCTGTGTGTCAGGTATTGTACCATCTCCATAGCCCCTGCTTTGTTTGCTCGCTTTCGGTGTACTTGTTGTTGCCCACACTGGGCTCAAACTTGCTATGAAGCTGACTTTGAACCCCTGATCCTTCTGTCCTCACCTCCCAAGTGCTGTGATAACAGGTGTGGGACACCATACCTGACTGAGATCGTCTTGTCATCGTATTTCAAAGCACTTAATATAGTGCTCTGCCACTGAACTCTGTCCCTCGCTTTTTAAAATTTTATTTTGATTTTGTCCTTGAACTCATTATCCTCCTGTCTCAACTTCTTCAGTAGCTGCGATTACATGCCTATACCACCAGGGCCAACTTATTTTTGTTATTTTTTAAACAAATGAAAATCACATGTGTGTATCATGTACAATGAGAGGTTTTGAAATACGTGTCCATTGCGGAATAGCTGAGTAAAGTCAACAGGCATTGCTTGACTTACTGAAAATTCCTCTGTTTTAGGCATATATATCTTTATAGCGAACATGAGCTATATTTATTTATTTATTTATTATGTATTATTTATTATGTATTATTTATTTATTATGTATTTATTTATTATGTATTATTATTTATTATGTATTTGTGGTGTGCCTTCTAGTCACTGTTATAAATTCTAGGGACATGGGGTGAACAAGACAGAGAAGGTACCTATTTCCATGCTGCTCATATGAGCTCTTCAAGTAGTTCTCAGATACAAATATGTGATAATTTAATTCTTTGCAGTACATGGGGGTGGGGGAAGCCATTTTTATTTGTTATGTTGTTGATGATGATGTCTATATACGTTTTGCCTTCCAATTCTCAAGGAAATAATCCTGAAAATGACAATGAGAAGGTTTTGATCTTATTCTTTCCTTGTGTCACCAAATAAAATACATTCTCCTCTTTCCCCAAAGTCAGCTGGGTTTCTCCAGCTCTTCTTGGTGATGAATGAACTCCTTGTTCGTTATTATTACTGGTCATTCTTATTTATGCCTGTGATTCGAGGATTATGTTTTGATTGTTCTTGAGAGACGAAAACACTTTCTTGCTGATGAATAAACACTGCCACTTTTTAAATATTTGTATGCACAATGCCCTTAAAGCCGTTATGGAATGCAGGAGCCTTAGGAAGCTGCTTTTCAAAAAGGCACTTTCCTCCACCTCTACTTTTTCTTTCATGCTAAGCAGTCCAATTGAAAGGCTTTTCAGCATTAACTTGTTTAAGCAATGCCAGTGTTTTAGTGTAATGAATAACTTCTGATAGAGGACAATCGCACGCAATTCAACATGCTGGTATTTCTATTTCTGCGCTCCGCCAGCGCGGGGGGATTCTGTGGCAGGATCTCTTTCTCTGAGAAAGCTGAGAAGATCAAAACCCTGATTAACCTCTGATATTCACGTGGGGCTCTTGATCGTGAGGACCTCAGCAGTAACAAAGCGTTAATGGCAGCCATATGCTTAGGGCATTGTGGGTATGGGTGACCCAGATGTGAACTTGGGGGGTGACTAACTGCTATTTGTTTCAGGTTTGGTGTGGAGATTACTGATGAAGAGTTTCAGTAGCTACTTGACAGAATCCCCCTTGATGAAGATGGAAATGTCAGAGACACCCAGCTCATGTCTGATTTTGCATTTTCCCATTCCTTTGTAAGATTTTGTTCTTGCTTTTGATTCAGAGAATGTGCTCCCAACAGCCGTTTACAACTTCTCTTCCTTGCTTTGCATCTCATGTTTTGATATTTTATGTGACAAAAGGTTTTCAGAGTAGCAAGATCAATTTTTTAAAAAAAAGAAGAGTCTTTTCAGACTGGGCCACGGAGGTGCATTTTAAGATACCCCGCATTTCAGCTGCTGAAAGAGACATGGCAGCGGGAGGTGATGGACGCAAAGGAAAGAGTAAGACGCTAGCTAAGTTGGGAAGAAAACCACTGTGCGTGTGCGTGAGTCTTCCCAAAATGCACTGAGCATTCCCCACCACTGATCTTTGCTGACATTCTCTTCTCTAGTCTCACCTACCCAGAGGACTCCTCTTCCCACCCTCAGAGGCTCCCTACCGGATGCTGAGATGGAGCAGGAACACATTCAGAAACGTCCCCATGCCTGTGTCTCCGTTTTGGAAGCCGAAGTTTATGGCTTAAATAAATCTTTGTGTGAATTTTATAGGGTGACTTAAGGCTTCGGGGTTTTAAACTCTGGCCAGTATTGACCCCCCCCCCCTTTTTTTCTACTTAAATTCTTTAAGGCATCTAAAAGTTTTGATTGAGGTCAACAAAAGTGAATTCCTTTCCTGAAGATATTTTTCCTTTTTTCATCAGACCAATTGTAGAAAAAAATTTTTTTTACTCTGTATTTTTCTGGATTTCTTCCCTATCTCATTACTAGACTCTTCAGCCATGAAGTTAGTTAGCTCTTGATACCAGAAGAGATAGTTAATAACTTGGTTTGGTCTGATGGGCAGAGTAAGGCATAGGCCTCTAAAATTATTTCCTACTACACATAGCACAGAGCCCAAAGTCAATGAATTGAGATCTACTTTTAGGCTTTGTCTCCTACAGAAGAAGCTGATAAGATAGTGTGCTTATTTCTTGATGGACTTCTAGCCTTTAATATCTCTGATGTGTCTGAGGAATCTCCAAGAAGAGAAGAAATAAATCCTGAGAAGAGCAGTTTTTGTTTGTTTATTTGTTTGTTTTGCAAGACAGGTTTGTCTGTTGTAACTCTGACTGTCTTGGAACTTACTCTGTAGACCAGGCTGGCCTCAAACTCACAGAGATCCACCTGCCTCTGCCTCCCGAGTGCTGGGATTAAAGGCCTGTACCACCACTGCCTGTCGAGAAGAACAATTTAATCTCAATTATGATTCTAGAAAATAGTGACAGGAGAGATGGTGGGTGGGAAAGTAAGGCAGGAAAGGGAAGGAGGCCACTGTAGGAAGCACAGTGAGCAAGTTCTCCATGTGGGTGGTTGGGGCTCTCCCTTGCCAGGTCTCTGAGAAACTGTATACCATCTTACTCAGACCTAGCCAGCTGAAGAGAAGGAAGCAGATACATCCAGCAACTCCAACCTGCCATTGGTTGGAACTACTTTCAGCAGGACAAACACCCCCGCCCCTGAACAGAGGCTGCCAGGGTGTGCCATGCATTGGGGAATGTCCTTAGGTTGCATCTCAGGTTCTAGAAGAAGAAACCCTCAGTGTGAAAGGGAGTCTGACTTCGACCGTAGAATTTAGTTTGTAGCATTTCCCAATCCTCTTTGACCTTTTGTGGAGCATCTTGGAGGCTCCTATTCCGTAGCCCCTATCTGGAAACACAACCTAGTTACATATGTTGATCTTACCTAAGTAGATAGTCTTTACCTTAGAAAGTCAGAGCGAGGTGCCTAAGAGGATGGAGGGTGGGTAGAAGCAGATTTCTGTAAAGAGAATTTCATCAGTACCCAGAAGGCAGAGGGCAGGAGCCTAAGACAAGGCGTACAACAGATGCAATGTGGCGTACTGAGATAGTTCTGCGTGACCCTGCTCTTCTACCTTATCTGGATGAGTATTAACTCTAGGAAGATGCTCTTTATGCTTTGTATTCTTGATTCAAAATAGGAAATAGCAGACTGTGGTTTTGCTGTTCATGTTAACGAACAACATGGCCCGTCTGATATTTTTACATGCCGTATCTCTTTTTGTTTTTCATTTTGCATGAGAAAAAACAGGTAGGTGTAGAGATGGAATCAGTTTCCCAGGTAACAGGAGCCAGCAAGGGGACATGCCACTCAAGGCAGGTGCCTCTGATCTGAAAGCTCACTAGGCTGTGCACTGACGCACAGCCCACATCTGAACTCGGCGGCAGCAGCGGAAGTGATGGAGTTACTTACGGGGTGATTCATATGAGTCCTACATCATGCTGAGAGCCTTTTGTGCATTATGCAATTCCACAGCCAGGCCCAATACTCTAGGCTCTGTTCTCTGATGTCACTAACTGTCCCCTTCCTCTGCTGGACAGAATGATTATATTGCTGGGCGATGTGGCAGAGGCTCCTGAGCTATGTTTCAGGTGACCTGGATGGCAGGAGTTATGATGTAGACCTTCACTTAATAACTGTATGGCCTTGATCAGGTCTTTAATGTATCCCTGCTTTGGTTTTCTCATCTGCAAAATGAAATGTGTAGGCCATGAGATCCCCCTTTCTAAGTCTAAAGTTCTCCTTGAAACTATTCATAGGTTTAAAAACAGTACGGAATATTTGAAGAAGTCATTTCATATAACGTTCTCATCAAAGCAAATATTTTCCTGGTAAATAGAGTCACCATCCCATAAAACTAAAATAATAAATACATTTTAGAACCATCAGATTAAAATCAGTACTTTTGCTGAGTATTTTCTGTGTTGTTAAAAACGCATGGTAGGGCCAGCGACATGGGTAGGAGGGTAAAGTGATCGCCGTGCAAACCTGAGGACACGAGTTCAATCCCCGGAAGCCATGGAAAAGCATAAGGAGGGAACTGACTCCATAGAGTTCTCTTCTAAACCCCACACGTGCACTGTGGAACAAAACACACACCTCCCTCCCTAAAAACAATAAATATAATTTAAAAACAAAAAACAAACAAAAAAACCACATGGTATATTTTGCGACGTGCTCAGGACAGTAAAACCTCTGAGGAAGCAATGTGAATGTTTTCTCTGGGTTCGTGACCCAGTTCACTCATTTTCATAGGGAACTGCCCCCTCAAGAATGTCATAGCCAAGGGCAGCTTCTCCTTCCAAGGTCTATGTGTGGCGCTGAGGAGCAGCCCAGGAGTCCATTGGAAGATGGACCTGCCCAACCTTTACCAGATTTATTTAGAGCAAACAGGTAGCTTGCCAGGCATCTGGAGGTGTGGCTGCTTTTTAAGCTTTTTTTAAGTGCTTCCCTTTGTTTGTCTCTCGGTGATGCTGTAAAGACATCAGACTCAGCATCCCGAACCTTCAGGAAAACGCAAATTAAAACTGAGTTGAGATTCCATCTCACTGGTCAAAAAGGTGATATAATCAAGAAAAGAAACAATAACAAACGCTGGTGAGGGTGTGGGGAAAGAGAAACCCTTACACACTGCGGGTGGGAATGTAAACCTGTGCGATTCTGGCAGTCAGTAAATAGGTTCCTCAGACAAACTGAAAATAGAGTTACTGGTTGACCCCTGTAGCACTCCTGGGCAAGGACCCCAAGGCTTCTAATCAATACATTACAAAGACACTTGTGAATGCAAGTTTACTGTTGTAGCATTCATAGTAGCTAAGAAATTAAACCAGCCTAGATGTTCATCAATAAATGGATAAGGGATATGTATGTATGTGTAATGCATGTGTATACGCACATACATATCTATGTACACATATACATACATATATATGTACATATACACATACACAAATATGTGTGTATATATACATGTACATATGGATATTGATATGAATATATACATACATACACATATACATATATGCTCACAATGACATTTCATTCAGCTATGAAGAAATAAGCCAGACAAATACTGTTGTCTCTCATATGCAGAATCTAGATTCATGAAGGAGAGCAGAGTGGGAACTTTGAGGAGAGGAAGGAATGGTTCTAAGGGGAAGACAAGGGAACAAGAAGGCAGTATTGGGGGGACCTCCCCTCATATATGGAATATGTATACATGTACACACACCTGCACCGCATGAAAACAGAAGGGGCCTTGTGGAGCAGGAAGGGTCGGGTAAGGTAAGGGTATGATAAAGATACAATGAGATATATACATGAAATATATTCTCTCACAGTTCTGAGAGACAGAAGTCTGAAATCAAGGCTTGGTCAGAGCTGTCCTCCCTTTGAGACTATGGGTAGAATACTCGATTTGCCCTTTTATCCCCCCCAGTTTAGTTTGAGTAACAAATTGAGCAAGAACAGTTCTGAATCAATTTCACCCAGTGTTTCCACCCACCGATGTGGAATCCCCATAAGTGAATTGCTAATCCAGATTACATAGGAATTTGGAGTTACTCTCTTTTATCAAATAGACAAGTATCTCTGCGCTCCACTGAACCCGGAGCAGGATATGTCTGTGGTGAAAACCACTTTCGCAATACCATTATAAATATCTAGTGGAAATGACATATGGTAGGAAAGATTTATTTGGCTCATGACTTCTGAGGGCCTCGGTCGGACATGATGGAGAAGGCGCAGCAGAGTCCACGACGGTGGGAGCTCCTCACATCACAGCAGACCAGTGAGTACAGAGCATCTAGAGCTGAGGCCTGCCAGTAACCTTCGGAAGCTTGCCTCTAGTGACCTACTTTCAGAGCAGGGCTCTGTCTCTGAAGGCTCCGTCCCAGCCCTGGGACAACCAGCTGGAAACGAGGGCTCCAAACCCAAGACTATCTGGGGTTTGCGGAGGCATTTTAAACTCAAGCCATAAGACGAGTCCATTGTCATTTCTGGACTTACTTTTTTTTTTTTGCAATGGTAATCTAATACTGATCTATGCGGAGTCAGGGACAGGCAATGTAATCTATACTTTGAAGATTTACAAACATACACAGAGAGCTTCCTAATACCTGGCTGGGTAGAAAACAGGGCTGGCACTTGTTGGGAAAGCTAAGGTTTTATTATACATTGTATGTTTAAGGGATAAAACTTATGAGTAATAGCTTTGCAGTGTGCTGGTGAACAGGTGTGCTTTCCTGCTGGGAGACGTACACACACAGATGAAGTTAAGTCTCCCATGTTTTAATTCATTCATTCGTTTCATGGTGCATTAATTTGTACAATCGTTTGCTAGAAAGCAGAACCTCTAGCCTGCGGTTGAGAAGTCACCGCAGTGGTGCTTTCCTATGGATGTCTTCACAAGACTGAACCCCTGAAAGAGAAGTGGCTCAGCTATTCTGAGTGCGTCCTAGTCTTTCTGTTCGTGGTTAAATAAGGGAGGTGGTACCTAGTTCTTGTCAGCTCCAGTATCACAGATGTGATACTGTGCATGTGATACAAGGGTGAGGTAATCTCCTTCCTTCACCCATTTCCCTCCAGCCCGGGACACAGCACACCCTGAAGAGTGCTGTGGGTGCGTAACCTCATATCCATTAAAGACAGCACTATTACTAAAATATATATGTGATACCCAAAAGAAAAAAAATGTTTGCAAAGTCTAAAGAGAAGTGCAATGCCCTTTTCAGAGATGCTTGTTAAAGAAAGAAGGTGTTTGTTTCACATCACAGTTTCACTGTGCATTAGGCTTGGCTTATTAAAGGCTTTAAAACAATTATCTATATTTGCTCTAGAAGAGTACCTGTATAGTTGTATTAGCTACTGTTTTTCATTTAGGTTTGTCTGGGATGAGAGGGAAATGACATTTTATTAAAATATTTTTAAGGGACAAAAAGAATAACGAACTTGGTGTGGTAGTTAGGGTGTGTGTGTGTGTGTGTGTGTGTGTGTAAGCCTCATTAGCATATTCATAGCAAGTAACAAGCCATTTGAAAGGTGAGTGTGGGTGTGTTTCTTCCACAGACATAATTACATAAATCATAAAACCGTTTCTTCCCGTGGGAGTCACTAGCTTATAGCAAAGGGGATCGCCTCTGAGTAAAGTAGATTTGTCTCCTAGGGGGGTCCAATCACTTAGTGAATCAAAAATTTCCCACTCGCATCCGAATCATACTAAATGGGAAAACATTCTCTCAGTTTCATAAGGAGTTTGGGGAGATTTATCGACAGATCGTCTAATTCTGAACATGCTATCAGAGAGCAAGAGGGCAGTATTTGCAAGTACAATGACAGAAGAATCTATTGTGAGACAATTAAAACATCTTCCCTGGGACCCACCGAGCTAACCTTTGTGTGGTCTCCTTCTCAGATGGAAATGGCTCCTAGAGACAGTTGACAGCATGGATTTTGAGAGGACACCAAATGTGTGTGGGAACTTGCAAAAAAACCCCAAAAAACAAATCTTAAAAAAAAAAAGATTTAGGAGTAGGTTTTTCTTTGCCAGTGTTTTTTTCTTTCCCAACCATGATGGGTTGGAGAATGAGTTGGGGGCCCCTGGGGTTGAGGGAGACGCTCCGGAGGGAAAGGTGACGTTAGAGGATACTGGTAAAAGTTAGTTGTGGTCAAGCCTAGGGTGAACAATGGCGCAGTGTTGTTGTGGGCTGCCTCCTCGACTTAGATATTCTTCCCATGTCAGTATAATCACTACTGGGAGGCAGGTCGATTAAGGATTATCATATCATTAATAGTATCCATGACTTTTGTTCAAAGGCTACTGGTGCAATGTTGCCTTGTGGATGAAGCGCCGTAATCCCCTGAGCCGCAGCTGTAGAGAGGGAGGCTCAGGAGAGCCGCCCACACTGACTTCCCTGTCCTCACGGATCAGTTCTGAAAAACAGACAGAAACAACAGTCAACTCAAAGCCAGAAAAGGGGAAAAAAAGAAACATCCATTCTACATTTCCACATTCATCCTCCAGCTTCAATCCCTGCCAATGTCTCCCATTCATCTCTTCCCTAACATCCAGATCACCACTCGGATGGTGGCCAGATTAAAGGGGAACAATGCAGTTTTAAATGTAAAGTTTGCATCTAATTTTTTTTCCTTTGCATGAGAAAAAGCACATTAATTCTATGTGTCTGTCTAACACCCAGCCTGTCGATTGTCAGCTCCGTCTTATTTTCTTTGACGGGGCATGCTTGTGTCTTCCAACTGTCTAGAATTTCTCTGTTTATTTGGTGAAGACACTTAACTTTGAAATTTGGACTTGGATAGCAAATGATATTCGTATTTAATTACCAGTAGAGTTTGGTTTCCTTGATATCTGATATCCCTGGAGCTAACAAACTTCTATTTCCAGTGGTTCTAAGGACTGGGAAAAACTGAAAGATTTAGCAGTCGTTTGAAACCCTAGTAAACTCACCCAGAGAGATTTGGAGATTTGGCAGAAGAAAACGACCAAGTGAATCACATTTGGTCAGTCAGGAGAGACTGATGTGCCTTAAACATGTTTTATTCGGTAAGGATCCAAAAAAAAAAGAAAGGAGAGGAAAACATTGAAAAAAATATCTAATTATACCAGAAATTCAATTTCTGGCTCTGTACTTGAATAATCACACTTTTATTCCAAACCGAAATGAAGTTTTGCCTTGATTTACCCATAAGCCATCATTTTTGGGATCTAGTCTTTTAAGAATTTATTTCATTGCTTCATTTAAAAGTCACGGCAACTTCATTCTTATGAAAAGATTCTGACAACTCTTATCTGCCCTGTTTTTTCTTAGGGAAATCTATTTTTAGAAGAAAAATTGCATGGGCTGGCTATGCAGTCCAGTTGACAGAGGGCTTGCCTGCCACGCTCAAAGCCCCACATTCAATCCCCAGTACCACAGAAATCCAGGCATGGTGTTAGGAACCTGCGCTCCCAAAGCTCAGGATTTGGAGGCAGGAAGACCCAAGTTCCAGGGCATCAGCTGCTGCAAGTGTGCTCAAGGCTCGGCTATGTGGGACTGTCTTTTATTTAAAAACAAAAACAAACAAAAATGTGACTACTTCTGCATCTGACGCCTGGCTTCCGAGAGCGTCGTTTCCCTAGGTGTGTGAAGAACCTTTTCCTTTGTACCTTCTCAATGATTAAACATGCTTCTGTGCTCTCTGTTTCTCAGCATCACTGACCACATCACGACCCACAGCATGCTGGGTCTCTAACGTCACCGACCTTTTTCCCCTTTGAGACATTTGTTGAGAAAGAAACTAAGTACACTTTTGCTATCTGAAACAGGATAAGATGTGGGAAACTTTACTTCATGAACAAACAGGAAAACGCTAGAATGTTTTGCAGGACTAGCTGGAGGCTTCTCAATGACAGGAGTGTCATTTACAAAAGCTTCCATAATTGTCAAGAGATCCTGACAATTGCATGCCAGTGCTTTGGTTCCAATCTTACATGGTGAACTCCTGGGCTCAAGGGATATTGTTTACATATAATGCTTTTATTTTGTTTGTAGTACTTGAGTGGGAAGAAAAAAGACCAGGGAGACTGACAAGGTAAAACAGTCCAGTTCTGATCGTCCTCAAACCGCTTCTCTGTTGTTGCAGATAAGCTAGTGACTTGGTAAGAGGTGGAAGTTTGCACCTAGGGAAACAACTCTCTCAGAAGCCAGAATGAATTGCAAAATGTTGGATGCAGAAGAAGTAGTTATGTTTTTGTTTTTGTTTTGTTTGTTTGTTTTAAATAAAAGACACAGTCTCATGTAGCCCACACTGGCCTCAAGTACACCAAGCAGCAGCTGATGTCCTTGAACTATGGTCGTCCTGCCTCCAAATTCTGGGACCACAGGTTCATATCACCATTTCAAACCTTGGTTTGTCTTTGTTGAGTTGTCTTTGTTGGGTAGAAATGGAAATTCTTTACCTGAAGGTTACATTTGAAAGTCACATTATTTTCAACATAGAGAACACATATTTGTTTAGGGTATTGTCATTTCATTGGGTGACCCCCCAAATGTCAGTTTCCCTACGTTTTTTCACTTGTAAACCTTCCCTCCTCCTCTTCTCTACCCTCCAACCCTGTCTGTCTTGGTTGGCTTTCTATTGCTCTGATAAAGGCCATGACCAAAGGCAACTTGAGAAAGGGTTTACTTACAGCTTAAGTCCTTCACTGAGGGAAGTGAGGGCAGGGACCCAAGCAGGACAGGAACCGGAAGCCAGGAGCTGATGCAGAGGCCATGGAGGAGTGCTGCTTTTGCTCTCCATAGCTTGCTCAGCCTGCTTTGTTCTACACCCCAGGACCATCTGCCCTGGGAGGGCACCACCCATAGTGCATCAGGCCCTCATATATTAGTCATTAATCAAGAAAATGCACCCACAGACTTGCTTACGGCAGTCTGATGGAAGCGATTTCTCAGTTGAGGTTCTCTATTTCCAGATTACTCTGGCTTGTGAAAAATTGACCACAAAACTAACCAGGATATATTCTCTGTCTTTGCCTCTGTCTGTCTCCATCTGTGTGCCTTTCTGCGTGTCTTTCTCTCGTCTCTGTTACTCTCTCTCTCGGTCTCTGTCTCTGTCTCTGTTAGCAACTCTTCACACAAAAAGCAATCCCAAGTCAAGATAATACAGGCAATTCTTAAGGAGCACGGCTTTAAAGTCACACATAAGAATACTCCTTCTGGAAAGAGGCTCTTAAAATCACGTCTTGGATGGAGAAGACAAATTTAAAAGAGGCTGAAACGTGGACTAGACTTACTTCTGAAATCTGTAACAGGGAAACCCGAGGAAAAAAATCTCCCTCCCAAAACTTTCTGTGTATTATCACCCATGATAGAGTCTTGTACCAGCCCCCCCCCCCCCCCCCCGTGCTGGGATTATGAGCATATGCTACCACAACCGGCTCGTAAGAGTCACTTTTATTATTTTATTTTATGTGTGTTTGTGTGTATGAGTTCATGTATACCATGTACATGTGGGAGCCAAAGGAGGCCAGAAGAGGGTGACAGATGCCCTGGAACTGAGGTTACAGGCAGTTGTGAGCTTACATGTAGGTGCTGGGAACCTAACCCAGATTCTTTGGAAGAACAGTAAGTGCCTTTAACTTCTGAACCATGTCTCTAGCCTCAGTTGTCACTTTCCTCATACAGAATCTTATCTTCTGCTTGGGATCATACCCCTTCTACCATTCATTTATTTTCTTCTCAGTATTAAAATTTTATTGAGAGATCATGCGATATTGCTCTCTTTGTTCTTGTGGGCTAATACCATTGTATTCTTTTAATTGCTGTCCAGGAGTGAAGAGCCATGTTTTTAATCTTTCACATTTGAATACAACCTCCAGGAGAGCTAGCAGAGGACAGCTTTGTTGATAATGAGCTTACTGACTAAAAGTAGGACTCTATTTTCTTCATTTTCTCCAGGAATATTATTTGTTCAATTAAGGTATCCTGGGAAGGAGTTTCAGGATGTTGGTTGTGTACTTTGGCTTTAACTGGAATTCTTTTGGTATAAGGAATGGAATGATAGAGTCTGGTGATCATTCTGTCATCGTGTTTTACACATGAACGTTGACACCGATACGTCTAACTAGTCAGTAAACCCGGGCTGTGTGTTAAGCAGTAATGATGTGGAAAAGCCTGGAGAATATCTGTTGAGGCAAACTGAGAAGCTCTGAAATACCATGTATAAAAAATATTATAATGGCTGATTGTACACATCTTCAAAAATGCTATTGGAGCATTCACCAAGGTCCCTGAGGAAATCAGCCGGGATGTGACCGATGTGTCACATTCATGTGACATACATGTGACAGGGTTTTAGGAAAAGTGTTAGAGTTTTAGAGAGTGATTGTCTAGTTCTAAGCTGATGTCCTAGATAATATCAGTGGCCCAATATTTTAGTATAATTCCTCATGTTACCCATAACTGAAGCTATTTCATATAATTGCCGATAAAATAAGTTTTATCTCTAAATCACAGCATTGCTCTTTCACAAATTATGTGATATTGCCATATGTTGATTCCATACCAAGAATCTAAATTGATTCTTAAATTGTGGGTATAACTTAGTGGTAGAACTCATCTAGTATGCCCAGAGCTCATCCCCAGGAACACACACACACACACACACACACACACCCCTACCTGACTCTGGCTACTATTTATAAATGTATGTGGTCTTAAAATACTCAGAGAACTGGCTAAATACGATTATCTGGTTTTTTGATTATCTCCTGTTTTAAGCATGTAGTGCAATGTACTCTGATATATATACCATTATCAAAAATCTAGGCCTAAACCATTTCCCTCAACCTCTGTTACAAACACCAGCCACAGGCAACTGCTGGCTTAGTTCTGTTCCCATAGTTTCTCTCAACTCAGAATTTACCTCAAATGGTGGTGGCAGAAGCAGGAGGTCAAAAGGTCGCATTTGCAGTCAGGAAGCAGAGGGTGGGTGATAAATGCATATGCTCAACTCATCCTCTCCCCCCTCCCCCTCTTCTCAGTCCAGGACCCTAGCCAATGGAATGGCGCCATATCTAGTTAAGATGAGCCTTCCCATCCAGCCTAATCTAGATAATCCGTCAGAGGCATCCTCAAGCTAACCTGATCTAGATAATCCTATTGGTATATCTGGGGCCTTGTCCATGAGGTGATTCTAGATCCTGTCAATTAACATCAGCCATCACAGAAGGTATAAGCTAAATCCGTTATAACTTTGATGGATGACGGTAGTTATGGATGACCGAGTAGTTACCAAACAATTTAAGTGACATATTCCATTCACATTGCAAAGTTTCAACTCCTCAGAGTCACCACTCTTCCAGAAATAATAGCTGTAAACACATAATGAATGCAATTATCTCAGAAATCAATCATTGAAATTTATTCAAAGAAACTCGGAGAGTGCTCTCTTGTTACGTGAGCACATCCACAGACTGCTTTCTGCTATACTACTAAAAGACAGAATTCTAAATTGAGAGTTCCAGGACAAGCCAGAGTTACAACAGAGAAACCTGTCTTGAAGAACAAAACAAAACAAATAAAAATATTAAATTGAGTGAAAACTCACAAAAAGACATCTACCCTGTACATTTAACGAAAATTTGAGGGATATAACAAATAAAAGTAAGACTATAAAATCCAAACAATAATAAAAACATTAGAACAGTGAATATTTTGTATGAAAGAATTAAAGGATGCTTGCTTGGTATAAGTCTCAAATAAGCTTGTTAGTTTTTAGGAAGGTTGAAGAACTTTAGTGCTAAGTTATATTTCCTATCTCTTTGCAAAGATACATTAGTCACAGAGTTTTAGTTTTGAAGGGAAAGCATGTTCATTTTAGCTCATGATTCAGGTTCCAGTCTATCATTGCAGGGAAGTCAGTCAAGACAGCAGGGACTTGAAGCAGCTGGTCACATCCACAGGCGAGAACACAGTGAATGTATGCATGGGTATTCACAGCTTCTTCACTCTTACATAGGCCAGAACCCAACCCCAGGGAGCGATGCCACCATACTGTGATGGATCTTCCCACATCAGTTAACATACTCAAGCCATTCCTGCCCACAGACAGGCCAGCAGGCCACCCTGGTCTAGATAATTTCTCATTGACACTCTCTTCCCAGGTGATTCTAGACTGTGTCAAATTGATAACTAAAACTAACCATCCCAGCTCCATGTAGTCATTCGCCTACTGTGGTGGCTCAGTATGGAAGACCTGGAGGCATTCCATATGTGGAAACCCTGCCAGACGTCAGCAGAGGGAACCACCGTCCTGGCCAGCACCAGACTGGATCGACAGTGGAACCCTGAGCATCTGCTCAGGTGTTTTGTTGATTCAGAACTCCTTAGGTCTTCTACTGATACCATGTGCATTTCCTTAGCAATTAAACAACCCCACATAAATCCAACACCTGCAGACAATTTAAAAGGCCAAGGCCTATGCATCCCTTTTTCCAACAGTGCATAAAGACAATTATTTTAAACACAACTGAAAATAAACTTCTCCAACAGCTCCACCCATTGTCAAGCTGACACACAAACTCATCCCTTTGGGTCATAACAGTTTGCCATTTGTTCCCAATGTCTCATGCTTATCTTATAATGTAAAATGCAGTCCAACTTTTAAAGTCCCTAGAATCTTTAAAAAGCCCAAAGTCTATTAACTGTGACCTCCTATAAAATGATAAAAAAGCAGATTAGATTATTTCAACAGTCACAGTAAACCTTATTCCAACAGGGAAGAACTAGGACATAAAACAATCACACCAGGGGCTAGAGAGACTTCTCAGAGGTTAAGAGCACTGGCTGCTCTTCCAGAGGTCCTGAGTTCAATTCCCAGGACCCACATTGGGGCTCACAACCATCTATAATGGGATCCAATACCCTCTTCTGGCATGTAGATGTACATGTAGACAGAACACTCATACATTAAATAAATAAATACATACATACATTACATACATTTTAAAAACTCACACCAAAATAAACCCCAAATCCATCAGGGAAATACTAAATTTTGGCAGCTGCATGTCCAGCATCTGGAGATTGTATGTAATCAACTGAGCCTCAAAAGGCTTGGGTATCCTCACCCTCCAGCTCTGCCACCTCTAGAACACATGGCTTCTCTTAGGCCTAGGTCAGCTCTCCACCATGCCTGCAGTTCTCCTTGGCAGACATCCCTTAATCCTAGGATTTCTGTCCTGGGTTCGCCATTGATATTGAGGCTCTGCCTTCACAGTGTCACACAACGGCCTCTCAGAACCTCTCTTCAGAGACTCTAGCCCTGCCATACAGCGTCTGACCTCAGCTCCTCTCTATGACAGCCTCAATCTCACACCTTTGCCTTCAAAACTGGCTCCATACCAGTGTGGGCACCACTTACAATACTGCCAAGTTTTGCTGCCAGGTCCAGATAGAGCTTGGTCTTCTTGGGATACAGCAATATTAGCTTCCAGATTATAACCCATCACTGTGAGGACACCCAGACAGCAAGAACTCAAGCAATTAGTCAGAGCAGAGACAGACTAACACATGCATGTAATTATGGGTCTTTAATGATGATTTTTCTGTACATTTTGTAATACTATTTTTAAAACTGCATGATTTTAAAAGCAAGTTTGTTGTAATATTGTACTGACATCTGTGTTTTCATCCCCGCTCTCAATGCAGGAGGGTTTCAACTTCTTCATTTCCTTAAAAACTACTACCTATGTAACTTTTAAATTGCAATCTTGGTGTATATAGTATCTCATTTAGCTCTAATCTGTAATTCCCTAATGATTGACTATTTAAAGCATCTTTCATATGCTTATTTAGACATTCGCATCCCATTTGCAAAGAAATGTCTATTCAAATATTTTACTATTTTAAAAATATGGCCAGGCATTTTCTATATATGATTACAGGGATAAATGTGCTCGTTATACTATTTTAAAAAGCTTTAAATTTTGATGCAGCCCAGTTTATTAATAGTTTTTTGTCGTATTTGTGCTTTTCATATTGAGTTAGAGGATTTGATATTTTATGCGTGTGCGAATGCCTGAATGTATGTATATGCACCACGTGTGTGCCTGGTACCCACAGAGACCAGCAGAGGGTGCCGGATTCCCTGGAGCATGGCAGTTGTGAACGTCCACGTGCATGCTGGGAGCCTAACTCAGCTGCAAGTGCTCTTAGCCCCTGAGCCACCTCTGCAGGCCCCACATTGCACAGTTTTAACCAAGTTGTATAATTGCTTCAAGACTCAGTTATTTTATCTATAAAATTACTAAAAACAATTCTTAACTCAAAGATATTTTAAATCCAAGTTCTCTGTCTCTGTTTGGAAACAGTGACATGATAATCAAGGTCACTCTACATCTTGCTTGGAAGTGTCAAAGTTTTTAACACTTATGGCTGGCTTGCTGGGGCAGACAACTTGATCAGCACGGAAGCCAACGAATGCGTTTGCTAGTCAAATTTGCTCTAATCATCTGCTGTAAGAAAATTAGCTTCACGGGTGGAAGAGAAAGAACAACTTAGATAGTGAGTATGAAAATGCAGAGAGGGTCAAAAACATGGATAAAGTTGCCCAGGAGAAAAGGCAGCGAAGGTGGGAAGGATGAGCTTTGACGGGGCTTGAGGAACATTCAGGGAAACAAATATAGTAAGAATCCTAATTATTGCTATGCGCATGTCAAATGGATGGAGTCGTACCCTTTCGATATTGCTGTCATTGTATGCTAATTACCTGAATACAAGGGTTTGTTGTTTTCCTTAAAAACAGTTGTCCTTAGCCAGGCATGCTGGTACATTCATTTAGTTCCAGCACCTGAGAAGCAGAATCAGGGAGCTCTCTGTGAGTTTAAAGTCAGACTCTGAGTTTCCAGGCCAACCTATGCTACACAGTGAGACTCCGTCTTGAAGAAAAATAAGAACGAGGAGGAGAGGGAGAAGGAAGAGAAGAAGGAGAAGAAGAAAGAGAAAGTTGTAATGAATTAGGTGGCCATCTTGAAAATAAAAAGAAACAAGAAAGAAAGCCCACAAATGTAGGAAAGGATGCAGAGAGATGGAAGTCCTGGAGCGCTGTTGGTAGAGATGTAAGATGATAAGTCGACAGTACTATTCAGCAGATTCTCCAAAAAGGAACATAGAAGTGCCATGTGCCCAGCAATTCCACTTCGAGGCATGTACTCAAAAGCATTAAAAGTAGAGACTTTAATAGATCCATGCAGACCAACATCCACAGTAGCATTCACCACCACACCAACAGCTGGAAACAAGCCGAGTGTCCTTTGACAGAGGAGCTGGTAAACAAAACACACTATATCCACCCAGTGGAGTGTTGTTTATTCTTCAAAAGGCAAGAAATTCTGACACATGCTGCAACATGGATAAGCCTTGGAGCCATCGTGCTAAGTGAAACAAGCCAGACACAAAGGGACAGCTATTTGATTGATTCCATTCACAGTAGGTTGTAAGAAGACTCCAGTTACTGAGACGCAAAATCAAATAGAGATTACAGGGTTCAGGGAGAAGGGTAGTTTCTGTTTAATAGTGTAAAATATCTATATAAAAATCCTGAAAATGGACAGTGGCGACAGTTGTATGATATTGTAAATATATGTAATGTCACCAAAATCATACACTTAAAATGGTTCATGATTTTAAGGTTTTATATATATATATATATATACACACACACACACACACACACACACACGCACACAGAGCTATGGTTTAGAATGCCCCCAAATTATTATGTTATGTAAAACAGAAGGACAAGTTTCATTCCGCCTTCTTCAAATGTAGGATATATATGAGCGTTGATCTCGCTCAACCTGAGAGTGGAATGATGGCTATTGAGAGTTGGGGAGAGTAAATGAAGGAGGGATGGGGAAAAGTTAATCAATAGACACTGAGTTACAAAAAGGCAGGAATAAAAAGTTCTGATGTAATATTTTATTGTGGGATGATTACAGATAACAACAATATACCACATACCAACATATACCACATACCTTCAACATCAGAAGAAAAGATCTTGAATATTTTCCCCATAAAGAAATGATAGCCGGGCAGTGGTGGTGTACACATTTTAGTCCCAGCACTCCGGAGGCAGATGCAGGCGGATCTCTGTGAGTTCAAGGTCAGCCTACTCTACAGAGTGAGTTCCAGGACAGCCAGAGTTACAACAGAGAACCCCTGTCTAAAAAAAAAAAAAAAAATAAAATAAAAAAAAAAAAAAGGAAAGAAAGAAAGGAAGGAAGGAAAGAAGGAAGGAAGGATGGAAGGAAGGAAGGATAATAAGGAGATAGATTTGGTGCTGGCTAGTGTTTTATCAACTTGACACAAACTAGCATCATTTTGGAAGATTAGAAAATGCCCCCACCAGGCTGGCCTGTCAGTAAGCCTTTTCTTGGTTAATGCTGTGGAAGGGCCCAGCCAGTTGTGGATGCTGCCACTCCTGGGCTGATGGTCCTAGATGGTGTAAGAAAGCACACTGAGCAAACCAGAAGAGGCAAGCTAGTAAACAGCATTCTTCCATGGCCTTTGCTTCAGTTCCTGCCTCCATTTCCTGCCTGGAATTCCTGCCCTGACTTCCCTAGATGGACTGACTGCAAGCAGCACAGCAGCTTCTCAACCTGTGGGTCGTGACCCCCTTGAGGGCCAAAGGATCTCACAGGGGTCGCCTAAGACCGTCTGCGTGGCAGATATTTACATTATTATTCCTAACAGTAGCAAAAGTAGAGTTATGAAGTAGCAACAAAAATAATTTTATGGTTGGGGGGTCACTACAACATGAGGAACTGTGTTAAAGGATCACAGCATGTAACTAGAGAGATGGCTCAGTGGTTAAGAGCACTGACTGCTCTTCCAGAGGACCTGAGTTCAGTTCCCAGTAACCACATGGTGGTTCACAACCATCTATAATGGGATCAGATGCCCTCTTCTGGCATGCAGATAGAGCACTCAAATAAATAAGTCTAAAAGAAAAAAGTCATAGCATTTGGAAGGCTGAGAGCCATTACATGAAGTAAACCCTTTCTTTTCCAAGCGGCTTTTGGTCATAGTGTTTTATCACAGAAAAAGAAACTCTAAAACACTGTGATTTAAACATTATACAATGCATACATGTATTGAAACATCACATACAGCATCAATAATGGTAATGTTTATGTATCAGTCAAAACCATGAATGTAATGTAAAATGTAAAGGACAGTATAGGAGCGAAAATACACAGAACTGAGGAAGGGAGCGCTATACAAACTTAAGCACAGAAACAAAACCTAAAAAAGGCAGAGCTAACAAAGTGACGCTGGGGACTAGTTACTTAGCCTTGTTGATGACATTTCTGCTTTGAGAAATGGAAACCATCACCCCTACCTCACAAGTATAAAGTATTCTGTAAGAGATACACTCCAAGTGAGAAGCTCTCTTAAGATGGCTTAGCACACTAGAGCGTTCTTAGGTTTCAGTACCTCTTGTTGATATTGCTTACTGCTATCGTTGTAAAGAGGGTGAGCACCTGTGTGTGTCTGGACTGGGTGAGCACCATGATACTGATAGGCTTCCTGTCTAGGTGCTCTGTGTCAGGGTTCACGAAGGACGACTTTTGGATTTCCCTGCTGCCCCTGAATCATCAAATGAGATACCAGGAAATCAGAGCACCTGCTGGTGTTCTGCACGCATAGTTAACAAGAAAACCCCCTGATGTTTGATTCAAAAGCAAAATATTTTAATGGTAACATTCAGAGCTCAAGCTATGCATATTTTTGAGAGGTTATACTAATGTATCTCGAGTTCACAAACAGCACCAGTGAAATGGCTTGTTGATGATGTAATTGGCCCTTGAAATTTTGTAATTTCTTCTTATCTAATTCTTTTCTGAGAAGAGTTTATTCTTGGAAGGGCCCTACTGTGCTGATTTAAAAATAGGTCTAGCTTAGGGGTTGGGGAGATGGCCCAGCAGTTAAAATTATGTACTGCTCTTGCAGAGGACTGGAGTTCAGTTCCTGGTGTGTACTTCCGGAGGGGCTGGCAACTTTGTAACTCCAGCTCCAGGGGATCTGACATCTCTGGCCTCCCTCCCATGGGCAGCAGCACAAACCTGTACTCAGACAATAGCCACATAGATACATAATTTAAAAATAAAATTTAAAAACTTAAAGAAAAAACTCTATTGGGGGCGGGGTGGTGGTGGTGGCTGGAAAGATGGCTCAGTGGGTAAGAAGAATGGCTACTCTCCCAGAGAAGTTCAATTCCCAGCACCCACAACTGTCTGTAACTCCAGTTCCAGGGGATCTGACACCCTCACACAGACATACATACATGCAGGCAAAACACCAATGCACAGAAAATAAAAATAAATAAATTATTATTTTATTTTTATTATTTATTTATTTATTTATTTATTTATTTATTTATTTATTTATATTTAAGCCAGGTGATGGTGGGGTAAGGCTTTAATCCCAGCAGAGGCAGGCAGATCTCTGAGTTCGAGGTCAGCCTGGTCTACAGATCAAGTTCCAGGACAACTAGGGGTATGCAGAGAAACCCTGTCTCAAAAAACAAAACATAAAACAAAACAAAAAAAGCTTATTTTGATGATACTTGCTAATTCCTAGACTGGTCCTTTCCAATAAACAACACTTCCATGATGGGAAGAGAGTAAAAAAATAACGGAGAGACCTCTTCCCTCCCTCTTCTCTAGAAACTACTTGTTTGCAAATTGCTCATGGAGCGCAAATTACTGTTTTTGATAGACAAAGTTATCAGGAGTAATAAATTGCTGTGCTTCTGGATATAACATAGATTTTACTATGTTATATATCTATATACTATATATCTATTTTACTCTAGAATCTCTGTTACTAAAGTAAAATGCTTATTAATTTGGAATAACTGGGAGAGGGACCTGTCTACTCATTACTGGGAAAAATCCAACGGACAGCTTTATTCCATTAAGCACCGCCCATATTGCAAATGGAAAGCTAACTAGGGAAGCTCTAGGCTATATCATATTGCAGTGTGTCTCAGACAAAACAGAGTTTTCAAATATAAACATTGATTACGGAAATCAGAAGTCTAAACGCACCTAAAGAATTGAGACTCTTTGGATGTTTGAGTTAGCAGTTACCAACTTCAGACTGGCTAGATCTTTCTCAGGTAAGTCCAAGAAGAGTTATGAAGATAGAGGTTATTTTGAAGATTTTATTCATTTAAAAAAAATCAGCATAGGAAGCAAAGGTTTCATTATGACATTTTCACACATGCGTGTCATTATCCTTTGTCCTTATTTATCCCCCTCCCCCCACCACCACCTTGTGAGGGTTTTATTTTTTCAGCAGTTGGTACTGAATGTCAAAATACCTACAGCTATCTAAGTAGTGGACAATGAATTATTGAGACATAGGAAAGTCCTTTTCTTTTCATTTATTTATTATTTATTTATTTGCTTGTTTATTTATTTACTTATTTAGACAGGGTTTCTCTGTTGTAACTCTGGAACTCACTCCGTAGACCAGGCTGGCCTCGAACTCACAGAGATCCACCTGCCTCTGCCTCCCATCACCACCGCCTGGCTTCCTTCTTTCTTTACTTCTCTTTCTTTCTTGACTTTTATTTAGTAAAGTCCTATACACTAATTTTGTACTTTAGAATTTGTTAATTTAGCACTTGGGTGGTAATATTATCCATTTTAGGGATCATGAACAATTGAATGAAAGAAAATCCTGCTCTTGGGTTTAAAGTTCCCTTTTCTTTTTCATCTTTTTCTGGGAAAGCTCACCTCTTTGTAAGTCAAAGAAGTGTCACCTTGATACACAGTCCACTTCCGTGAAACCGTCAAATCACTTACAAAGCATCCTGACCAATTCACACAAGCGGCTCCTCCAGGGACTTTGCAGTTACATTTCTCTTTGAAGAGTGAGTGGGTCTTGCTCTTTAAGGAGCATTCGCTGGGCTGATGTCCCTGGCTATTTCTTCTCTGAAACCCCCACGCTGAGTTCTTGTGTTCTCTTTCCCCAGAGGTCATGTCCTGCTCAGCATCCCCACTGTGCTGGGTCAGCAAGAACATGGGATGACCATTATTTGCCTAGACCTAGAGAAAATAAGAGCATTATTTGACTTCACCTCTAGGTTTCCCCTACAAGCGACGTTGTTACTATACACAGAGACATTATTTGTTTTTACTCCTTGGGCGTGTCTAGGAGGTGAAAATGGATTCTCTGCTTTTCAGTTTGGGCAGGCCACTACTGAATAGCGAACGTGAGCAGAGAATGGCTGGATCAATCTTCTTATTTCTTCCAATAGTCACATGGAGACAATTTCAATCCAAGTACAAGATCAAGGATCCATTAGATGCCTCACTCCCCCATTTTGGTAGGTATGTACTGGTTTCCATGGAAGTTCAGAAACACTGGGCCCTCTTTTAAAAATTAAATTAAATTAGTCAAAAGGCAAAGAAAAAGAGCTTGCACTTTCTCGAGTTCCCTGGAGGCTTTTTTATCTGTTCAAATTAATCAGGGGTTTTTCACATGTTGACATAAGCATTCATTTGCTAATTCATTGGACATTAAACTGCTTGGAGCCTTCCCGGGAGACTTGAATGAATCTGAAATGTGTGGGTCCTTAGTGTTGCTCCAGTCTTGCGTCATGCCCTGCTCACATATGGTTTCCCTCCTCTCTCCTTAGATAAAAATCAGTCTTGATCGCCTTAAGGGAAGAATGAGTTAAATGGACCAAGATTCTAGGCCTGGACATAAAACCCTGCCTTTTCAGAACCCCACGAGCACCTGCAGCAGCAAAGTCATTTGCACATACATAAATAAATAAATTAACAATGAATAAATAATTTAATCCCAGCCACACAATGCCACCTTACAGATTAGCTCCTTCGCAGCACCCAGCGAGTTTGTCCATTTTTAATTCTTTTTGATAAAGTCTTCAGATACTTGCTGACTGTCAGGTTCATCTTCTTATTGCTTTCACTTGATTAGTTCTGTATGACCTAAGGTCACCCTAAAATCCACATCTCTTATGAAGACTTGGAAAGGCCTTCTTCTTCTTCTTCCTCTTCTTCTTCTTCTTCTTCTTCTTCTTCTTCTTCTTCTTCTCCTCCTCCTCCTCCTCCTCCTCCTCCTCCTCCTTCTTCTTCTTCTTCCTCTTCTTCTTCTTCCTCTTCTTCTTCTTCTTCTTCCTCCTCCTCCTCCTCCTCCTCCTCCTCCTCCTCCTCCTCCTCCTCCTCCTCCTCCTCCTCCTCCTCCTCCTCCTCCTCCTCCTCCTCCTCCTCCTCCTCCTCTTCTTCTTCTTCTTCTTCTTCTTCTTCTTCTACTACATCCTTAGGAACGGATAGAAAGGACTTGCCATGGCTCCACGCAATGGCGAGAAGGGTTTTAGTGACCAGCCTCCTGAGGCAGCCTTTGGCTTAACCAAGCGCAAGAATAACTCATGAAGAGATGCCCTGTTTCTGTAATCTCTTGATCCTGCGTGCCTGGGTGTGCCTGCGGCAGGTCTCCTGGGCCACCTTCCCTCTAACCCTGCCGGGCAGCCCCGCCAATGGAAGCACCAGTCCTGGCACTGGTGGAAGGCCGATTTCTTCTTAGTGTGAAAACTGGCTGTGGCTTTCCTGCATCTTTTCCATCAAACCTCTCGTTCGATTCAGGCTATGAGCCCAGAGGCAGGAACCCTGTCTAATTCTCAAGTCCCCGTGATTCCTAGGTCGGAATCGGGTCTTTCTTTATAGTCAGCCTGCCTCAGCCCGTGTCAATAACGCTCACCCATTGGTTAATCTCCATCCCTAATGCAAATGTCAGCTCTTTGAATGGGGAAAAAGAGTGAGACCTTGAGTTAGTTGAATAAAATAGGCTGAACTAATGGGAACTAAATTCCTCACTACTGTTTTTATTACAAAACTCAGGATTTTTTAAAGCAGTTGTTCAGTGTCCTTCAACAGTTCTTTTTTTGTCACGTGTTCATTTATTTGGCATGGGTTCGGGTACAAGACATACCATAGCACGAACAGAGGTGAGAACACAACTTGCCAGAGTTGAT
Organism: Cricetomys ansorgei; assembly: GCA_026225945.1. Classification (NCBI taxonomy): domain Eukaryota; kingdom Metazoa; phylum Chordata; class Mammalia; order Rodentia; family Nesomyidae; genus Cricetomys; species Cricetomys ansorgei. The sequence goes on along the minus strand of JAMJFZ010000107.1, from coordinate 43,087,993 downwards.
TCTCTCCTTCTGCCATGTGGGGTCCAGGGCTCTAACTTAGGTGGTGAGGCTTGGTGGCAAGCCCCTTCTCCTGCCGGCCCATCTCGCCATCTGATAAAGCTTTCCCGGTTCTGACTGCCAAGTACTTGGCTGTGATGTGACTGCTCCTCCACGTTCCTGTCTCGTAGACGTCTCATGATGATGGATCGTTACCTAGAATTATGAGCTAAGCACACCCTTTCTCCCCTGAGTTGCTTTAATTGGGGTATTTTATCTCAGTAACAAATAATAAATGACAGTTATATGGTAGAGGAGTTATACATGATAAATGATGGACAGATAGGTGATAGATAGGTGATAGATAGACGATGACAGATGATAGACAGCTAGATAGAGAGAAGCCAGACAGATGCTAGACAAATGATGGCTAGATGATTTCTGGCTGAACAGTAGAGAATACATTATAGACCATGAATATGACTGCATTTTAAAATAGCTTCCCATCCACATCCTGAGACTAGTGTAACTATGGTCTCTAAAGAGTTAAATTTCCTCCAGGAACCCAGTGCTGAGGATAGAAACAGTTCAAAGGGTCCTGGAACCAGGAAAGTCACCCCACATACACTAAGGAAGGATGGATAACTTGCCTGTCAGCTAGATCTGTGTATGCATATTTCCTACAGGAGGAACAGAGAGAACTAAGAAAAATTTTCTCCTCAGTTGTGGACAAAACAGCAAATAAGCTCCCCTACTTTTATAAGTCCTATCTTCTAGTTTTCTTGGGTCCTACTGGTAACTTTGTGATAACTTCCTCAACCAAAAGGTAGGAGTCATGGGGAAAACGATCAGGAATAAATATATAAGCCAATAAATGGGCACTGGTTCCTGGAAGATGAGCATCATTAGCCTAAGGATTCTGTAAACCTCTTACATCCACAAATTCCAGAGTGAGGACTAGGGAGACGGCTGGACCTGAGTCTGATTCCCAGTACCCACATACAGAGCTGAGCCTGGAGACATGCTCTTCTAATCTTACTGTTGGGGAGACTCTCGGTTCTCTGGGACTTGCTGGCCAGCCAGACAAACCAAATCAGTACGACACTAGTAAACCAAGAGATTATGTCCTCAAAAACAAGATGGGTGGCTCTTGAGGAAAACCATCTGAGGGTAACCTTTGACCTAACATGCATGCAAGTGCATCACCCTCACACCTGTTCACACTCACACACACACATACAACACACACACACACCACACACACACCATACCACACACACCACACACCACACACACACCACACATACACACACACTACACACACACATACCACACAGCATACATATCACACACACACACACACACACACCATACCACACACACCACACACCACACACCCCCCCCACACACACACCCCACACACACACCACACACACACCAAACACACACCACACACACCACACACACACACCCCCCACACACACCCCACACACACACCCCACACACACACCACACACACACCACACACACACCACACACACCCCACACACACACACCACACACACACCACACACACACCACACACACACACCACACACACACCATACACACCCCACACACACACACACCACACACACACCATACCCCCCCCACACACACACAGAGGTAGGATGGTCTCATCATCTGCTCTGGTTCTTCTGTTCAGTCTCAGCAAATTTATCAGGAGGCTCCGCAGGTCCTATATGACTTACAGGAGCTCAGCCTTCGTGGTTGGGGTCCTGTGCTACATGTCATAGCCTTTTTTTCTTTCTTTTTGAGACAAGATTTCTCTGTTGTAACTCTGACTGTCCTGGAACTCACTCTTTAGTCCAGGCTGGCCTTGAACTCGCAGAGATCCGCCTGCCTGCCTCTGCCTCCTGAGTGCTGGGATTAAAGGCTTGTGGCACCAATGCCCAGCTTCTCATGCTGGTTCATATCCATACTCTAAACACCTACAAATTTGTCAGTGAATGTCCAGTTACATTTAATTTACTTTTCATTTTATTCTTTTAAGTATGTTTTTTAGAGGCTGGAGAGAAACTCCGTAGTTAAGAGCGTGCACTGCTCTTGCAGGAGCCTAAATTTGGTTCCCAGCACCTATATTGTGTGGATTGCACTGCTTATAACTCTAGCTCCAGGGAAATTGGCCACCTCTGTGCTCCAAGGGCACTCTGCACTCATGTGCACAATAGGCACATAATTAAAAATTAAAAAATCTTTAAAATAATATTTATTCCTTTATCGTTTTGTACCTATATACAATCTACCTTGTTCATGCCCTGGCCCAGTCTTACTCTTCCACCTGGCACCCACCCTGGAACCCTAACTTACTTTTATTACTAAATTTTTTCATACAATATCTTTTGATCATATTCTTTCCCTTCCCCAACTCCTCCAAGACCCTCTTCCACCTCTCTACTCAAGCAACTTCATGTTCTTTCTCTCTCTGCCTCAGAAACAAACAAAAAAATGTAAAAACTCAAAACAAACAAAAAACCCACAATAATATAAAAATCCACACTCCACACCCCTGCAAAAAAAACAAAGAAAAGCACTCAAAGTCTGTTTTATGTTGACTCCTGGGCATGGAGCCGGCCCTGGAGTGTGGTTGATACACCCAGTATCACACTCTGCTGGAGAAAACTGATCTTCCCAGCAGGCATCAATTGCAAATGGCTTTTGGTTGGGGGTGGCCCTTGGTGTCCATTTCCCTGTCTCCATGCTGGGATTTTGTCTGGTTTGAACCTGTGTGGATCCTATGCATGCTGTTATAGTCTCTGTGAGATAATGTATGCACCAGTCCTGTTGTATCTCGAAGATGCTGCTTCCTCGGAGTCATCCACCTCTGCCTCTTAGAATCTTTTCACTCCTCTCCCACGGAGATCCCTGAGCCTCGAGGGAAGGGTTTAACAAAGAGAGTCCACTTAGGGCTTAGTTATCTAAGTCTCACTCCCTGCACATTGTCCAATTGTGAGTCTCTGTGCTAACCCCCATCTACTGCGAGAAGAAACTCGCTTATGAAGGCAGAGTGATGCACTCATCTGTGGGTAGCCTGTCTAATCGCATGTTCTTGGCCATTTCAGCAGTGTCAGGTATGTGTTCCATCTCATGGAGTCAGCCTTGAATCCAATCAAATAGTGGTTATTCCCATAACATCTGTACTACTACTATCCTAGTGTATATCTTGTCTTATGTCTTCTGCATAAGGGTCTTCTAGTCAGGTCATGGAGGGTAACCAACAGCCTTGACAATAGCCTTTGATGTTGGGGGGTTTCCATTGGGTCCTGTGGGCCAATGACTGACAAGTTAGAACTCATTTCTGGCACTGGATGTTTCCTTGGTGACGAAAGATGTTTAGCTGGGGCAGTGTCTCCCTATCATATGGTGACTCTGTTTAAAATCATTTCATATATGTATATATTTTAAGACAATTCTACAGTCATAGATTTCCATATGGCTTTTCTAACGGCCTTCAGTGGTTTAGCTTATTTTTTAACTCAACGGAAAGAATATTTCATCTGCTCTCAAAGTAAATAATAATGGTCCTTGTCCTTAGGAGGCGGAGTGGAAGACAATGACCTTACCCACCCCTTCCAAAGAGGAAAGTGAGTGAAGAAAGACCTGCGTTTTATCGCAGGACAACAGCTTCACCTGTACTTCGGAGCCCACAGTGACAGTGGAACAGTGTGTGTACCCACAGACTATGCCTGAACATCCTTCAAAGGGTTATATTCCGAGACTTGGTCACTAACCCATGGCACTGATGGGTGTGTGTGGAACCTTCAGGAGGTGAGATCTAGTGAGAGGAAATTAGGTAACTGAAGGCATGCCCCTGGTTGGGATAATGGGACTCTAGCCCCTTCCTCTTTCCACCTCTGTTTACCCGTCTAGTCCCCAGGATGCATGATACACTGCTCCCCATGGGCTCCAAATCAGTGAGACTAAGCAGCCATGGGCAGAAACTGCTAGATCTAAGCTAAGACAAACCTTCTTTCTTTCTAAGCCCATTATCTAAGTTATTTGTCACAGTAATGGGAAGATGAAAAGCACAACCAGAATCTTGCCTGAGCAGGGGAGGGTCACACCGTGGAGTGTGTGACCTTCCTTATGCTAGGAGTCACCAACAATGAGAGAGGGAATAGCCTGGCTGGCTGCCCTGCCTGTTATTCCACTGGCTGCAGTTTGGGTGGCGGTTGGTGTTGACCACAGTAAAGAATTCCTTACATGAAAGGAGTCTGACCGAGGCCATTCTTATCATTTTATCAAATATTATATAATTTCAGGGGTTGGAGAGGTGGCTCAGTGGTTAAGAGTTGCTTTTCCAGAGGACCTGGGTTCAATTCCCAGAACCCACATGGCAGCTTACAACTATCTGCAACTCCTTGTTCCAGGGGATCTGACACCCTCCGCAGATATGCATGCAGGCAAAACACCAATGCTCATAAACTAAAAATAAATAAGATATAAAATATATATATTATATATAAAATTTTTATATATAATATAAATATATATTTATATATATTTATATATAATATAAATACAAAAATATATAATATAAATATATAAAAATTTTATGTATAAAAAATATAATTTCTATATTGTGGTAGTAGGAGATGGATACTAACCTATAAGTGTCAAACTTTTATATCTGAGTGTGATTTTTCTAGCATGTACCCTGATGGCCTGTGTTCATTAACTCTTCAGGTATGCTGCTTTAAGTTAGCATCTCTCACTGAGGAATACTTCAAATTCAGTCAGCTCTCCCATCACTACCACAGTTTCTTTAAAGGACTTAGCCAACTATGTAATATGTGCAGTTCTAAGTTTAGGGAGTAGGGATAAGCATGGTGATGTATGCTTGTAATCCCAGCGCTCGGGAGGTGGGGGCTGAGGACCAGGTGTCTGGGTCATTCTCCCGCACAGGGAGGTCATGTCTCAAACATAAATAGATAATAAAAAATAGATAGAAAATAAACATCAGCTTAGATGCTTTAAGCTAACACATCCTGTTTGTTTCGTGTGGTCTAACAGAGCTTCTAGGGTAGACACTTGTCCTTGCAAAGTCCCAGGCTATGAAATTTAGAAGAAAGTTTAAGAGTCATCGAACTTAAACCCCTTATTTTACTGAAGAGGAAATCAAGTCCTTCAGAGCTGCCATGGCACTCAGCTCTAACCTTACTTGTTTTATTGAATAAGCACTATAGAGGCTCTCTCTCTCTCTCTCTCTCTCTGATTTTCTGCTTGGTACATGGATTAAAAACTTCACCCTGCAGCTATGTTGACTTAGGGCGCTGTTCCATGATCACTTGAGAATGACCTCATCAGTTAGAACAATTGTTTGGGGTTCCCAGTCAGGTCTAGTAGCCTAAACAAAACTCATATCCATTTCTAAGACATTTCATGTTATAACAGAGGCACTTAGAAAATAAGTAAAAGCTTTTTTTATTCCTCCCTAGAACAACTTAATATAATTTTTAAAATTTGCCTTTCAAATGCTATCAGGCAGCAGAAAAAGAATTTGAAGATTTAGATGGGATGAACTTCAGATACCTTACGCAGGAACGTCGGGTTCTTTTCAAGAGGTAAGAAACCTCACCTTGTGTAAAATCTTTTTGTAAGTTCATGCTGCATGCTTCAAGGTTCATTTCCTGTCTAAATGTACTCTTTATTAAAGAATAAATCATGATTTCGTTTGAGAGAGCAAATAAAAATCGTTTTTTTAAAAAGATCAAATGCCACAATTCATACTCACACACAACTGATGTCTGTGTCCATTTGGTGGCATTTACTGAAGACCTTGACTTTGCTCTGCAGCTATGCAATTGTATGGAAAGCCCTAGAAATAGTCAAGACGTAGAAAACCCAAAGGCTATGCTATGAATGTATTTCTATGTGCTTGTATGTCTGACCTCACTCTGTATGCTATCCCAGCTTTTGATGTCCCAGCACGATTGCAGCACGCAGTCTGACCACAGCTTCGTTTTCCGTCCTAACAGGTGAAGAGGAAACACTGACCACAAATCAAGACAAGACCCTGAACTTCGTGGGATTCATAAGATATTTGTCGACTCTCTCTAATATGCTCGTTTTTCCAGATGCTGAAATCCGCACCTGGGAGAGGTGATGTCTGCTTCGAGAGACAGACTAGGTGACTCTCGCTAGAATTCTGGAACTCTCGTGGGTAGAGCAGGAGAGCAAACCTGCCAAGCCCAGTGCAGCCCTGTGAGTCCCGCTGGAGTGACCAGGGCTCCACAGATGAGTCTTTCAACCCTCCGATGGGATGTGTTGACTAAACGTGGATTCCTGGGGCCCAGAGTGAGGCTCAAAGTAGAAACAGACTAGCTGTGCGGCTGTCCCTTGCGATTTTTCCAGACCGGAAATTCGCATCTCTTTTTACAGCACCAGTTCCTGCAAGGAATGACCTATCACACGTCTTCTGAAACTCAGAGTGTAGCTCCTGGCTCCTCTCACTCTCTCCAGCGAATATGGATTGCATTTTATATATTCTTTATTCTGCGACTTGTACTTTAGCTTTCTTATATATTGAATTAAACATGTTTAGAAAATGTAAGTACAGTCGTTTTAAAGTTAGTTGTTTGCTAACTTAGTTCAGCACTGGAGGAATGCTTAGGGATTGGGAACAGTAATGATATTGGAGGCACCAAGGGGTGCATTGCGTGATGGAGGTGAGGCGGTGTTAAAAAAAAATCTGAGCGTTGGGCTTGTACGGTGTGGGCCACTGGTTGTGTTGCTTTTATTACAAGCTTGTTCTTGGCCATTTCCTCCTCTCGTTAGACTTTTTCTAATTTGCTCTTTACCCTTCTCTAAGAGGTTTCTCCTTTAACTTTTTATATTTCATGCAATGTTCTGAAGGGGGTTGGGGGTAATGATTTAGTAACAGCGACTCAAAAACCTCACGGGCGCCCCCTGCTGCTTCTCGACTGACCATACAAATCCCTGCAATGCGAATTGGCAGAAAGCACACACCCCAAAGGGTGCTACAGCATCTCTGTGGCTTTGCTTGATCTAAGCGGCCGGCCAACGCCTTCATTACTGAAGGTATATAGATTCAGGCGGAAACGGAGGAGTCTCAAGCATTTTATCTGAGCTATTGCTTAAATAAATTATCGATGAAGAAAGAAATCATACAAATTCACCGGGTCTGAAGTGGAATGACTACAGAGTAGAAGGTATGTTTTTAAAAAAGTTAGAAAAAGCTAACATTTTTTTTCCAAATATGCCATTGGCAGCACTTATGATGTGTTTGCTTTATTTCCCTTAAATATCTTAAAATTACATGTGGATTAATTTAGATGCACGTTCCTTATTTAAGTGTGAATTTCCAGTAATGTGACTAAACGTCACAAAAAATCATCTTTCTTAACCTGCATTTTCATTTGAATGTATGTTAGTAGGGTACCATACAATATTACAAATTTAAGCCACTAGAAGACATGCATTAGTCAGATTATAGATGTGTATATTGAAGTTCTTACCACTCACCAGCCCTAAAGGGCATACTCGGAACACAATGGTGGCCAGAGCAGAGGTGTGGGACAACGGTATGGCTCAGCAGGTGAAAAGGAGCTTGCCACCAAGCCTGCCTGGCAACACAGATTCTGTCCCTGGAACCACATGGTGGTAAGAGAGAAGCATTCTCTCCAGTTGTCCTCTGACCTGGATATTTGCACCTACATACAGACACAAAACCACACAATAATAATAAATGAAATAAACTACATACAAATAACAAAAAAACAGAGTTTTCCGCGTTTGTGCGTCTTACAGTCTACCAAGGAAGACATTTATGGAACAAAACAAATAAATATGTAGTTAGACATTGGGAAGCATTTCTTGAATATGACACCAAAACTTCAAGCAATGAGAGAAAAGGCAAAAGGAAAGGCAAAAAAGGCAAAAAAAAAGGCAAAAGGCAAAAGTCATGTATCTGGCTGAGGATTACTATTTGGATTCCTAATAGACATTTCTCCAACGATATACAAATGATGGCTACACGCGTGGAAACATTCACCGAATATTGAGGGGCATGAAGAACGCTCAAGCCCAAACTGCATGAGGTAGTATCCCACACACAGTAGAATCATATTTAAAAAGCAACAACAGAACAATAGCTGCTGCTGAGGGTGGAGAGAAAATCCTGTTTGTTGCTGGAGGGAGTATAACGTGGTGTAGCCCCTCTGGAAAATAGAGTGATGGACCCTCAAAAAATTAAGCACACAGAATCACTGTGTGGTCCAGCAACTCCACTTCCGGATGCACACTCAAAAGCATCAAGAGCAGGGACCTGAGCAGATGCTCATGCAGCCATGTTCCCACCGTCATCAGTAGCAACATCAGCCAAAAGGCAGCCCATTCGTTCTTTCGTGCAATAAATGGTTAGATGCACACTGTGAAATATATACAATGTAATATTATTCAGCTTTAAAATGAAGTCAATTGTGACACGTCAGCACATAGAGGAGGCCAGAAGACCCATGCCAGACCCCAAATGGTAAATATCGGTGAGTCCACTTAAATGAAGTACCTACAATAGTGAAATTCACAGAGCTGGAGCGTAGAATGGTGCTTATTGATATCTAGTGGGAGGAAGTGCACATATTAGGTCTAGAGAAACTGCTTCAAAAGTGGACATTTAATTCTTAAAAGTCTATTTAACATTTAATGTTGAATATTATACTCTTGACTGGGCCTGGCAGCACATGCCTTTAATCGCAGAACTCAGGAGGCAGAGGCAGGTGGATCTCTGAGTTCAAGGCCAGCCTGATCTACAGAGTTAGTTTTAGGACAGCCAGGGCTACATAAAGAAATCCTGTCTCAAATATATATACATATATGTATATATATTTGATGTAGCTCATATATACATAATTTGATATTGGACTATACAACACTAACAATAAAATGACATGATGACCTCTAAAAAATGCATGAAGATGAGCAAGATGACAGGGAATGTTTTTAAATGAGCAAGACAAAACCCAGACTATATGCTAAAGCTCCAGTTGGGTGTTAAAATGATTTTTCAGCCCAAGGAAATGTTAACTATAAAACAAAGATAGGAGTATTTATTCAGGAGAGGTGTGTGTGATCGGGATGAGGCCGAATGGAAGTAGTCCTTTTCTGTTTTATTTGTTTCATGTGGTTTTCTAGGTCTCCATTTTGTTTGAACAATAGAAGATTACGTGGTAAATCATCCGAATCTTTTTTGAAACATGGTCTCATGTAGCCCAGGTCAACCCTGAACTTCTGAACTTCCTGACACCATCTCCCTAGCGCTTGGATTATGGAAGTGTGCCATTGAGTCTAATTTTTTTGCTAGTGATGGGGATCAAATCCAGCACTCGGCGCAAGCACTATGGCTACTGAGCGGCATGCCCGGCCTTTGAGTGTTTGTTAGGATTTTATTATCTTGACTCTCCTGTCTATCGTGCACAATCTTGCCTTACAATGCAGCAGTGCAATTTGCTTTATGTCTGATCTTTGTTCTTAGGGATTCACAATTTACATTCCCAAAGTCATTGTTACTCATGTTCATGTCATAAGTGAGCTTGGTAAAGATTGATGTTAATAGGCGTCTAAAGGCCTTTCACCCATGGCTGGGCTGCTGGGTTATTCTTACTCCTATAGATGATCCCTACCTGCCACTTGTTTCCAAGTTTAGAAATTGGTATTTGTCTAAAACAGAGTCTGACATTTTAATTTCATTTTATGTTGAAATGCAAAGAGCAAGAGATTGCGTTTTATCTTATATGTACAGTGAGACATTCAGCTGTCCAGTGTGAAGTCATGGAGAACCACAGTTTTACACAAGGCGAAAGAAGATTTCTGTGCTAAAACTAATCTAAGAAAGTGTGAGAATACCCTTGATTGTGGCAGATGCTTGGCAGGGGAGAGGGCAGTAAACTGGCAAGCAACACACCCTAGCTTAAATCAAAACTCTTCCATGAAATACCCACCATCTTTGGATAGACTCTCTGTCAGCCACCATCAGCAAAGGATTCGCAATAAAATCTACTGCAGGGGCTATTACTAAGATAAATACAACAATGGTGTGCAACAGCCCCAGACATTATGCTGAATAGGGAGGCATCATGGACCATCTTAGAAAGTCTTGGCTCTCCTTACACTCGGCTCTACCAAGGCCTCTCCAAAAAGTGTTTGTGCCATGCAGATGCATCTCTAAGGTAAGTCCTGTTGCTTTCATCTACGTAGTTAGTTCTTCTGGTCTCTTCTATGACTCTTAAACCTAACCCAACAATTCTCATCAGTGGGTGATTTTTTTTTTTTTTACTCTGGCTCCATTGTTTCCATCTATGTATATACTGGCTGAAATTCTGTGTACACACACACATACACACACACACACACACACATATACACACACAGAGCTTTCTGCAGCCTGTACTGCTCAATGCACATAGCATACAGGTGGATCTCCAATCTTAGCTGCAAAAAATACAAAAACACCAGGGTTCTGGTTAACATTGACCCAATAAATAAAACGAATTTCCCCTTCTATGCTTAGAACCATTTTTGATCTGGATATATGTGTCCCACTAGGGACCAGTAGGAATGGGAAATCTACATTCCTTCCCAGCCACAGGCATACATTAAAAACCAAAACCAAAACAAAACAAAACAAAAACCCCAAACAAGAACACCACCACCCATGCATAAGCATACATGCTCACATGGATTATGGCTGTTCACGAGGATACAATACCTATACAAAATATATATAGATGTGCACAACATGTGCACACAACTCACAGGCACCCCCCTTGCACACACTGATTGTGGCAATGCATACAGCTAGTAATGAGGCGTTAAAGTGCTCCCAACATCTGAGGTAGTGGACATGCCAGTTACGCTGATTATTATGAGCTACTGCTTGTAGGGCTTTGGACTTGACTTGACTGGGTCCAAGGAGGAATGAAGAAAGAAGACAGTCACCCAGAAAAGCTGGGATCGGGTGGGCTCTGTGCTCTGATGGAGTCCCACCAGTAGCCTGTAAACTCAATATGTTCATTGTATATTGTTTAATATAAACCATTGACTGAGGAGGTGGGTTGGTTGTATACAGGTGAATGAGGGGGCAGGTTTATTATACTGCTGACTAAAGAGGAGTCCAGTTAATCTCAGTAGGAGGCCACTGGAGGGAAGCAGTCTTGGGTTACAGTCACCTGGGAAGAAGAAGGTGAGGTTGATAGTCTCTGCACACACTGGTTTAACTGAAGGCCAGTGTTCCTCAACATCTGTATTTGGCCCAGGGGAGACTTTGCTGTTCCATGGGTCTGAGGCACCAGAGTCCTTGACGTGACTGCACTCATGTAAATAATACACATCCACTCTGGACTTCATCTGCTCTTCGCAATTATGCACTGTAAAGGTTTATTCAAATGCCCATTGTTCTATGTAAGTGTGTAAATTACTACGCATCAATTAAAAACATAAATGCTTAAAGTGATAGTCATATCAATTGGCATAACTAATCATTATACAATGTATACATCTATTGAAATACCACATGATATTCTGAAGTAAACATATAGAATTTTATGTATAAAATATTTAAAATACACTGAACCAGCTTTCTGGGTTGTTCTTTTTTTTTTTTTTTTTTGTTGTTGTTGCTTTTGTTTTTCAAGACAAGATTTCTCTGTGTAGCCCTGACTGTCCTGGAACTTGCTCTGTAGACAAGGCTGGCCTAAAACTCAGAAATTCACCTGCCTCTGCCTCCAAGGTGTGTGCCACCACACCTGGTGTAAAAATATTTTTTAAAAACTGATAAACATCATTCTAAATGATATTTATGATATGACAAAGTGGCCCCTACCAATCCTAGTTTAAAGGAGGACTGAGAGTCCAGTGTTTGACTGTGAGGTAGTTTAATGATCCCTACTCTTGTTTTCCCTAAACAAAGAAAACATTCATTAAAGAAACAATTGTGGGGCTGAAGACTTTCTTCATTATTCATCTGAACATCTTGTTATGTAGTTTGAGGTCACCCCAGGTTCTAATTTTTTGGGAGAGAAAGAGAAAACAGCAGTGTGTGGCTAGCATTTATTGAATATATCCTCGGTGCTGCCTAGAGAACTTTGAATGTACTAACCTTTTCAATCTTCATAGCAATTGTGCTAGTTACTTTTGTGTCTCTGTGACCCCCAAAACCTGGCAGAAACAACTTAAGGGAGTTAAGATTTATTTTAGCTCATGGTTGCAGAGGGCTCAGTCATCATGGCAGGGGGTGGGCATGGTGGAAGTAATCCTGACAGTGTTAGTATGTGACTGAGGCCACATGCAGTAGATCAGGAAACAGAGCAAGATAAGAAATGGGGGTGGGGGACTAACATATCCCAAAGCCCTGCTCTAGTAACCTACCTCCTTCACCTGAAAGGTTCCACAGCTGTAAGTGTTAAGAGTCATGGAGGCAATCAAATCAAGAGAGCAGCCTCAGGATACTAAGCTTCAAATACAGGGGCAGGGAGATACAGCCATTAAGAGACTGACCAAGCACCACTTCTCCGAAACATGTTTATTGATAGGTACACAGAAACCAGTTTAGGGCAGGGCAAAGCTTCACATAACAAACCTTCAATCGAGGTTCTGCTTTAAGGAACAATACAACCCACACAAAACCACAGTTCCTCGATTGAGTACCATTCCCAGTGATCGACAGAGCAAGATGTCCAAGTGTGACAGGAATGTCTTGTGACTGGTCATGTGGGGGCTGTAACTGCCTCGAAAACAGCTCCATCAGCCACAGAAAACAAGTATTGATTAGTCATGATTTCATCAAAACCCTAGTATGTCTAAACACAATTTCTTCACATCTAATGATTAAGTATAGGTCTACAAACAATTTCTTTATATCTAATGGTTAAGCCAAGTACACAAGCTTACTAATTTCCTGCTATACACAGCCTTCCAAAATAAGAACGGTAACATCAGCTGAAGATTGAGTGTAAAATATGTGGCTTAGAGGGCATCTCAGATTCAAATTGTAACAGCAGCCTGATGTGTATGCATGTCCAGCATCCCTACACCACAGACCGGGCAGCAGACATAGATTCTAAGCATCCTACTGAAGATCAGACTGCTGTGCAAATTTAGAGACTGCTTCCAGATGCCATACTCTGAGCACCCAATGGAGCAGAAATAAGGGCCAAGTCTCGGTGGGTTCAGCCTTGTAGTCATTCCACCCAAAGGGACAGGATCCCAGGATCTAGTCCTGCATCTGAGTTTGGGATTTGCTATCTGTGCAGTTATCTGGGCTTATAGGAAGAGCTAACCACCTTAACCAAGCAAGGCAGGTATTGTCTCCTGCTGCCAGAGCACAGGTAGGCAAAAACAGAGCAATAAACTACCTGCTCTGATAATCTTCAGAGTGTCTGAAGATTATACTACGGATGCCTAGATGACTGCACAATTACTTCCTGGTGGCCAGGAGGAGACTGATGGCAGAAACGAGAAATTCTGATTGAGAATTCTAAGAGACTCAGCTCTGCCAGAAGTTGGTTCATTCAGTATTTCCACAAATACTAAGCTCCTAATGCATGGACAATATACATACATAATCTTGTTGGTGTGTGACTCTGTCCAGATGTCTATTACCAGTTTCTAAGAATTTCCTCCCAGTTTCTCCTGTTAGTTCCTGCTGCATGTTGTGAGCACCTGAGTTGATGATGTTATGCTGTCTCTGTCTGCAACTGGCTCTCTAACTTACTATTTATTCTTATATTTTGACTTGCTAAATGCTTCATAAACTCATTGAAAACCAAAATAAGGGAAGTTCCTATCTTCATGGACAGTTCCTTCACCTTTCTTTCCTGACATCTAGCTGCCCAGACTAGAGGGGCCCCCACTATACATGGGGCTGTCTTTGTTCAATAACGCTTGGAAGCACAAGTGAGCTCTGTATTACCACCCTTTCTGCAGGGTGGCTCGGGAGCCTGAAAGCTACTCTTGCAGCCTTGCACAGCCCAGGACTGCCCGAAGCACCAGCCATGAGCTTTGTCACTCAAGCCTCTGGAGAAAAACCTTTGATTTCATGGGGATGATTATTTTTATTCTTGCCCACTCAAGGATGAAGCCCAAGGAACAAGAGATTCCCCTTTTCAGAGACATCACAATGGCTTACCTCCAGCCAAACCCACGGGTTTTTGTTTTGTGTTATTTCTGGGTCTGGTTGGGCCTCTCTTGGAAACCATTACTATACAACTTACTTAAAGAAAGAGTAGAAGGATTGGGCCTAAGAAACTCAGACAGAGGGGGGGTTGAGTTGGAGGGGGTGGGTCTGGAGCACAGAAGCTGGGAGGGGTATGTCATCAGAAAAGTGCGGTGAGAGCACGGTAAAGTCACCACGCAATCTGAATCTATTCCATTTTGTAGTGATATTTTCTGTCTATGGCAAAAAATTCCAAGCTTGACTTTTGGAAACGCCTAAAGAATTGGGACTTTGCATGACATTTTCAGAAAAAAGACAACACGCACACACACGCACACACACACACACACACACACACACACGGGGAGAAAAGGAAGGGTGACTTTTATCCTAAAGTCATTGTAAATCCAAAGCAGGCTTTTATCCTCCACAGATAAATAAGAAGGGGGAAAAAAATCACGAATACCAACATTTGAGGTACAAAGACTGTCATGGACCAGTGGAAGTTTGCAAAATTATATGTAAATGACCTTCCCCCCCCACTTAAACTGTGGTGGCCCTGTGCACTCCCAAAGCTAATCCTAAAGAGAAAATCTACTTAGCAAAAGAAAGTTTTGTCTAATTTGGTTAACAGTTGAGAAGTGACAAAAATGTTGAATATATTAATAATTTATATTTCCAGGGTAACACTATATCTTTAATGCTTCACTGCCGAGGGGAATTCAGATGGGCTTAATGCTGGAGGGGGGCATTTGAAAGGCCTTCTCGTATTCTGTATCCAACACTGTTGAAAATGTGTGTAAGACATGTGTTGCAATAATGGGCGCCATCCATTCCCTCATTTCTGCATAATTTGTTTTGATCCCATATTATCCCTCGTGCACTTGCTGCCCAG
This sequence comes from Cricetomys ansorgei, assembly GCA_026225945.1. Lineage (NCBI taxonomy): Eukaryota > Metazoa > Chordata > Mammalia > Rodentia > Nesomyidae > Cricetomys > Cricetomys ansorgei. Next base: position 43,072,892 of record JAMJFZ010000107.1, on the reverse strand, counting down.
GAAGGCCTGATGCTTCCCTATGAGTGTGCACACTCCAACTCTTACCAGTTCTTAAGAAAGAAGATAGTTCATATTTCATAGAGGAATCATTTCAAGAATCTCCTGCTTGTAAGATCCTTACATTTCCCCCACCCCACCCCTGGTATCTGTACTCTGCAAGTTGCATGACATGGATAATGTAATGAAAGGGTTTATTTGTTTGCTTGCTTCTGTATAATCAAGTTTGATGGTTTACAAATTGCAGGTCATCCCATTCCATGACCTTGGTAAATAGAATAGGTCAGGGCTCTCTTTAACCCTGTCTGAGAAAGGGAATAAGTCAATTTACTGTTCTCTGGCTTATCAGGGAGAAGAGTTACCTTGCCCTTCTTCAACTAAACAACTTTTGGAAACAGCAAAATGGTGCTACAAAATATCAAATTATTTGTTTAAAGGGCACTGATGTTGGCAGGACCAGTGTTCAAAGGGGGGAAAACCAATGATAGAAAAAAAAAATCAATTTCCACTATGTTACCTGGTCAGGTGCTTTATATTACCTGTTGATATAAAACAACATGGAAATCCATTTTGCTGTTTGGATCTTAGAAAAATGGTAGTGTGGCCTGCTGTTTTAATGTGTCCTTATTTTGTGGACAAAGCCCACATCCTCTGGAAGTGAAAATCATGATTCTTCGAAAAATCAGAGTCTTCTGAAAAACCACAAATGTCTGAAAAATCACCAGTCAAGTGCTCCCTAGACACAACTTTTCTCGCCACGCTCTGTAAAGAAGGAGACTGAAAACAACATTTCAGCCCAGAGAAGGGCTGGACCTTTCTTCCCAGATCTGAGAACTCCAGCAGAGGACCTAGCTTTTGGATCCAGTGCCAGAGACAGCGGGGAGCCCCTGGCAGGATCACCAGATCTGTGCTGGCTTCTGCCAGGATCGTCTAGAGCCCTGCAGAGGGATTGATTTGTGCGTAAAAGGCAATGCCTACTTCCCCCTGGATCTTCTGATGTTCAATAATTGTCACCCGAAGAACGAAAACAAAGTATGAATGTTGTTTCTTAGAACTTAGAATGTCACTTGCTCCACACACGGATTTGTTCTTTAATAGAGACTTATTAAGGCTGTGAACTCAGCTACTCTGGGCAGGCCTGGGCTTTGTGGTTCCTTAGACCAGTGAGCTTCTGTGAGGTCGCCTAGAGGGAGAAACGGCCTCAGGTCCCAGCTAGCAAAAGATGGCCCAAATCAGTTTGCGGTTGTCTTTTGATTTGCATATTCTGAGCCAAGCCCAGGATACCAGAGAGGAAGATGCTGTCCTGAGCACCCCAGAAACCCGGTCTCCTACCCCTAAAGGACCCCTCTAACATCTACATAAGCTTCCATTTCGCCCCCACCTCACACTCTGCAAAGTTTCCCCTCCCCAACCAAATTACTGAATGCCATCACCTTGGCTTCTAGCAGCTTCGTTTCCTTTAAGTGCTTGGAGTGGATGATTTGTGGGTGAGCAGAACGTAACAAAAAACTCCATTTTGGGGGGGGGTGTTTAGCACAAAGTATTTATTGATAGGGGAGGCCTTTCAGAAGGCTAATTCGCTCTTGGGTTCTCCCAGCCCGTATTTGTTGGCACACTATTTACACATGTACAACATATACAGTGTTTGTCACAAGCGCCCACCAAACCGCACAGTAATCTAGGCAGTGGGTGGGTGTCAGAGCACAGGAGGGTGCTGGGGCGTGTGTAGGCTGAGGGCATTGGGATGGGCATGGCCGATCAGATTGAGGTAATGCCTGTCCAGGCCCTGCATCTGAGCCAAGAAGGGGCTGTGTTGCTGCGCTGGACTGGGGAGCGCTACCGGCGCGCTGGACAAGTAAGGCAGCGCTTGGCTGCGAGCCGTGCCGTGGGGCCAAGGGAAGGACCCCGGGGTTGCCCCCTGAGGGAACACGGTGGCCTCGCCTGGACTGTGGCCCCCGAACTCGGGGCCCGCTGGGTGCAGCTGATAGGAGAAATCGGGTTCCGGGAGCGAGAGAGGCGGGAAGGAGGGCTCCGTACCCAGGCCGGCCTTGGATTGCAAGAAGGCGAGGATGCGCGCGTACTTGGTGTCTTTGGTCTCCATCCGCTCCACCGTGGTGAGGTAATGCACCAGGTTCTTCATGCACTCGTGGTAACCATAGTGGAAGTAGTTGGCAAACTCTGCTAAAAGCTCTGCTGGGGTGGCAAGAAGGATTGTAGGAAGGGAAGGAATAGAGAACCGGCGAGCGCATCCCCTCCCGGAAGGGTGCGGGGCATCTCTCCAGGGTTTGGGATAATTTTCATTTGAGGCTGGCAGTCTGGAGATGGAAAAGCTGCCCGCAGTAACCTCCTTTCCCTAAGATCCTGGCTACAATACTACCCTGCCACAACCCATACGAGAGGAGCAATAGGCCTGCATCTTTAGATGCTCCTCCACCGCACCTAGCCAGTGCATCTCAGGACCCCAGGCGCCCGCAGGTTCCGGCTGCCTCTCTCTAGCCCCCCCCCGCCCCCCCCGCCTCTCCTCCACGCCCAGACCCTATGTCCCCGCGTGGCGCACGCTCCCTGCCGAAGTTTCCTTTTCTGGCATCAACGCCCACCTTTTTCCCTTCCCCGGGGGAAATCCGCGGAGTGCAGAGCTCTGAGGTACTGAACTGTCATCTCCAAGATCTCCGCCTTCTCCAGTTTCCCGGAACTCTGCAAAAGGAGAAGCGATGCTAACCGCGGCCCACTCACGGCACGCCCACGCAGATGCGGGGTCGCACTGCGTTTTCTGCGGAGGACCGGCCAGATGCTGGAGCCTGCGCGGCTGGGGCTCAGGTCCCCCAGGAGGGGCGAGTTCCCCAAGTGCTAGCTGCGTCCTCAGGGGCCCCGGGGCTCCGTTGAAAGCCGCAATGGAGAGTCCCCGGCACTGCCAACTTTACCTGTTTCGCTAGGGCCATGGGTACTGTCTTGCCCAGCTCGTTCAGGCAGCGGTTGATTCGGTCCCTCCTCCGCTTCTCTATCACTTTATGAGAAACCGGGGTTCTCTGTGAACGCAAATGTTTACTTTAGGGTTAATAGCCCAGGGAGCCATCCAAGGAAGAGGCTGTGTGCTACAAAGGTTCGCCAACCCGAAGAGACCCCTGCCCCACAACAGAGAGTTGTCCCGTGGAAGCCCACACTGGTGCGCCTGTCTTTCAGCCTCCCAACACATTCCTGCCACTCAACCGAGCTAAGTGCCAGAGCTTTGGGGAGGTAGCCACCAGCCTCCTAAGGCGAGCATCTCCTCGAACTGAGGACTCTGCTGCCTCTGCCTCTGTCCGCTTTCCAAACCACTTTGGATTCCTCCACAGTTTCAGTCCTGAGTGGCACACCTTTGTCATCGATCCGGTTAGGTGGCCGGTTGGTGAGTCACACTTTTCCGCCACCAGGGCGCAAGGACTCACTTTGCGTTCCTTGAGCCTGTCTGACATCTTGCTCAGCGCGCGCCCTCGGCAGAGGCGGTGGCGCGAGGCACCCGTCCGCGGTCCACCTCGTGTGCCTCTTCGAGTGTCCCAGGTAGACTGCAGCCTCCCCAGCCCGGGGGCACCGCCTTTATAAAGCAGTCATCTAGGGCTGCAAGTGCATTCACGAGTTGAATTATTCCATAGGATTAGGGATTCTGGGTTTGGAGCATGTATGCATTCAAGGTCAGTTTTAAAGAAGTTAAGAAAAAAAAAAAATTAGCAGCCGAGGGGGGCGAGTTGGGGGCAGATCAGCTTTGTTAATCCACGTGGCTCTTCAAAGGACACGTGATCCGCCCGGGAATAACATTTGCATGGCAACAGCCACCTCGGGAAAAGGAGGCGAGAAACTGGAGCCGGCGAGCCGCAGGCCGGAGCCGCAGCAGGCGCGGAGCGCAGGGGCGCAGTGGCCGCGGGCACCGGGGGGCGAGGACCCTCACAAAACAGTGTCGCTCCCTTTAGTCCCACCGCCGAGTCTCACACGATCGCCTGTTTACAAATCCCAGCAAGCCCGCGGTCCCAGCGCCGAGTGCGTTTTAAAGCCTGTCCAGAGTCATTAAAGTAATTAAGTAAGCCTTTAATAGGCTGTTCCGCCGGGTTCAAGGGAGTCCTCTCGGAGACGGAGGCGCCCCGTTTGTTCCCAGGCTTTTCTCACACGACTTGGTGACACGTCCATCTCCCCCCTTTTTGTTTACACCGCTTTATTTGTCCGGACATCCCGGCAGGTGTGGGGCTGCGGCTGGCACACGAGGCTCCCGCCTCTCCTCGCCCCTCCCGCGGGCCTTCGGCACGCGACTCTCCTCCCCCTAGCCCCTGACCAAGTCGTCTGCTTTCTTTTCTCCCCCCTCCGGCTCTCTCTTCGTGGGGGGAAAGAGGCTCAATTTGTAGCCTATTATCCTATAGGAAAATGTCCATTGAAAAGTATGAATAGTTTCATTGGGGTAAATTTTAATAATGCCAGGGGTGGAGTGGAAGAGACAGGCGTGTGTGTGTGTGTGTGTGTGTGTGTGTGTGTGTGTCTGTCTGGGGGAGGCGTTGGGGGAACAACATGGAGGAGAGTGGGCCAAGAAGAAAAGGGGGAATGCAGCTGGCCCAGGCGAGCATTATGCGACGTCACCTGCGTGAGGGGGCGCCTACAGACCCCTATTCATTTGCCTAATTTTGGTCAATTTAACAAACTTCAGGAGAAATTATTGTGGCTTTGTCAGGGAGGGTGAAGCCTTCTGATCGAATTAACAGCATGTTTTGATCCGGTAAATGTCATTAGAAAGGGAGAAACAATCGCGCTTAGAGGGCTCTGGGTAATGCGCCCAAGTGGAGACGCCAAAGCGCACGGCTCACAAAGGGAGCAAGTAGCTGCCACAGGGAACTTTTGTACCCGCCCATCGCCCAAGTTTTGACACAAAAAGGCATTATTTCATACTTGAATACGTTTAATCCAACGATTGTCTATTTTTTGCAAACATATTTTCACAGCATTGTTAACTTTTTATGTCCCTCTCTCGCGGGCGCCTTTTCTTAACGTTTGGGGGCGGGAGAGCGCGGACACTTTGGGCGTCAATATTTGTCACCGAAAAGGGCCCCGTGAAGTTAGGGAAGTTGATCTCTTTTTTATGGTTTTAGAAAGCGAAAATATCGGGGGAGGAGGAGGAGGGAGGGAAGACACGGACAGAAAGCGAGAAGGAAATTTGCTGGACGGGCCCGAAGGGAAGGAGGGGCTGGCGGCTCCTGGGAACTCTCTCCACCCGCTGCGCCCCTGCCTGGAGCCACAGCCGCTGCCCAGGCCTCCACCCACCAACCTCCCCTCTGCAGCCTCTGGTCCTGCGTGGTGGGGGTGAGGGGGGGTGAGCTTTCCTGCGGGTGAGAACAATAAAAGTGATCTTTGTTTTATGAGTTATTCTAGAGCCACTGGGCTCTCACCTGTCCCTAATCTTTCTCATCTGGGAACAGGAAAACCTCTCTTAAAGTGTCTGCAGTCCTTTTACCCCACACAGCAGAGTAAATTCTCTCGGCTTTGCTAGACAAGGGCAGGCCCCAGGCTCATCCCTTTGGGCGTGGCCGGTCCTTGCCAGAGGTGGATGGGGTGCATCCCGGCTGGCGGGGAGCACTGGGGAGCTCCAGCGCGCAGAGCCAGTCTGGGGACGCCGGACCTCTGGGAAGCAGCCTCCCACCCTCCGACGCCTGGAGGGTGTGGGGGTCTGTCTGCAGCGAGCACGCTGGGGTGCCCCCGTCTTGTTCGCAGTTTTTGTTTGTTTGTTTTGTCTTTCGACTTACTTCCTGCCAGATTGGACAGGACCCGCACCTTCTTGCAGGTTGCTCGCCCGCCGCGTGCTCTCTTAGGGGTTGTCGGCCTCAGTATATTCACTCGCACACAAAGGGATTAAACAGGAACCCTTATCGTCCAAATCAGCTAACTTGAATGGGTAAAAGGCAGCACACACTGCTCGCCCTCTCCTTACACCCCTCTTTTTTTTTTAACCCCAGCGGACTCGGAGTTGATCCTCTTACTGCTGGTGTTAACTCCAGCTGCAGTCACGTTCTTCAAGCCACATTTCATTCCATGCAAACTGTTTAATTTTTTTGGTTTGATGTCAGCCAGGGACTGTTTGCCCAGAACTAAAAGATCCTTCTTCAGGGGTTGAACTGGGGGTGGGTGGATGCAGACCCAGAGCACGCGTGCGCAGGTTTTCCTTGTCCTTGGAGAGCGAACTCTCTTCTCCTTGGGGAAAGGATGTTTCTGGTTTTTCTCTTCCTTGCAGCATGTTTGAACTACACTCCCTGAAAGAAGGTTGGCTTACTAGGCCTTACTTCTACTCTTTGTCTTTGGGATGCTGATCAAGTCTCCCTGAACCTTGAGGTGGTCACCACTCAAAATAAGAGTAAGATAAAGAGCAGTTTGCTCTGTAGCCAAATAGCCTGTTCAGACATCAACTGCACTCCTGCCCATCGAGTCAGACACCAAGCAAGGTAAAGAATTTCAGAGGTGCCTCGGTTTTCCTCTTCTGTAAAATGGACATAACACTATGCCCATAATCCTACAAGGGTGTCACTGGGGGTAGAGTAAGGGGACAGTGGCAAGGCACTCAAGGAGGCGTAACCATTCCATTTATATCTTTATTTTCGCCAGCAGCATTCTTCTGCGGTGGCTTTTCTGCTTTAGCAGAACTGAAAGGCTTTCACTGTTAGGATCTTTCACTCACTTCATAGTGGACTTCTTGTCCTCCTCCTCCTCATCTTCTTCCTCTCTTCAAAAGCACTGCTCTCCCTGAAAAGTCAGATTTCTCCTGAAGTCTGGTAAATTTAACCCAAATCAGGTAAATGAACGTGGAGGGGGGAGGGATTTGGGTACCCCTCTCACCCCACCCAGTACTCTACCACCAGCTACATTCTTCCAGCTTGTGAGACTGGGGGACGGGAGGAGCTCCCAGACTAGAAAACGGTCAACACAGTCATCCAAAAAATGAGCTAGGTGTCCAGCCAAGTAGCATGGACCTCTGCAGAAAGCGTGACCGCAGAGACTTTGGTCAAAGGACACATATTTACAGTTAGATAGGAGGGGTAATGGTCCAGGGATCTGTTAGTGTACAGTGTGGCGATGTGGCTCATGTTGATGTATTGTATGTTTAAAATACTAGGGGAATGCCTACTAATGTTCACATCACAGAATTATAGTCACGTGAAGCAATGTATTCTTAATTACATGGACCGATTCCCTAGTGTCTATAATCAGCCCACTGTATCTGGGGATTCTATATCCAGCTGCGGGGTGGGTTAAAGATATTTGGGGTGGAATGTGTCCATACTGAGCATGTCTGGAGTCAATTTTGTTGGGGAGTTATTCCATAAACAATTAATGTACATTTACACAGCATTGTGCTGTATTGGGTAGTCTGAGTGATCGGGAGATGATTTAAAGTTTACAGGAGGTGAGAAAGAGGTCACCAAGAGGGGATGGGAGGGTCGAGGGAGGGCAGGGAGTGGAGGGGGAGGAATAGAATAAAATATGACAGCTAGGTATGAAAATGTCAAAATGAAACCCATCACTCCATGTGCTAACTTTACAAAGTAAGCAAGCAAACAAACAAAAGCCAAGAACAAAACCAGGGTTGAAAATGTAGCTCAGCTGACAGAGTGCTTACCCGATAAGCAGGAAGCCCTGGCTCTGATCCCCAACACCACACAAGGGATGCACATACCTATATAACCCCAGCACTCAGAGGTGAAAACAGGACCACCGGAAGTTCAAGGTCATCCTCAGTCTCATAGGGAGACTGAGGCCAGCCTAGGATACTTAAGATCCTATCCTTTCCCCCCAAAATAATAAAATATGCATCAGATACACAAGTACTATGTAATTTTATGTAAGAGGACTTAAGCATTTGTGGATTCTGGCTTCTCAAGTGTCGTAGAACCAACGCCCCATGGATACTGAGAGACAAAATGTCTTGCTAGAATTTATTTGTGCTTTGTTTCCAAGAGTCAGTAGGATTGGAGTATTGCTCCTGGGGGGTGAGGGTATAGGGAGATGGCGGAACCTTTAAGAAGCAGAGCTCAGGGGGCGGGCCTTCGGTCACTAGGGGCATGCGCAGTAGCTTTCATGGGCGCCCCTTGAAGGCATGCGCAGCCGCGCTCATGAACCTCTTGGTAATTCCACGAAGAGAGCTGCTCTGAAAGTTGAGCTTATCTTTACTTAGCTCTGCTTCCTACGTGCAGTTGCCATCTGTTGCTCCTGTCCAGGTTCCTACATTGTCCTCTGCCGTGATGCCACGTTTCTGAGGGTCACCCACTAAGACTGAGGAGATGAAAGCACCATGTCCTTGAACTTCCAAAACAGTGAGTAAAATAAGCATCTTTTTTTTTTTTTTTAAATTATGTCCCTCAGGTATTTCGTTACAGCAATGAAAGGATGACTAATTTAATGTGTGTTATAAATATACACAATTTGATGTCATTTTAAAAATATAAATAATCTTGGAAAAAACAAGACTGGAAACAATGCTATTTAGAAATTAGGCAATGCTACTTAAATATTGTTCTGTGCATCGCTCCCTAGCATCTAAAGACCTATGTTGAAAAATAATACAGCAAACACAAACAATATTCATTATTGCTATTTTACTATGTGTTCCTCTAGTTCCATTGTTTCTAAACACTGGGTAATGGGCATTTTCTTCTTTCCATCCAATTTAGAAACAGTGTTGGTGTGTTTGAGAAGAGAATGGAAATGAATGGAAAGAATGTATTGGGTATATAATTTCTACCAAATTGCTCTAAGGCCATGGGTAGCCGGGTGCTTTCAAAGCCTTCCCCTCTCTACCAGCATACACAATAATCTTTCTAGATGAATCGATGAAGAGAGAAAGTGTGAGAACACTGTCAGAGACTGAGAGGTAGGTACCCCTGTGAATCTGATGAATGATGGAGGGACCCAGGATGTCCATGGCCCACAGAAAGCTGCTACCCCGAAGTATTTTACTAAGGATTTGTTGATTTGCTACGTGACCTCCAAGGACAGCTGTCTGTAAAGGAAGAATCAGGTCAGACGGCTGGGATTTAGGCCTGGCACACAGAAAACAGGATGTTTTCTGCCTTCCACATGTGTGAGCACTCTAAAGAATGTCCCTGTCCATGTCCTTGAGCCTTTTACTAGCCCTCCTGTAGTTTTCACAAGTTTAGTGATGACGACAGTATGTGCTGAGCACCAATAAGGACCGAGGGTAGGACGAATCCCTGCCATCCACAGCTTTATGTACTAAGAAAAAAGGAAATACTATAGAACACTATGTTGTAATTAATGCAATAGCCTCAGCAGGACAGTCATGCGGTGCCCACTCTAGCAGCATGGCATCAGTAGCCCCACTGTGTTGGGAACCTCTGCAGACTTTTCTTACTCGATACTCATATTCCTCTGCTCTCTCTGGTCACCAAGCACAGTCTCAACTCAACAATGACATTGGCAGAAAGCACGGGGCAAGATGTGGCTGCCATCAGAGGCAGGCGAAGAGCCCTGGGCACGACTGAAGTCTCACCCACTTTCTTAGGCTTTCTATTGCTATGATGAAACTCCGGGGTCAAAAGCAACTTGGGGAGAAAAGGGTTTACTCAGCTTACCCTTCCACATCACAGTTCATCATCAAAGGAAGGCAGGACAGCAACTCAAACAGGCAGGAACCCGGAAGGCAGGAGCTGATGCAGAGATCATGGAGGGATGCTGCTTACTGGCTTGGTCCTCATGGTCTGCTCAGCCTGCTCTGTGATAGAACCCAGGACCATGACCACCAGCCCAGAGATGGCACCACCCACAATGGGCTGGACACCCCACCCCCCAGTCGACCACTAATTACAGCCTACAGCCCAATCCCATGGAGGCATTTTCTCAGTTGAGACTCCCTCCCCTCTGATGACTCTAGCCTGTGTCAAGTTATATAAAACTAGCCAGCACACCTGACATGAGGGTACACAGTGGAAGTGTCTGTATCCCATGTATCCCTGCAAGGAAGCAAGGAATGTGGGAAACCTGGGCTTGCATTGAAACTTCATCTTTATCCCCACTGTTCTATCCCAAGCAGTCCCTCCGTTTGTTTTACAGTCACTGGGCTTAAAACCTCAGCGGCCCCAGCAGCAATGAAGCCAAAGCCTTAAATTTCTTCTTGCCCAATATTTGATCATAGTAGTAAGAACGTAACCAGAAGATTTGCAGGAGTCTCTGCAACCACCAGGGCTAACAGAGTAACTATCTTCAGGAGGCAAGAAAGCAGTTCAGTTCAACAAGACTCAGTAGCTGGTGTTGGATCGAACTTTAACAGTTTGACCTCAAGTAGTTTATTTGAATCATATTTAAACACAGGAAAATTTGGTGTAGTTTTTCTGGTGATAATTAACACAATCCTGTGTTCACACTGAAGCTCAAGACACGAGGACATTGGCACTCTTTGTAAAGTACACGTGACACCTTCCTTAAAGGTGGGTTCTGTAGATTGACAAGCTCATGATAAAGGCCCGGGGAAGGATCTGGTGTTGTCTCTCTTGGACACACAGATAGTACAAAGGTCACCAGGCTATTAACCACATCCATTCCCAGAGTTTTGGACAGAAAACAGGTTTTGCACCCTCCATTCTAAGGAACAACGTTGTTTATTTAACATCCCTAGTTCCCCTAGTGCTTATTTGTAAGCACAAGAACCTCAGTATCTACCACAGGGATGGGTGAATGGCTCAGCAATAAAAGCACCTGCCCTCAAAGCTAGGGATCTGAGTTCAGTCCCCAAACTCAACATGGTAGAATGAGAGAACCGTCCGCTGGCCTCTCAACATATGCTGTGTGTGGCTTACACACACACACACACACAACTTAAAAAAGAAAAGTAGGCAGTGTACATATCTGTCTATCTGTCTATGATAAGATGTTTAAATTAGAGTAAGAGAGTAACAATCACCAATAATAACATAGAGTGTAATAACAAAATGCTATAACAAAGTTAATAGCATCGCTACCCGTGGCTAGAGATCAGTCCCACCTATCAGCTACACAATGCAGCTACTGATTTGCAAAAAGGGTGCCTTTCCCTGGGGTACCCCATGAACTTGTAGTTCTGTTTCTGCTTAAAGCCCCAAAGTTGCAACACAAAAGTGCTCAGACCCCAGGACTTGGAGTGTATCTTAGCAAAGGTGCTTACCTTGTGTGTGTGAGGCCCTGAGTTTGACACCGTCACTACCACCACTACACACATACAAACACACACACAGACAGAGGGACAGAGAGAGACAGACAGAGACAGAGGGAGGGGGAACAAAGCACTTTTCTATGCTCCAATGATCTAGCCTTGGCTTCTGAACTCTTTGACATATCATAAGGCTTCTGGAAATATTTATTCATGGTTTCCACCCCACACTCATGATTAGTAAAATGAATCTTCTCAGGGTGTGGTGACATATACCTATAATCCCAGCATTCAGGATATGAAAGGGTCAGGGTCTCAAGTTCAAGGCTACTTGGGAATACATAGTGAGATCTTGTCTCAGTACAAAACAGAAGTCATTGATGTCCTGGAGTCCGTATCTTTAAAGAAAAGCCTTCAGATGATTCTGGAATACAGGTCTGGGACTCTGCACTTATTTGATAGCATTGTTTTACACTGACTTGCAACAAATTAAAGGTTATGAAGTTATGAATTGACAGTTATGATATGATAAAAGTTTCTTTTAATAGTCTTTTATGCCATTTGGTTCTGGTTTTTATCAATCCAGTCATTTTTGGCGTCTTTTCTTTACATTAACCCGAATCCCCTTCAGCCCCCCGACACCTGACATCTTACCTCCTAAATTCCTACTGGATTAAGAATAAAGTCTGGGCCAGGTGGTGGTGGCACATGCCTTTAATCCTAGCTCTTGGGAGGCAAAGGCAGGAGGATCTCTGGGAGTTTGAGGCCAGCCTGGTCTACAGAGTGAGTTCCAGGACAGCCAGAGTTACAACAGAGAAACCCTGTCTTGAAAGACCAAATTAAAAAAAAAAAAAGTAAAGTCTGTGTGGTCAGTTTAAAGCTTGCCTGAGTTGCAAAGCTTGTTTTGAGATAAGATGAAAGTTATCAATACTGTCCCCAGAGCCCCTAGCCTAGCTGAAGTCACTTCAAGATGTGGCAGATTTGAACCCACTGAGGGTTGGGTGGTGCCCTCTAGTGGTTGAATCAAACAAACCCAACTTCTAAGAAAGCTCCAGAAACTGCAAGAAACTGAATCCAGCTTGGGGCTCAGTGTTTAAGCGTCCTGACTTTGTTCTGCTGAGGGATTTTGTTTGTTTTTCATAATTGGAAGTGGTAGGTGAAGGTATTAGTGAGCGGGAAGTTAGCACGTTCAAGAAACTTCTCAGGAAACAGTCTTAGGTAAAGTCCTCGGTGTGCAGCCTATCAAGGCTCTGCTGTGCCACAGACCCCACAGGCCTTGGTTATCCATCTTTGTACTGCATATATCTGGTGCAGTGTCTGGCTTAGGGAAAATATATTTTTGTTTGTTGAAATAGGAGCTGCGAAGAGGGGACGCAGGCAGATTTTTATTCCAGTGTCTCAGGAGGGTACAGGGAGAGATAAAGTCCTGTGAATTGGAATACAATTCCAACAGTGAATACAATTGTGAATACAGTCCTTTGCATGTAACTGGGCATGGTGTCACCCTGGCTACCCTGGTGCAGCAAACACCTTGATTCTGACATAAGACATTTGATCCCTGTGTCAGGGTTTTCGAAAGGAGCAAAACCAGTAGAATGAATACATATTCCGTGGGGATTTAGTAGATCGGCCACAATTTATTAGATGTGACCACACATCACAGAGTAGGTGGACCAATGATGGAGAAGCTGAGAAGCCAGTGGTTCCTCAATCCATGAGGAAGGCCGTCCTAGCTTGCTCCCAAAGGCCTGGGGATTTCCTGGAGAAATAGTGGTCTCCACCTTTGAAGGATGAAGAGGGTGGGTTTTGATGTCAGCAGGTGGTAGCCGGGGTGACAAATGGTAGCTAGACTCATCAGCAACGAGCACATTCGGATAGGGAAGGCAGCACTGGCCCTTCTTACAGCCGGGCCTCCCCTGGAAGGTACTGCCCATTCTGGGGGAGAATCTTCTCTACTGAGTTACCCTTTCCAGGAAATAGCCTCACACATCAGCCCGAACGTGCATCTCTTAGCTGATTCTAGATAGACAAGTTGACAGCCGCCATTAACCTTCACAACCCCAATCTTGATTATTTGACTCCCGACACAAGTAAGTTCCTCTCTGCCTGCAGAAGGGGTGCAGGGTCAGGGGAGGAGCAGGTAGTCAGAATGGGTTTTTTCACAAGACCCTTTTGGGGACTTCTGGAGTACTTCTGCAAAGTGAACAGAAAGAGCACTGATTGCCAAAGAGGCTTGGGCACTGATGTGACTTGACCCTAACAAGTGCGCTCTCCAGTGGCCATCACTTTCATGTCCATTACTGTCTTTCCACAACCTACTGTGTGTCCCTGCCTGGTACATGTAGTGGGTTATAATCTGTTCACTCATGACAGGAAGAAGTGCATGTCTTACAGCCCTATGAGAGTCAAGGTTCCAGAACATTCTCCTCAATGAGGGGACATTGTGCCACCTTCCATAGCTAGTTCATCAGACAGAGTCCTCAAGACTTCATGCGAGTAACAGAGCCAGCAAGAACATAGGCCCCCTGAGAAGTGTCATTATGTGTCAGAGCCTCTCCCTGCCCCCCATCCACCAGAAAACCTGCCTTTCAGGGCATGTGGGCTGAGTATGCCCTACTGACCTCCCTCTGTCCTGTAGTGAATCTCAGTGCTTGTCTGGTCTGTGCTGAGTGCCAGATGTGACGTTGGGCTCTTAACATATATTACCTTATGTAATATTCGCCACCTTTGAAGTGATGTATTCTTTTTTTCCCTTTTTTAATAGAAGAAGAAATTCAAGAACAGGATCAGTAAATACTTCCCAGAGCCATCTGGCTGGTGAGCGGTAGAGTCAGGACGGCCTCCTTCAGGCCTTCTCTCTCTACTGTCCATCTTCCATGCTGCCCCTCGGAATATCTCAGGAATTTTCTCTTGATACTAGGGTCTGAAGAATCACGCATTAATTGGATGTTTTTTGTTTCTGTGACAAAACATCTGAACAAAGTGACTTAAAGAACTGATGATTGTTTTTTGGCTAAGATTTCAGATATTTTAGTTCATTCTTTGGGGAGAGGGAAGACTTGTGGAGCAGGAAAGAGGGGGTAAAGAGAGAGAGATGGGGAGACTCCTCTCTTCTTTATCTTCTATCCTATCCAGACCCCCAGTTCATTCAAAGTGGGTCATCCTTACTTAATCAATCCTCTCTGGGTGTATTTTCACAGACAACACCTAGAAAATTCCTCTCCTAATTGTCTAGGTGTCTCTTAATCCAATCATGTTTACAATCAAATTTAATCATGACACATCAGAATCTCGAGTAGGATGCATGCAGGGGTTTGCCAGGGCCAAGGCTGAAGTCACCCCTCCACCTGTCGTCTGGGGCATATACCCAATTCCAACCTGAGGCTATAAAAGTCCAGCTTCCCATTGGGTCCTTCTACCTGGATGTCCCATGCTTGGGGCTTTCAAAAGAGCTTCGTTTCCCTTCTCTCAAAATCTATACACTCTCCACAATCTTGATGTAGAATTCTTTTACTTAAATGCTAAACTCCCAAACATTTGTCTTCTTTGATTCACACTTTGCTCTGACATTACCCATAGTCACCTAGTTCTGTTGATCCTTCTGTGGTATCTCTCCAGTCTGAGCCTCCTTTGTGACATCCCAACAGCCCCCATCACTACCATCCCATAATTTCTCTCCTGATTTTTGATAACTCTTTACTTGAATGTCATTGATGGTGTTGCTAGGGAGATCTTTCTGAAATGCTTAAGGATTGTACTAGAACCAGAGATTCTGGCACAGGGTGGCTGCAGGCTGGTCCTGAAAACCTTCCCCTCGTCCCCTGAGACCTACAGGAAGGGATTCCCCACTCTGGCACATGAGCCTGAATTCCTACTAGAGCCTCCACCATGCTGCAGTCTGTCTTTCTGTTTGTCTGTCCATGACATTAGTAACCTCTCTAATACAACTCACACACAAGAGGACAACCTGCCTCAGTTTACCCTTTGAGCCCTAGTGCCAGCTTTCAGCCCCCATCTGTAACTCCTCATGTGTGACCTGGGCGGGGTGGGGTGGGGTGAGCAGAGTCACCACTTTATGTCTCCAGTTCTCTGTTCCACACCACTTTAGCTCTCTATTTGTGAGTGCTATGTCTTCTATCCCATTGTCCCTTGGAAATATCCCACCTATGGATGCAGGAGTCTGGCCATCCTGTCTTAGACTTTCCAGAATTCTCGATAAGTATTAAATATAGCACCGACCACATGGTAGGGACTGTACAAGTCTCTGAATACCAAACACCGACTTAACTAAAGGGCTAGTGACAACGAAAGCCAGCACTGTGAATGCAGACGCCGTTACCATGGCTCCACTTCCTCGTGACCACCACCTCCTGCCTCTCTCACATGCTTCAAGTTCACCAGCCCTGTCTTATTCCCACGTTTTCCCTTTCTAGTCCAGACCTCATCTCAGCCACACCCACTCCATCAAGGAACAGCCTCTTGTTCTTCTAAATCCAACGCTAAATCCTCTCACCTTTAACCCTGGGGCCCAAGCTCTTCACAGCCCCCAGGAATGAGTGCCCTTCCACATCCCATTGCAAATGCATTCAAGACTTCTCTGTGCTCATACACAGGCTCCATAGTCACCGTGGTGAGGATCCCCAACTTTCTCCTCAAAACTACCCCCGACTGGCCTGACATCCGGTTCTCTGGGGGCGTCTTGGTATCTTCACAAAGAAAGTAGGATTCCTAATGCGGACCCTCTGTTCTCCTGCGCTACACTCCGCATGCTTATATCATGCTGTATTCCTTCTCTGCCCTCCTTTCTCATCTCTCTGGCAGGGAGCCTTTCCTGCTTTCTTTCCTCATTGCCTCCTGCCCGGCTCCTGGGTTCTGGATCCTCTAGTAGTCTCTTGTTTCTAGAGACTCATCCCCTCAGCCCGCTCCCACCGCGCTTTTCCACATCGGCCATTTGGCTCCCTTCTCCGTCCCCCTATCTTTCACACAGAAACAAAAGTTCTACATCCTGCAACTGACAGCCACAGAGCTCCCTCTCTTGCCCCTAGCTCTATTTCTGAGGTTTTAGCTAATCAATCACCTAGCAAGAGTGGGCTCCATCGTCTGCCCCACACCGGCTCCACTTTTCCTTCTGCTTATAAGTCTCACTGAAATGCACCCGCCATTTCCGCCAACCAGGGCAACTGCCCCACACACCCTTGCAGTCAGTGGGTACTTGTCTCTTGGCTGACACAGATGAGCCTCCATGAAGGTCCTTGCTTGCTTGTTTCCATGACATCGTTCTCCTCCATCTCTTCTGAGGGTTTTTCTCCTTTTTTCTGTGGATCTTTCAGTATGTGCTCCGAGTGTTCGGTCTCATGCTGCTCACGTCGTCTTTATGCACTTGAATTCAATTGAAGAGATTTTGTTCATCGAAGGTTTTCAGCTGTCGCCCCCATGCCCACAGCTCCCTGCCTGCCTTTCTCATGACTATCAGACAGCTCCACCTCACCAAGCGATTCAGGGCTGGACCCAGAAGCCTCTCCTCTACGCGTGATGATTATTCGGTGTTGGTATCCTTCTGTCTAGGTGGGAACTGAAGTTCTGCATGCAGACCCCAACAGGGCTCAGGCATTAACGAGGGGCTTGTCTCAGTTTCTAAGTACCGTTTATTCTTGTTATTAAATATATATATATATATGTGTGTGTGTGTGTGTGTGTATGTAATATATACATATGGCTTATAATTTTATATATATTTTATATATATGGTTTATAAAAACATATATATATTTATGGTTTTAGGGCTGTAGATGGAGCTCAAGGCATTGCATGCCTACTAGGCAAGTATTCTCTGAGACTATCTCCAGCCTTGGCTTTCTGATAAAAAGCCTTGCAATATAGCCAGCGCTGGCCTTGAAGTTGACATAGTCTTGCCTCTACCTCCTAAATGTTAGGAGTAGAGGTGCCTGCCATCCCCCGTTTTGCTTATATACCTTCACCCCCTGCCAGCAATGAGCTCCCCTTGCCTTGGTCCCATGGTCCCTTGCTCAAGCTCCATTCAGACGCACTGAGGCAGCAGGCTTGTCTCGAGCCTCTGGCACCCATTTTCTTCCCCTCCATGTCAACCTCTTAAAAGAGTCCAAATAGATCTGTGTGTCCCACAGGTGAGATAAAATATTCCTTTCCTCCCTGCAGTCTGTCGATGACCCCCCTACTGGCATTCAGACAAAGCCAGATGTGCCTGAGGTCCTAGATGGAGATCCTGCTGGGCAGCCTGGAGTCCAGCGCTGAGGATACTCCTCATGTCTGTCTCTAGTTACTCTTCCTTTCTCAGGGTCTTCTCTGTTAGGATGCCTTCCCAGAGACAAGTGGATAGCACAGCATACCGCTCTGATAAAGTAACCCTGGCGTATTCCTGTCACTTCCCTATGAAGCTGAGAGTCAACATCATGTCACATGTATAGCCCAAGCCTCTAATAGTGCCAGGTGCATCGCTCATTCTTAATTGACATTTACTGAGATTCTCTCCTTGGTAGTTGTTTCCTCCTTGGCTGTTGCAAGTCCTGCTTTCTGGCCAGGTTCCCTTTTTAATCTTAGACATGTCTCCCTCTAAGAAGAAAACTCACCCTGCTCTCGCGTCTTGAATGTTTCTTGATTCTATATCCTCTTGACAACTGGCTTGTTCTGTAAAATGAACGCTGGAGCCTGGACCCAGTTCCCTGTTCTGGGGACAAGGCAGGAGAGAAGCTGATACCAGGAACCTGTGTGTTTCCTGGCCTGGCTCTTTCTCCTCAGCTGCGGGGACGATCACTGGCCAGTGCCAGCTCTGAAGATGGTTCCTTTTCTGCTCTTGGTTTCAGATTTCTTTTTCTTCTGACACTAAATTACAAGGAAGAAAATAAGGAAGGGCTATTTCCTGTGAAAATATCTGTTTTCAATTGTCAGTTTTCTATGAAAATGTTTTCACATGAAATCAAAATGTCCTTCCTGACACCAGTGTGGCAGCTCCAGGTGGGTGGGCTCTGTGTTCTCTCTACACAGTTCTGTCTTTATTCTCACCCCAGCCCCGGCTTTCCATGAGAGATCAGAGCCCTCTACAGACCTTCCCACACATGTCCACATCAGCCTTTTCCTACCAGTTAGTGAAAAATCTCCCACCCCCAAATTGACACACCCGAGGAAAAGAAGTCTTCTTACTTGTGAGTTTATTTGTGCAGTGAGCCTTAGGGTACATGATAACCACTTGCATTTCCAGGATGCCACAGAATTTCATCGAAAAGCAATAAACTAGTTTATTCCCCTTAGAAAATGTGGACTGTAGGATTAGACCACAAGAGGGTTAGAAAGGGCAGGGGAGCTGTGACACACTTGATTTTAACCAGATTTTCAGAAACAGATTTTCCAAAGCTTAATCCAGCTAAAACTGCTTCTGTATCCGTCAGTTGTGTGGGCATGTAGAATCTATCATTCAAAAATAGTTCTTTTAAATCTTACGTACATATGCGTGCACACGCCGTTGCGCCTAGAGTGTGGGCACATGCGTTTGGAGGTCTTGCCTCCTCAACCTAGTTTGAAATGGGGGTCCTCATGTTCGCTGCAGTGCAGGCCGGGCCAACGACTCCTGGAGGCGCTCATGTCTTTGCTTCCCATCTTCCGCTAGGGGGCGCTAAGATTACAGCCGTGTGCAGCTGCCCCAGCTTTATGTGGGTTCTGAGGATGAGATCTCCGGCCCATACTTGTGTGACAAAGTGCTTTACCCACCGAACCATCTCCCCGGCCCCTAAATATAGTTATAAAGTACATTAGAAGAGGAAAAATATGACAGCATACAAGAGAAATGACTGAAATAACTTTCACTAATCAACCTGTCAGGGAAGTGCCTGTCATGGCTATTATGGGTTGAATTGTGTCCTCAAAAAGGCATGTCCATGCCTGCAGCTTACTTTCAAACAGAGCTGTGTTTAGTTAAAATGAGGTCCTATCGGAGTAGAGTAGGCCCTTAACCCAACATGGCTGGTGTCCTTACAGGTATGGGAGAGACACAGAGAACATACAGTGTGAAACAGAACAGGAACTGGGCTTGCTCACGGACTGTCAGCCACACAAACAATGGAGAAAGACAGGGTACAGACACCATGCCATTTCCAGCCTCCAGAACAAGGAGGGGATGCATTTCTGTTGTTTTCTATGGTGATTTCCCGTGGCACTGAAACTACTTAGAATGCCCTAGGCTGCATGTGGAACATAGGCTCATTTTGGTCTCGTTCAGGGGCTGTTAACCCTATTTTGGCTATCTCTATAAAAAGAAAGTGTTAATCATCATCGGTGCAGTAATTGTTGGGAAATCACGGCCAGTTCATACAAAATTATTGTTCTTTTGTTGTTGTTTTTTTTTTTTTTTTTGCCATAAGGATATGGTAGATTTTGGGTCAATTTAATGAAAATCATTTGGTCAAAGTTTCATTTGTAGAAATACGACTTGCCTAATGATCCATTCATTGGATTTAGCATGTTCTGTGGTTTGCCAAATTTACTGCTCATGTTGAATAGGATACTTTAACTGTAAGCAGAGTTTTCTGGCAAGACTTCATTAACTGAGATTTAGTTTTGTCTCACAATATTTAAATTAGCTTCAATTTCTTAAACACTATCAGGCTGAGAGTAACATAGTTCCCTTATGAACGAATATATTTAGGACCAATAAGTCACATTTATCATCAGGAACTCTAACTTGGGGGATTTTAAATGAAAAAATTCCTGCTAGAAGACCACTTTAGTTTAGATAACTTTTTGTGGAATTCTTTTTCTAATCTGGTTATTTCTAACCATCATACTAAAATTTAAATTTTTGTATCATATAAAAATGTCTTGTCATTTCTAGTTTACGTCTTACTTTATCTGCATTTTTGATCTTGTTTTGTTTTGTTTTGAGACAGGGTTTCTTTTTTCTGTTAACTTTGGCTGTCCTGGAACTCATTCTGTAGACCAGGCTGGCCTCAAACTCACAGAAATCTGCCTGCCTCTACCTCCCGAGTGCTGGGATTAAAGGTGTGCACCACCACCACCTGGTCCCATTTTAACCTTTTAAAAATATTTCTTTTATTTTAAATTATGTCTACGTGTGTCTGTGTGTGTGTGTATGTGTGTGTGTGTGTGTGTGTGTGCGCGTGTGTGCAAGTGTGTGTGTGAGGGTATGTGCACATGTGAGTTCAGGTTCCTTCAGAGTCCAGAAGAGGAAGTCAGACTTGGAGTTACAGGTGGTTGTGAGTCCCCAAACATGGATGTTGGGAACTGAACTAGGGTCCTGCAAAAGGAATATATGCTCTTAACTTTTAAAAATATTTCTCTGGAACCCTGTATTTTGATTTTTTAAAAATTATTTTACTGTTCCTTTTGACTCTGTATTCACAGTTATTTTGTTTTTATCGTAGGGGCACACTGAATTTTAGACACTAGTAGTATGGTCTTCTGCGATGGCATCTTGAGGCTTCACCACCTTGAAAATGCTTAGCTGCTCATACTGACTCTTCCCACAAACTGCCAGCACTGCATATCCCTACTGTTGTTAAATACAGATGCATTTCTATAGAACGCTCACTGACTGGAGTAGGGTATCAGGCTACCCATACATTAGCCACTTCAACAGTACTATAGTTATGACTTAGTGACAGAGTCAGAATTTGCAAGTGGCTGTTTTGTGTCAGCCATTTTGTAGCCTGCTCATCAAATGTCAATTTCTTCTGTTCACGTTTTAGATTCTGAGAACCTTCTTATTTTCGACAAAACATAAGCAAAATAGTCATTTGATGAGCTATTTAACAGATTGGTGAACTGAGTAATCAAAAGGCAATGGGTTACGCTGAAGAAGAAGGAGAGACGCCTGGTCTGTGATTTTTCCTGGTCAGACCCACATAGCGTGTCCTGCTATACCGCGGTCCAAGCCATAGTGACCAATGATCAAGTCTGAGGACCAGGAAGTTATTTTACCCTGAAATCTCAAAAACACACCTTACATCTGCATGGATTTCTTAGAAGTCAGAGCATCTGATGATAGTGTCTCTGGCTTAGCTGCTTGTTTATTTGAAGTTAGAATATTAGGTAACATTTAATTAGGATTCGGTTTAGTTTAGTTGGGCAAAATTCAAGCTCTGTGATACAGTTGTTGTATGGACCTCTGTTCCCTGATGGTCCAAAGTGTGTATTAGAGAGAAGGGTCTGGAATCCATAGTAACCGTTGGTGGTCCAACCTGAGGCACCGGTCAGGTTGTCCAAGCGCTAGATAGGTCAACCATGTTAATTAAATTTGATCAAAGGGTTGCAGAATATATGAGAAAGCACACCCTTGGTGATGTTGTAATGTTTTATAAAAGCAAGTGTTTCAGGTTTGCAGGCAGCCTTCACTCGCTTGACTTGAGTTCTACAAACTGGCTGAGTTGTGAGATTGCCAAAGAAAGGAGTCATCGAAAGTCCTAGGTGTGGTCTTGGGAGCAGCCACTCTCCGCTTTCCACAGCAGGTGCCCATTTTCTAAGGGCTTTGCAGGAGCAGCAGTTGTCCTTATCTCTGAGTACAGAACTTGGCTCCGCCCAGCTCCTACCAATGAAAAGTGGTGTCAGAGGGCAATGCTCCAAAGAAACCTCTGGGTGGTTCCCAGCGGTATGGGGTGACCCAGGCTGCACAGCAGCCTGTCACACCACCCAGTGCACTCACCTACCTGGGTGCCCCAGCCAGATTTACTTAGAATTTAAATCAATCTTCCTAGTGTCAAGGTGTCTGCAGAGTTGTTGTTTTGTGAAGGCTTCAAAGGAGATTCTGTGGCTTCATCTTTTTCAACCTCAGCTGACATTTATATTCTTGAGGGTAATCTTGCACCTTTCTCCAAAGCACATCTCTACCACTGCCACCGCCGCCACCACCACCACCGCCACCACACCCTATCTTTATCTGTAGCGAAGCATCCTTCTGCCCTTTTCTTAGGATAGACTACTGATCACACTGGACCTACATGGAAAACCAAGAACATCTTCCTATCCATTGCAAACCCCTTCATTCCAGCTACAAAGTCCATTTGACCATAAAAGCGAAAAGTCTCAAGTTCCAGAGACTAGAGCATGCATACCTTTGGCTGCTAGAAAGCCTGCAACGTTCCTAGGAGCACAGGAGGCCCAGAAGAGGCCCAGTGGGTAGGGCTACTGTTTTGCCTGGAGCTTTTGGAGGCCACTCATCTGTGCTAGGTGAGAAGTTATCTTGCAAGGGCATTGCTACCAGGACACACACACACACACACACACACACACACACACACACACACACACACTTTTGATGTCTAGAAAGTCTTACTGACTATATTTCATCCCAGTTTGTTTCTAGTATATAGTAAGATTTCCTAATAGGGCTGATTCGATTTGAAGGCCATTAATTGACCCCAATACCACGTAGAAAGGGACTCACTAGGATGTTGGATCCTATTCCTGGTTTGCCCATTCTCTATCTGAGCGATCTTTGGCTCATTCATTTAATCTTTCCAGACTCCACGTCATGGTTCTAATATCAGTGTGCTTCTCTGAGATTTACATTTCCCAGAAATAGAAGAGCAACTTCTCAGAAAGGCAGAGTAATAATAAACCAAACAAGATCTTGGTATCTGCTCATTTCCATCCCTTCTGGAGAGCCACAATGCAGGCGAGTATGATGAAGGCTCTGGGAAGTTCTGAATACACACAGTTGGATAATTCTTTCATCTAGCATTTGGCCAACTGGTTTTTAAAAATCATAGGAGAGTTGGAGAGATGACTTAATGGTAAAGAGCATGGATTGTTCTTCTAGAGGACCTGAGTATACACACATGCATAAATAAAAATGAAAGAAATCTTTTAAAAGTCACAGAACACTTCCATTTCAAGATTTAAAAATTATTGATGAGCAAACCAGGAAATGTTCATCATGGTGATCGCTCAGGAATGTGATTCCTGTCCTGTTATCTTTAGGACAGTTTGTTATCAAAACTGCTTGTAAGAAGAACAAATTATGTCTTCTACCACTGCCCCCTGCTTCTTTCAGTCTTTGTTCATCCTGGTCAATTTTAGCTGGAATTCCAGGTCCAAAAGCTGCCAGCTAAGCCTGGCAGCTGGATCCCTTATACCATAGGCTTGCTCCCTGTGTCTGCCCTTCTAAAATTCACATTGCCCCCGTGAGCATTTCTCCTAGGAGGGCAGGCCTCAGATAGGATAGGGATAGCAGAAGTTCCTGAGAGAGAGCTCATGATTTGGTTGAGAGAAAGCCTATGTCCTCACAAGCCAGAGAGGGGAGACGTGTGTTCTGAGGGCACCGAGGTCACACTAAGGCAGGGCTGGGCTCTCACTCCTCTTGATCCTTGTGAGCACCTGTGAAGGTGAGTTTCATCTCTGTTGGGGGTCATGAGAAATGGGAGGCACAGGGCTTGAAGACTTTATCCAAGGCTCCATCTCTCAGCCTGTCAGAATAAGAAAGCGGCGTGTTTGAATGAGCTGTCCAAAGGCCTACCAGACCCAGTGAGGCAGGGAGGTGTGTGTCATCCTGGGGACACTGTGGAACCATGGGAAGAGTCACAGGCAGGGTTCAACAGAAGATCCAGGTTCAAGTTCTAGGCCTCTGACTAGAGACTATTCTCTTCTAAATGTGGAGGTAATCTACTTACCCCTGGGGAGTTCATCTTGAAGAGGCCTAGAAAAGAGTGGAGTTAGAGGCAAATAGGGCCAAAATTTTTAAAAATGAATAATAGGCTGTATGCACTCAAGCATATGGCATATACTGTTCTAAGGTCTAGAGCCACTCTAGGGGACAAGACAGACAAATCCCATGGCCTTATCCAGCTTGAGTGTTAGAGAGGAGATGAATAATTAGAATCCTGCTGGGTGAGGAGTGTTAAGGACAGAACAGAGCCAAGCAGATGAAACAAGGAGTGGGATTGTATCCTGCATCAGATGGCCAAGGTGAGCCTCGCAGGAAGAGGAAATGACACAGGTTGATTCTGGTGGCAGAGAATTCAAAACAGAGTAGCAACTTGGCATAGCTACCAAATGGGACAACGTTCACCATGTTTGGGGAAGAACAAGTTGGCTAAGAGCATGATGGGTGGAAGGAAGGGGAAGGGAGTTAAAGAAATAAGGTTGCTGGTATGTAAAGTCTTGTGAAGAGAAGTTCAAAGGTGTATTTACGCTATGTATCAAATTAAAAGTATTGGAACATTTTCAATGAACTTAAAATGGGTGCCTTCACTCTTGAATGGGCTGTGTAGCCACAAACAAATAGCACACTGAGAAGTGTCCCTGCCCCTCCCTGGGGACCTAGGTCCCAACTCTCTTCTGTTTGCTAAGGACTGCTGAACGTCTAATTTGTAGTATACCAGTTGTAACACTTTTATGTTGTATTCTATGACTTGTAAACATTAATGTGGAAAACAGCCCTGCCATCAAATGTGTTATAAAACGAGGGTTTTATTCTTTCGCACAACTTCTCGCAGTAGACTGTTCTGACTTTGCAAATATAACCATGAGCTCCTGAGCCTGTGAATGTCAGTTTCTTGTTCTGGGAGGTGGCTGAATACAGACTCCGTAACCTATAAAGTCACTTTCCATTTGAAATCTCATCTTCCCTCTCTAGGGAATAATGTTCTGTTTCTTAATGCTATCTCCCCTCAGAGGTCAAAAGAACAATTATCCATGCTTTCTGCCTTCGTATAAGGCATGAATAATTCATAGGTGGTCTTGCAAAATGGGAACGGTATGTCCTTTGGCTTAGTCCCATGTGCTCCTGCTGACGAGTGTTTATGTACCAGAAAGGTTTCCAAGGACAGATTCTAGTTTTCTGCCCTCTCACTTCTACCAGCCTCCGGGAACTCTGCCTGACGTTCAAATGCATGATATACCATGAGTTTGCCCCATAGTAGAGTCTAAGGACACTGAGACTCAGATTGGCCAATGACTTTTCCAAAGCTGTGGAGCATGCTCAGAATGAGTTAAGGCTGGAATAACAAACTGTTATTTAAATCATTGCTGAGACCTCCCTCCTCCCTCTCCTTGCCTTTATTTTGGCAAATATTCTGCCTCATATGGTAAGAGGTACCTGAAAATATTTTGTGAGGAATGACGCAGAACTCTGAAAGTAAGAATTTTTATTATTTTTCATATAATCATTTTTTATTTTTTTGAAATTATAATATAATCACACCATTTTCTCTCTTCCCTTTTCTTCTTCCAATTCCTCCTATGCACCCCCCCCCATTTTCTCTCAAATTTAGGGCCACTTTTTCTTTAGTTGTTGTTATACATTTATGTACATATTCCTAAATACATAGATACAACCTGCTCAGTCCATATAATATTATCTGTGTGTACATGATCTCAGGGCCGACCACTTGGTATTAGATAACCATTGGGGGCCTCTTCCCTGAGGATGACAATTCTCCCATTCAAAGCATCCCCAGTTGCCCATAGTTCTTTGTCTAGGGTTGATTGAGGTTCTGAGAGGCTCCCATACACGTGGGCCAATGGAACAAGATCAAAGACCCTAACACGAGCACACGTAGCTATATCCATTTAATATCCAACAAAAATGCCAAAGCATACACTTGAGAAAACGAAGAATTTTCAACAAATGATGTTGAAAAAACTGGATGCCCACGTGTAGAAGAATAAAATCAGACCTGTACCCATTACTTTGCACAAAAACGAACTCCTAACGGATCAAAGACCTAAATGTGAAGCACAAAACACCGAAACTGCCAGAAGAAAACGTAGACAGTACCTACGTGATGTAGGTATAGGAAAGGACTTCCTGACTAGGACTCCATTTGCCAACAATTTACAAGCGAGGCCTCATAAAACTGAAAGGATTCTGTGTAATTACAGAGACAATCACTCAAATGAACAGGATACCCACAGAATGGGAGAGACTTTCTGACAGCTGGATTCATATCCAGAATATGTAAATATAAAACGACCCTTTCAAAAATGGGGCTTCCAGGGGTGGGGTGTCTCTCTATGTAGCCCTAACTGTCCACTATCTGGGAACTCCCTATGTAAACCGAGCTGGCCTCGAACTCACGGAGGTCTGCCTATCTCTGCCTCCGGAGTGTTGAAATTAAAGGCATGTGCCACCACATCCTGCAGAAAGTAAGAGTTTTGATTATCATCATTATTAATTTAAGACTGGGTGGTCCTATGAACCCCGCACTCCAGATCCTTCTGCCTCAACTTCCTGATTGCTAGTGCTCCAAGTGCGCACCGCCACCCTTGACTTACTTTGCATCTCTTTGTTTGTTTGTGAGTGTTGGGGGGGGGGGATGTTACTCCTGTCCCAGAATGCTTGGGGAAGTCAGCGGACAGCTTGCAGGATTTGACTCCTTCCTCTGTGCAGTTTCAGGGGGTTGCCCCTGTGTCTTTAGACTTGGAGGCAAGTGCCTTTACTTGCGTGGCCATAATGTTCACCCTTGTTACCTTTAATACAAATGCTTCTAGATCCAGTGCGTTGGAAAGGGCAACAGAAGTTTATTTCCCTAAAAATAACAGGGTAAAAGCCCTGCGGAGACCTTAGGCCATTGCTCTTGTCATTTATCACTTTCGTCACTAGGTGTCCCCTTGGCTAGCAAGTCATTTCAACAAAGTGGCTTTCCTAGCTTAGTCTTCTCTGAATTTTTGTAAGGGAACTGGTCAGCAGCTAGAGAGTGCCTTCCTGCCAGGTGAGGGAGCTGGAGGAAGGGCCCACGTCCTGGCAGACGCTGCTTTTTAACACAGGCCTTCTTGCTGGGGGACTGGTTTATTATCATCATTATTAATTTAAGACTGGGTGGTCCTATGAACCCCGTACTCCAGATCCTTCTGCCTCAACTTCCTGGGGGACTGGTTCAGAGCAGGTTGGCTGGTAATGAAAGGAGGCAAGGAGAAAAGGGTGACTCACATTCCCCTGATCAGGTACCCCCGGGGGAGCTTACAGGTCCACACGGAGGCAGGAGGGCTGGAATCCAAGCAGAACATCCCGACTGCAGTGGGGATGTGGACCTGTGCTCAGCTGAGCGGGGATGAGGGCTGATGGACGGCATTGGAGAGCTCCTGATGATCCGATGCAGCCGGATCACCCCAGCCTTCTGAAAGCTATGGGAGCTCTTTAAAATCTCAACTGCCCACCACGTGTTTACACCTCTTTGTGAGATGGAATAAAGTGCAATAAGTGCTCTGAATGACTCATCTGCTTTGTGTGGCTTGATGGGATGGCCTTTAAGACCTCAGATTTCCGTTCAGCTAAAACACAAAGGGTTTAGCTTAAGGAACCACGTGCTGTCTATCTCTAGACAAGTGTCAATGATTTCTAGTGTCCCTCAGTGCAACATGATTGCTGGGACCTTCTGAAGCCCTGAGGACTGGGGACCCTCAGGTGCCATTAAGGCACAAAAAGAAGAGCAAACAGTGAGTTAGAAACCCCCAGTTCTCTCAGGCTGGGAATGTAGCAAGAGGGTAGCATGAATCCCTAGGTGTGATCCCCAGCACCACGCAGGACAAGCGTGGTGGAGCAAACCTGCAATCCCATGGCCCTGTGGGTAGAGGCAATTTTCCCTTCTCCTTACCTGTGCTTGAAGCTGAAGCCCACCGCGGGATTCCTGTAACTGGCAGGTAAACACTACCCGAAGCTTCTATTCTCCCATCACCTATTGTGTAGCTAAGCTGAAGAAGATGCCGTGTTTTGTTGGCAGAGATAAAAATCGAATGCAAAACAATCTTAAATTGGCAATAAGAATCATCAAAGTGTGTGGACTCGACATTTGGAAAGCTGACTTTTTTGGCTAATCCTTTTTAGCTTCAGAGATCTGACGCTAAAGGCTGGACCACTACAAAGCAGAGGTGCAGCCGATGACAGGCTGAAAACATGCCGCCGTGACCAGACTTAGAAAGTCACGCAAAGAGATCATTACGTTGTCTAAACCAAGATCTCTTTGATCGCTCTCTTTCATCTCGCACTCTGACACAGGCGCAGCAAGGCTGCTGTCCCGAGAGCTAGGACCACATGCTCCTTCCCACAGAAGTGCACTTTGTGGTGACGGTCACCATCACAATACGTCATCCTTTGCTTCCTCTGACGTTTGCCTGAAATGTGCCGTCTCTGAGGTTGCTGGCAATACCTGCCCATTTCTGGAGAATGTGCCCTGGTGGAGCTAATGCTCTGAACCATGTTTGCTTCTTCTCCTCAGAGATTTCCTCAGTGGGGAAGAAGAGGCATCTGGTTCACCACACCACCCTTGTTCATACCCACTCGCCTTCCTGTTTCAGGCTTGACTCATCTTTTTTTGGGGGGGGAGGATGGCTGTTCACTCTAATGCCTGCCTTTAAGGGGGTATTAGGGAAGTTCACAGTAGTGGCTAAAGGGCTACTCTCCAGTGAGAATTTTTCTAGTACTGTTATTTAGGGAAGACTCCACTCTTCTCCCAGGAACCAGGAAGTTAGATGTATGTAAACCAGGGGTCAATTTGCTATTTACGTATCTCCAGTCTTCCTCACTGTGATGATTTGGATAAGAATGGCCTCCATAGGCTCATATATTTGAATACTTAGTTACCAGGGAATGGTACTATTTGAAAGGATTAGAAGGATTAGAGGTGTGACCTTTTTGGAGTAGGTACAGTATGGCCTCATTAGAGGAATTGTGTCACTGGGAATGGGGTTTGAGGTTTCAAAAGCTCACACTAGGCCAAAGTGTGTCTCTGTCTGTCTGTCTGTCTGTCTGTCTCTCTCTCTCTTCTCTGCTTGTGAATCAAGATGTAGCTCTCAGCTACTGCTCCAGCACTCTGCCGTGATGAGAATGGACTAACCCTCTGAAACTGTAAACAAGTCCCCAGTTAAATGCTTTCTTTTCTAAAAGCTGCCTTGGTCATGGTGTCTCTTTACAGCAACAGAACAATGATTAAGACATTCAGTGACTCGGTATAGTGTCACTTCATCCAGAGCGTTTTAGCAGTCTGACTCCTTAAAATGGAGTGTCAGTAATCTCAGTTAGCTTTTACTTCTCTCTCAAACGCTGGGCTCTATGTAGCTTAAACTCATACTAAATTCATCGCTTTGTTCAGTTGCTCAGGTGGTCAGCTAGAGCTAAATAAAGCCATGGCTCTAACTCATGAGGCCCTGGGGTTTCTGGCTTGGTAAAAGGATAGATGGTACAATACTTTTTCCTTCCTACTTCCTTCCTCCTTAAGCATGGGCATGAAATTTGGAGCCGCAGCAGTCATTATGTGACTGTGAAGCACAGAAGGCTGTTTTCAGAGAGCTGTTGAGCCAGTACCAAACCCACCATACCTTTGTTATATGTACATGGCTCTAAGGTGGGTTTTCTGTTCATTGTGGTTAAGCCTACCTTAGCAAATACTTCTCTTATTCGAAATAGTTAGGAAAAAACAACTTGTGAAATTTTGACTCTTTTTTTTTTTTTTTTCAAGACAGGGTTTCTCTGTTGTAGCTCTGGCTGTCCTGGAACTAACTCTGTAGACCAGGCTGGCCTCGAACTCACTCAGATCTGCCTGTGTCTGCCTTCCAAGTACTGGGATTAAAGGCATGTGCCACCACTGCCCAGCTTGGCACATATTCTTAACTTATTTTTGTAAGATAAATTAGGGAATGTTCTAAGCTAAATTGTGCCCCTACCACATTTATATGCAGAAGTTTCCAAATCCTAGTATTTTAGAACACAGTCATATTTGGAGGGAAATTCTTTGAAGATGTAATGAAGTTAAAGTGAGATGTAATAAAATTAAAGTGGTCTTACTCTAATCTGGCCCCCAAAATTTAGGCATAAGTATATACCCACAGAAGAAAGATCATATGAAAATATAGCAGGAAGGTGGCTACCCAAAAGTCAGGAAAATAGGCCTTACAAGAAATCACTCCTGCAGGTAACTTGATCTCTGACTTCTAGCCTACAGAGCATAAGAAAAGAAATGTCTCATGTTTAAAACATCTAGTCTGTGGGACTTTTAAAATGGCAGCTCTAGAAAGCTAATACAGGGCCCAGAGTATTTTTTTTCAAATGTAAAATAATAATTATGCAGTACTTAGAATAAATGAAATATGTAAAACATTCACATTGACAGCTGTATGATTTGAATATGAAGTGTTCCCATGGACTTACGTGTTGAACTCTTAGATCCCAGCTAGTGGTGTTATTTTGGGAAGTGGTGGAAACTTTGGGAGATAGAGTCTTGCTACACAAAGTAGGTCACTGAGGCACGTCTTGGGAGGGTATTTTGTCATTAGTCCCCTCTTTTCCTTCTCTGCTTCTTGACTGGCAGGAGGTGAGCTACAGGGCTCTGCTCTGCCACCCTCTCCTGCCATGATCTCCTGCCTTAGTTCAAGCATAAAGCAGTAGATGCTGTGACCATGAACTGACTCTTTTGAAACTGTGAGCCAAAACTCAATCTTTCTTCTCTTTAAATGATTTCTGTCACAGTGAGGAAAAGCTGACTGACACAATGTCTTGTGTGTACTAAGCGGTCAGCAAATGACAGCTGAAGGATGTTTGACAGCAGAATTATCAAGACAGATCTCTCCTGTTAACTTTGGTGTTTGAGACAGAGTCTTGATGTGTAGCCCAGGCTGGCCTCAAACTTGGAATCTTCCTGCATCAGCCTCCCAAATGCTTAAATTATGAACGTATACCACCAAGACCCAATAGGTCTCAAAGAGGATGGCAGACTCAAGGAATCTGTGCTGTTTCTTAAGCAGAGACAGTACTGTGTCATCATCAGGCCCTCTTTATAACCTGTGGACAGGGAGGGCACACTTCCCACCTTCCTCTTTCCAGTTGCATCTTGGTTCTTAGGACTAATTCTTGCCAGTAGTATGCGTGCAGAGGGGAGATATCATTTCCAGTGTGCAGATGTTTAGATTCAGGCTTTTGTTGTTGGCTTTCTGCTTTCTTCTCTCCTGTTCATGTGATCAGAAGTAGCGAACTTCAGAAAACACTAGGAAAGCAGGCGACCGACCCCTCATCACCTTTTGAAGAGTGTCACACAAGGAAGTAACCTCACGTACGAAGGTAAGAAATAATCTGTTCAATTAAGCCATTGAGATGTCTGGATTCACCCTTAGTTGCAGGCACCTCTGATGATTCTGACTACTAGGATAAAATGTTCTCTATATACACAAACAGAACAGAGGCAGCATCATTACAAATGGGCAGAGTCTTCCAAGTGAGGGGTAAGTGCAAAGTGATGTTAGAATTCAGTTAGTTAACTTGAAATTGATATGGTGTGGGATCAAACGAGAAGAGGCTGGTTAGGTGCTGTTTACGTTGTCAGGTGAGGCCTGTTTGATCTCCTTAATTCTCCTTATACTTGGGGCAAAGAGCAAGCTTAAAACCACCTTCAGAACATACAGGAAGTAGATTCTGATGTCACCTTTATGTATTAATCCCTTTGAAGGTCTAGCTGAGGGGTATTTGAACCTACTGTAGATACTGATATTTGATCTGACTGTAGATATTGGTATTACTTATCTCCATCAAGAATGTATCAGGGAGCATTGAGGCATCCAGGTGCTCAGAGCTACACTGCGATAGAGAGGCCTCAAACCTGACTTTGGTCACAAAGCAGGAAGAAGTTGATGAACCCAGGAATCAGGCCTGACATATTTTCTCCTGTGGCCCCTGTCATAACTCTAATCATTCTATAAAGTACAAAAACAAATACTTGCTGATGCAGGCACATAATATTATAGTATTCAGCCTTAAACAACAACAACAAAAATGAAGTATTCAGGAACGGGAAGCCAAAAGAAGCCTTTCCTATTCTGAAGTCGATTACAACGTGAACGAACTTTAAAGCCCCAATGCTAAACAAAAGAACAAGTCACAAAAGGACCCAGGGCCTGGTTTACTTCCTTGAGATTCCCAGAACAACCTGTTCATTATGATTGTGGGCAGAATGGCGGCTGAACGGTGGAGGAATGGGGAGTTCTTGTTCCACAGAGTCTAGTTAGGGAAGACAAAAGCGTTCTGGAGATGAATGGCGGTGGCTGCCTCATAATGCTGCTGTACTTAATGTTCCTGAACTATGAACTCCAGATGGTTAAAACGATAAATTTGCATATTATATTGCTTTATATTACAAATTAAATTTTTTTCCCCTCAGATTTTTTTTACTTGGAAAAGTTAGTGGGATGTTTGAAATGTTCAGGGACACAGGGATACAAGAGTGCCTGCCCTGGGGGTGGGGTTCTGGTTTGTCCGTGCTACCGTGTACATCGTTAATGTACTGCAAAGACTGTGGGCTGAAGGCTTGGTTCTTGGGCTATGGCGGTACTGAGAGGTTTGTGAGACAGTTTGGAAGTGGAACATAGTAAAAGGAATTTAGAGGTCTGAGGTGTACTCTGGAGAGGACATGGGGTCCTTACTTCTCCTTTCTCCTCCCCTCCCCTCCTCACCCCTCCTGTCCCTGCTTAGAGATTGCCCATCACACTCCCTACCATGATTGTCTTCCTCATTACAGACCCAAACACACAGGGCTAAATGATGCTGGACTGAAACCTCTGAAACCGTGAGCCACAATCAACCCTTCCTCTATGGAAGTTGATGGCCTCATGCATTTTGTCATAGCAGTGGAAAGCTGATTATCATGGTTGAAAAGAAATGCCTTCAACAGCAATAACGATGCCTTCATCTATGGCCATACCACCCTGATCTCAACAGCAATAAGGAATAAAACGCAAATTCAAAAGGAGAGAAAGGGAGAAGCAGTATGAAAACTGAGAGCACAGGACAGGAATCCTGGGAGAAAACTCACTCCATCTAGAGGCAAAACGCAATTTCTTTTTAATTTAAATAACATTCGAATTTTAGAATGGCTTCAGATCCTAGAAGCTGCAAAGGTGACACAGAGTACTCCGACAGCCCCCACCTAGTCCCGATGAGCCGGTCCTGACAGGCGGCAATTAACTGAAGTCTGTAATTATCCAGATTTCAGTAGCTTTCCTTTAATATCATTTTTTTTTTCGGGATTTCATCCAAATTTGCACCCAGCCAGTATTGCTGAGGGAGTGTAGAGCTTGTATTGATATAGGGCATTGTTATAATTAATGAACCGGTATTGACATATTGCCATTAACTGCAGTCCCACATTACATTTTTTTAAAGACTTTGAATTTTATTAATTGGTAGATTGATGTGTGTGTGTGTGTGTGTGTGTGTGTGTGGTGTTGTTGTTGTTGCCTGTATATGTTGGGTCCCAGGGTTCAAACTCAAGTTGTCAAGCTTTGCACAGACGGTTTTATCTGCCCAGCCATTCCACTGGCCGAATGATCCCACCTCACGTTTGGTTTTATGCTATGTTAGATTCCTTTCCGTATGACGATTTTGCAGTTTTGTTAAAGTCTTGATTTTAATGACTCAGGCAACCTTGAGAAGCATGGATCAGATGTCTTGGAGAGCGTCTTCCCTCTCCTTTCACCTTTCCGCCCCCTCCCCTTCTTCCTCCTCCAATTCCCTTCTCCCTTGCCCCTCACTATTATCCCAGGCTAGCCTCAAGTTCCTCCTGCCTCACTCTCCTGTACTATAGGGCGCATCACCATGCCTACCGAAAGAATCAGTGATGCTTTTGTTCTCAGTGATGGGGTGCCTGCCAGGCAACCTTACCTTTGGCCTGTTCTCAGAGTTGAGCTTATGTTCTGGTTATTGGAGGGAGCCCTCAGTAGTGAGGCGCCCTGCTCTCCCATCCTATCATGAGTGTCTGCTACCAATTTTCCTTATCACTACCGATGTTATCACCTGACCAAGGGACTCTGGACCCCTCTCAGGAAGTGAGTGTTGCATTTTTGAATAAAGCATGCGACTGGGTGAAATAATATTTTAAGAAAGTGCTTGCCACACAAATGTGAGAGCTGGAGTTTGAATCCATGGCACCCTGTGAAAAGTCAGATGCAGTAACACACATCAGCAATCCAAGCACCTCCAAGGGGGCAGGGATAGGAGGACTCCTGGGACTTACTGGTCAGGCAGCTACCAAGTTGGTGAGCTCTGTTCATGTGTACCCTCACACATGTCCATGTGTGTGTGTGTGTGTGTGTGTGTGTGTGTGTGTGTGTGTGGTATTCTGAACAGAAAAACTCACTCGTGGCTTATATCCTGAGTAGGGGCATCACAACCTTATATTGTGCTTACACTGGTCTAGGTGCTTCCTGTGAATCTCCTCGTGAATGCTTCTTGCTCACCACTAAACCCAGCAGAAGCTAGAAACACTCTATGTTAACAATGCATTTAGAGTCAGTCTACTGAACATCAGAGCTGGGCAGCACGGCCTACGATAGAGTGTTTGGTTGTCCTTCTTGTGACCATGTGGTTCATTGTCACTGCCCAGCATCTTGAGAGACTGGACCACATCTTGCTACCTCAGGGAAAGCTCCAAGTTCAAAATCAGTGTGTGCTTCCTATTGAATGTGTATCTGCTTTATACTATTGTGAAGTCAGAAAGTGTGAGTCAACCTCTAAGCTGGGCACTGTGTTTCTAATCCTCACACTGACTCCCATTTGACTGATGGTGGAAATGGAGTTTTTAGAAGACGTGTAATCTATTAAAGTTTACACAACCAAGGAGTGGTCAATCTTGTCTCTTTGGGTGACTCCCAAAGTCTACATTATTACTGACTGTGTCATTCCTGTACCTGTCAGAATGTGCTTGGGTACCAGGGGTTCAAATTTGGAGTCGTGTCCCCCAGTCCCAGCCTCCAGAGACTCTGTGACAGTAATTTGATTGAAAGACCTATGTTTCTCTATTTTAGATTTATTTATTTTATTTTATGTGTATGAGTGTTTTGCCTGCATGGATGTGTGTGCATCACATACGTGTCTGGGGTCAGAAGAGGGCATCAGACTCCCTGGAACCAGTGTTACAGATGGTTGTAAACCACCATGTTGGGGCTGGGAACTGAACCCTAACCTCTGCAAAGCAACACGTGCTCTTAACTGATGAGCCATCTCTCTAGCCCCAGTTTCTCTGTTTTAGTGTGTTCCCAGGCTGTGTGCCAATGAGGGCCAAGGACAAAGACAGAGGGTCGTTCAGGATATCCAGTGAGCCTTGTGACCATGACACCTCCCAGGCCTGGACTGAAGTTTCATCTGTGAAAGAAGAGCATGAAGTGGACATGCCTGGAGAAACCCTGCTCCATCACCAACTGGATGGAGAGACAGCCAGAGTCAGGTGGCACTTAGCCTAAGAACTGAGGGAATATCTGTATCCATGACAGAAATGCTGCTATCGGGGAAGAGATGATGAGTGAAGATTGAAACTTGTTTTGAGACGATATAGATTTGTCCGGGAATGGAATCCCCATCTCTCCTAAAATGTCCCAGGTATATGAGTGTTCTGTGTGACGATGGTAAGGAAAGGGGCAGAAAATCAGGAAACTGGCCCATTTTAAACTTGGGGGTGGTGTAAGGGAACCTCATTCTCAGGTCATTCCTCTGATAGAACAGTGGACAATGTATTGAACCTTACGCCACCATTCACCACTTCAGCGGACTCCTGTTGTGAGTCGGGAACACCAGACCTGGGAAGTAGTTAGGGGCACCAGGAGCATTTCCCTGTGTCCCATAAATGATGTCCTGTGACTGGATTTAGGTACCTTCGAAGGTCGCGAGCTGGGACAGTGGATCTGGAGCCTTCCTGAATGAAGTCAGGGAAAAGTGACACAGCGGTTGAGCACCTAGCTTGGTAAGGCACATCGCAGCAGATTTCCTCTCCTGGATCCAGGCCCTTACTGCAGCACTGAGAAGGAAAACCCTTGTCCCACTTTTTTTTTTTTCCCCCTGGCCAAACACATGATTCTCTTTGCTCCAGAGACCATCTTCTTACCTCTGATACTTGGCACCTGCTGAAACCAAGCTAATGCCAGGCCCTGTTTCCACACCTGCTCTTTCTTGACCTATAATAACCTTTTCCCTTGTTCCCAGGACCTGCCCTGCCCCTGGGCACTGCCACTCCTCACCAGGGAGACACCTCCTCCAGCCTGTGGTTGGAAAAGACAGCTGGGTGGGTCCACGAGGCATTGCACTGGGCCAATTCCGTCATTAAGGTGAGGAGAGAACACCGAACCCACGCGTTTTTGTCAATGTTTACTGAAACCTACTTAGTCTGCTTGTTGAGCTGTCAACAGGTGAGATTCTGAAAAGAGCCGTTGCAGAAAAGGCTGGCGCAGGGTGGAGGTTGGTATCTCTAATATTCAGGCCCCAAACTGTTGGTTTCAGCGCCCTGGCGCTGGTGCTGCTGCCGTTCTTTCCTTTTTATTATCAAATATCTCAAAGCCCAGACCCTCACAGAGTACTATAAAGAGCACCGCTCTTTCCTGTTAGCCACCCGGTCGGCATTTCTCATGTGACCCGGTGGATTCCACTACCGTTGGAAGCTATTGTTGCAGGTTCCCCTCTGTACAACCCTCCCCTTCTCTGTCCTCCTCATCCCTCCCCAGTTGAATTTTGTTGTATCATTTTTGTTGAGTTTGTTGTAATTTGTAAACTTAAAAAAGTTGCTGTCATAGGGGTTCATCAGTTAGGAGCACTGGCTACTCTCCCCCAGGACCCGAGTTTGATCCCCAACACCCACATACGGAGGCTCACAACTGTCTACAGTCTCAAGAGATTGGACACCCTCTTCTTGCTTCTGATGGCACTGCATACATGTGGTATACAGACTTGCAGGCAAAGCACCCATACACATAGAATAATAAGATCAAAAATTAATTGCTATTATTCTAATTATATGTTCTGTTCTAACGTTAATGAACCAGTAGAACAAACTCACCCTCTCTTTGTCTGTCTCTGTCTCTCTCTCTGTGTGAACACTTAAGATTTACCTGTTCAGTGTACACAGTAAGTAAATTCATCTTGTAACACCTGTCAGCAGCTTGACTTGATTTTAGTATAGATTTGAAGACACCCAGTTCTAAGGTACAGAGTATCAGGAAGCCAATTATTGAGAGCGAACAACTTTTGTTTTGTTTCCGATGCTGGGGATAACACCTGGAGCCTGTGCGTGCTAGGCAAGGACTCTACTACTGAGATCTGTCTCTCAACCCCAAACCAGTATTTTTGACAACTTTTCCTTAAATAAATCTGGAAAAGATAGGGAAAAGGGAGATGGGGGAAACTCGGTGATTGAACCAGGGTGGCACCAAAGTGGGCCATTCGACAGAGCTCCACAAAGCTCTGTGAACACCCTCTCTCCACTTACTGTCTCCCCCCTTCATTTCTGTAAGAGTGAGGATACATGGGTAGAAAGAGGGAAGGAGACAAGGGCAGCAATATTCACGGTAGCAAAACAATGAGAACTTAGAAATTGAGGTTAGATGGTCTGGTGAATGTCTCCAAGCACGCATCAGCCCCGTGGAGCTACCGACAGTTCCTGAAAACTATGCATCTCTCTCTGTGCATGCTGGGCAACTTAAGGTCCTATATCCACATCCTGGTGGAGCCTGTGTCTGAAGTCAAACATTGATGCCAGGAAAGTTGGCAAAGGAGTTCTGAATGTTCTTTACTCACTAGTGGGGAAGAAATTGAACGGAAACAGGCTCTGCCAAACCAGCAGCAAAAACATCTCCTCTCCCCTTCCTCTTCTCTTTCCCTCCTCTCCCTCTCTTCCTTCCTCCTTCCCTCCCTCCACCCCCTTTTCTTCCTTTCCTTCCATTTCCTTCGATTTTTATTTTGAAGGAATTTTAAACCCCGAGGAAAGCTGAACTCTTTGCAGGCTCTTTATCCATTTCATATTCTAACATTTTCCTCGCTCACCTTCTGATCTCTCTGAGGAATTGCCTCTATCAGGCTGGCATTCTGTGGGGCATTTACTTGATTGCTTGGGTTCTGAAGACTGCTAGGCAACCCATGCATTCACCTCTAATTCTTTGCAGTATTTTCTAAGAACGTGGGACTTCTCCCTTAACCGTGGTATGTTATCACATTTAGGAAATTTAACATAAACGTTGGCACATTTATCTTAAATTCATGTTTCAGCTTCACCCATTAGTCCAATAGTTAACCTTAGAACAATTTTTTCAGGATCTATATTGCATTTCGTTTTCCATCTTTGCAATCTCCTTTAATTTGAAACACTCCCTAACCTTATTACATCCTGGTAATGTTCTTCAATTTAGATTTGCTCAGCTGCCTCATGACTAAATTTAATTTGTTTTTTGCTCAAATGCTACAGAGTGTCGCATCTGAAGGCCTAGTATGCTCCTTTGTCCCTTCCTTTCTTTTATGCCCCATTAATTGTCTGGGAATATAGGTTCTCCTTTCTTTCTTTAAAAGTCTTGCTTTTATCCTCCCACCCCCACCCCAGCTTTCTACCAATGGGAGAATGCCAGATTGCTTGTATGCTATCTCTGAAAATTTTGGCAAATTCCTACTTGTGTTAGTTAGAATGCAAATGGCGTTCATAGGCTCAGATATTTGAGTGTTTCATCTATAGTTTTCAACTATTTGGGAAGGATTAGGAGGTGACCTTGCTGGAGGAGGTGTGTCACTAGAGGTGGGCTTTGAGGCTTCAAATGCCCATGCTAGGACCAGTCTCCCCACCCCCCCACCTCTTCACCTTCAACTTCGGATCAGGATGAAGCCCTCAGCTACTGCTCCAATGCCATGCCTGCCTGCCGTCATACTCCCCGCCATGATGATCATGGACTAACTAATTCTCTGAAACTATAAGCAAACTCCCAATTAAATGCTTTCTTTTATAAGCTTCCTTGGTCCTGGTATCTCTCCACAGCAATAGAACAGTAACTAAGACACTACTATAATTCATAGTCATAGATGGATGTCTTAGTATGGATGCTATCACCGTAATTGATGAAAGTGGGCAGTGACTAACGACACAGACGAGTTTGGTGGCACTGTAGATCAGCAACATAGTGATTTTTTAAGGCTTCAACCCAATAACAGCAGAATACACTTAAAAAAATAAACATGCATAGAATATTTACCAATATAGACCACATTCTATCTGTACTACACGTCTCATGTTTCAGTAAACTTCAAAAGGTTCCAAATTAAACAAAGTGTGTGCTCTGGTCACAATAAAACTAAATAATACATCAATTACATAAAGACTATAAGAGCAAAAGCTATGTTTTGAATGTTGATTACTGTGCCAAAGAGATCTATAAAACAAGGACAGATAACCTCCTGAAATGCTGGGTGGGGGCTGTGTAGATTCCATTTGTTAATCCAACTGCACTGGACATACTTAGTCACTTGTGGAGAGGGGGGAGATAACCCAGACAGGAAGTACCTCAGGATATATGCTTACCCCTGATTGTACCTGGTAGGAAGCATGTAGCCTTATGGGTTCTGCCTTTATAAGCATCCTTTCCATGTGACTTGGTGCCATTTCTTGGGAGCCCCAGAGTGGGAAACCTCAGAATGGTTCTGGTCAGAGTCCATCTTCCTGGCCAGTGTTTAACTAAATTTAATTAAATCTTGCTTCAAATCTGGCTCAAAATTGTGGTGATGGTCTTATTCTTGACCAGTGGGACTTACCTCTTAAAAATACCCAAACATATGAGAACTAAATGGCATACTTCTAAACATTCCTTGAATCAAAGAAATCAGCTGAATCTGAAAGTGGTTTAAACTGAAGAAAACTGGAAATATAACACCTCAGAATCTATGGGGCATGCTAGTAAAGCTATGAGCTAAAAACGCAGGAAGGAGGAAGTATTTAAAATTGGTGATTTTCCACTTCTTACTGGGAAATTAGAATAGAACAAATTAAATATGAGGGAGTAAAAGAAAGTCCATTAAGTAAATGCCAGGAAAGGTCAGAGGGAGAAAAATAGCAATGAAACTGAAATAAGATGAGGTCAGTGAAACCGAACTGATGCTATGAGGAGATTAATAAAACTTATGAATCGAAATCAAAAAGAGAGGAGTTATGAATTACCAACACTGAGAGGGGTGACACTGTTGAGAACCCACCACACAAAGCAGCGTTTCCGCGTGGGAGCTGTGCTCCTCACAGAGGGTCGTTGAAAATATCCAGGAACCAGAGCCTCTGGACATTGCTGTAGTGGCCATGTAGCACGTGATATGAGGGACATTGCTGAGCCTTCCTCAGTGTACAGAACGTGTTCCCCTAACACAGGCTGTCTAGACCAAATGTCCCTAACCCTGCTGAAAAACTGCATTAAAAGGATAAGAAGGGAGTAATTATGTGCAACTTTAAAACACTAAATGAAAATGTAGCTGAAACAGACAAATTTTTAAAAATTAAGTGGGGTTTTTGTTTGCTGTTTGTTTGTTTTTTTTCTGTTTTCTGAGACAGAATCTCACTGTGTAGCTCTGGCTGCCCTGGGACTTACTATATAGTCCAAGCTGGCCTCGAACTCAGAAATCTGCCTCTGCCTCTGCCTCTGCCTCCTCTGCCTCCTCTTCCTCTGCCTCCTCTGCCTCCTCTGCCTTCTCTGTCTCCTCTGCCTCTGCCTTCTCTGCCTCCTCCTGCCTCCTGTATAAGGATTAAAGGCCCGTGCTAACATGCCCAGTTGAAACAGACAAATCTTAAGAAAGACACCAACCACAGAAGCTTACAGAAAAAGCATAAGTCTGGGTAACTAGATATTCTTGAATCAAGTTGAATTTCAAGTTTAAAAGCTTCCCACAATGGAAATTCAAATGGATACCAGTTTTTAAATATTGAAGGACAAAATAATATCAATTCTACATAAACTTTCTTTGAAAATTGGTGAGGTGGAACTGTTTCTTTCTCTCTCTCTATATCTATCTATCTATCTATCTACACACACACACACACACACACACACACACACACACACACACACATACCTGGTGGCATTGTTTGACACCAATATCAGATGTTGTCCCAGTTTGCTTTTTTGCTGTTGTTATAAAATAACTGGGGGAGGAAACCATTTATTTTGCATATACTTCCACTTTTTTTTCATTTTTTAGAAACTTCAGTTTTTTAATTAATAAAAAATAACATTTAACTGGTAGGATATTACATTGGGATTTTAAACGTTGTAAACACAGGTGACTTTTCAGTGTCTCCCTGTAAATTATACTTTTCAACCTGAATCTTCAGTGCCTGTGGTCACATTTAACATGGACCTTCAGAGGTCCGTATGTTTAAAACTTTAAATGTTTGTATACTATATATTTTGATCATATTCTTTCCCTTTTTCCAACTCCTCCTACCATTCACTTTTAAGCTCTCTCTGTCTCTCTCAAAAA
The DNA here is from genome assembly GCA_026225945.1 of Cricetomys ansorgei. NCBI lineage: Eukaryota > Metazoa > Chordata > Mammalia > Rodentia > Nesomyidae > Cricetomys > Cricetomys ansorgei. The sequence continues at coordinate 43,031,529 of JAMJFZ010000107.1, read as the reverse complement.
AAAAAATCAAAATAAACAAAAACCGATAATATAAAAAATATCAAAACAAAATAAAAAGCACACACAAAATGGAGTTTGTTTTGTGTTGGCCAAGTGCCACATGGCAGAGTTTCATTTCCACAGAAATATTAATGTGGATATCAAATAAAGACCTAACAGAAATGACAGAACCACATTGGAAAGATAAGGTGAGAAGGCTGTTTGGCTCATGAATTTGAAAGGAGAAAGTGCCAAATCATTTGCCTCCGATGGAGAACGTCAATAGAGCAGGGTTCTCAACCTTCCTGATGCTGCGACCCTTTAATACAGCTCCTCATGCTATGGTGATCCCCAACCATAAACCTATTTTGGTTGCTCCTTCATAACTGTAATTTTGCTACTGCTATGAATTTTAATGTAAATATCTGATATGCAGATGGTCTAAGGGGTTCACCCCTCAAAGGGGTCATGACCCATAGGCTGAGAACCTCTGCAATAGATAATGCCAGAATGGAAGATGAGGAGCAGCAGGGCATGTGCTTTTACCTAGAGCTGTCGATGTCAATGCCCAAAGCATCAACTCAGACGTCATAGCAGCGTTGTAGAAAGCCTTTGATTCTTTCGGATATCTGTTTATCTTACTTTAATGAAAATTAAAGGAAAAAAAAAAAGATGAATTGCAAAGAATCTACAAGCCATGCTGCTCTGAAGGGGTAAACACTTGCTGCAGAGTGGTTTCAGGCAGCATCCTCTGAGGGGTTTCAGTCCAGGCTCAGGAAGTTTGGGTTTTAAACTGGAACAAACCTCAAATGCTGTTGAAATGGACATAGGGAGGAAGCAGAGAGTAGATCCTCCTGAGCCGGGAGAAGGCGCGTACCATGTTTGAGACTCTGCCTGGGTTTTCCGTTTTTAATGTTTATATTGTAAGAGCAAAAGTTATGTTTTTAATTTAATTACTGTGCCTAAGAAACCTGTAAAACGAAGTCAGATAACTTCCTGGAATGCTGGGTGGGGGCTGTTCATGTGAGATAACAGGCTTATCCAGCTGCACCAGATGTGCTCCAAATTCACGGGATGTGCTTTGTCACTTGTAGGCAGGAGACAGGAAGTACGTCAGGATATATGCTTGCCCCTGATTGGACCTGGTGGGAAGTATGTAGCCTTATGGGTTCTGCCTTTATAAGCATCTGCTGCATGTGACTTGGGCATTTCTCAGAACCCCAGAGTGGGGAACCTTGGAACAGACCTGGTTAGAGTTCATCTTACCGGCCAGTCTTATTTAAAAGCTTTCTTAAATCTGGCTCATAATTGTGGGGATGTTCTTATTCTCAACTGGTGGGATTTACAATGTGTAATAAGGCTGGAGAAGATGCCCTCTGCAAGTACCCGAGTATGAAAAGTACCATAAGAGGTGATTCAACAAGGGCTGAGGAGGTTGCTCAGGTGGTGGAGTGTTTGCCCAGCCAGCAGGAAGCCCTGGGATAGATTCCCAGTAGCACAGAAACTGGGCGTGCTGGCACACACTTGTAATCCCAGCCCTCAAAAGTTCAAGGTCATCTGAGCTACATAGTATGTTCCAAGCCAGCCTGGGCTGCTTAGCAAAATAAGTATATAAATAAATAAACAAATAACAATTAGACATCCCAAAATAAGGTTATTTCTCTTAAAAACAGCATATTGCAATATTCCAACTTAATAAGTTATAACTTTCAGGCACGGAAGTATGAGACTGGGACCTGGTAGATCCTGGTTGGTCATGTTCCCACGGCTCTCAGTGTACAATTGCACAGAACCCAGTCTTATCCTGTTGTCAGTGTGCTTGAGTGAGGACGAATTCAACAGAAGAAGTGCGTAAATGATCCTGCTGAAGAGCCTCTCAGCAGTGGGGTAGGGTAGAGTGGAGAGCAAGTACCCCACGTTCCCACACTCCACTAGTCAAGAGTCAGCAAAGTGTGTACCCCTGGGCTGTTGTGGAAGCCCCTAAACACATTCTCCAGAAAACAACCAGAATGACCAACTCATGCAGTGTGTTCCCAAGGTCCTCCCCCTCTCCGCCTATTTGGGTTTTACAGCCTCCCCACAGTCCAGTCAGACTTCATTTGTGTGGCATCCACGTTCCATCTTCAGTAACCACCCCGCTGGAATGGTGTGGTGACAGAGTAACAGGTCAATAAACCAACCACCATCAGGGTTTCTCATTTGTGACTGAAGACACAGCTCAGTTGGTAGAGGCCACGACTTGCCTCACCACGCCACGGCAACACCGCCTTCGTTGTTGATCCAACCCCTTTGTATCGCTGAACTGAAAACAGAAGAGAGAGAACTGAAACTGTAAAGATGACTACTTTCTGCTCAGACAATCTCAGAGAATTTTGACCTTAGGGTTGTGTCTCTGTGGATGTTAAAATTGTGAAAGCGAATACATAAGTGATAGTGTCTCGGGATAGACGTGTGCTGTCCTACGTAAAATGGACAGTTCGCTTTTCAAAGTTCATTTTGAAATTTATGTCTAGTGTAATTCACTCTTTTTAATGTACAAGTCCCTGAGTTTAAGTCTGTGTGTAGATTCTTGTAATCCCAACCCAATCAGGGTCCAAAACATTCTATCATCTCAAATGCCCTTGTGTTGTCCCATTTGTAATCTCTTCTTTGCCCCACTAACTCTGCCTTTTCCAGAATCTCAAATGGCATTGTACAGAAGGGAGCCTTTTGTGACTCAGGTGGAGAAACAACACCCTGATCTTCTTTCTTGTATCACCACTTTGCAGCTGACCTGAGAGAAAGCGCAGAGAGCTACCAGTCCCAAACCCCTACCGCGAGCCTGAAAATGGACACCACCTGCTTGTCCACTGCTTTAAAGACTGACTGTGGCCAACCAGTCCCTTTAAGGTGTCACACTCACGCCTCATCAAGCTTGTTTCTCAGGGCTGTGTATTTAAAGTCAGACTGCTGTAAATTTGGATTGGGAATGGCTCAGGCTGAGAAGCTTTGCAGGGCAAGGGATCAGAGCATCATTTTGCTGGGTGATCGGGAATCCAGGAAACACGCAGCCCAATTAACACAAGGTCATAGACCACCTGTTAAAGAAGGAACAAGGAACTAAAAATCTCATAGAAACCACAGTCACTCCCCAGGTGACAGCCATGAGATGGAGCCTTTAATACTGAAGTGATCTTACAAGGCTTCAAGACCTCCCCTTCCTTCTGGGAAGGCGGCCAGTACCTGGGTGAGGCTCCCGGGTCTGCGGGTTGGGCTGGTAGCTGTGTGTGATGCTTTGGGAGCTGTGGTCAAGCACAGCCCCAGTTCCCTCCTTCCCAGAGCACCAAGTGGAAGGGTTTTTAATCCCTCCTGTAGTTCTGGGGTCCTTATAAACCCTAAAAGTTTAGGGAAAAAAAATGATTAGAAATGTCAAAGTTGAAGCAGCTTGATGTGGTAAAAGTGTACCAATTAAGTCAGAGGTCAAGTTCAGCTCTTCGATTTCAGCTATGGGCTACAGCTTCTTCTCTTAAAAGTTTATTATTATCATTTTAAAGTGTTTTAGAGCACAGTGGCTCAGCAGGTAAAGGCACTTGCTACCAAGCCTGATGACCTGAGTTCGGTCCCCAGAACATACATAGTGGAAAGAATAGAACCAACTCCCGAAAGTTTCTTTAACCTGGACATGAAAGCCATGGCTCAGATGTAACCCACACACATCCATACACATCCATACGATAAATTAAGTAGTAAAGTCTTCTTAATCTCTTAGAATTTTTTATTGACAAATAGAAACTTGCACATTTCTAGAGTATAGTGTGCTATTTCAACACATATAGAACCTGGATGACTAAACCGGTTAGGAAATCTTTTCCTTAGATGCAGTTGACTTTATTTAATTCATTCTTTAAATCCCTTAAATGTGATCTTGGAACGGTGAAAGTTCTATGACCGCATAAATATCTGCCCGTGACTGAAATTCTAAAGCCTGGCTGAAGAAGCTTCATGTGAACACTTGCATAGAGTTTCTCCATTCGTCGGTCACAGGTTTCTCCGAGCTCAGTGTACCAAGATTCTAGTAATTTCCTTTGGATCTGGGACAGGATAACTGCATTCCACCCCAGAGGAGCAATATGAGGAGACCTCCGGGTTTCCCTAGTTCAAGGCCTTTACCTGCCCACACACATCCCTGGGAACTACATCTGGGCAGAATTGAGCACTCTGTTATGGACATTTGAGCTGTTAGAATCAAGAGCAATCCGAGGTTCGGAGGCTGGAATCCCATTGGAAGGACTAACCAGGGGCAAACCCAGGAAACTCACGTGGGTACCCGCGAGTCTGGGAGACACAGTGAAAAGCTCTGTGAGCCCTGACAGGCACAGACAATCTGCTCTGACCCCATTAAGAGGAAACCTGCTGACAAATTAAATTGAACGAGTTTGGGTGCCAAATGAGAGTGAAGAGCGATTTGTGTCAGGCAGCTGTCAGAATCAGATGAGTCCAGGGACCTCCTGAGGGCATCATGGGCGGACAGCAATCAGGGACAGAAGAGGAAAGTGAGCACGGAAGCTGGCCTGGTGACAGCTGGGCGGTTGCCTCCTTGGAAAGTGGTCTGATCAGTTGGCGCCCTGTGATTGGCTAGAGCTTGGCTGTTGCGATTGGTCAAGACTCAACCGGTCTTCACAGTCCTAAACTCATCTCCAAGTGTGTTTAGCTGTGAAGTTAAACTGCGGTTCCCAGGAAGAGATTCAGGGCCAGAAGGCTTCATCAGGCAGAATGTGGTTTGAAAACAAGCTCTGCCTCCTTTTCAGGAGACAAAGGGTTTGAGAAAGTGGGGGAGGGGCGTCTCTCTGGATGGTTCAGATAGAGGTGTTACCTATGTAACATCAGAAGCGGAGGACTTGGCAATTAAAAGGTAAACATCGTGCCACTTTCACAAGAAGGTATTACTTGGGTTAGAGGCGTGTTCATTCCGGAATGAATTTCAGAGGCATACATTAACGCTGGTTGAGGTGAAAATCTGATTTGAGAGAAGCTCTCCTGAGCCTCCACCCTCCTACTGTCCTCTCGGGGACCCTGAGCTGTTGTTCCCAACCCCTTCAAAGCCACCAGAAGCACATAAACAGGCAGCCACAGCTCCACACTACAGTGGGCCGGACTTGGTAGGCACTGGAGACAGGACAGCTTTGGCCTGAGGGTTGCTGGGCTGTATTCCCCCAGAGAAAGTTCTAGCAGTTTAGGCTAAACGGTGTGCACCTGTAGAGGCACAGGGCAGGGAGTGTACTTCAAGCACCATTGTCTTTACCGTAGGCTAAGTGTGCTTTAAAATGATGGTATCAGACCAACCATGCTTGGAAGACTGAATTGGGAAGACTGGAGCTTAAGAACAGCCTGGGCTACAAAGAGAGTGTGGTCCAGCCTGAGACCCTATCTCCAAACATCAAATCTGATATTGGACACTATGGTGGTTTTCTCTGGAACACATGACCATCCCAGGAGGAAGGAATACCCTCAGTAAGTAATAGAGCCTGTAATACACCCCACCCCCACCCCACCGCAACACACACACACAGAGAAGGAGAAGAAGTTCATTTCAGTAATCACCAGGGCAACCAGACTTCATGCATCAGTATTTTTTTTTTTAATTAATTAATTAATTAATTAATTAATTAATTAATTAATTAATTTATTTATTTATTTATTTATTTTAGGTCAAAGCAATTAACATTTGACATCGAAGACAACAGTCTATGTATTCTTGCCCCCACCCCCAACCCAATCGGCCTCTTCTTACCCTACAGTGTCTGATCTTACTTGGCTAAAATGTCTACTCTGTTATTGAACACATATTAAGTCTAAGCTTACAGCAAAATCCCTTTTTTCCAAATGATTATCATTTCCTTTTCCACAAGATTGACAGTATTTGTGTGGAGGTTGCTGACGTAGGGATGATAGTCCCCTTGTATACGGACATTTTTGTATACCCGTATTTTATATTAAAATAGCATTGACCCAGGATTGAGGCCTAAATATATATGACCTGGACTAGGGCCTCATTCCATTGCCCACTAAGTTTCTAGGGGAAAACAAATCTACTAACTTTTCTTTGTTTGTTTGTTTTTGTTTTTTTTTCAAGACAGATTTTCTCTGTTGTAACTCTGGCTGGCCTCACTCTGTAGACCAGGCTGGCCTCGAAAGCGCAGAGATTCCCCTGCCTCTGCCTCCTGAGTGCTGGGATTATAGGCATGCACTGCCACCACCACCTGGCTCTAACTTTTTAAAAAAGTTTTTTAAAAATATGTATAACTTATTTAAGTTTATTATATGTCCATTGGTGTGAAGGTGTCCAATCCCCTGGAACTGGAGTTATGGACAGTTGTGAGCTTCCATTGGGTGCTGGGAATTGGACCTGGGTCCTCTGGAAGAGCAGCCAGAGCTCTTAACTGCTGAGCCATCTCTCCAGTCCTACTTTTTTTTCTTTTTTTACAGTAAAGATATCCTACCTTTCAGCTCCCCTGTGGTCCCGAGTTTTACCTTATCAATATAATCCTGTCATGTGCTCCTTGGGAACCATCCTGGGATCTCACTTATGTCCCTTAATAACCCTCCAGAGTTAATAGCTTCAAACACATCAAAATTTTATATGTCTATTGCAAAGACAATGATATATCTCTTAGACATATGGCTGTGCGGTACATTTGTCTTTTCTTTCTTAGTCTCTCTCTTAACCGCTGTGCTTACAATAGATGTTAAGTAGGTGGATGTCTGTGCCATCAGCCTGGTCTACATAGTGAGTTCCAGGCCAGCCAGGGCTACATAGTGAGACCCTATCTTAAAAACAAAGCAACAGCAGAAAAAAACTCAACTATGTTAAATTATCTTTTAAATTACTTAATTCTGCATCACTCTGGTTAGTCCTGAACTTCTTTTCTGCATCAAATACGCAAATCCCTGTTTGGTCAGAGCTGAGGTCCCTAAAAGACTGAGAGGAAGTCGTCGGGGTGCTGCAAGGTGGCAGGTGGAGCTTTGCCAGTCCTTGTTTGACAGTGGGACTGGGCTCAGACCTATGGTCTTCTTGACTTTCACATCACAGCCAGAAGGAGCATCGTCCCCTAGATTGATTCCCCATTTATCTCTTTCCATCCAAACTTAAAAGGAAAGATTCCACCTCACAAAGATCTAGTCCAAGGCGCCTTTCAGATACTCTGCAGTTTCTCTGGTTTCCGGCATTCTTCCGATGATAAGCAGTCTTGTAGTAAGTGCTGTTGTACATAGCAAAGACAGCACACCACTGAGAAGCCCTGCCTCTTGTTTCCAAGACAACCTGCTAGGTGGATGGAGATGGGACAACCCACACTTTTGAACTTTCCTCGACCAGTTTTTAATCTGACACTTTGGTGATGAACCACACTTGTAATCTGATCTATGCAGCAAAGTTAAAGTCATTGCCTGACAGTTAACAATTACTCAGTTTTGTTTTTATTTTACAAGGTCATGGTTGCGATTACCTTTTTAGGACTGTTCCACGGATCCACTCTGACTTTGTTTTCTTCTCTCATTAAAAAAATTACATTTCCTGGGGCACGTGAGATGTGAGATGTAAAGGTGCCTGCTGCCAAGCCTAATGACTGAGTTTCATCCCCGGGGCCCACATGGTGAGAAGAGAGAACCAACTCCTGTGATTTGTCCTCAGACCTCCACAGGAACCGAGGGCTAGGAGTTAATCGGGTTCCTTGATACTCAGACAGATGGGGAGAGAGGGCCTGAATAGGTGGTGAAGATGGTGACCTTCTGAGATGGCTGATTTCTTCCTCACTCTCTCAACCTGAGACAAAATCTTGGCAGCCTAAAATAAAGGCGTGGTGTGTATTCTTTGCTTCCACCAATAGGACTCTCTCCCCTCTGTGGAAGGACTGGTCAGAGGAGTTCAAGGCTAGATCAAGATATGTTTACATAACAGTTGGAGACTAATCAGCCATCCAAATGTTCAATCTAACCAACCTTAAAGGAAGAGAGGGAAACCCTTGAAGCCTTAAAGATAAAAAGCAAACAATAGCAACAACAAAACAGCCTTCAAGGAGAGACTGGCTTTTCTGGCTCCTAAGTATATACATGTCTTTGGGCACACCTGTGTGTATTTCCTCATCTGTAACTCTCTACCTGCTTTTGAGAATTTCCCCATGGCTACCTGTTGTACTCTTGATTTTTTTTTTTCTTTCTGCCTGTTGATTCTTTAAATGGCACAAAAACAAAACTGATCAAGACCCCTAGACAGTAACAATGTACGGTGGCACACATATGCCCACATATTGCATGTATACATAGATACATACATACATGTACAATAAATAAATAGATAAGTATGTGTGTATGTGTGTGTTTTCTCTTTTTGTCCCCCTAAATGACGTTCTCTTCGAGGAGGACCTCAGGCCCACAGATACCGAGGGACAGATGTGCTCCGGGAGTGGAGGCTTGTTTTCCCAGGCAGCTGAAGCAAAGACAGGGTACTAGGATCACTGATGACTCCTGGGTTTAGAATGATTCTAGCCTTTGTGTGGCTCACAGGAAATTCCTCAAAACAGAGTCTTTCAGTCCTGAGCAGTTCTGAGAGAGACTGGTTTGTAGCAAGTCTCCCCCTTGTGACTTGCCCTTCACCTTCCTTTCCCAAAGCATGGCCCCTTAAGCCAATTAAGATGTGAGCTAATATGTAACCTCTCTTTAGATTTACAAAATCCAGGCTCTTGGGTGGCCTTCAGATAACGTTGGAACGCATACCACCCTCCTCATTTTAGTTCACAGCATCAACCAATAAAGTATATGTAAACAAACCTCTGTGACATTTAACATGTAAAAAAGTAACAGGTTTGTCAACAAGATTCTAGGAACCACCGGTAGGAGAACAAAATCTATTCGTCTGTTTTCCAGCCAGGAAAAAGGAAGGAGTAAGGAGACGTACACCCTGGATAATAAACACCCTGCTCAGTGGATAACAGCCCTGACAACATTACCCCTGCTCAGCATACAGCCTTCCCAGCATTACCCTGTCTCTCTCCTTTTCCCTTCATAAAAGTTCATTCATGCACCTCTCTTCCCCAAGAGAGTCTTTTCTGAGGAGGAAATGATAGATTCCTTCTGTCTCCTCAGAGTTTAAACTTTTGAATAAATCCGACTTTTTTCCTGCCATTCATTTCCCCCAAATGCTAACCAGTTCTTCTGAGTGTTGAACAGATTGACTTGGGTCTGCTAACACTAGCATAGGCCAAGAGTAGCTTCCAACCCTGGATCATCCCAAGGGCTTTCCTGAGGAAGCCAGGGGCCCAGAGACTGCGGGTATACCACGAGTTAATTAGACAGGAATCCTTCAGACACCTCCACCCCTCTTCAATCATAGAAAAGTGACTGCTGTGCCCCCAGCTCAGAGCATGCTAGTCAGTGTTCCAGGAAGCCATCTCTTCAAGGTGGGTGAGAGCGACTCTATTCCAATGAACTGGGATGTGTCATTTTGTCAAAGGCACACGATACAGATGACCCTCCTGTGGCGACTTGATTGAGAACGAGCAGGGCGAAATGCTCAAGGCTTGAGAGATCCATAGATACAGAATAAAATAATGGATCAATTTCTCCCATCTCTCCGTTGGTTGTGTGCGTGGGCAGAGTGGAGTCCCAGCTATGAGTGGGTAGGAATATTACAAGAAAAATGCTTCCTCCAGAGTGAGGTTCTTACCCCTGTGAATTTAAAACCTTCTGAACAACTGTACTACAATTGAACTCTTCACCAAGTACAAGCTACAGACAACTTATTCCTCCCCAGGGAGACTAAACGCAGGTGCTCCTGCTTGTGTGAGAAGGCCCTGGGTGGCTTGGCACAAAGGCCAATCTAGGACCTTAGAATATAAGTTATCACTTCTGATGTTTTCTGTCTGACCTAATAGTCTCATGAAAGCTAAATCAAAGAACAGACACCTGACTTGGCCATTATCTTGATCGATATAGTAAGATAGCATCTCACTCAGCTGTTTTTCATTTTACCTTAACCACCTGTCCATTGGTTTCACCAGTGCAGCTAACAAACGTGTTGGCCTATGACTGTTCTGTGCCCGTGGCAGAATACGTCATTTTGGGATGACTTAAATCTATATTCCTGGACCATGGCCACTTGTATTTGGGCTACAATAACAGATTTTCTTATTTTCCTTTAAAGCAGGGTTGTTATTTTTCACATTACACCTGTGCATCTTTCTTGGTGGATGGTTACTTAGATCTTAGGCAGCTGGACAGCTCGGTTTTGTATGAGAAGCAAGGAGAAGCTGAACTCTCCATTCAGCATGCCATGTTAGCCAACCATCTGAGCCAAGAAGGAAGCAAAGAAGAAAAAGGGGGTGTCGCTCAGTGGAAGTGTTGTTCTCTTAACACTCTTAAAGATCAGGAATGAAATATGATGAGGATAGAAATAAGGAATAGCAAAATACAATTTCTAGAAAAAAAATTTTAATGCATCATTTGTGCTGGGCAGTGGTGATGCACACCAGCACTAGGGAGACAGAGGCAGGTAGATCGCTGAGTTTGAGGCCAGCCTGGTCTACAGAGTAAGTTTCAGAACATCCAGGGCTATGCATAGAAGCCCTGTCTTGAAAATTTTTTAAAAAGCACTATTTGAAATAAAAATTCATTTGCATATGTGTATGTGTACATGTACACCCACATAAAGGTCAGTTAAATTGAAAACATGACAATAGAACCTTTACAGAACCTTAATAATCTTTGTGACAGTGTTTTCTTTAAAAAATGTTTATTTATTTTTATGTGCATTGGTGTCGTGCCTGTATGCATGTCTGCGTGAAGGTGTCCGATCCCCTGAACTGGAGTTACAGACAGTTGCGAGTTGCCATGTAAGTGCTGGGAATTGAACTCTGGTCCTCTGCAGAGCAGCCAGTGCTCTTGGAGCCATCTCCATAGCCCTCTTTGTGACAGTATTAAGCAATCTAATCCACTTCTAATTAAAGTCCTAGATGAGAGGAGGAGTAAAAAACATTTGAAGAAATACTGGCCGAAATGTTGCCAGATTTAACAACAATATGAACACCCAGATCTAAGGAGCTGAACTAATCCTGGCATTATAAATACAAGAAAATCAGCGTGAGGCACAGTATAATGAAACGCTGAAAGCAGACTTGGGGAGATGGCTCAGTGGGAAAAGTGCCTGCTGTGCAAGTGTGGCGGCCACAGTTGGGATCCCATTGTTTATGTAAAAAGCCATGTGTAGTAGTGCTTGCCTGCAAACCCAGCATTCAGTGGGAAGCAGAGGCAGCATATCCCCAGAAGCTAACCAAAACAATGAGCTCCAGCTTTGGCGGTGGTGGTGATGGCGGCGGTGATGGCAGCAGTGGCAGCCAAGGTAGCACATGCCTTTAATCCCAGCACTTGGGGCAGGTGGATTTCTGTGAGTTTGAGGCTAGCCTGGTCTACAGAGTGAGTTTCTGGACAGCCAGGGCTACACATAGAAGCCCTGTCTCAGAAAATCAAAAACCAAACCAAAACAAAACTAAACCTGGGCTGGAGAGATGGCTCACAGGTGAAGAGCACTTGTTCTTGCGGAGGAGCCAGGTTCAGTCCTCAGCATCCACATGGTGGTAGTTCCAGGAAGCACATGATACAAATGCACACGGAAGCAAAATGCTCACACACCTAAGATAAAATAAATAAACAAAAAACAATAAAAAAAACTAAGCTCACTAAATTAAAAGTGAAAAGGAAGGATAGAAAGATGGCTCAGAGGTTAAAGAGAAGTAATTGTTCTTCCAGAGGTCCCGAGTCCAGTTCCCAACCACCACATGGTGGCTCACAACCATCTGTAATGGGCTGATTCCCTCTTCTGGTGTGCGCAAAGACAGGACACTCATATACGTAATAAATAAATAATTTTTTTAAAAAATAAATAAACATGAAAAGAAAACATGGAACACAAGTATTGATAGGTGAACAGAAGCCAACACATTGACTGTGACATTAAGCATTAACAGCTTTAACACTCCATAAAACATGACAGACCAGAAAGCAAGATCTGCTAAATCCATCTCAAATATAAAAATATAGATTAGAAGTACAAGGATGAAAAAGTATAAGGTAAGTAGATGCTAACTACCCCAAACTGATGCTTATGTTACTACTTTACAATCTATACTTCGAGATAAGAAACATTTCCAGAAATAAAGAAGATTATTTCATAATGAAAAGGAATCCATTAATCATGAAAACAGTAATTCCAAATGCATATCCATCTGGGATCTGTACACAAACAAAAAATTCATGAAGCAAAAAGTGGCGGGACTGGGGCTGAAGAGATGGCTCAGCGGTTCAGAGCACTTGCTGCTCTTGCGGAAGACCCCAGTACCCACGCGTGGCTCTCAACCATTCATGACTCTAGTTCTGGGAATCTGATGCCTTCTTCAAACCTCCGAGGGCAGCAGGCACACATGTAATGCACATACATGCATGCAGCCAAAACACTTACACATATCAAATAAAGTTTTAAAAATGGATGAAGGACTGGAGACAGCGGTTAAGCACACTGGCTGACCTTCTGTATGACCTGGGTTTGATTTTCAGCACCCCATGACGGCTTACAGCCATCTGTAACTACAGTCCCGGGAAATCTGACATCCTTTTCTGGCCTTCACAGACATCAGGCTCATATATGATGAACAAATATGCATGCAGGTACAACACACATACATATAAAAAATAATTTTCTTAAAAAATTGATAAAACCGAAAGGATAAACAAGTTCTCAGTTGTAACATAAAACTTGTGATTTTTTTTTTTAAACAAGGAATTAAATATTGTTTTTATTCTTTGAGACAAGGTCTTACTATGTAACCTTGGGTAGTCTGGAACTGACTATGTAGACCAGGCTAGCCTCAAACTCATAGAGATCCACCTGCCTCTGCCTCCCAGTACTGGGATTAAAGATATGTGTCACCATACCACACCCAGTTTAAAGAGAGTTTAATTATACTTATTTTATTTGTTTGTATGTGTAGTGGTGTCAGGAGTGTGCGCCATGGTGTACTTGTGGAGATCAAACAACTGGTGAGAGTCACTTCTCTCCTTCTGTGGGCTTGAACTCGAGTTGTCAGGCTTCGCGATGGGATCACACGGAGCTATCTGGCTGGCCCGACTCTTGCTAACCTGAAAATGAAGAGACAGAAAACCAGCACAGACATAGGAGACTTGTATATGTCCATCAACATTTTTTTTTTTTTTGGTCCTTTTTAAGACAGGGTCTTACTCTGTAGCTCAGGCTGGCTTGTAACTCCTGCCTATGTAGCCCAGGCTAGCTCAGATCTACAGCAATTCTCCAGTCTCTGTTTCAGGAGTTTAGGGATTACAGATGCGAGCCACCACAGCAGGTTTTCTAATTTGTTTTCATTGACATTTAGACAGTACCAATAACAACAAAATATTTATCTTTTCAAGGGTCTGTCAACTATTCGCTAAATAGATTGTGTATTAGGCTATAAAAGAAGCCTCAGTAAATTTATATAGAGTACATTCTGGGATCATAATTCAGTTAAAAATCAGTCTGAAGAACCGGATGGAGAGGCCAGAGCCTGTTGTTCTCCTGGGCTCTTGAGTGCAAGCAGCTTCCCTGGAGCTGTCCAATCTCCCAGGGCACCCAACCCCTCCCCTTGTGCTGTCAGACCCCAATGAAGCCAACTCTTCAAATGTTCCAGGTCTCTCAGGCCTCCCAGATCACTCAGGTTTCCAAGTGTCTCCAACTCCCCCAGGTCACTCTGGCTCCCAGGTCCCTGAGCACTCCCAAGATCTTCTCGGACTCCCAGTCTCTCCAACGCTCAGAGGAGGCAGCGGCAGGAGCAGGAGTGAGCCTGAGTACTGAGAATTAGAAAAACCTACTGGAAGGACACTTCAGGAGGACCACGTGGCACTGGCAACAAAGACTAATGGGAAGGAGTACCAAGTCCAAGTATAATTCAAGAACAACTGAGCTAAACACTCGTGACAGGGCTGTCTCCAGCAACAACCTGCAGTACAAAACCAGAGCTGCCCCCCACTGCTTTCTGAATGGACCAGCTCCCCAGCCTGCTCTGCTGCCTGTCCCGCTGCCTGTCCCACTGCCTGTCCCGCTTGCTATTTGGGGGCTTTGGAAGTGTGTCTGCAGATTTCTAGGAGTAGGAGTGGAGCTGCTGGGCACTGGTGTCCTTAGTTCAGATGATATTAGCACAGGCTCCAAGTGTCCTGTCCTGGCGGCCTCCCGAGGGTAGCCTTCCTGAACTCAGGACTCAGGGCTGAGTCTTTTCCATCTGCCAACTAAACTTGTACCCTCAACTTGTTTGTTTTTTAGTGGATTGTATTTGCTTTATTTTATGTGAATGTGTGAGTTCCTGTATACATGTCTGTGCATCACGTGGGTGCAGGTGCTCACAGAGGCCGGAAGAGAGTGTCCGATTCCCTGGAGCTAGAGTTAAAGGCAACTGTGAGCTGCCTGATAAGGTTGCTAGGAACCAAACCTGGGTCCTCTCTGGAAGAGCAGCGTGTGCTCTTAACCACTGGACAACCTCTCTAACCATTTGTTTTGTTTTTAAGACAGGGTGTCACTGTGTGGTCTTGGCTGGCCTGGAACTTGCTGTGTCATCCAGGGTGGCCAGGAACTTGTGTTGATCCTCCTGTTCCAGTTTCTAAGTGCTCTGATTACAGGCTGATGACTGGGGAAGGTTGCTGCTTTCCATGTGCGTTGGGAATCTTCACTTTTTTTTTTCCCTTCTTGTCTCATTTGATTCTGAATGTGCAGCTAATGTTGTACATAGGAGGAAAATTTATAGCATTAATGCTTATAGGAGAGAAAAAGAAATGTCTGAATGGCATTTAGGCTTCTATCTTAATAAGCTAGAAAAAGAAAAGAAAGTAAACTCAAATTACTCTTATTTCAGGCAGAAATAAGAATGAAAAATGAAAATAAAATAAAACACTGGTTCTAGATAAGAGTATCCATGATAAGAGAGCACATGGATTCAGATGTGTCAGTGGTAGTGCTGTGAAGTTCTGGACCTTGCTTTCTGACATAATATCCTGAGTGCAAGCTCAGCAGCTCTGGAGAGAAGGGGGGAGGTAGGGTTAGGAGCCACTATGCATTAGGCCCCTGAGGTTATAGACAAGTATATGACCTTGCGTTGGGTAATAATGACAGTATTAAACCTCCCCTGATGTCTAATAAGCCTTCAGCCTACTATTTAATTACATTTAATGTCATCCTCGTAAAATATGGGTAGGTTGGCTATATTACCCCATTTTACAGATTAGGAAACTGAAGTGTTCAAAAGCCAAATTGCTGCCTCAAGGTCATAAAATTTGTTGTGGAAAACTGAGGCCTGGGACCCGGGGTCTAGGCTAGCTGTTCTCAGCCTGTGGGTTGCTATCCTTTCTGGGGGTTGAACAGCCCTTTCACAGGGGTCACCTAAGGCCACATGGGCCTTAATATATCAGATATTTACCTTCCGATCCACAAGAGTAGCAAAATTACATTTATGAAGTAGCAGTGAAAATAATTCTCTGGCTGGGGGTCACCACAACATGAGGAACTGTATTAAAGGTTCTCAGCATCAGGAAGGTTGAAAACCACTGGTCTAGGCTAAGTCCATGGCTGGCTTTGGCAGACATTCCTTCAAGGGAAACCAGAGAACGGAAACAAAGTGTCAATAGCTCCTCAGCTAGGGCCCCTACCCTTCATTGCTGCAGTGTGACTGGCTTGATCCTGTGCAAGTTTTGTGCAGGCGTCCACAGATGCTGTGCATTCATGAGCACTGCTGTCCTGCTGAGTCCAGACACTCTGGTCCTCCTCAGCTTTCCAGCCCTTACAGTCTTTCTGCTCCCCTTCCCATGATGCTTCCTGAGCCTTGAGGAGAGGGTATGACATAGACGTTCCATTTGTGCCCAAGCACCCCGCGGACGTTTCTTCTCTGTGCTTTGACCTGCTGTGAGATTCTACACACCCTCCGCACAAGGAAACGTCTCCGGTCAGGTCTAAGAGCTGCATTTCTCTCCCATCCTGTCTCTCCACAGCACTAAAATACTAAACCCATCAATTTAGAAGTGGTATTTCATCATGGCAGAAACCTAACTCAGGGTGATTTGTAAAAGTGGGTAGTTTATAAGAAAATTAGTCACAAATATGACAAAACGCAAGACAAATATTATTGATTAATTAAAAAACCACTTATTGAGGTCAGTCTGTGTACTCGGTACACTTGGAGCATTGGAGTTACAGCAGGAGACCAAACACTGAGAAACCCTTGCCCTGATGGTCTTTTCGTGGGAATGTGTAGGTTGTAAATGGATGAATAAAGCCTGGTGGCAAGAGACCAAAACATGGACAGGAGATGGGAAGTGACCTTGGTGGAAGTCTGAAAATCGAGGCTTACCATCATGCAGCTTTTGACATCTGATGACATTAAGGGACCACGAGGGACGTTAAGGGACATGATAACTTCATGTTATCATCCTCACATGTTCACATGGCTGAGATCTCCTGTGATAAGGATAAGCCTTCCTTATCTTGGGAGCTCAGGGCAATTCCCACTGCTGCATTGGTGGTGGGCATTAGTTCCTTGGCAACTACTGAAAGGTTTTAAACATGTCATCGCACCCTTTTTGGGAGGCAGAGATTACCTTATCCAGGCTCCTATAATTTTCCCATTCGTCTCTCTGCTCTAGAGGATAGACCTGTGTGGCTCATGCTGTATTCTTCCTCCCGACAGCGGAGATGACTGATAAGTTGCCTTAGTCATTGAACTCAGTTCTCCAGGATCACGTGGCATGTGTTTGGCCTTCCCTACTCCTCTGGAGCAGGGATCTCTTCCTCACCAACAAGGTAAATAGAAGGCCATCAGAACAGCAATGAAGTGCAAAGTTCCTGTTTGTACTGCTGAAAAGTTCTGGGACTGGGTGGAGATGGGGGTTGCACAACACTGTGAAAACATGTTATGCTACTGGTGTGTATGCTTTAGATGGTTGTGTTGGCTAATTTTACACTGTGTCTGTTTTGCCATAATAAAAATACACAGCAAAGGCAATGATGAGGCGAAGAGTAATATCTCGAACAGGATATTAAGGAAAAACCTTTCTGAGGAGATAATAGGATGGTAAAGAAAGATGATGAGAGACCGGGGGCGGGGGGAGAAGTTGAACAAAGAGCTGAAGAGGGAGCAAGCCATGGTAAGTCTATGGTAGACAGAATGTTCCAGAAACAGTGAATAGGCCTACGAAAGAGCAGACAAGCAGGACAGCAGATGAGCTCAAGGAAATAAAAGGGGATGCAGTAGTTGTGGCATCAACTGTGCAAGCTGGCACATACTAGTAAGCCCAGCACTTAGTGGGTGGAAGAAGGAGGGTCGGAAGTTCAAGGTTACCCCTGATTACATAGCAAGTTGGAGACCAGCTTCAACTAGGTAGATCTGTCTCAAACAAACAAGAAAATCCCACCAGAACATAGAAGGTGAGATGAAATGAACCTGAATGAGAATTGTCTCCAGTGAACTTGCTGAGGCCACTTGACTGAGCACAGGTGAGTGGACCGTTGTTTGCCCGAGACAAGCCTGGGCTTCTCACTGCGTGCACTGTTCCTCCCTCAGTATGCAGGACACATGGGACACACAGGAAAGGGAGGTCTGTAAAAATTAACCTGAAATGGTTGGGCACAGAGACACATGCTTAATCCTGGCACTCAGGAGGCAGAGTCAGGAGAATAATGAATGCCAGGGTACCAGGGCTACCAAGCCTGATGTCGTCTCAAGCACATGAGCAAAATTCACCTGTGACTTTGATGACTTCGGCTTCTAATTATCTTCTTGTTACTTGCAGAATTTAAAAAGAAATCAAGCATGATTTATAGATATATGAAGGTCAAATGAAAATACAATAGGAAGGGAAAATTACTATTTTTAAATAAGTTATTTACTTTAAAAGTTTTTGTAGTATATATTGTAAGTTGGCCATATTCTGCCCTTACCCCTCTCTCTCACACACCCTTCTCCCTGCTCCCATAAATCTCTTGCCCCTAGATAGTTTTACTTCTATTTTCATGTCATGTATACATACATGATTTTTAGTATGTCTCTATATAAGATCTCAGAACCACAAATGACAGAAAACATGATGTTCGTCTTTCTGGGATTGGCTTAATTTGCTTTATCTAGCCATCTCCAGCTGTGTCCATTTTCTTGCAGTGTGACTTCTTTCTTCTTTATGGCTGAAAAAGATTCCATTGTCTATATACCACGTTTTCTGTATCTATTTCTCTGTTGTTGGACACCCAGGTTAGTTCTGTAACTTAGCTATTGGGAATATTGCTGTAACAAGTAGTCCTGTGACATGCTGACTTGAAGTTGTTTGGGGAAATACCCAGGAAAACCCAGCCTGTTCATATGGAAGACCCATGTTTGGCATTATGAGGACTCTCCATACAGATTTGCACAGTGGTTGGACTACTTTGCATGCTCACCAACAATGAATACAGATTCCCTTTGTCCACACCCTGGACACATTTGTTATTTATTTTTTAATGACTGCTATCTGATTAGGGTAAGATGGATCTCAATGCAGTTCTGATTTGTATTTATCTGACTGCTAGTGAAGTTGAGATTTTTCATATGTTTATTGGCCATTTGTATTTCATCTTTTGAGGACTATTTCATCTTAGCCTATTCGATTGATTGGGTTGTTTGAAATATTTGCTGTAATTCAAGTGATAGTGTGGTGAAGGCTTATGCTGATTCAAGGTCTAGAGAGTGAAATATCTCTAATGGTTAAGCACCACTCACCGTTATTTATTGAATGATAGTCTGATTTCAGAACGAATTTTGCTATGAATCTGTCTTAGTTATTTTTCTAAATTGTTATCAAGACACCATGACTAAGGCAACTTACAAAAGAAAGAGTTTATTGGGGCCTCACAGTTTCAGAGGGTGAGTCCCTGACTATCATGGTGGGAGCACGGCAATAGGAAGGCAGGTAAGGTGCTGGAGCAGTAGCTGAGAGCTCATGTCTTGAGACAACAAACATGGGGCAGAGAGAGCTAACTGGGAATGGCATAGGATTTTAAAACCTCAAAACTCACCCCCAGTGACAACCCCTTCTGCAAATCCTTCCCAAACAGCTCTACTAACTGGGACCCAGGCATTCAAATGTATGAGCTTATGGGGGCCATTCTCATTCAAACCACACAGTGTCTTAATCTGTTTGGGCTGCTGTAACAAAATACCACAAAACTAGGTGACTCATAACTAATAAAATTTCATTTTTTGTAGTTCTGGAGACCCAGTTTTATGGAGGCATTTTCTCAGTTGAGGTTTCCTCCTCTCAAATGAGTCTATCTTGTGTCAAGTTGACACAAAACTAGCCAGCACAGAAGGGTCATGGGGTCTCTTTAGAGCTCTTTCTTAAGCACACTAGTATAATCCATGAAGATTCTGCCTCTATGGCCTAATTACCTCTTAAAGATGCTGTCTGCACAATTCCATTGCAGAGTCTAGGATTTATTCCAACACAAGCATTCAGATCATGGTCCTGTTCTCCTGTTGCATTCCATCCTGTTCTGCTTAACTCCATTTCATTCTTTTATGTGTTTTGCAGAGACAACTGCTTTTGTACTTCATTAAAATGCTACTATATTACCTGACAATCTTATATCTTCTGGATAAAGAATCGGAAGCTTAAAGAAACCAATGTCTTGCCCAAAGTCAGCAAAAAGCAGAATGCTACCATGTATAAAGTGCTGGCGTGGAAATCCAACAACCCTGACCAAGGGATGGCTCTGCCAATAATTAATGAAAAGTGTCATTTGAGCTAATTTAGCTAAATGCCAAGATCCACTACCCCTTTCAAATGCAAAACACATTTTGTTTATTTATGGATTAATAACAGATTGCTAACTCGTGTCCTTTCGATTTCCTGAAATCGATTTATTCTGCATGGTCAGAGCCCCACACACTGCCCAGAGGGGGGAAAGCACAAGGCTGGGACCAGTGTACAGCCCTCCTTCCTCACCTAGGGTGCTCTCACCCACACTTGCATAACGGAAGCTTCGGATCCCTCATCTCCTCTCAAAGAAAGACTGTTTGCAGAACTCTTGGGCGTCCCTTGTCCTCCTAAGAAAGTTATCAAAGAAGTCTTGAGGATCACAGACCGTAGGAAGAGTTTGAGAAACACAATTTCCCCTATCTTGCTGTATTTCATGTTGGATGTTTCCAGAGGGACAAGTGCCTGTGAACTGGCTCCTTCCCCTTAACATTAGTCTCCTACCACATTTTAGAGATGCCACGGAGATGGTTTCACAGTTGTAGTTGGTGTTCCTTACTTCTTCCTCTGTACATACTTGGTTCTATAGTTGGCAGCAAGACAGGACCCCTGGAGGGACATTTAGAGTCCCTGGCCTTTCCCCCAAACCCCTATCTCTAGGGAATGGGACAGCAACTGGAAGTTTCCCAGGGCTATACTTACCCTTCCCAAGGTTGTTGGTGGCTACATTAGTGGAACAAAACCCAGCAAGACAGGAGCCCCTTGACCTTGGGATTCGATCACGTACTCCTAAAACCGTGTGGTGGGAAGCAAATCCCTAAAGTGCATAATGCTGTTGGCAATGCCGTGTTTTTTGTTTTCAAATTCATTTATTTTTAAATCAACACAAAGTTGTACAACTCATGTACTTCTGGAGTACATGAGAGCAAGGAATGTTGGATGTTTTCAATCCTTAATTTATGTCTCAGTTTTGAAATCACTTTTAACCCAGCTGGGCAGTGGCGGCGCATACCTTTAATCCCAGCACTCAGGAGATGGAGGCAGAGGCAGGCAGATGTCTGAGTTAGAGGCCAGCCTGGTCTAGAGATGGAGTTCCAGGATAGCCAGGACTATACAGAGAAACTCTGTCTGTCTTGAAAACAAAACAAAACAAACAACAAATAAACAAAAAACAAGAGAAAAAAAGAAAAATAAATAAAGAAAAAAATTGCTTTTAATCCTAGAAAGAACATAAATAAATGTCAACATCCTTATTGGTAATAAATTGTTCACAGTAAACTTACTGATAATATAGATGATAAATGGAGGATGTGGCTCAGTAGCAGAGTGTCTGCCTAGTATGCACAAGGCCCTGGGTTCAAACCTTAGCCCTGCATTAACCCGGCGTGGCAGCACCTGCCTATGATCTCAGCATTTGGGAAGTGAAGGAGGGAGAACAGGAAGTTCAAAGTCACCCTCAGCTGCATGGTGAGTGTCTCAAGATAAGATAAAGTATCATCAGTTGAGAGGCTGGGGGTGGGGCCTGCCTTTATCCCAGCACTTTATCCCAGAGGCAGAGGCGCTGCCTCTGAGGTGGGTCACTGTGAGATTTTGTGATACTACACGTACTCCGGTGGAGTGAGCATCCTCATCTGTCTCACATGACAGCCACGAGAAGGAGGAGGAAAAATGAAAATCGGTTTTTCTCACCTTCCACAGAGAGAGACTTTCTAACAATATGTTAGTGACATAGCCTCCCACTGTGATTTTTCTCTGCCACTGTCTTGCTCAGCAAACAAACAAAACCAAAAACAAAACAACAAAAAAAAACATGCATGCTGCCCTGGTCAGCAAATTTTTCTAGCACTGAGCATTTCGCAATGTCGAGGGTACTTCAACTTCATTTATATTATTTCCTGTCATCTTCACAGAATCCTTCAGTGATGGGAAAGCCCAGATTATCATTTATTGAATGTGATTTATATGCCAAGAGCCTGGTTAACAATAGATATACACAGGGCTGCCTTCCTTGCAGGGATGCACGTCCTGCAGCGAGGAAGGAACTCTCTGCCCTGGTCTACCTCCGGCCTCCCACCTGTCTGGTCCCTGACGTAGCCTTGGCTCCCTGGTTGCCCCACTCCTGCCTGGGGCTGTTCTTCAACCAAGGCAGTGCCTGGCACTCCTGGTGGAAAAAGAGAAGTCTAACACACACACACATACACACAGAGAGAGAGAGAGAGAGAGAGAGAGAGAGAGAGAGAGAGAAGCAGCAGTAGCAGCACCCCCCACACAGTATAGAACACAGGCAGCACACCAAATGAACACGCATGCATACACACACACTATACACCCAAAGGAAATAAGGAGGAAGACCTATAAACTTCATAACCATGGTGTTCTTTTTAAAGACTTAGATTCTAAAAATAATTTGAGTTTTCCTGATGGAGTTTTAGAGAACTTGACCAATGCTTTCCTTAAAATGGATTGTCCTAGTCTGCCAGTTACGAATTACTGTAATGAAACAACAGCGTGTCGATTTATCAGGCAAGCAGTGACTCTGAAGGCTGGCGAGTCCCAGGATGTGGTTTGGATACCTGCTCAGCCTCTGCTGAGGGCTTCAAGCTGCTTCAAGTCATAGCAGAAAGAAAATCTGCTGTGTGTGTGCATGCGTATTCAAGAGACAGAACATACAGCAACAGCCCCCTTTTATAAAAACATGTCGTAAAATAAAGGCATTCATCACATCGTGAAGACACATTCCCCACGTCAAACACATGCCTCTTTGTAATCCCGCCACCTCCATAAGCTATTAGATTGGGGATCAAGTCTCAACATGGGTTTGGGGTCCGTAACAAAAGGCTCAGAAACTTCTTAAAAGATTCATCTATAGGATGAATCAGAGTTAGCAAAGGGCTTTGAAAGCAGCCTTGTTCACTTACTGTTAGGATTTCCTTGCTAGTGTTCCTCCTGAGGCTCAGATGAGAGCAACGGACAGAAAGGGAAGGTCCTAACCTTCTGCTTCTTTGCCCCGTGCCTGTTTCACAATGATACACCTTTGGGCGAACATGAAGACTAGTCATGCCAAGAAAGTACAGTTCCTTATGCTTGCAAGTCCTTGCTTTCCAAGACCCAATTTCATAGATGTCTAATACCTGAAGTATCTGTTGGATCACCATATAGCCTTTAAAAGAGGGGCAGATTTAA
This sequence comes from Cricetomys ansorgei, assembly GCA_026225945.1. Lineage (NCBI taxonomy): Eukaryota > Metazoa > Chordata > Mammalia > Rodentia > Nesomyidae > Cricetomys > Cricetomys ansorgei. Next base: position 43,008,582 of record JAMJFZ010000107.1, on the reverse strand, counting down.
GAGTTCCTACTTGTGTTAAATATTGGATTTTTTTCATTGCTGTTATTAAATATTGGATAGGAATGATTTATGAGGAGGGTATATTTTGTCTCATCTCCGGGGCATCACAGGAGGAAGGTACCAGAACTCCTTAATTATATCTTGGCAGATAAGGTAATAGAGCTCAAGGGCCCAAATCAAAAGCAGGTGTCACCTGAAAGGCCCTCCCCCCAGTGGCTCAATTCTGCTAGTGGGGTCAGTCACAAAGGTTCCGCAAGCTCCCAAAACAGTGCCACTTTCTGGCACTTGTCCTCAGTGGAGGACATTCATAGTCAAATTACAAGATGAGTATTGTTGAAGAAACAACCAAATTAAGTGGTCCTCTCACAGAGACCTTCCGGCAAAACACAAAGAATGAGGATAGTCCGGGCTGCCTCAGAACTACGAGATGGCAAGCACGTCCTGAGTGCTCTGAAAGTGTGGGTTTGCCATCCCTGTGTGTTCTTCCTACTGGGTTACCTGTTGGGCTGTGAAGCAACAAACGCTGCTATTGGTGATTGGATCAAGATAGATCATATAGCACAAGCACAGACGGTGTTTCCATGGGAAAGGCCAGGAGCATTGCACAGCAGATTGCTGGTTGCCTGGGTAGCCTGCCAACCATACAGGACGAGGATGAAAAGAGACCAGACATGAGGACATGAAGGCCAAGATCTGTAGGACCCTATGCTCTGTGGTGAGGCTCTCTGGGACAGCATTCAGACATCGAATACAAAACACCTGGGGCCATGTTCAGGAAGTTTGTTTACCGCTTGTCAGGAGACCACATCAGGGTGTGATCTAAGTGGAAAAACACACAGTCCTTGTTCCACGTTGCACAACTCTACCACTTAGATGAGTCCAGAAGAAAACCACAGAATCACCTCATTCTTGTACAAGTGCCTTTGTTTGCAAAGTCCAGTGTTGGATCCTCAGACATACAAGACTGTCAATATGATTTGTTTTTGCGGGTTCACTCTGAAGTTTGTTCTTAAGGGACTGCTTGTCTTAGTCACTGCTATTGCTGTGAAGAGACACCATGACCAAGGCAACTCTTATAAAAGAAAGCATTTAATTGGGGAGTTGACTACAGTGTCAGAGGCTCAGTCCATTATCCTCATGGTGGGGGGCGTGATGTCGGAGCAGTCGCTGAGAGCTACAACTTGATCCACAGGCTGAGAGAGAGACACTAGGCCTGGTGTGGGCTTTTGAAACCTCAAAGCCCACCCCAGAAACATTTTCTTCAACCAGGCCACACCTATTCTGACAAGGCCACACCTCCTAATCCTTCTCAAATAGTGCCACACTCTGAAAGCTCGACATTCAATTTTCTGAACCTATTAGGGACATTCTTATCCAAACCACCGCACTCCTGTTCTTTTTCTTTTTCTTTTTTTAGTGTTTTTTCTTTTACTGAAAATAGCTTTTTTCATACGATATATTCTGATTAGGATATCCCCTCCCCCAACTCTTCTCAGTTCCTCCCCAACTCCCCACTCCTCCAGACCCATACCTTTTCTGTCTCTTATTAGAAACTAAACAGCCGTCTAAGGAATAATAATAAAACAAGATAAAAACAAAAACAAACAAATCAGAATAGGACAAAACAACAAGCAAACAGAAAAGGAGCCAAAGAAAAAAGCACAAGAAACACATGTAGACACAAAGACACGCATGTATATACATACGATCCCGTAAAAACACAAAACTGGATATTATAATATATAAAAATTACCTGTATAGTTTAAAAAAAAACAGCAAAAACCAAACCAACCAAACAAACAAAAAACCAAAAAACCCTGACAAAACATTATGAGAAAAAGAACCTCCAAGAATGCTATTGAGTTCATTTGTGTTGGCCATCTCCTGCTTGGCATGGGGCCTACCCGTTCCTTTCACCAGTGAGGCTCCCTTGGAGAAAATTCAGTTTTCATCTGTGTGTGATTATCAATTGGAGATAGCTTCTGTGTTAGGGATGGAGCACGTGTCCACTTCTTCCCTCGGCTGTAGAAGCCGATCTGGTGCAGACCCATGCAGACCACGTGCATGCTGCCTCAGTCTCTGTGAGTGCATATGTGCATTGGCCATGTCATGCTTAGAAGGCGTCATTTCCTTGGTGTGACTACTGTTCTTAATACGGGTTTCTCTGCCTAGTTCCCTGTACATGCTAGCAGCCTACTAGGTATTTGAATGCCTACTGATCCTTCTTTCTTCATCACTGGAGTTCCCAAGTCAAATCCACCTTCAGAGGTAAAGACTCATTGCAACCAATACATCAAAATGATGTTCATCAGAGTCTAGATGCCTTTCCAACACAGCATTCCAGAAAGCTGGCAGGAAGAATGGCAGAACTGGGACAATTACATGGGATTCCAGAGAGGCCTCCCAGAAAGGAACGGTATTCACTAGCAGTCATGCTTCTAAGTATCATAAACTCTTCAATACTTTTATCATAAAAGATGGGGCTGGTGGCTCTTTCTCTTGCGAGGGACTCGTGTCTCTTTGACCAACAGAAGAGAGACAGTGATGCTATCTGTCTTAGTTAAGATTCTGTTGCTGTGAAGAGACACCATGACCATGACAACTCTTATAAAGGAAAGCATTTAGTTGGGGCTGGCTTACAGTGTCAGAGGTTTGGTCCATTATTGTCATGGTGGGAAGCATGGTGTCATGCCGGCAGACATGGTGCTAGAGAGGTAGAAGATAGTTCTACATCTAGATTGGCAGGCAGCAGGAAGAGAGAGTGAGCTACTGGGCCTGGCTCTAGCTTCTGAAACCTCAAAGCCCACAGCCAGCAACATACTTCCTCCAAGCAGGCCATACCTACTCCAACAAGGCCACACCTCCTAATAGCACTACTTCATATGGAGGCCATTTTCATTCAAACCACCACACCGTGTGACAGTAGGTCATTGAAGATCAGTGCCAATCTACCTCGTCACTAGAATGCTTGTCTTCAAGACCCTAAGCTGCTGAGTAAGAAGTGTGACTCCTTGATTCCATCATGCTCTGAGGAAGGCCAATGTGCACACGGAGACCACAACTCTAGATACACCATTCGACAGTCCAAGCTGGCCAGTCTTTGAGTCCTCCGAGCACAGGCCAAAGTCAGGAGTAAAAATGTTCAGATATGATCCAAGCCGGTCAAGAGTCTCTCTGCTGTTTGAGTCTCCCCAGCTGAGGCCTGAGGATTATGGGACAGCAATCTCCACTGTGTCCTACTTTGAATTTTAAAAAAGATACTTATTTTATTTTTAATTACGTGCATGTTAGTGAAGTGTCTGCCCAGCCCAGAGGCATCAGATCCATGGAGTTAGGGGTATAAGCCGTGATGAGCTGCCTGACATACACAGGTGCTGGGAATTGAACCCAGATCCTTTGGAAGAGTAGTATACACTCTTTTAACTGCTCTCCAGTTAGTGCTACATAGCTTCCAGCCTCCTAATCTGAATTTTCGGTGTTTAACAAAATAGTTCTTATTTCATGCTTCTAAATTCAGTTTCCTCTAATACAAAAACAATGGATAGCTGGGCCACTTGGTTGGATAAATACTGGATATCCAATAAGTGTAAGTCATATTATTTTAAAATCACTATGTGATCCATTTGCCAGAGATAGGGTAAATATACATTGTCAAGAGCAGTGCACACGCCTGAGGCTCTAAATCAAGTGGGAAAGCATTTTCCCAAATGTCTGGTGGACAAACTAGGTTTAATTGCCGGTGCTATGTTAAAAAAACTATAAGCCTACCTTATCACGACTCAGTCAGTGAAACCAACCTTTGGATTCCATGCTGCATTCTTTACTTTTGCATTGCTGTGACCAAAACCCCTGACAGAAACAACTTAAGGGAAGAAAGACTTATTTTGGCTCAGTTTCAGAGATATTTTAGTACCTCATAGAAGGGAAGATTCAATGGTGGAAGTAGCTCAGTCTGTAGCAGTAGGAGCTTGCCCTGGTGACTGTTCACACATCAGCAGACAGAAATGAAGAAAGAACAACTTGGAAACACAAATGGGATTATAGTTCAAGGACTCACACTAGTGCTCAACTTCCATCAGCCAGGACCCACTTCCTAAAGGATCCCCAGTCTTCAAATGGTATCACACTACATTTTATAGTGCAGGAAGTTGCTATTGTGGCCATTGAGGAGGAAAAGACAACAATGGTCTTACTCAGAGCTGGACTCTGTGTGCTACAGTACTGAACTGGCAGTTAAGATGTGTCCATCCGTGCAATAGTGGCATGACCGTTATGGGATTAACCAATAATTTTCTTGATTGGCTTTGAGGCCTATTCCACAGTATGGAACTCATGCCTAACACTGTAAAAATGGTCAAAATCCCATGGCTAGAAAAGTCACAGGGAGGGGAGGAACATAATATTGTTTTGCTAAACAGTTTTGTCATAGTGCCTTCTAGATATGTGTCTACCCACGGATTTCGCTGCTTTCAACTTTGGTTAAAGAAACATATTTTGCTTGTGGGTGACAGTTAATTCAGAGACTTATAACTGGTTAGCCTACTGATATTAGATGACAATGAGTGTTCAGCCCTAAATGAAACATCCATGTCAACCTCCCCCATCACAAAGCTCCGGTAACATCATGGAAAAGATGCTGACATGGGTAGGTTGCTCATGCTCTAGGAGATAGTCCCATACCTATGCACATATGGGCAATACTAATTGGACTCACTGGGTTATAATAAGGACATTAAATTTGGGAAGGTACCCTGTTGAGACTGGTACAAGAATTAGGGGTAGGTAGATACAGTCAAAATGCCTTGTATATTTCTGACATTCTCAAAGAATAAATTAAAAAATTACTAAAGAAATACTGGCACAAAGAGACAGAGCATTCAAAACATTGTCCTGTTAGGCCACATTTCCGATTCAAGCCATAGCACATGGCCTTAATATCATCTGTTACTGCTGCCACCAAATGGATGAGAGACTTGGTGTTGTGTGGCCTCTGCTTCCTCATCTAGTCATGAGAGACTGCACTAGATGAGCTGAATGCAAAAACAAACAAATACAAAACTGTTATCCCACACCAGAGTTTATAATAGCATTATTTACAATAGCAACTGTACTTGTAGATTCAGGGAGAAAGACAGTTTATTCTTTTCCTAATTCAATCACTGGTTCTTAGTCCTGGAGCCCTAGAGCATTTCCTCCTCTGTACTATCTAGTCTTCGAGCCTAGAACTGGAAAGCTTCAGCCTAGCCTCTGTACAGTCTAGAACATTTAAAATTTCTAGGCTTACTGCTGACTGAGCCAGTCTGTCTAGCTCCTTCTGAACTCAGGGCTGAACTCTGGCTGACTCCTGCAACTTCTCTGACTGAACTGCTACTCCACTTCACTGACTCACTCTTCCCACCTGATACTTCTTTTGCTGCCGAACTGCCTCTGTGTCTCTGCCTCAGACTCCTCAGACCGCTTGCCTCAAACTGCCTTAGACTGCTCCAGTCAGCCTCTCTGATTCTCTGCCTTATCCTCCGTCAGACCACTTCATTGTCTCTGCCTCTTATTCCTGACTCTCTGAGCTGAGAGCCTACTTTTCTATCATGAGAGTTGGGCGTGTCCTCACTCTGACTCACTCTGCTAACTCTTCTTCTAATTTACCACTTTGCCTGCCTTTCACTCATCTTAGAAATCACTTCCTATCTGACACTGACTCCTTCTGAGTTCTGCTTCCTGTCTCTGCTTTTCTCTTGTGGATTAATGGTGCGTGCTACCACTACCTTCTGAATACTGGAATTAAAGATGTGCACCAACATTCTTTCTACTCTAGAGCAGCCATGCTGCCGGATCAAAGGATTCAATATTCCTCTACAGCTAGAAAACAGAGGTGTCCTGTGTACATCCACAGAGATATGGATATACAAAATGTGGTGCATTCTCAAGATGGATGTCATTCAGCATAGTTCAGAAGGAACTACGTACTCAAGCATGACTTGGATGCATCTTAAAATCTTCATTCTTACTGAAAGGAGACAGGCACAAAGGGACAGGTATTTTCTAAGTGCACTCCCATGCGTCACCTAGAAGAGGAGAACTCAGAAAGTAGAGGTTACTGATGAGGGACTGGGAAGTTATTACTTAATGAGTCCAGAGTTCTGTTTGAGATGACAAAAATTCTGGTCATTCACACTGATGGTGGCACACCATCGTAAAAGCACTAATACATTAGAAACGTGAAACGGCTTAAATGTAAATTTGGTTATGCGTGTTTTGCCATAACAGAAACTTAGTCTTTTTCCATTAAGCTCCCACTCTGAAGCCCTGGCCGCTCATCACCAGCAAGAACACAGATGAATGCCTAGCTCCAACTCCTGCTCTTACCCAGGGTGCTCTGGAAATAGCCTTTGCCTTATCATTGGGCCTCCACTGCAACTCTGCTCATTCATCTTCTCTTTGGAGATCCCTGTGTACACTGAGGAAGAGCTGAGGGGCTTCTGTGATTATTTGAGTCTTAACATCCTCACTTTGAAAATAAAAACAAACCTACAAAACTCAAGGGACCATATTCTATGGAGGAAGGAAGCAATCTGGTTAGATTTTTAAGCTTCATTGAAACCCAGCGTGGTGTTTCTCCAAACAGGTAGCAGTCTATTTAGCTCCATAAATCTTCTTTTCAACGTGGCACTTTTGCGTTCATCTGTGGGACAAGGAACCCCTAGAAATAAAAACGGCACTCTAGTAAGATGGTTGTACAAAGCCTCTAATTTGAGTCACCTTGATTCTCCTTAACATAGGCAGCCCCATCCGCTCATTAGAGCTGGTGTGAACCGCGATGACAATCCAGCTGCAATGTGCTTCAATGAGACCCAGTAGAGGGACACTGAACACAAAACCCAGTGACCTGAATTTAAATCAAGACACTGCCACGGCATCCATCAAGTCATTCAATTTAATCTCAGTTCTTTGTTTCGCTTCATCTGTGGATGAGGCAATTGGGGGAGATAAACTCTAAAATGCCTTCCTCACTCCTATGGTTCGGTTATTCTATGACTGTATATTCTTTTTGTTGATTTGGGAATAAGAAAGTAACCTTAATATGTTAAAGTCATTGTGTGTAGACCACGTCTATTCTTTCTCTCTGACTGTTTCTGTCTTTTGGCTTCTGAGAATAATGCTATATAACATTGGTGTGGGGATAACACTTTTGTACGTTCCGTTCACGTGTGACACATTAGACTCACAAATTCCTTGAAGGGTGATGTCTTTCCTGACTAGATGAGGATGCAAAGGCAGCAAAATACCAAACATCTCACCAGTAGCAGTACTGACAGATGGTACGAAGGACCCGTGCTACGGCTTGAATCTGGTGTGCCAGGTCTAAAATCCCATCTACACAGGAAGCTGAGATAAGAGTTCAAGACCAGCCTGGGCAACTTAGTGAGGTCCTCTGAAAATGAAAATACAAAAAGGGGTGTGGATGTCTTACATATTCCTTGTCCCACATATAAAAGCAAAAGTGCCAAAAGGGTTGAAAATAAGATTTGTAGAGGCAATATTTCGTGTTGTATAATATAAAATTAGCCTCAGTGTGAGCCTTGTCTCATTAGAGTTGGGGCTATGTCATTCCATTTTATCTCCACTCTGCATAAGAGCTTCATCTCCCAGCTTTTAGACAAGTTTGTAAACAGTCCGTAGGGGCCAGGCCCTCTCAGGGGATTACTCTCCACAAGCTGCTTTGCCTGGGAGATATGACCTTGCGGAGGCTGACCACACTCAATGACAAATCCACAGGGACCAGAAAGATTTGACCCCCTCACGCCGACTCAGGACAACTCTGAGAGGTCACTAGCTTCAGATTTATGGACTGTGCAGAAGCACCATGTCCATCAGCTGAAGCATTCATTCTTTCTAAACCAGAGGCCAGACAGCACAGTACAGCTTCCGCTGCAGTGAGACAAAACACCCAGAGCTGGTTTGATATGCTTAGAAATCAATAGACGAGAGTCCTGTGGGGTTGGCCGAGGTCTTTGGCGAGACTAAACTGCAGCTTAATTCCTCTCTGTCAAGCTTGGCTTCTCTGCTTTCTCCCACGGGAGTTGATCCTAAGGGCAACCTCAAAGGAAAGCCTGCTTGTTAGCTTCTGTTTTGAGGCTGTTGTCCTGGCAACCCAACCTGTGTCACTCATTTAATCCTCCCAATGACATTATGGAACAGATAAATGTATTGGGAAGCTTGTGCAAGGGATGCATCTGTGGTCATCCAAGCGGAAAACAAAAGAATCAAGTTTTAACCCCAGACATTCTAGTTCTAGATCTCTGCTCCAAGCTACCATAGAATTTGATTTCCTTGACTTTGCACTCGACACATTTAAAAAGCATTAAGCACACGAGTGTATATATATTTCTGAATGGCTTGCATGTCTCTGTGCACGCCTATAAAGGTGAATGCAAATGTAGACCCAGTAAAATGACTTACAAAAGGAGTCACTGAAAGTAGCACCCTAGTAAACAGTTCAGCAGTCCTAAATCCACCCCTTCCAAATGCATATGGAGATAGGGCTGAGGACACATAAGGAGTACTCTGTTCAGGCGAGAAGAACCAAGGGCAGAGGATGTCCAGCGCAGCTCCAAAGAGTCACATAGCTAAGAGGAGCTGTTCTCCATACGCCTACATCATGCCCAGCGGTTCCTATCTCATTAGGGGCAATGACTAAGGTGGGACCACTAGCATCCCCAGGAATGTCCTGGAACCTCCCGCTACCCTCTCCCACCATGGCCGTTTGTGTTGAGGTATGCTCAGAGTCACCAGCTGTAGAGAAGACTTTTCTGGTCTGTAATCTCAGCTCCTCGAGAAGCTGAGGCAGGAGGATCAGTAAGTAGTTCAAGACGAGGCTGGGCAACTTGAGATTTGCCCTACCCTAAAAAAAAAGGACTGGAGATAAGGCTTAGTGGTAATAGTCTTGTCTCACTTCTGCAGACCCTGGGTTTAGTCCTTTGTGTATGTTTGTGTGTGTGTGTGTGTGTGTGTGTGTGTGTGTGTGTGAGAGAGAGAGAGAGAGAGAGAGTGGCAGAGGTGGGATGGGGAAAGGAGAGGAAGAAGAAAGGGGGCAGGAAAGAAGAAAGGAATGGAGAGAGGGGGAGGGAGGGAAAGAAAGAGAGAGGGAGGAAGGAGTGCTGGATAGCTTTGTGTCAACTTGACACAAGCTAGAGTCATTGGAGAGGAGGTACCTCAATTGAGAAAATGCCTCCATAAGATCCTGCTGTAAGGCATTTTTAAATTAGTGGTTCTCAGGGGAGGGCCCAGCTCATAGTGGACGGTGCCATCTCTGGGCTGGTGGTCCTGGGTTCTATAAGAGAGCAGGCTGAGCAGACAGACCATCAGTAGCAAGCCAATAACCAGCACGCAGCACCCCTCCGTGGCCTCTGCGTCGCTCCTGCCTTCCGGTTTCTGCCCTGTTTGAGATCCTGTCCTGATTTCCTTCGATAATGAATCGTGATATGGAAATGTAAGCCTTTCGTCCCCAACTTGCTTCTTGGTCATGGTGTTCTGTCACAGCAACAGAAACCCTAAGACAGGAGGGAATGAATCTATCTCTTGTTTCAAGGAGGTCTAGTCTAGTTCCAGGGAAGCCCAGTAGAGGTGGCCGTGTAGACTAGTGCCTGCTATAGTCACTACAGAGAAGTTTCTAGACCCAGTTCAGCTTAACTAGCACCATTCAGTGGTTCTAGGTGATCTACAGATCCACCCAGCTTGGTTTTTTTGGGAGCATTTGCTCTTCTTTCCCATGAAGCAACTATGACAAACATTGCCCTAAGACCGTAAGTACATTTACTAAAGCACGCGGTCACATCTCCTGGAAAGTGACACACAGAGTGAGGATTATTGGCTTGTTAGTTTTGAATTTAAAGTGTTTCATAATCTTATCTTTCTCCTGACAGATATTTCAATCTCACCAGTATCATAAATGGCCCCATGCTTCTTCTTGCTGTCATATATCAGCTTAGCTGTTGGAGGCAGGTAATATGGGATGCAATGGCAGAAACTTTCTTTGCAGATTCCCTGGTAAGGGTGGGAACAGCCTAGAGTCCTGTGCAGAAGAGCAATCCCCCTGCAGCACAGACTCCTCAGAGTTATGACCCTTGCAGCATGGCTCAGTCCACAATGCCTTATTTCCCAGCTTTGATTATAGATCTATCCACTCACTGGAGCTTGGTGGGCTCAGTAGCGGGTACACAACAGGTGACAATGATTCTGAATCTCTCCTCCTATTAGTAGCCAATAGTTCTGCAGCGAGGTTGGGGGGGGGCTCTGTGACTGACAGTTGGAAGAGCCCCTCTCGTGCAGGCCGGGTGCAGGAATCCACAGCCGCTGCATTCCTGGGTAGAACGGCTGTGTCATGCCCAGAGGGTGGCATTGCCAAGCCCTTCTCCCTCTCTTACATTCTCTCTGCACCCTCTTCCTAGCTGTCCCCTGGGCCTTAGAGGGGGTTGTTACATCTTTTCTGTAAATTGTAACACTGCTTCAGGAAGGGTGCTGACAAACTAATATTTTTCTCTCTCTTTCTCTCCATTTTGATCAAACTATAAGTAAACCTATTTTTCAAAAACAAACTTCTGTGCTCCTGTTCCGTTCTGTTTTGCTTTGCTGTTTTGTTTTCTCAAATAGAGAGCAAAGGGCCCCAGATGTAGGTTATAGGTATATGGGCTTAATGATTCTCTAATCTCTAGGCCAAAGGTCTCAGGCTAGAGGTCAGTGGAGCAAACTCAGTTTGCAAGTGAAACAGGTTTTAACTCAAATAATGTTGTTGTATTTGAAACTTGAGTTAGTTCACAGTAAATTCTCAGATTTTCAGTTAAAATTTTCTGAAGATTCGACCTCATTTCAACATTGCATCAGTTGGATGGGGCAATAGAGTGGCTTCCTTTATCCAAGGCCCAAGGCCTGACTTTGCCTTAGTCCCCTCCATTCCCCAGTTGCAGCCCTGCCATGGAGAAAAAGTACAAGTTCTAGTTTGCCATCCACACTTGCAAATCCTTCCTGTGTCCTTAAATCGCCTGCTACCCAAGTCTTTTTAACGGATTATCTCTTGTTTTCAAAACTACTGGATTACTGTTCTAGCTAATGGGTCAAAAGGCACATGTGTTAAGATGGGATTGTTGTTACCCCAGAGCTCTCAATTGCCCCAAAATTGTACTCTGGGGTCTGTGGGCCCAGGAGACTGATGGGCTACTTGCCATCTTCAAGTCTTGGCTTTGCTGTATTCTCAGACATACCTGAACAGGCTGGTTGTGTCTATGCTGTGGGTGTCCTTATGGCCGCTACTCCACGGGACAGTCTGCAAGCCCTGCTGTGTTTCTTCATTCCTAGCCACTGGCCACCATCCATGATGCTGTCTTAACAAGCCCTTATCACTGAAGTCTTACATCCCTTGTCTTTTTATCTCTTTCTAATCCATCTGTCCTGCTGGATCCAAGATAACCTTCTAAGAACATGGCTGAGCTGTCTCCTACTTACAAGCTTCTTAATGGCTGCTGCATGTTTAAGGATGGAGTCAGCGTTGCTCAGGAAGGACCTTCTCCCACCCACTTCTGAGTCCTGATCTGGCCTCATCCCCTGCCTCGGAGAACATGGGGCTCCTCTTCCCTCTGTGCACACAGCCCGTGCAGCAGGGCAGACTTTGTTCTTATCGTTACTCACATCTGGAATGGACTCCTCAAGAGACACAGGCCTTTAGGTTTCAAAGATCAGCACTCAAAACAAAACAAACAAACAAACAAAACAAATGAAAAGCCCCAAGAATGTGGGAAATGAGGGTAAAAAATTAATATGAGGGCTGGCTAGCTGGCTCAGTCAGAAGAGGTGCTTGCTGCCAAGCCTGATGATCTGAGTTCAGCCCTTGGGTCCCAGTCCTTCTACCGGTCATGGTGGAAGAAGAGAATTTGTCCCCAAAAGTTGTTCTCTGACCTCCACATGCTCCCATAAGTAAACAAATGTAATAAAAGCTATACGATTAATGTGGGAAGTCTACGCTGTTTTTATTGGGACAAGTATGCATACAACACAAATTATCTACGAGGGATTGAAACCTCTCTTGATTTCACGAGAGAAAGAGGAAACAGCAATATCCTCAGAGCACGAAATACACCAGTCCGACCCTAACGTCCTTTACAGTGGATAATTTAGCTTCTTAAAGACTCGCCTCATTGCTTTCTTCTCCTCCTTTTCTCTCAGGCCAGTGAAAACATAACTTCACCTGTTTCTCAGCTTGCCTTTGAGACCTAGTAACCTACTAAACTCTTATTTCTTACCAGAAAGTTCCGACTATCCATAAAGACCGGACTGGAACATGCTTCACTGTGTGTGTGTCTGGGGGGAGGGGCACATGACATCGTCAGTGATAGGGACAGGTGGACCATGATGAACTCGTCACATGAACTAAATGTCTGCAGGCTTGTGTCAGCTGCATTTATGGCTCATTCCTGTGACCTGTTCAGAGGTTTTTGGCTGTCAGTCCAGTTTGATAGGCTAAAGAGGATGCACCAGGTGGCTTCAGACCACAGGTTGGTGTTGGCCGTAAGGCCTGATAACACAGTAACAGTGTTCTGGTGTTCCTAGAAGCTCCCAGCCACTTAGCCTGCCTGCTATTGTTGGAGTCTCGTGTCAGCTATACGAGTCAAGGAAGTACCAGCCTGGCTAGCGAGTGACAAGGTTCTGGGAAGAAAATGGGCCTCTGTTCATCCTTCTCTTGCAAATTCTGGGCACTGTTTGGTCCCTTTTCTGTATTCAAGGTGCTCTGGTTTGGTTTGGGGGTGGCTGCCTGAGCCCTGCCTGTGTCACAATGGTGAGGCCCCAAAGGAGCTGAGCCCACACGCCAAATTTTAGGTTTCTGTCCCCTTGACATGCCTTCAGGGCCTTACTGCTTACTGGGAATTTTGTAGGATGTTCACCGAAGCCAGTCTGCCCTAGTGCTTAGACTGAGAAACATAATTCCTATGAGGGGGGTCAGGGGGGAAGGAGATGAGTAGATTCAACCCAAGGGAGAAATAGCCTGCATCAGATTGGCCTGTGGGAATGTCTGTAGGGCATTTTATTGATTGATTATTCATTGATAAGGGGGAGGGGATGGGGAGACAGGTCACTGTGGTGAGCCTCTATGGTTTCTGCCTCAGTTCTTGCTGTGAGGTTCCTCCCCTGACTTCCTACCTTGATTTCTGTGGATGACAGGCTATAACCTGTGAGCCAAACAAACTCCTCCCTCCCCTAATTTGTTTTTGGCCACCATTTTAGCAGAACAACAGAGAAGCAAGCTAGGGTGATGAGACCCGAGCCTAGCCATGAGTTCAAAATTGGCTTGCACTACATTATAAGTGAGACCCCGTCTCAAATGTTTTGTTTGTCATTATTTCTCCCTGTGGGCTGTTTGTTCAAAGCCCGCCTAGGAGCAGGAATAGCTTTTCACATTCCCAAAGAAACGGCATGACAAACACACACGGTCTGTTGTTTTGGGCCAAGCTTATGAAAGCAACATCCAGCCAGAGATCTGGGGTGACAGAAATGGCGAGAGGAGCTCTTTCTTCAGGTGTGAGATGATTAGATCCCCCCAGTGTCTTCCTGCAGCTAGTGATGTGTTTATGTATGCTTTTGTTTGTTTGCATGGGTGAAGAGGCATATGGCACAAAGGATATTCCATATCAGTAGGCCATTAGCAGGTTCACCACCGTTGGCCAACTTCTCTGAAGCTGAGGCTGGGGGTGGAGGAGGAAGCCACAAAACTGGGCTTTTCCCAGACAAGCTGGCGGCTCTCCTGATGCTCTGCATTTCCTGAAGTTCCCAGAGTCCCATGCGTCACTGCTCAGAGGATTCAGCCATCCAACAAGGGCCTTTAGGTGTTTCCTATGCTGCTCTATCACTTCCTACATCCGGTTATCCTCAGCTTGTGCAAAAACTTTGACCCACACCACTTACAGGTTTTTTGCCCTAGTGACTTTAGCTCCAGAAGCAATGTGTCTTGTTTTTGTTTTTGTTTTGTTTTGGGTTTGGGTTTTTTTTTTTTTTTCAGGACAGGATTTCTCTGTTGTAACTCTGGTTGTCCTGGAACTCACTCTGTAGACCAGGCTAGCCTCGAACTCACGGAGTTCCACCTGCCTCTGCCTCACGGGTGCTGTATTTAAATGTGTGTGCCACCACCGCCCGACTTTGTTTTTGTTTCTTAAGAACTTATTTCTTATCACTTGGTATATGTCTGATTGTGTACACATGCTTGACATGGCGTGGGGGCAGGTCAGAGGACAACTTACAGGAGTCTGAAGTCTCTACACCATGTAATGGGTCTGGGGGGTCGAGGTCAGGTCTTCAGGTTTGGCAGAAAGTGCCTTTATCAACTAAGCCATCTCAGCAGCCCCGAGCAATGCTTCTCATTTGTTTCCAGGTACTCTCCATCTAGAAGTAGTAGACAAGCCACACTCCACGCACAGCCCCCACAGGCCAAGCCTGCTGTAAGCAGGGACCATTTGGCCTTCTTCCTCTCCTGTGTCATGCCAGTCTTCGAAGGATCTTGAGCTCCATCTCTGTATCTGTGGGATGCATCAGCTATAGTTTCTGTATCAGAATTCAAGCTTTGCACTGGGTTTAAGTTCCTCCCTTCGCAGCCTTTTGCAGGTCAGGTCTGTGGCAAGTCAGCAAGTCAGTTGCTCAAGCGTCTTTACTCTCAAACTTACGGACTTTGTATCTCTACATTGTATCTTGCCTCAGGCTTAGCTTTGATCCAAGCAAAGCTCTACTGTGGTACAGCTAGGTCTGACGTGCTCACCTATAATCCCAATACTCAAGAGCTGGAGGTGGGACTCTAAGTTTGAGCTAATGTATTCTATACAATGAATTCTGTGCCAGCCTGAGATGTTTAGTAAGAAATTATCTCAAAAGCAGAAAAGAAAAGAAAACATTAAAAAAAAAGTTTTATCACAAGAGCTTTGAGAGCGTTTGACAAGAAATGGTCACCTCCTTCTTTACCTCTTTTTTTGTTTGTTTGCTTCTTTCTTTTCAAAACAGAGTTTCTCGGTGTAACAGCCCTGGCTGTCCTGTAACTCGCTCTGTAAACCAGGCTGGCCTTGAACTCACAGAGATCCACCTGCCTCTGCCTCCCGAGTGCTGGGATTAAAGCACTTTACCTCTTTTGAGAGGACATCGGGAGCTGGGGGATGTGGTCCATTGCTGGTGAGATTGCCTAGCACGTACCAGGCCTCGGGTTCCCATCGCCAGCACAGCACCTGTAGACAACTGTGAACAGCGTTGCTGTGAACACCGATGGGCAATTGATTGGCAGTTTACTTGTCCAAAGTCAAACTCCTCCAGCTGAGCCACAGCCCCTGGCACTGCCACATGGAGGAACTAAGATTCTAACATCTAAGCTTTTTGTGGGTACGCTCAAACCTTAGGGGCCAACTATTAATAGTCATGTAGGGGAAGGGATATATGGGACCATATACACAAATTAGGATACATGCTTCTTTCAATATATGTCACATGGATGATGAGTTATCTAGCCCTCATTATGAGAGTGCATCTGTGTGTAGGGCAATGAGAAACAGACACGTCAAGCACACACCACGTCAGCCTCTGGTGTATGATATTTGAAAGTCAATCTACGCCCCATTGTTCCTTAATGTTCCTGGAAACAACTCAGAAGTTAACCTCGTGAGACTCATTATCTGCGTTTAACAATCATGTTCATTTAACAATCATCAATGACATAAGCAAAGCTCTTAGGATGGAGTGCTGAATGCAGAAAAGCAGACTATAAAACCTGACACATATTACTCCTACATTGTGTATAACTTGAAAATACATATAACTCACGCTTAATATAAATCACATGCACATACATATGGAGAAAAGATATATATTAAAAGTGTTATTTGCCTCTGAGAGATGAGGTGGTAAATTATTTTGTCGTCTTTCTAAAATTTTCATCAGTTTATTTAATTCTTAGTTTTAAAATTTTTTTTTAAAAAAAGAATTCTCTTAGCTGGGCAGTGGTGGCACAGGCCTTTAATCCCAGCACTTGGGAGGCAGAGGCAAGCAGATCTCTGTGAGTTCAAGGCCAGCCTGGTCGACAGAGTCAGTTCTAGAACAACCAGAAACAACAACAAACCAAAAGCAAAAAAAAAACAAAAAAAACAAAAAAAACCCCAAAAAACAAAAAACAAAAAAGAAAGAAAAGAAACAAGAAAACCTGAATTATCTTTACAAGATTTATTTATTTTTAATTTATGTTTATGAGTGTTTTTTCCTGCATGTGTGTATGTGTACCGCATGTGTGCTCGGTGCCCAAGAAAGTCAGGACGCATAAAATTCTCTGGGAATTCAGGATGGTTGTGGGCAAACCCAGGTCTTCTGCCAGAGGACTCTTAACCACTGAGCCATCTCTCCATCTCTGTAGCAGACTTTAAAGTAGGAGATGAGAGAATGAAAAGAAAAGTTGAAGAGGATGGCAGGGAGAGAAATTAGCACTCAGAAAGCCTGCGCATTACCAAGGCTGTGTGGGAACACAGCTAACTGGGAGCTTCCTAGCATGAGAGTCACTGAATAGCTGACTTAGCCAGAAGCAGCTCCTGAACTCTTGCTTGGGGGTTCAGATTGTTTGGAAACACTGCCGTCAGCTCATTGAACATTCATCCATGAGTTAGACAACTGGACCAGCGAGACGGCTTAGCTTGTAAAAGCACTCGCCACGCAAGCCTGATGACCTGAGTTTGATCCTCCCATGGTGGAAGGAGAGAACATCCTGAAAGACGTCTTCTCCACCACCTGCATGCATGACTCTTACGCACCCGTAGGCACGCACACGCAAATACAAAATAAAATTATTCTTCAAAAAACAGTGTAACAACTGCTACGTGTTGTGGATAGTCTCCTGTGATGACCGCGGAGGTCAGAGACATGTCTGGCTGCTGTCTTCTGAGAATGTCCAGAGTGAATGTCCTCCTTGCTGTGACAACTGAACTGGGGAAGGCAGATTCCGGCTCATGGTTGGAACGGTTTCAAATGCCACCGGCCTGTGGTAAAATAGTACATCCTGCCAGATGGATCACAGAGTTGCTCATCTCATATAACTGGAAGAAGAGAGAGACAGGAAGGGGCCAGGGACTCGATATACCTTTCAAAGACATCTCCAGAGACCTACTTCCTCCAATCAGGCTTCACCTACTAATTGTACATTCCGTTCTGAACGCATCAATTCATTAATCCCTTGATGAGATTAGAATCTTCGTGGTCCAATCACCTCTCAATAGTGCCAACAACCTTAACAAATGACCTTTTGGAGCCTCTTTATAAAAAGTCCTAACGACCACAAAATATAATGATGTCCAGAGAAGAACAAATATAGGCATAATCTTTAAAAAGATTTTGTTCAATTTTGACACTAAATGGAGAGTCTCTTTGTCTTGACCTAAAATGTTGGTAAGGCTCTTTGGCTTGCATTCAAGGCTGCCACAGTCCAGTGCTAACATTCCCAGGCTTCACCTCATTTTTCCACATGAACCTCTCACGAGAAACTATGCGCTTGGGTCATGCTAGTTGACACTTCTTTCTCTTGCTCTTTGCACAGATCTTTCCTTTCACCAAGAATGACCTTCAGGAGAGGTCCCTGGTGGCCCAGGAGAAACCCTACCTAGAAGAGAATGTTAGAGCATTCACAGTTGTCTCTTAAGTCATTTTGTAACATTTTATGTTCATGGGTGTTTTGCCCATTTATATTTCTGTGCACTGTGTGCTTGCATGGTGCTGGTGGAGGCCAGAATAAGAGATCACGTCCCCTAGGACTAGAATTACAGACTGCAGTGAATTGTCGTGTGAGTGCTGAGAATCGAACCAGGGTCCCCTGGAAGAGCAGCCAGTGCTCTTAACTGCTGAGCCACCTCTCCATCGCTAACAGTTCTTACTGAGAAGATACAGATTGGTTTATTTTCAATATTCTGTCCCTCTTTGATGTTGTGTTTGCTTGTGTGCTGCTGGGGATCAAATACATGCTCCTTTCCTACTGCTGAGCTGACATCCCATTCCTTCTTGCATCCAGAACACTGCCTCCTCCTTTGAAGTTAGGCACGACCAATCTGACTAAATTCTAGCTGGGAGAATGTGAAAACTGACCTGCCTCCCATGTGCAAATCTCTACTGTTGAACAGAGCCAGCAGCATAATCTGGGAAAATCACAGTAACCTAGGAAACTAGGTGAGGATGAGAGCTGAGAGGTGGTAGAGCTGGGACCTGACCCACCACCTGCCGGGGTGTGGGACTGCCATAGAGCTAAGGGCTGGTGGAAGTGGCTAGGAACCCCGCGCCATCCCAGGAGATGAGAGCGGTAGGCGTTCAGTTGCTCCTCACTTTGGCCCTGGCCAGAACCCAGCTAAATATTAAATATTGCCTGCTTCTCAGAAGCAAAAGTAATGTGACTTGGTTGGTGCTTATCTATGGTGTGGCTGGAAACCTAGGGATGGGCGCATTCGCTGATGGGATGCCATGTCCTCCTTCCCCGGTGCCCCTTCCCTCAGCTCCCAGTCCGAACTCCCTTCTCACCGGGCTAGCTTGAAGTGGGCACCAGGGCAGAGAGGGAGAGGCTGAAACAGCATAGGGAATTCAGCACCAGGGAGCCCTACCCACCCCCTAGGAGCCTACATACACACACATTTTCCAGTTTGCGTATTTTAGCAGTTAACCCACTTTAAGAAATACACCTCGGATGGAGAGTTTATTATAAAATAAATTGCTTATTATTGCTTTTTATGTGTTTGTGTCTTCTACCAAGACCTGTTTGGCTTGGGCCTGGAGACCCGACTGTGGCAATGAAGGATAAAGAAAGACACACAGACACACTGACACACAAACGGAGAAGCTGTGTGTACTCTGATTGAATGGCACCAACTACCTCAACAACTCAGGACCTCCACGTGTTTACTATGTACAGCAAGAGGGTGGGGCTGGAGAGGGTTAGCCGGTCTCTGTAGGTCTCTGGAGGCCAGCAGCCTGTAAACATTTGGGAGGAAGAAGCCGCAGTTACTAGCTTTTTCACACACTGGTCAATCGTTCGTAAACACCCACAGTGGAAGTGTTTTGCCACTCCCGCGGGTCTGAGACACCAGGGTCCTTGACACTGCCGTGCCCAAGTCAAGAGTACACATTCACCCAGACTTCATAGGCTCTCTATACATTCACTCAAGGCTTCTTTGGCTGCCCACAGTCTTTAATTAGATGCAAATTCCTTTGGGACCCATCCATTTAAAAATCTTATTCTCCAAGAGACCCCAGCATAGTGACATGTGAGCCTTTAGTAAAGGGAGAGTAATTGAATAGTTCCCAAATAGGATGAATCTGGGTCTGATTTTGTTATTACTGAGTGGGATGTCCTTTCTCCCTTCCTTCCTTTCTTCCTTCCTTTCTTTTTTTTATTTTTTTGGTTTTTTGAGACAGGGTTTCTCTGTTGCAACTCTGGCTGTCCTGGCACTCACTCTGTAAACCAGGCTGGCCTCGAACTCACAAAGTTCTGCTTCCCTCTGCCTCCTGAGCACTGAGATTAAAGGCACGTACCACCACAGCCCAGCGGATACCCTAAGATGCTTGTCTTTATAGATTATGGTGTCAGTACCTACGTGTGATCTATGCACATTCTTCTGATTATGTCAGATAATCTCCTGATTAGATATACTATCTAATGCAATGCAATGCTATTCTAAACAGTCATTGCATCCATTATTTAGAGAATAAGGACAAGAAAATCCCTGTGCATATTTGGTTGATATCGATTTTCCCGAGATGTACTTGATTGAGTCTGTAGATGTGGAACTTCCATGATATAGAAGGAGTCATTAAAAAAAAAAACAAGACTCTTTTGCAGTCCTGGGAATTAAACCAAGGCTCTTAAGGCAATTAAACCAAGCACTCTTCCACTGAGCTACATCTCCAGCTCTCGCCATTTTTTAGAAATTAACGTTTTTAAGCTAGCACGTGCAATAGTGGGCTTCATCATGCCATCTCATACGTGTGCGTCATTGTGCTTTTCTCATGTTCGCCCCTCTTACCCTCTTCCGTTCCCCCCCCCACCCACACTTGTCCCTTCTGCCTTCATGCATATAGTAAAATCCAGATGATTCTGCATGGGAGGGAAAATGTCTTTTCTCACTGTTGGTAACTTTTGCTTAAAAACAAAGTATCTAATATAGTCTCAGAGAGTAGCGATCTAAAGAAAAAATTATAATGGACGTGTCCAAAATCCATTTAGAATTTCATTGAGAGATATTTACCACCACAGTCCTCAAGCTACTGACTATTATGGAAGCTTCAATAAATATGAGACCGGAGGACAGGCTAGGAAGAGGCTAGATGTTTATTGATCCTGCTCTATCACCTTTACTGTCCTTTTAACTGTGGTTCCCAGTGAAATTCTGTGGGCCAGCGGTTAAGCAGCAGTTGATTACACATCTGTATGTCCGTCCTGTCCCCCCACCCCAGCCCCTGCTCCTGACTCAGGATACAAGTTGATCCTATGAATCATTGTGTTGTTTTTCACTGAATTTAGAGCATGACATTGATAGTGCACTTCCATGGGAGGAAAAAAAAATCAGTAGAAAACTTCTTCAGCAAGAATAAAGATGAAATGGAAAGACAAACATGATTTAGCACGATTTGGTAGAGGAAATATTTTCTGTACCAGAATACTAGAGAATCTGTCAAGAGTTATTAAACAGGGAAGTCCAAGGTTCCATTGCAGGAGCTCAATAAATATTTGTTGATTTACTGGTTGGTGTGCTAATTCAAGCGGAGAAGGAATCCAGTCTCTGTTTTAAAGTCAGAAATTCTAAGTACTCATTCAGGACAAAGATATGCTTTGTGTTCAGCTAAGCAACCTTCCTATCTCTTCCCTTACTTAAGCACACACCAAAAGGATCTGATGTAGCTTTTGGCCACCAACGATGGAATGCTCATATGAGGCTCCTTTCAAGCAAATATTACTGATTGCTCTCAGCTATTGAGAAATACCATCTAATCTATGCACTGAGCTCAACATGGCAGGTTTAAATCCCAGGGCCTCGGGAATTTCAGGCAAAAACCTTTACTCTTGAGAGTGGCTTTGCTCCCCACCCCTAGGTCCTTAGAATAGACAGTAAATGATGACAGCCAGAGCTTTAAAACAGAAGGGCTCTGAGATCCTTTCCAGAGTGCAGCAATCAGAACTATTGATTCTGAAATTGAGCCGCTTCCAGTGGTATCCTTGAATTGGCACATTATAGTAATTAGGACGCATCTTCTATTCAACACATCCCAAATTGCTTTCCATTCAAGCATATGCAAAATGTATTTTTATTCACCATATTCAAAATGAAATGTTCATCCTTCAGAAACTATTCCTCAGCAAGCAGCTTCACCCTGTCAGTGCTTCTTACTTTTATTCTGAAGACTTGGAGGCTGTTTGAATGGTAGACTCATATTTCATGCTGATTTGAATTATGAATATTTTAAAGAATGCTCTTTGGGGTCGTAAGGAAGTGTCTCGGAGGAACAGCATTTGAAATAGTGGAACTTCCTGCAAACTGGCTTGATGTGTCCAGAATTGCACCGCAGAGCCCCAGCTGACCGCATGACACGGACTCCACGCTTTGTCCCTTGTCTTGTGGCTGTCCCCACAGTGTGGTAACAAGCTGCTCCAGGCCTCAGGAGTAAAACATAGCATGGGCCGGGGCAGAGACTTTCATGAGTGGTTTTGGTATAGGTCTGTTAGAAAAAAAAATATTGGTTTTTAATACTTTAGCATCTTTCAAATCCTGTGATAGAATTGGCTAAGCTTTTGTAAATTAGTAATTGTGGAAATGTCCCATGTGTGACTATGTAATGATTAAGGCGTGTCAATCAAGGGAGACCAGTGCTGCTCACATCCGTCTACGTCCGTCTACAGTGCAGTTAACTTAGGAGAAAAACTGCAAGCTAAGAAAGGACAGTGCAGGGTGCCGGGAAGATGGCTCAACTGCTTAAGAGCACTAGTCGTTCTTGCGAAGGATCTTAGTTTGGTTCCCAGCACCCACATGGTGGTTCAGAAGATGCAGTGCCTTCTTCTGAGCTCCATGGGCACCAGGTGCACACATGGTATACATACGTACACAGTGTAGACAAAACACTCACACTATCTTAATTAGGGTTTCTATTGCTGTGAAGAGACACCATGACCATGGCAAGTCTTATAAAGGAAAGCATTTAATTGGACTGGCTTACAGGTCAGAGGTTTAGTCCATTGTCATTATAGGGAGAAGCATGGCAGCATGCAGGCAGACATGGTGCTGGAGAGGGAGCTGAGAGTTCTACATCTGGATTGGCAGGCAGCAGGAAGAGAGAGACCCTGGGCCTGGCTTGAGCATCTGAAATCTCAAAGCCCTCCACCAATGACACAGTTCCTCCAACAAGGCCACATCTAACTCCAACAAGGACATATGTCCTAATCCTTTCAAATAATGCCACTCCCTATGGGCCTATAGGAGCCATTTTCATTCAAACACATAAAATAAATAACTCTTTTTTTAAAAAAAAAGAACAATTCAAGGTTGTCAACTTAATGGGTAACTTAATGGGTAAAGGTATCTGCCACAAAGCCTGGTGACCTGAGTTCAATTCCCTAGGACCTATATAGTGGAAGGAAAGAACCAACTCCCCACCACACACACTAAACAAACAAACAAATAAATAGATGAATAGTTAAGAAATTTTAAAAGACGGCACAAAGACTATTTTAAAGCACCCCTAACAACAACAAAAAGCGACTTTGAGTATGGCAGTATGCAGTCAAGAGCCACCTCCTCATGGTGATAATACATGTCAGAAGACTAAGCGTTAAGGGAATTTTGAATGAGGTGGTTCTTCAGGAATGCAGTTACCTTTGAAACATTTCCATGTGTTGATAATGTGCATCCCTCCCAGATTGTAATCAGTTGGGGGGGCGGGGAGGAAACCATCTGTTATTTTAATATTCCTTGCCTGGTGGCCTAAAAATAATAACTGTGAGTTTTGCTGGGAATTGATTGTTTACAGTGCATGCTGTCTCCAGCCACCTTCACAGTTATGCACATGTGAATTTTCTTGTGTCTCCATTATGCAGATGAGGAGCAAGAGAGGTGGAGAGCATCACTGATTTGCTCGTGTCACTCAATAGCAAGCAGTGGGTATGAAAACTGATCCCGCAATGGGAGCAGGCAGGTGTCTAGATGGACTTCCAATATGTGATTCCGTTTTATGTTAGAGCATCAAGTCTGACGCCGTCTTCTCTGTATTGACACGCTCTGACATGGTGGAGGATGGGACCTACGCTCCCTCCTGTGTAGTCTGTAGCTGTGGTCTCCTACCCATTCTCCTGGGGAATCACATAGTTGAGGCCACACTTACGCTTGGGATTGATTGTTGATCATATGCACTAGTGTTCAATATATGCAAATGTGTCCCCTAGAGATGGGGGGGCAAAGAGGGGAGGGGTCACAACTATGTCAAAGCAGAACCATCAAAGTCACACAGTCCCCATTTGAGTAGCAGAACACTCCAGAGACTGTATTCTGTTCTCATTGAACTAACCTCAGGATCTTGGTGAAGCTCTTTAACATCATCAAACCTTCATGTCCTCTTTTGAAAAATTAGAATAATACTCCATCTGCGTCTTACAACTATTGTGCCTGACAGGAATGTGTTCTTTCTGATGAATGTCACACTATTTCAAGACACACACCAGGACCTACCAAGAGCCTGAGAAGGGAAGCCTGTGCTCCCCATTCCCAACCCCTCCCCCATGGAGCAGCAGAAACCCCACTCCCTGGGGGACATGTGCAGAACTTCGCATTTGTTGATTTTTAAAAAGTAAAATTAACTTTTCAAACCTAGAGAACCAAGATTGAATATGAAATGCCAATCGATGCATCTGAAATACATACTTACGAGAAAACCTACTTTGTTAGTTTCGTATGTGTTTGAGTATACAAGTTCATGTATGTGTGTGTGCATGTGTGGGAGGCCAGAGGTCATTATTCAGTGTTATGTTAGTTTCTTTTCTGTTGCTGGGATAAAATGCCATGACCAAAAGAAAATTATAGAAGAAGTCATTTATCTTGACTCACAGTTTCAGAGGGATCAGAGTCCATCATGGTGGATCAGCACGGCAGCAAGCTGATGGCATAGTGGCGGGAGCAGCTGAGAGATCACATCTCAACCACAAGCGCGGAGCAGAGAGAGCAAAACGGAAATTGGGTGAGGCCATCTAACCTCTGTGCTGTGACTCCTTTCCTCCAGCAAGGCTGCACAACCTCCAGGTAGTGCCACCAACTGGGAACAAAGTATTCAAATGCCCTACCCTGTGGGGGCATTTCTCATTCAAACACCACAGTATCTTCTTCACTAGCTCTCCATCTTATGTTTTGAGACAGGGTCTCTCATTGAATCCGGAGTCCATTGATTGAAACAGGGTCTCTTATTGAATCCGGAGTCTGTTGATTCGGCTAGACTCACTAGCCAGCGAGCTTCAGAAATCCTCTGCTCTCTGCCACCCTAGCGCCAGGATTATAGGCACACGCCATTATTACCGGCTTTTCACGTGGGTGTTGGAGAGCTGGACTCATGTCCTCCCCCTTGCACAGCCAGCACTGTACCAAATAAATCATTGCCCTAGACACTGCTTTGTTAGTTTTTACGAACAGAAAATTATGCCTTCTGTTAGCCTATAAATTAAAATATATGAAAATCCATGTGCAAGTTGGGAAGTCAGTTAAAAGAATTTATTCTGTGTCAGGTGTGGTGACAAACACCTGAAAGTCACAGCACCGGGGAGACAGAGGCAGGAGAATTGCGAATCTAAGACCAGCTGGGCTACATAATAAGACCCAGAGTGGGCAATTTAGGTGTATCCATAAAGAATCCCCACTTAAAAAATAATGTGCCTACAACATAGCTTTGTCAAACCAAAGGAGATTTGGCATGGGACTTCTCTGTGTCATCCAGAAGTCAGAGTGTGTCAGTACCATGCGCACGCCATCCTGGGGTGGGAAGAGAATGGCAAGCAGCCCCAGCAGCCTTGTCATTTGATGGCAGCTCCACCCCTTCCAAGCTGTCTTTTGTGTACGTCTGATCTCATGAGAGTTGCTCATAGCATGTTTGTGGGCAATAGTTACACAGTAGGATTTGCTCTGGGGAAGGACAGCTGTAAGTTGTATCTCATTATCTTTTGATTCTCTCTGCCTGGGGTGCCATGTTGCAAATGAGTCCCGAGCAGTACTTGGCTGAAGGGCAGAAAGCGTTTCACAGTTCCTTCTCTTGGGTCTAAAGTTCCCTAGGACCTTCTTATGGTGTAAGCCTGTGGCCATCATTCTTTGCTTTGTTTTAGAAACACCATCCTTACGGGCGAGGCAGAAGTGCATAGGATATGTATGGGCAAAAAGGACTTTCTAACTTACTCTTTGCGAAAATGGAGTGTTGGCAGAATCCTCAATGTGTACGTGAGGTCGTGGAGGTCTAAATATGTGTTCAGCCCTCACTCAGCACCTTTAAAATGAACACCCATCCTGAGGTTAAGGAGGACAGGTTCAGGGAGTTGATGGTAGAAGAGTCGGGACTAGAACCATTTCTCCTATCCTGGGTTCTTATCAGATGGGTGGGACCACGAGCATCAGATCCTAGGGCTAGATGAATCTACCTGGATCAACCCAGTGAAGACACTGGAAGGCCTTGGCCTAGAGAAGGCACAGTCTAGGAAATGGAGTAAAGACTCTGAGACTGACTGCAGGAGGAGGTGACATCATTGGTACCTGTGGAATATAAGAGAAGAAATTGGGAGTGTATGTTTCTGGAAGCTCATGCTAACATTCAGTGTTTGGTACTCAGCCCCAAGGAGTGGACTCCATAATCAGGACAAGTTTCTTATCCCTGCGAGAGTGGCTGATACTACCAAGTAAGGAATTCAGAGTCGCCAGGCCCTGTGTGGTTGGCAATGATAAGCATGTGTATTGGAGTTTAAGAAATGGAGCCGGGGTACAGCAGTCATGGGTGGGCTCATGGAGCGGGTCAGGGTGAGCGGAACAAAGCAGAGGCCAGAAAAGACATCAGAGTGTCTGGTTAGATTTGCAAGGCTCCCAGAGGCCAGACCGTGTTGAGCCTGCAGATTTCGGGTGCTGAAGAGGAGTGGAAAGGGGTGAAAGGTGAAGGCTTCTGAGCCAGCGGAGTTTGCAGTGACTTTTAGCCTAGTGCTCTTTTCCATTAAATATTTATCTGGTGGAAGTTCTGCAAAGCGGGAGGCTTTTCACCCTTGTACCTTGTATGAGAGGGGAAATAAAGGGGTCTAAGGGTCCCATTTGCTCTTGCTATTTGGAAAGAACAGTCGTATTTACCCACATGTGGCAGCACTGCATCAGATAACTGAGGCAAAGGAAAGTCACGGCCCTCAGAGGCATTCTTCAATGGCCAAGCTTAACGTTTTCATAAGTCATGAAAATTGAACATTTCAAAAAAACAAAAAAAGTGTGACATAAGCTATCCTTTCAAAAAGTCAAGTGGGGACCGAGTGAAATGTGCAATTCAGTTCCTGAAACAACTGCTACACAGTTTTAGTAGGCAGGAAAGGAGGCCGAGGACCTGTGCCCATGTGCAGAGGAGGGGCAGCATTAACGGCAGAATCAGAACGCTGGGCTCAATGCGCCATCCCACTAGGAGACACTGTTTTCATAGAGAACCCTCAATCACACATCCCTGTAAATCTTCATTGTCAGCGTGATTGGATTTGGAATTACCCAGGACACACACTGCTGGATATGTCTGTGGAGGTATTTCCAGAAAGGTCTACCTAAGCACCAATTCCCTCTCGCTCGCAAGTGTAGATGCAATGTTACAGCTGCCTCAAGCCTGCTGCCATGGTTTCCTCATCATGATGGAGTCTCCCTCCTGATCTGTGAGTCAAGACCAAACCCTTCCTCACACAAGTTCTTGTCAGGTACTCAGTCACAGCGATGAGAAAAGTAACTCTGTAATCCCAGAGAAAGACAAGAATTAAGCGGGATCATGTCCTTTGCATGTACTCTGAAGAAACTGTAGAGAATCATTCTCCTACAATTTTAAGTCCGTCACTCCTTTCTTGCTTTGGTATTGAGACATTCTTGGCTGGCACGTATGCCCTACTTGATGTGGCATGTGTCTCAAGAGCTCAATGTCTGGTCCTTCTGTTAATAACTCACTTTCATGATTTAGATTTGAGTGTCTCCCAAAGGCTCATATATTAAAGGCTTATTACCCCAGGTGGCAGTGCTAGGAGCTGGTGAAATCTTTAGGAAATGGGACTTAGTGATAGGCCTTTAGGTTATTGGAAGCAGGGGTTAGTAGACTTTGGTCCTTCCTCTTCCTGTCTTTTGTTTCCTAGCAATGAGGTAAATAGCTTTGATCCATTATACCCTCTGGAAGGGATACCTCAAGGGTGATAAGGCCAGCAGACCCTTGACCTCCAATACTGTCAGCCCAAATAAACCTTTGCGCTTTACAAGTTAATTATCTTAAGTATTTTGCTGCAGTCACTGAAAGCCAGTTAACACATTCTTCTTGTGTAGAATCCCACAGTCACTCTCTTAGAGAAGAACAGAGAGACTAGCTATCCTCACTTGAGCCAAACACAAAATTATTAAGAACAAGTCATGTCAAACTAAGCCCGTTTCTTCATAGAGCATACCAGATTTCAGAGTTGTCTGTGATCTCCTTGTAGAAGGAAATGAGTAGGCTGATTAAAAATGGTGTTGAGCCCATTCATAGCTGGCTGAATGAGAATTTCTTCAGAGTGGACAGCTGTCTGTTTCTCAGAAGAATAGTAGGTCTTCGATCTTGGACACGGACAAGGTGTCAATTTAAGAACATGTGTGAAACGGAGATTGTAGCAATGCCTACACACTCAGTTCAATTTCTTTGGGAACGGAAACAAAACAGAAAACAATAAGGTTAAGAGCCATGACTAAGAGCCTGACTTAGATATTATGATTCAGTGTGGGGCCAATTTATGTGAAAAAAATACTTCAGATTAAATTAAAACAAACAAAACAAAGATACAAAGTGGTGTACACTTTATATTTCTAAGTTTATAGAACATATGTGTGTAAAAACTAGTGTGACAGAGGGAGTCAAAGACAGAGTGTGTCAGGACAGCCCCAGCCATCTACTTCCCCAAACCAAGCTCTACTCTGGACACTGACTTACGGGGAACCAAACCTTCAACACTTGAGCCATTTGGGAAACACATGGAAATGGAAATGATAATAATGTGCTCATGGGTATGTGTATTTCATTCAACAAATATTTATTGAGATCATGTGCTCCAATAATGCTATACTAAGTGAAACCTAGAAGGCTCTTTCTGTTCAATTGAAGAAGAATTTTCTAGAAGAACATGTTTATTAGATACGGATTATCCAAAGAATATTTTTAACATCTACCCTAAATACAAAACTGAGTCTGTGGTGTATATATTCACAACCTGTAATATCAAGGCCCTCAGTAGCAGTCCCAGGAATTACTGAGAAATACCAAGCATCTAGAGTTAGAATTCAAGACAAAATGAACGTTAGAGCCAAGTGCATGCTACTATTAAACTGGAATAAATTGGCCCACACCAGCCCCCGCATTTGAACAAAGTATTGGTCTTAAGGAAACCCTGTAGGTAATGAACTACAACCTAAACTGATGTACAAGCAGGATGTAAACAAACCAAAGAGTATACTATTATAACTAAGTAAGCGAGCCCCAGTCAATCACAACAGCTGACCCCTCAGCTAATCCCAGGAGGAAGGCTGCCAAATTATGCTCAAATTGACAGACACCAGACTGCAGCTACCATGTAGTATCTGTTTGTCCTTTCTTGTCTATCTGGTTATTAAAATAGGTCATCACAGCATAGGTGTCTGTGGCAGGGAAGGGTGGGGCGGGGGTAGGGGTGAGTGAACCATATTTCTGGCTGGAGTACTACTTGGTTCCAGAACACATTTCTTGCTCAAATAAAGTTGTTTAGTTGAACTGGCTTAGTTCTTCTTTTAACTGTGTTTATACGACAATTCAATCTCTTTCTCAGAAAGATACAAATGATTAACTGGGCTCAGGAGGGTAGGGCTGAGAGCCAGAGAAGAATCAAAGGCCAAGAGTCCATTAGATGAAGTCAGAGCTCAACACTGACAGTACCCACCTGGCCTTCCCCTTTCCCTTTTCCCTCTTCCTGTTTCTTTACCAGTCTTGGAGACGTGAGACCCCAGTGAGATGGAAGAGGCTTGAACTAGCACTGATGATACACCCGGTAAACACATGAAATAAAGGAGCCAGAACTGCTCATTCGCCTCCAGTAGGAGTTACAGATGTGAGCCAGCTGCTCCGTGCAGATAGCTTACACCTTTATCAAGGAAGGCATTACTGAGCCCAAATTGTTCATTAACAGTCACTGCAGAGCAAAAGGAAGGGGTCAGATTAGAGGACCGAGTCCACAGCCGAAGTCACAGGAGTGCTACGGGCATGAAGGAAACCCAGAAAGGCCTCTGAGAAGCCCAGAGTCCTCCACCAAGCCTCAGCGTCTGCAGTGTGTGGCTCAGAATCTATAGAAGGAAAACACAAAACTGGTGGATGCTTTTGACTTTAGATAGAAAGAAATGTGTTGAGATGGCGTTCCAGGGAAGGGAGACATGTCAGGAAGCTTAGAAGCAGGGGTGAGTGGGAGGAGGGAGAGGAAACCCCATGGGTTGTGCTGGGAAAGGGAAGGTATACTGGTGGGTCCGACAAATACAAGACCCTGAAGGCCTAAGATCAGCACATGATGTTTCCGTGTGATGTTTCCACAGTTGTTCCAAACTGAGCTCCAAATCTGCTTTTCATACACAAGTTGATGATAACTATCTTTCCACTTGCTCATAT
The DNA here is from genome assembly GCA_026225945.1 of Cricetomys ansorgei. Lineage (NCBI taxonomy): Eukaryota > Metazoa > Chordata > Mammalia > Rodentia > Nesomyidae > Cricetomys > Cricetomys ansorgei. The sequence goes on along the minus strand of JAMJFZ010000107.1, from coordinate 42,978,663 downwards.
CCCCAAATCTTAGAATTAGCTTGACCTTTTTTTTTCCTCCACAAACCATAGCAGTCTGCTGGGGAGAATTACCTATATGCAACTGATAGGTCTCGATTCTAGGAAGAAAGGCCTTCACCCACTCCACTTGTCTCCCTGGTCCAGGCCCTCAGCACATCCTACTTAAGTCACCATTCTGAGTCCTTGAATGACTGCCTTGCTTCCATTCTATGAGTCTGATTGAATCACTCCTTTTCCTAAGGCCTTCACTGGGGTTCGGGTCTCCCTACATGAAAGACCAGCATCCCTTCAGCATCCCTCAATGTCGATGGTCTCATATGCCCCTCCACCCCGTTTCCCTCAGCTTCATCTCCTCCTGATCTCTCCTGCTCTACTCTTCCCCTTCTAGCCTTATCCACCTTCTTGTTGCTGTCAGCTGCTCCCGCCATGCTGTAACCCCACAGCCTCTGTAATTGCCGTTCCTTCTGCCTGGAACAGATGCCGATGTAGTTTCCTCATACCTAAACCTTTGATATCACCTCTATAGTTTATGTTCCTTTCCCACATACCCAAACACTCATCATTATTTCTCTTGGCACTTGTCCCTTCCTTGCTTATTTTTCTCTATGCTATTGATGTTAATCTAACGTGATTATGTATTTACTTTACGTCTGCATCCTGCAACTAGAATACGAACTCCCTGAGTTATGTTTGTCCATTGTCCATAACCATAATAAAATCTCTGAGACTGGGTCCTTTCAGAAAGAAAAAAGTTTCAGTTCATAGTTACACATGTTTTAGAACAAGGTGACGATGCCATCGCTTAGCTATGATATCATTTAGCTCTGCTGTAAGCCTCACGGGGTTCATGTCACACTGGTGGGGGTGTATGTGAAGAGGCGAGACCAAGGATGAGATGAGAAACCGAGAGAGCAAGCTACTTTCACAGCATGGGAGTGCTTCCAGGTACTTAGCAACCTCCTACCACATCCCATGTCTTAAAGGTCCCACACGTTCTGTTACCCCACATTAGCTACCATGGCTCCAACACATAGGACTTTAGACACAATTAAACCATATCCAAACTAGAGAAGCAAGGGTCAGAATTTGTGTCTGTTTTACTGTTTGCCCTAGAAGAATGCCTACCGTAAAGTAAACAAATTAGTGACGAACGAATGCATGAACGAATTAGTGGGTAAATGACAGAAACTTTAACAAAGGAGAATGTTGAGAGTAGAGAATGATGAGGACCACAATAATGGTCCTTTTGTTTTTTGAAACACGGTCTCACTGTCTAGCCCTGGCCGGCCTAGAACTGACAGAGATCTGCCTCTACCCTCTGACTGCTAGGATTAAAGGCATGAGACACCACATCTGGCTCAATAATAACACTTTGAAATTTAAGCTTTTCTCTGTTTATTTGTTTAAACACCATGCAAACGCAGAAAGCCCCTCCTGAGCTGTCTATCTGCCCTTGCCTGGATACCTCCATCAGATGGTAGTCTTGCAGTTTAACTGACAAGAAACACACTTTTGATAGTGTCTTTGGTTGCATTGTGTACATCCCCAAAAGATAAGAAGTCTTAGTCTTTAGTACCCCAGAATGTGACCTTATTTGAAAATAGGCTCTTTTACAGAGGTAATCAAGTTTAACTTAGGGTTAGGGTTAGGGTTAGGGTAGGTCTTCCTCCAGTGACTGACGTCTGTATATAAAGGAAAAATTTAAAGACAGAACCAGGCACATTCAGAGGGAAGACAAGGCAAAGACACACACAGAGAAGTCAGACATGTAAAGGTGGAGGGAGAGATTGGAGTGACAGTACCACAGCCAAGGAATTCCTGGAGGCATTAGAAGCCAGAGAAGGTAAAGAACACTTCCTCCCTCATAGTTCTCGGAAGGAACCAGCCCTACCAGCAGATGATCTATGCTAGACATGTAGCCTCCAGAATAGGAGACATTCTGTTGTCTAAGACCACAGTTCACAGTACTGTTTCAGCAGCCCTGGGACTCTCACACAGATGTAAGACTCCTCCTTCCTAGGTCGGCACCCTGACTTGGGTAGAAATATAAAACTCAGACTTCATCTGGCCCAGGGACTGACAGATGGGATGTGGAGATGAATGGGCTAAATATGGTAAGTTGTGAACTTGCCAGGGAGCCACAGAAGAGCACCGTGGTGCCAGAGCAGGCATATCAGAGCACAAAGTTTGGCCATGGCCATAGCCTGGCCCTCGCCACAAACAAGTTGCTCTACCATCTAGGTAGGTCATCATCAGCCAGTTGAATTTCTTTTCTTTCTTATGTTTGAAAAAGCTGTGTGTCTGTATGAGAGTATGCCATAGGCACACAGGTCCCTCTATGAAGAGTGTCTCAGACACCTTGGACCTAGAGTTACAAGCAGTTGTGAGCTACTTGGCATGAGTTCTGGAAACTCAACTCTGGTCCTCTGGAAGAGAGGCAAGTGCTCTTAGCCACTGAACCCTTTCTCCAGCCCCCAAATAGAATGTCTCTGGTCTGTAGCTGCAGCTGGGCCTCCATACTCCATGGTTCTTTGACATCCTCAGAAGTCTGGGCATGAGCCAAAGGCAAGAGAATAAGCTGAATACAATGGTGACTGGGAAAACATCTTTGAAATGCTACTGATCTGCTGAGCCCAGTTCAATTTTTTTTTTCATTCATTCCTAGCTTGGGTGACACTGTTGGCAAAGATGAATGATGAGACAAGTTTGTGCTTAAGTGTGTGGTAGGTCCAAAATTCTGCTAAATTCAGCCTTCTGAGATCTCTCAAATTCAATTCACAAGTAGACATGGCAGGGAGGGGGCTTACAAAGAGGAGAGAGTCTAAATGAAGATAATTTTTGGTCTGTTAGAAAATAGATTTGTGCAGAAAGGCCCAAAATAATGCTTAATTGTCAAGCTTATTGTCAATTCTGCCACTTTAGTCCCAGCAGAACTATATGTCAGTTAGATAAACTGCTATAAAAAATTATGGGGCTGTGCAAAAATTAGATGCCGACAGAGAAGCAAGTCCTATGGGATTGGAAGCTCTGAAACATGCAGACCTGAAAACCACTCATCACCTCCAAGTCTGCCCTGCAGTGAACCCAGGAGGTGCAGCCTCTCTGCCCCACAAAGCAAGCATGGAGGGGTAGGTTTGTACCAGAGGCTAAAGAAGTCCAACCCCAGAAACACTGGTGCCTAAGTCAGAAATGGGCCTTTGCGGATATGCATGAAAAACCTGTTCCACCCAAGAGGTTAGAATAACAAATAAAAGGGTCATTTAAAAAAAAACCCATTTAATACACCCGATGAGAACCAACTATCTACCAATAGTAGACACGGGATACCGGACACACTCGGTCTCTGCTTTACTAAGCATCTGGGTTTAACCCAAATCCTGAAAACCATGAAGGAAACAGAAAACAACAGAATCAGTTAACTCTGAGGACTTAAATAAACGAACTCTCGGAAGTGGTGAAATTGAGACCTACTACATGAAGGGGAGCAAAGCCAATCAAAGCAGCAGAAATAGCATGTGGGAAAGTGCTAAGGTGGTAACATTAAATATTTAGAGAAAAATAAGGAGAAAAGTTCACAATAAGACAGAGTTAAGGACCCATTCAGAAGGACCACAGACGACAGCCTGGCAAACTCTCTCAGTTTTACCTACATTCTGCAAAGTTCAGAGATGCTCATTACAGTCTCTAGGTCTCACAGCTTTGTGGAAAGTCAACTCTGGATGATCTTATGTCGCCAAATTCATTATCTAGCTCGCTCTATCTATCTATCTATCTATCTATCTATCTATCTATCTATCTATCTATCTATCTATCTATCTCCTCCTAAGAGTCCTTAAATTATTCTTCCTCTTGTCTAACTGAGCTTAATTAAGTCTTCTTCCTTCTTCCTTTCTCCTCCCCCTCCACCTCTCTCTCTCAGCAAGGTCTCAGGTAGCCCACACTTGTCTTGGACTCACTATGTAGCCCACGGTGGCTTTGCATGTCTGAGCCTCCTGCCTCAGCCTCTGAAGTTCTGGGATTTCAGATGTGAGCCACCACACCAAGACTGCTCTTTCTCTGAATGATGATGATGATGATGATGATGATGATGATGATGATGATGCATTTTCTGTCCTTAACAGGAATTCTCCTGTTGAATTGAAAAAAGAAAGAAAAAATATTGTTAGTACTACTTTTTTCCTTGACAGTGTGTCACACTGTAGAGACGGTCCTCATCATCTTGCTTTTTTTTTTGCAGCCGTGTGATACCCACTATGCAAATGACTGTGACTTATGACCCAGTCTGTTGTAGATAGCAAAGTGAAGCAATTGGACTGTTTCCATCTGTGGCCACGAACACTGTGCCAATGCTGTTGCATGTGTGGAAGTGTGCCTATAGGAAAATATGTAACACTCAGAAGTAGGGGTGCTAGGCCAAACAGCAGATGCTTCTGTGATCGGGATGGACTTTGCAAAATCCCCTTCCATCGAGGTTTCAACACGTGTCATTCTAAAATGAGATTTGAGAGATCATGTTTTCCTATGGCTGTGTTCTTGAATGTCCCACAGACTTGGCTTTATCCAAAATTAGGAACTATGACCCAGCAGGGAACATTCTTGACTTATCTGATTCCCAGAACCAGACCTGGCTTCCTAGACTCACCAGAGCAGGCCAGCACAGTCACCATTTCTATAATAGAGACACAACTGTATACAAAAAAAAAATAATAATAATAAGTAAGCGTGCATATGTGTTCATTAACACTGAGAACTTCCTGTATTTTCCTGTCTTTCTTTCCTCACTGCTGAGTAGTTCTTGATTGAATTTCCCAACGGGATGCTTTTCATTTTTGCTATTATATGGAAAACTAAACCTAGGGCCTTACACTTGAGAGGTAGGTGTTCTACCACGGAGCTGTTACCTCCAGCTCGTGAGGCTTGCATGAGATTATTCACACTACAGAAGATCACTCTATCAAAATCCACACTGCGATTGCAGTGTGTAGCGAGGAGGCAGCGGGGGAGTGCTGTCCTAGTCATCATCACAGTTTTCAAACCCTTCCAGCCAACGAGGCGGGATGAGTTAATTGTCCACATCCTGTAGTTAAAGTGGTCCCCTTAGAATAAAGGAAAAGAGCCCAATAAGAAACTAAAAACTAGGCAGTGTTGTTGGAATGAGTGAAGATTTTCTAAAGTGAGGTATTTAGCCAACTTGTATCTGAGTCGCTGAAACAGGTGGATTCTTAGAACGCCCTTCATAACTCCTTACTCGATTTCTCGTCTAGTCTCTAGTTTCATTCAGTTCTTGTTTCAGCTCTGTTGGACTGACAACAGTCTGAATGTGCAGTCTGTTACTGACAAAAGCCAAGCCATGCGCTGTGCAGCAGACCAATGCTCTGTAGGAAATGTCTGGATATTCTTGCTTCGATTTCCAGAAAATATTCCTTCCTTCTTTCTTCTTTCCTTCCTTCCTTTCTTTCAGTCTCCTTTCTTCTCTTTCTTCTCCCCTCTTTCCTTCCCTCCCCGTTCTCTCTCATTAAATTTATTTTCTTGTGAAAACTTTATAAGTGTATGTGGAAGTAAAAGGAGAGTATAGTAATAAATCTGAAAGCATTTATCACCAGCTTTAGCCATTATCAGCTCTCAAGGGTTGAGGGTATGGCCCAGTGGTAGAACACTTTGCCTAACAGGCACGAGGCCCTGGCTTTGATGCCCAGTATTTCAAAATGATCTAGTAGCTACCACCTCACAAACATGTTGCATCTCTGTCCCCCGCCAATATCCCCCACCTTCTGGAAAACTCGGGCATTCATCCCATTCAAGTGCAAATATATTTTCAGTACTCTCAGAATTCTTCCTGCTTCTGTGGTGAAGCAGCTAAGGGAAAGAGGACACCAAGGGTTCTATGAAAAGAAAGAGTGTATTGGAGTAAAGCTGGAGTATTGTCCAGTGGGGTGGTACCATTCGTTCTAAGGTCCTTGCATGTTTAACCAAAGATTCTGTCCTGTCTCTTGCAGGAGATGTCCCTATTTGGCTGGGCAAGGGCCACACAGGAAAAACCTTCACTGAGATCATGTATTGTCTTTGGAAGAAAGCATCCTTAATGTGGACCCCTCTGAACATATTTGTGGTACAAATGGACACTTTGTTAAAGCTTCAATATTGTGCTGGATTTTTCTAGTCTTTCACAATTTGGCTTCTTAATTTGCCAGCCTTTTGTCCCAATTCCTGTGGCCTATAGAGCACTTAAATTCTAGAGAGTTCCATCCCTTGACAACCCTCATTATTCAACCTGATTTGGAAGACCTTTTCTTTCTTCTTTTAAATGCACATGTGAGATGTGTGTGTGTGTGTGTTTGTGTATGTACAGATGAATGTGTATATGAGTGCATGTTGACATGTATATGCACGCATTTGACCTGTGGAGGCCAGGAGACAACCTCAAATGTCATCCTTAAGAATTCTTTTCACTATAAGGCTTGAAGAAATTGAGCTGGAATAGACCTGGAAGTTTCTCTGAGAACTAGCTTTCATAATATTCCAATGTGCTCTGCAAGTTGCCAATAGAGAAGATCAGTCCTACTCAACTGTAAGGCCTATGAAGCACAGTGGCATTGGGCAGGCATGATAAGATATCCCCAAGGTTGCAATAGTGGCACTTACATCTTGGAGGTAACCAACAACTATCTAAATGGACTTACGGCCAGCTCTGTAAGAAGGTATTCATGCCTGGTACTGTAAACCTAGCCAACTACCCTTGCTTCATGAGTTCATGTACCCTAGAACAGAACCTCTTACTGTTACTTTCCTAAAGCCAGTGTAATTTCTAACTGTATTCTAAATGCTCATACCCACGGATAAATGTGGCTCTCACTGCTCATCAAAGAAGCTTCTTTTGGAGCATAAGGAGATTATTACAGAAAGACACAACTGGTCAAAATTCAGGGAAAAAAAGACTATGGGATGTCCAACCCTAATTGATGTATCTACGACACACCCCTACACCTTAGATTCAGGAAACATCATGGAATGGGGGTGTCAAAGTTGTAAAAGCTCGAGGATCGGGATGTACGCTGTGAGGAAGTGTCTTCTATATACGGCAAGGAAACTGCACCCGTGAAATCTCAAAATGGTGGTTACCTAATCAAGACATGCACAATGACGACATGAACTGACATTCTAATGAGGATGAGGAAAATCTCATAATCCCCACCCCTGGATGAAGAACTATAGGTAATTGATAACTGCTAAGAGAGAGAGTCATTCTTCCGGGAAAGAACTCCCTGATAGGTTGGTTATTCACTCCCAAGCGGTCAGCTCTAAAAACATACATATACAAAAAACACCAGATGGATCAGCAGGCTTGTTTATAAGTGTGTGTGTGTGTGTGTGTGTATGTGTGTGTGTGTGTATGTGTGTGTGTGTGTGTATGTGTGTGTGTGTGTGTATGTGTGTGTGTGTGTGTGTGTGCGTGTGTGTGTGTGTATGTGTGTATGTATGCGTGTGTGTGTGTTTGTGTGTGTGTGTGTATCCATGTGTGTGTGTATGTGTATGCGTGTGTGTGTGTGTGTGTGTGTAAAACAATAATTAAAGAATAAGTCATGAAGTTAGAGGGAAGGGGAGCCATGGAGAGAAGAGTTGGAGAGGGAGAAGAAGTGGAAATGATGTAAATATAGTACTGATGTATAAAATTCTAAAAAATTTTAAATGATAAAAACAAACTCTGTCCATGTCTTTTGTGACACGATCTCTCTCTGAACCCAGAAGTCACTGATTCATCTAAACGGACCGACCAGCGAGCCCAGGGATCCTTTGGTCTCAACACGGGGATTGCAAGCAGCACCATTCCCAGCATTTTTACATGGTTTCTGGACATGAGACTCAGGGCCGCGCACTCCAGAGATAAGCGCTCCAGCAGCTGAGCCGCCTCCCTTTCCCTTACTTTTTAAAGAGACAAAGGACCACACGCAATATCATAATGTTTTATGGAAATAACAGAAGCGCTTTATTAACTGTTATAAAATGCCACTTTATCATTCTTAAAGCCACATTAAGTAGTCCTTTGAAATCTGACTGCGATTGACCTAGTCAACCGTTGGGCCAAAATGGACAATGATGAAACAGAGCAGTCTGCCCACGTAGACGCTCTTAACACACTACAGTCACGAAGAGAGCAAGAAGAAACCTCCGACCACAGGAGAAAGCTCTTAGACACCAGGGTTACAGACTGCTTGAAGATTAAGCTCTTGAATGCTCTTTGGCCCACAAATAGAGGGCCTCTTACTGTTGGAACTGCTTTTCACCAGATTGGCAGTTACTCGGTCTGATTTCTCCAGACCGTCTTTCCAATATGTTCCCTTAGCGAAGGCCTTTCATCACCAGGCAAAGTCTGCCTAAAGGAGAATTGTTTCCTCGGACTTAAGACACACCGTGGTGTCTTGTGAAAGATCATGGTTTCAGTGCAAGAAGGAACGAGTTGAGACACAAAGCTCACATTTCTCAGCCTGGCCAGTGCCCCACTTCCTACGCACTTGGTTGCTGATACTCCTTGTGGGGAAGCCCACTATGTTGGTTAGTCTTTTTGTCAAGTTGACACAAGCTACAGTCATTTGGGAAGAGCGATTCTCAATTGATTTTTTTTTTTAAAAAGCCTCCATAATATTTGCCTGTAGGAAACTCCATTTTCTTGATATGGGAGGGCTAATTTCATTGTGGGCAGTAAGCATCATTCCTGTATACAGGTTCCTGCCTTGGGTTTCTGCACTGACTTCTCTCAGTGATGGAGTATCACCTGAGAGTTATAAGATGAGACAAATCCTTTGCTCCCAAAGTTGCTTCTGGTTATAGTGCTTTATCACAACAATAATAACCTTGAGGTGCCTGCTGACAAAATCAGGCATCGTACAAGGTACCAGAGAAAAAAGAGACCATGGATTTATTTTCTCTTATTACATTTTTTGTTTATTTTCTACTTCTTTGTTTCTGGAGACAGGATCTTCCTATGCACCCCAGGCTGACCTCAAACTTGCGATGTTCCCGTCTTAGCCTTCCGATTGTCAGGATTACAGATGTGCACCACCATGCCTGGCTTCTTGTGACATCTTTAAAAGCTTTACAGATTTGGATCTGAATAAATATGTGAAAAATGCAAGCAAAGAAATGTAAATAACAGCAGTCACAAATTACTTTTCCATCCATACAGCTGACGAATCTTTCTTTTCAGAGGGCACAATGAGTGTTATTTTCATTACTGCGACAGAAAAATACTTGGCAAAAGCAACTTAAAGGAGGAAGGGTTTGCTTTGTTTCACAGTCTGAGGGCCGGGCTCAGAATGGTGGGGATCACACAGCGGCGGGAGCCTAGGACAGCGGGTCACATTGTAACCACAGTCGGGATGAACGCTGGTGATGCACTGCCTTCTGCTTCTTATTCCATCCAGGGCCTCAGTAGGTGTGTTTCCGTTGTGGTTTAGGTGAGCAGGGTCCCTTCTCATAGCCTTCAATACGCTGTCGACTCATTTTCTTTTTTTAGTAAATTGATTAAAGGAATTTAACTAATTGGCTGGTTCTACAGCATGTAGATAGAACATGGCTTCTAAACGTAGCACACTGAGACCAAAGGACAGAGCCAAGTCAGGACGTCTGTGGTGGTTTGAATGAGAATGGCCTATGGGAATAGGCTCATATATTTGCATGCTTAGTCTCTGGTTGATGAAGTGTTTGGCAAGGATTAGGAGGCACGGCCTTGTTGGAGGAGGAATATCACCGGGAGTGGGCTTTGAGGTTTCAAAACCACACCAGTCTCAGTCTTTCTCTCTCTGTGTGTCTCTCTGTCTCTGTCTGTCTCTCTCTCCCTTTCCCCCTCCCCCATCTCTCTGCCTGCCCAGCACCGCCCCTGTCTGTGTGCCGCCATGCTCCCTACCATGTTGATAATGGACTCAGCCTCTGAAACTATAAGCAAGACCCCAACTAAATGCTTTCCTTTATAAGAGTTGCCTTGGTCATGGTGTCTCTTCACAGCAGCAGATTAGTGACTAAGACAACAGCCAAACCATGGTCATTATTTCAGAAGAAAGAATTTAATGTAGAATACTACCCATGTAAACGCAGTTGTCTTCTATTACTGCTGTGACGAATTATCACAGATTTAGTGACTCAGACAACACAGGTTTACTGGTTTATTGAATTTGTTTTATTTTTAATTGTGTATATGTGTGTTTGGGGGGGTGTGGGGGGAGGGGGAGTATGTGCACTCGAGTACAGGTGCCTGCAGAAGCCAGAAGAAGGCGCCAGATTCTCTGGTGCTGTAGTTATAGACAACGGTAAGCGGCCTGACCTGGGTACTGGAGTTACTGACTGGGTCCTCTGTAAGAGCAGTGTATGCTCTTAACTGCTGAGCCATCTCTCCAACTCCCAACACAAATTTATTACCTTGCATCTCTGAAGTCAGAAGTCCAAAATAGCTTCACTGGGTTAAATCGGTCTCGACAGAACTATGTTCCTTTTGAAGCTAATCCCTAGGGACAAGCTGTTTCCTTGCCTTTCCCAGCTTCTAGAAGCCATCTGCATGTCTTGTGTCATAACCCCCACTGCTCCCCATTGTGCCAGCCCATGCTTCAGTTCCTGCTTCTCTTCCTCTGACGTTGACTATCTTCCTTCCCTTCATGAGGACCCTGTGGTTACTCAGGCCCAGGCAGGTGAACTAAGATTATCTCTCCATCTCCAATCAGCTTAATTATATCTGCAAAGCACCTCTTGCTATGTTAGGTAACACAGTCACTGATTTGGGGGATCCAGACACGGCTTTCTTTGGAGAATGGTTGTCCTACCTCTTAGAGAAGCCCACAAGGCAAAAATAAAGCATTAAGACCTTACATTTTATAGACTGAATGAAAAGCTCTGGGGAGCTCCAAGATCCCCTAGGGCTAGAGTAACAGGTTATCTTAGAAGCTTTGAGAGGGAACCCTCAGGGTGGGAATCCAGCCCTCTAAGGATGGGGTGCCAGTGACTAGTGCTTCCGAAGGACTACAGAGAGACAGGCACTCCAAAAGGCAAAGGAGCTGCAGCCTGCTGCATCTGGAAGGGCATCAGCTGTGCAGGGAAGAAGGAAGGTCTCCGGTGCTGACCAGAACTGACAGGAAGCCCCCAGGGAAACCACAACAAGGGACAGGTAACACTCTCCTCGACCACCAGGTCTCCAGTAGTGCTCCTCACTGGTACAGCCTAAGAGGGAACCAGCCGGCAAAATAAAGATGTATGGAAGGATCCCAGGTCCTGCATCATCGAGTAGAAGACAGAAGATAAGTTTGAACTGTGTGGAATGTACAATTTCAAACTTTCTATAACGAAAACTCCAGATGCAGCTCACTTTGCCTACTAATTTCCTCAGATGCTCAAGAGTGAAATAAAGTTATTTCCATGCAAACTTCCCCAGAGACTAGAAAAAGTGGGAAGACCTCTCAATCCCCCCCCAACACCGCCCAGGCCGCAGTTTACCTCAATAGCAAAAGCTAACAATCAAAGGGAACAAAGGGTTGTTTTGACTCACAGTTTGAGGGAGTACAGTCCACAGCGTTAGTAAGGTGTGACCGAAAGTTGCGTGGTGGCAGGAGCATGTGGCCCCAGTAGTACGTGATGGAGACTTGTTCCCCAGCTAGGGACCGAGTAGTCAAACACATAAGCCTGTGGCAGTCATTTCACAGTCAAACTACGACAATGTTTTACAACGATGCAAACAAAAAGAGAACCTTAAATCAAATTTACTGTTACAGTTACTCTTATGAAACAAACAGAGCAATGCCTTAAAAAGATGAATGTGTTGGATTTGGTGTGCACGTTGTGTTGAAATCTAAGATTTAAGGATGGCTTAATAGAAAAGTAAAATCCCTCTCGTTAACACTCTGTGGGACAAGCCTAGGTAAATGCTAAAAGAAGAATTTGACAGTGTTCAACATAGGTTCATGACTAGAATTTCTACAAATATAACTAAAGCGATTTGAATTTTGCAAATGTACCTACAGTACACATACACCTTATGACTAAGTGGGAAAATGTTCCCTCGAGCGAGAGGGAACACAAGCGGCAGAGGCCAAGAGAGGCTCACAGTGTGTGCGTGCGCGTGCGCGTGCACGTGCGCGTGCGTGTGCGTGTGTGTGTGTGTGTGTGTGTATGTGTGTGTGTGTGTGTATAGATAGCTTGCCTTTCCCAGCTTCAAGAAGCCATCTGCATATCTGTGTCATCACCCCCACTGGTCCCCATTGCTCCAACACATGCTTCTGTTTCTGCTTCTCTTTCTCTGACACTGACTATTTTCCTGCCCCTCATGAGGACCCTGTGATTACTCAGGGGGTGGGGTGGGAGGCAGGTGAACTAAGACTATCTCTCCATCTCTGATCAGCTTAATCATATCTGTAAAGCACCTTTTGCTATGTCAGCAGTTGCCGCTCTTAAAGAAGATCCAGATTCAGTTTCCAGTGCCCAGATGGCGGTTCACAACCATCCTTAACTCCAGTTCAAGGAGATCCAATGCCCTCTTCTGACCTCTGTGGTGCACCTATATACATGCAGGCAAATCACGCATATACATAAAATAAGATGAATGAATCTAAAAATATTATAAAAATATAAAAGAAAGGCAAATGTTGCATATCCTGTCACATAAATGTTGCATAGATAGATAGATAGATAGATAGATAGATAGATAGATAGATAGATAGATCGATCTACAGGATCAGGAATTCAAAGTTATCCCTAGCTATATGGTAGGTTTGAAGGCAGCCTGGGTTATACAAATCCTGTCTTTAAAAACAACAACAACAAAACAGTACAAAAAGCAAGCAAACAAACAAAGCTTTATGGGTAAGAATTCTTGCTGTGCAAGCAAGAGGACCTGAGCTTGGATCCCAGCACCTATCCAGAAAGCTGAGTGTATCCTAGCATGTGGAGGGCAGAGGCAGGAGGATCGCTGGTGGATCTGATGTGTCTGCTACGTTCATCCTGCTTTCAAAATCCAGGAATTTCAAAAAATTGGAGAAAACTCCAACACTAACCAGCCCATTTGGGTACTCTGCTGAATTATTAGAAAATAATATTAAAATTGTTAATTTTAATTAATTAATTAATTAAGGGCTGAAGAGACAGCTCAGTGGTTAAGAGCAATTGGTGCTCTTGTAGAGGACCTGGGTTCAGTTCAGTCTCTAGCACCCACATGGCAGCTCACAACCATCTGTAACTCCAGTCCCAGGGAGTCTAACACCCTCTTCTGGTCTCCATGGGCACCAGACATTACACCACATAATGTGATGAGATATGTATATGTATATGTATATATATATGCATCACATATTTAGACACATATGCATGTGTTTGAGCAAAACGCTCAAATACATAAAATTTTTAAAGAAAATACTATAAAAATGATGTGCCCACGAAACAACAGAAATTAATATCCGTTTCTGGGTACCTGACACATATTAACAATGATTTTCAAGTGTGGACACAGGAAGAGGTATATAGCCAGATAGCCTTATAGTCTCTTAGCGCTTGGCTATTTGAGCTTTGGTCTTCTCCTTTATGAAAAAGCAAAATAATAACTCTGAAGGTTGCTGAGCCAAAGGAATTGTATAGAAGCTATTCACAATTCCAGAGGAGTTACAATGAACCTGTAAATCCTAAAGACAGAGAAAAGGATTCTGTCTGTAATGAGATGGCAGCAGAGGGCCTTATGCAGTGGTACGTTCCAAATTCAGATGGGCTGCAATGTATCGGACCCCAGCCTAACCTAGTCATTCATACAACTCGATGGTCCTCATTTCCCACTGTGTTCCCTCCACCCCGTTACCTGTCCCCCTGCCCTCCCCACTGCAAATTCCTCTTCTGCTGTGAAGGCACTTGTAAATACTAGACCAGAGAATATGTTTAAAGGAAATTAAGTAACGGATCTAATGCAAGCTACCACTTTTCATCAATTTTTGTTTTTCATCAAATTCTGTTAACTTGAGTTAACAAGTGTTTTGCCTGGCTTGTTCTGTCCCGTGCCGATGGTAGTTCATGCAGATGTTCAAATGATTAGGAACCTTCCTTTGCAGGGCCAGCACTCCATTCCTTTAACCTTCCCTGCAGTAAGTCACGACTAAGTGTTCTCTAAGTCTCTATGTGTCTAGATTATGTTATATGTGATGCGTGTGTTTAATGTCTCTGTGTACAGTGTGTGTATGTATATGGTGTGCTATGTGTGTTTATGTGTTTGTGTAAATGTGAGTGTTGGTGCATGCATGCAGTGTTGCACATGTGGAGATCAGGAAAACCTCAGACATTGGCCCTCCCCTTTTACCTTCTTGCCTGCTGCAGAGTAAGTCAAGCTACCTGGCCCAGAAGCTTCTGGGGGTTATCTTGTCTCTGCCTCCCATCTGTCTGTGGGAGAGCCGAGATTATAGATGCAAACTAAGGCATCCAGCTTTTATTGGGTTCTAGGGACTTAAATCCATGTCTTTGTGTTTGCATATCAAGTGTTTTACCCACTGAGCCATCTTTATCACCACACCACTAAATTTTTGAAGACTCCCAACATTTAACTGAAAATACCAGGCAGAGGTTAATGAAGGCATTGACTCTAAGAAATTGCTAATGTTGGACTCCTCTTACAACATAGTAAAACTGAAAATAATTTTTTGAGTTTTGTAATGCAAGAAGTCCCCAGTGGCTCAATTTCTACATCCCCTCTCTACCCCCAAATAGTTGTCACTAAGGTTTTTGTTCACTTTTGTCTGATCTTGCCTAAGATCGTGAGTGGTGGGTAGTCTGACCTACTGGAACTATCTCTGCCTTCTGGGTCATGGCGTTGAAGAGATTTCACAACCTCTCTGTGCCAAGACACAAGGGACGATGGAAACACTGAAGTCGGGTCTGGTCTCTGTAAGCATCGGACTTCACACTGGAAAGCTTTACACAGTGAGATTCCAGCGTCTGTGACTGAAAAGCTCCTCAGTTTCCCCAGCCTTTGGCTTGGGGTCTGCTTTAGGCAGTATCTGCCACTACTTCACTGTCAGAAGCCTCATTCATTATTGAACCAGATCCCGGAGGTGTAAGAACATCTGAATTTTAGCCTGAGCTAAAATTAAACCAAACATGACGGCATGTTTAATTCAAACTACCCAATGAATTTTTCATTGACTAGAATATGATGAATGGATAAACCCAGTTTGGATGCCTTCCTTTGAATCGCAGTCTCAAGACAAGTTTAATGCTCTGAATTTCACCACAGATATGGACACTTTTTTGTGTGTGTCCATTTCAGTTCTTTTCAACTTCCCCCCAGATCTCTAGCTGTCAGCTCTTCCCTTAGAAGTTTCTCTCTTTGTTCATGACTTAGTGTCTTCCTCTAAGGACATCTGTGCACTTGGTGCTTTAAAAATGCAGTCTGCAGAGTTTAAATCCCAATTCCAGTTCTTATTGGGAAGTTCTTAACTTCTCGGTGCATCAATGGCATCATCTGTAAACTGGGTTCACAATTATCAGGGAAAGGATAGCACCCACAAAACACGCAATGTACACCCTGGCCACGGAAGGATTCAGTGTCAGTTCACTGTCTGTAACATGGCATTGTCCAGACAGGCAATTATTTCTTAATGATCTCTCTCCAACTGGAGAAAATGTAACAGACTCGTGAGGTGAAATCTGGAGGAATAGCTGGTTTGTGTCAGAGACAGGAAACTGGAAGGTATCACCATCTACCCTTTGCTCAGCATCATCCAGTTCTGAAACCTCTTACATATGTACCAGTCCTGTTTACCTTCCCATGAGCTGACCATGTGCTCAAAGTGAGCTTTAGTCTATCACACATTCATGGAGATTTAGTGCCCATACTTATCAATTCCCCTACTGGCCTACTCGGTCTGTCATCTATCCATCTATCCATCTATCCATCTATCCATCTATCCATCTATCCATCTATCTATCTATCTATCGATAGATCGATCCATCCATCCATCCATCCATCCACCCATCCATCTATCTATCTATCTATCTATCTATCTATCTATCTATCTATCTATCTATCTATCTATCGCTGTCTATCATCTATCTGTCTGTCTGTCTATCATCTATTTTTGTAATTCTCGGGATAGAGCTCAAGCCCTTGTATATTAAAGGCAAGTACTGAACCACTGAGCTATGCATCCAGTCCCCATTTTAAAAAGGCTATAACTTCCTTTTTCCCTTCTTATAGTTTGAGCATATAGACACATTGTCAGGATCAAGCAATCAGGGGCAGAGTTGTGTTGAGATCCCAGATGTTTGGAGGCCCAGTCTGGGATGTGTGGGAGCCACAGTGTTATTGCTTGTTCCAGATAATCACTTCTCAGGGCTTTGCCTTCCTGATCAATACAAAACACGTCTTCTGACACCATCACAAACCTGGTAGGGTTGGAGAACAAGCCATCAGCCCAGCAGAGACCAAGGGCCCAGGGTCTATCCTTGACAGCTGGGTTGAGGTCTTTACTGCCAAGAATTTAGCAACCGGCCTGTCCCCATCCTGTGAAGTTGAACTGACCTACAACGTCAGCTTCTGGAATGGAAAGACAATTCTCTTAGGTCCTGGTCCTAAACTTCTGAAGGCTGCCTGTGCAGGCTGCTCCTAGGCCTTGCCAATTGGGCTCCAGGGTCCTTTCATTATCTGCTTATGGAATCTCCAGAATGTTTATACTAGCCCTATGGGGCCCTCCTTCCTTCTTACCCCATCAACTATCTTGTCAAAGTTCCTATCTTATATCTAAGTAGCTTTGCTTCCAACACACCTGGGGACTACAGTCTCTCTTTGTGGCATTTCTACTGTGATATTGGGTAAATCATTTTGGCATTCTGAGTTAAAATGGGCATTAAATTATATTACGTTGTCATGCTATAAAATTCTGTGAAGTAGGTTAAGGTGTCCTTTCTGTGACATGAGCATTCTGAGGGGTAAAACGTGGTTATTAGGTAAGTCTGCCTGTCCTCAAGGAAGAGGTTCTGGAAATTATCTTTCCTATAGGTAAAGTGCTCCAATCTTTATTTCTAATTCACATCCCTTGTGCTATTGAGAATCACCTTTCTACTTACATAAGAATTGGTCATTTCCTTTACTTTAAGATACACCTTTGGGGTGGAGAGGGGTGCCTCAGTAGGGAAAGTGCTTGCCATACAAGCGCAAGGACTGTGATTTGGACCCTGGCACCCATGTAAACACCAGGCAGGCTTGCTAGCTCAGCTGTAATCCAGTACTTACAAATCAGGATAGAGGATCCCAGCGGCAAGTTGGCAAGCTGGACTAACTGAATCAGTGAGCTCCGTGTTCCAGTGAGAGACCCTGCTTCAATGTGTAAGGTGAAGAAAGAAGAAGACACCCAACATCAACCTCTGGCTTTCACGCGCGTGCACACACACACACACACACACACACACACACACACACACGCACACACACACACACAACAGGGACACCTGCACTCACACCACATACACATATGCAAAATAAACACATAAACAATACTAGTCACACATGGTAGTGCCAGTCAGAGTTACAAAGCGAGACCTTGCCTCTAAATAAATACATAATAATAATAAATTAAATTGGATTAAATCCACCTTTGTAAAGTCCCCTCAACTTTGTATATTATGCCACTGGCTTGAAAGGCATGATGATTTTCTTCAGTATGATTGATTTGGAGACCAGAAAATGATGAGACTATTTTTTTAAAGAGAAATGTCACCCTGATGTTGTTATGGAACTTTGAAGTCATTGAATTTCATCTGTTTCAGTGCTCTATACTTTTTGTCTCTGGATATGCACTGAAGTTGTCTAAATAATTAGTTTCACAGTCCTGGCTTGTGCTTGCTTCTTGAACTGATGAAAATTTGTTTCTGTGAGGGCGGAATTAGTTTCCCCCTCTGACGGTGAGCTCTGATTTGGGGCTCTAAGGAACGCTTCATAACCTCAGGGATGCATTCATCAAACAGTGAACTACTGTGTTCCTCATCTGTTCCTATGGTTTGAGAGAAGGGGTGGGAGAAGAGAGGAAAGGGAAGGAGAGAAAGCAAAGAAAGCAAGAAGGAGAGGGAAAGAGATTATATTTGGAGGATCTTTATAATATAAAGCATGTATATGAAAATGAAGTAATCTCATAAATATGAGTAAATTGGTTGATAGAAAAATATGAATCATTACTAAGATTTTTTTTTTTATCCAGCTGACTCATCATGCTCTCTCCTTTTCCTGGAAATAGTCAGGTGAACTTCTCAGTTGCCACTGCCGCTGCTGCTGGCTGGGGCCCTGTGACTCATCCTCAGCAGCTGAGTGCGGTGGACGTGACTGTCCCTGCTAAGGATGCCCTCTTCCCTCTTCCTCTCTCTGCTCTCTGTATGACATTAAAAACGATCTGCAAACCACAAGACCCTGTCAGAACTGCTCGAAATGAGCTCTGCCCAGAGTCACGCAGAAGGCCAATGCTCATACCCGTTCCAAACATCCAAGTAGAGTTCTTGTATTGGTCAAGATAATTCTTAACAGACACTGACTCTTTTTCTTTAACTTGAGTGAATCCAAGACTATTGCACCTATAGGATGTTTACAGTAATCTTTCTGTGTGGCGTGGCTAATGCTAATGCTTCCCAGATGATTCACAATGTTCGTACTTACAACCTTACAAGTGACATAATACAAGTGATACCTTCTTAACGGGTAAAAAAAGGAGCTGGAGGGTAACAATACTAGCCTCATTTCAATTTAGTGCTCATCCATGGAGGCCAGGCCCACATATAAGAGTTTATAAACATGTCTAGATCTCTCTCTCTTCCTCTCTCTCTCTCTCTCTCTCTCTCTCTCTCTCTCTCTCTCTCTCCAGTATATCCCTCTCCCTTTTCCTCTCTCTCCCTCTTTCCCTCCCTCCCTCCCTCTGCATGCATTTCATGAATATAAAAAAAAATAGGCTCCCTGGTCGGATTCAGTCTCAGAAACCCAAACAAAGCATTTCTACCTAGCTTTCATTTCTTTTTGACCATTTAGTAATCTTGTTTATTTCAAAAATAATGTGGTTATCTAATTTCCTTTCTTCGCAGTAAAGCAACACTTTGTGTAACCGAACTCACTGAACTCAAGGCTCTTCCTCTTCCATCAACAGTAGCTACAATCACACTTCTTCATGCGGCTATGTCTTCTCTGTTTCAACAGGCTTTTAATTTTCTTTTATGTATTTTTTAAATATTTATTTTACTTTATGTGTATGAGTGCTTTGCCTGCTTGTCTATGTGTACACCACAGGCTTGCCTGGTGCCCACAGGTCAGCAGAAGACTTCAGATCCCCTGGAGTTACAGACGGTTTTGAACTTCCACATGGGCCTTGGGAACCAGATCCAGGTCCTCTGATTGGAGAATGAGGGTTTGCTGCTTCTTTTTCTCCAGCCCACAGCACCTTCATAGCAAGTTGTATCTCCTTACCGGGAGCAGGCTCTTTCACCGATGTTCCCTGAAAGTTTATCTCAAATCTTCTCCTCTTGGATCTGTCCCTTCCTTAAGAGAAAGAACTGTGAGTTAATAGCTCATATACAGAGGTCTGTTTTTCCTTTCCCATTTGCAACTGACACCATTCTTTCTCCTGCTCTGCCCTCTTGACTCAGTTATGTTCCTAGATAATTTGAACACATCGGTTGTCAGCTGAAGTAAAACAAATTAATTTTCAATTTGCTCTTCTTTTCTCTAACTTGTCCAATATGTAAATGTTCCCATCAGTGACTAAGTATATCAGCTTTGGACACTTTTCCAGGAGCTGTGAGGTAAAAACAGAGAAATAATAATAAGGAAAAGGTAAGTGAGCTTATCAGTAACTTATGAGATCCATCTCCCTGAGACCGTCTAAGAACAGAATAATACATGATATGAGCTGTCAGCTGTTTTTAAAAATTCACTTAGAACTGCAAAGAGGAATTATCAATATGAACTGTAGTATGGAAAGGGTTTGATGAAGCTTGACTTTTGTACTTAAGAACAGTAATGCTGGAGAAATAAGTAATTCAAGCATATCATATGTGGGGAATATCATGAATAAAAGCACAGAAGTAAGAATATTAGAATAATCACAGTGGGTGCAGTTTATCATGCACCCCATATAACTTCACACTCTCCCAGTCATATGATCCTCGAAGCCTGTGCTTCACTATTCCATAGGATGTTGTGGGGCAGGAAGAAGGTACCACTCTAGACGATGCTGAACAAAGATGATGGACTTGACCTAGTGTAAGAGGGGACCGTTGTAGTTTGTCATAAGTAGCACAACAAACTTGGAGGTTGGACAAGATCTGTCTTCGTGGCCATGTTTCATGATAGCTGTGTGAGTCTAGAAACTTTAGTTAAACTTGTTTGATTTGGTGGTCTCCTTAGTAATATGTGCTTAGCAGTGGCATCGACCCATGAGGCGGAAAGGTTTAAATGAGATAAAGTCTTTAAACCTTTTTCTTAAATATGAGAGATATAACGGCAGCAGTTCAGCCTGAAGAAAACCCAGTGTTTCTTGGAGAGAGTTAAGGAGATGTCTTGGGGTCTGGGAGATAAGAAGAGAGAAATCTGGATGAATTTGTAAATGTATACAAATGAAACTACAGGACATAGTGACTGATTTAAGAGTCCATATAAGGAGAGTCCAAAGACCACACATTTATGAGGATTGGAGAAGTACAAGAACATAACAGAAAGAGAATGAGGACGAGAGCTGGTTTGTGGGGATGATGAACTGAGCTCGGCTGTTTTGAGTGATAATACATAAAGAAGTATGTACTGGAAGCCTTGAAAAAAACACTGAGAGTGAGTGGAAGAGCAGATATGAAGGTCGATGTGAGTATTTATTGATGGATGGAGGAGAACTAGAGTCTATTATGAAGAGAGAAGACCAGCGAGCCAGGACTGCCGCGCAGGGGCTGGAGAACATATGGAAAGCAAACCACTGAGGAAAGAGCAAGCAAGTGGTAAATGGAGAACACAGGAGTCAGAGCAGAAAGGGGATGCTCAACGGAGACGAGGGCTGCTGTGCCAGGGCTTAAGGGTTGAGAGGTAACTGAGGACTGGGACAAGACTTCTCCAGTCCAGGAAGTGGCATCAGGGAGCCCAGTCCGGGAGGAGCCAGGTGGGAATAAATGATGAGAGCCTCTTCCTTTTTGTCAGAATGAAGTTATGTGCAACTTTTTGTCCCAATGACAAAATATTTGTATTAGAACGGGCTCTCTAGAGCAGCAGTCCTCAACCTGTGGGTTGTGACCCCTTTGGGGTGGCCACATGAAGCCTGGCTTGGCTTTTTAAAGGCAAATGTTGATTGAGCATAGAGCACTAACCGGAACTGGAACTGTCTGGAAAATGCAAGAGGAAAGAAAGCTGATGGTATAACGTTGAGCAGGGCGAGTCTTGAATTTAGATTTACACAAATTCTACAGCCAGAGAGACTGGCAGCAGTGCTTGGCTATCATGCTTAGTTGATCACTGGCCAGTTGAAAACAGCAGTGAGGTGTGGCCGTGTAAAACTACTGAGTGCTGTATCCAACAATCATAGTTGGAAGTTAATACGGGCATTCTCAGGTGCTTTGATGCAGTGATGGGAAGGTCTCCACAGTAGTCCCTTTTTGAGAACCTGTCTCCTTAGTAACATCGCCACATCCACGGTCGCTTACCACAGAGACCAGTTACTACTTTCTTCTTTGTGCCCCCACCCCCAGAAATGTTTTAGGACGTAGAGTCAGATCTAGTTATTTTTACTGAAGTTTCTATTTCCACCACGCCATGCCAGAGTTGTTTTCCTGAAATACCCGGATTATATCATTGCTCTACTCACAAGCATTTGATGGCTCCTCGGTACCAACATTATAAAGTGGAAACTCCACAATTTGGCAGTGTTCTCCATTACCAGAACCTCTGAAATTCCTCCTCAAATGTTGAAACACAAAACGAAAGAAAGAACTTATGCCATCAGATCCCATGATCCCAAACAACTCTGACTTCCTGTCGGGTCTTCCACTGAGATAGCTCTCACATCCGTTTCTTTCACATCTCTCTGGCCTCCTCTTCCCACAGCTGCTGACCTAAACCCATTCACTTTGGTCTGGTGCAGGCACCGGGTTCATGCAACCTTCTGGAGGCACTCAGGGTTATTTCCTTTCCCTCACAAGCACCTCCAGA
The DNA here is from genome assembly GCA_026225945.1 of Cricetomys ansorgei. Taxonomy (NCBI): domain Eukaryota; kingdom Metazoa; phylum Chordata; class Mammalia; order Rodentia; family Nesomyidae; genus Cricetomys; species Cricetomys ansorgei. The sequence goes on along the minus strand of JAMJFZ010000107.1, from coordinate 42,956,495 downwards.
AAATCCCATTCCAACTCTAATCTTTAAATCACTGTGGCATAGAATCAAGAGGTCAGACTATAAATAAAACAACAACAGACAGCACACCTTTCTTTAATCCCAGCACTCAAGAGGCAGAGGCAGGTGGATCTCTGTGCGTTCAAGGCCAGCCTGGTCTACAGAGCCAGTTCCAGGACAGCCAGAACTACACAGAGAAACTCTTGTCTCGAAAAACCAAGCCAAACTGAACCAAAAAACCCAACCCAACCCAAACTGAACAAAAACATCTCACTCCTGAAAAATTTGCCAAACACATGGCCATCTGACCACTGTTCTGGGAAGAAAGGTTCAGTGCTAGTGCAAGGCTCTAAAGTTTAAACTTCATGAAAGCCATTGAAAATCCACCCCTCAGATCATCTGTGCTCCAGTGGACGGCCACATACCCAGAGCTCACGGGCAGCACAAGTTAGATTTGGTGGCTTATTTAAAAACAAACAGAAAAACCTTAAGACCTATCCAACAAGAGGGAAATCAGCCAGGTATTGAAAACCCAGGACTAGTGAAGTCATGGATCTTGGAGGGGAACCTACAGCCACCGCTTGACTAAGCCAGCATATTCCCTACCTACATTCTAAAAATTCCTTCTTACACCCAGTGATAAATGCAATCACCAGGGAACACCGTGAAGGAGAGGGACAGAAAGATCGTAAGAGCCAGCCAGAGGAACAGGGAGTTAGCCATACGAGGTTGTGTCCCTTAGGATAATCAGAACGTCGACCCTACACAAAGAACTACCGGCAACTAAAAATGTTTCGATCAGGAGAAAAAAATCTTTAGGGAAGAGCAAACCAACTGGTGATCCGATACCAAATGAAAACACACACATACAAGTAGCATTATACAGACCGAGCAAGTCGTGTTTATGTATTTAAGTACACTCAAACACACGACACCTGCGCGCGTGCGCGCGCGTGCACACACACACACACACACACACATTCCTATGTAATAACGATTAATGAAAGAACAAGTCATGACTTTGAAAGAGACCAAGAGAAGTATATGGAAGGTTTTGGAGGGAAGAAAGGAAAGGGGGAAATGATCTGATTATATTATAATCTCAAAAAATACAAGAAATAATTCTTAAAGGTACAAAAGCAAAAAAAAAAAAAAAGTGGGAAATAATGATGGGAGGTGGAGTGGGGTGGATCTGGGAAGAGTGAGGTGAAGAGTGGGATGGATATAATAAAAATGCATTGTATGCATGTATTGAATTATTCAAGAACTAATAAAAACAAATATGCCTTAAATTGTCCTTAAAGGGCTGGAGAGATGGCTCAGCTTAAAAGCACTTACTGCTCTGGCAGAAGACCCAGGTTCAGTTCCCAGCGTCCACATGGCAGCTCCCAACCATCCATAACTCCAGCTCCAGGGAATCCAACTCCTCTTCTGACCTCTTCAGGCACCAGCCAGCACACATGTAGTATGCAGGCATACGTAAAACACAACACTCTTATACATAAAATAAGTCAATATGTATTAAACATTTTTTTAAAAAAATGACAAGAAACCCATCCTTTTACTTTATGTCTTTGAATTTATTTCCTTATTTGCAAAATAAGAATAGTATTTGCTATTTGCTTTGTCAAGTCCAACAGCACGTTGGCAGATAATGAAGTTCTGTGAGGGTTTTTTGATTGTTTGTTGTTGCGATGCTAAGGATCGAACCCAGGGCTTTGCATATGCTTGACAGGTACTCTTGCACTGACCTGCACTCCACAGCCCCAGTGCTGTGTGTGTTTGAAAAGAAAAAGAAGAGCATTTCATGTTATTATTTAATGAAGCATTACATTTTATTTCAGTTATATTTGGGGAGATGGACTCCCTTCTGAATTTTCATCTTACAGTTATGATTTCAACATTCAACCTTTGAGTCAGACCACCTCTCGCTAACTGTAAGTAGACATGATCACTGTGACTCTCAAACCTGTGTCGTAAATACTGATATGCCTTTAATCTGGGTCCCTTGAAACACTTACTTCTGAAACACAGTGCTATGAGGGAGCACAGACCATAGAAAAGGCACATGAGAACAGATGGGTGCTTCCAATTTACAGCCATGTAAAGAAGCTACCTCGAATGCAGGTCCCTAGTGAGGGGGGACCAAGACCAGCTGTAGATTCATAAGCAAAACAAAGAATTGTTGTTACACATACACCTTTAGATTTTAGCTTGTTACACAGCAGAAGATAACAGATACTCCATCCCTCTTTCCAAATAAGCCCCTCCCTGTTTCATCCAAACTGAACTTCTCCTTCTTCGTGAACATGCTTTGCATTCACACCTGTATCGTTTCTTGTATTATTTCTTCCACCATGTCCTTTTACTTTGAAGTCTTACCTGTCTTAAAAGTCTCATTCAGATGCTACTTCTCTGATGCTCTCTTAATTGCCTTAGTTTTGGTGTCTTCCTCATCTAAGTGTCAGAGAACTTTGTTCTTATCACCTATGATACTTATTGCCAAGGCTGATATTCAATGCATTTGTCAACTGGCAATAGTCAGATAATGACTGCTTAGAAGGGATGTATGCCTCCTGCTCTCTGTCCTGCAGCAAAGCTGCTTTCACACATTCTCAGCAACTCTGCTAACCTGGAAGCACCTTTGGGCCAGTATACTGCAGATATTTTAGTGTCTACATCACTGGTGGAAATCATGGGGCTTTCCGGACATACCTCAATATATTATTTTATGTATAGTTTATTGGAAGGCTAAGACAGGAGGATCATGAGTTCAATGCCAGCCAGTTTACATAGTAAGTCTAACTCCAACGTGGTCTACATAGTAAAACCCCATCTCAAACAAACAACAAAGAAAATTAAGTCCAGAGATTTAGAGAGAATATTACTCAGGAATAAAGAAAAGGAAGGAGCTTTAACTCCCCAAACTGTGGTAATTGAGAAAGATTTCCTAGGGTTGGCTCACTAAGTCACAGGACTTTATCTGACAGCTCTTAACTTACCTAGTTGCTTCTTACTTTTGTTTGCAAAGGAGTCAGAGAAGGCTGGAAAGGAAGGGTCCAGAGTCTGCATCCTAGCATTACCCATTCTGAATAGGTCTGGGTAGGGCTGATGAAATCTAAGAAAGAAAGAAAGAAAGAAAGAAAGAAAGAAAGAAAGAAAGAAAGAAAGAAAGAAAGAAAGAAAGAAAGAAAGGAAGGGAAGGAAGGAAGGAAGGAAGGAAGGAAGAAGGGAGGGAGGGAGGGAGGAAGGAAAAGAAAAAGAGAGAGAAAGAAAGAAACAAAGAAAAAGAGAGAAAGAATGAAAAAAGAAAGTTCACTGAAAAATCAAATTTTTGGAGTTTTTTGTTTTTTGCCTTAGACAGACTCTCATTATATAGCCCAAACTGAACTTTAGGTTATATGTAGTCCACACAGGCCTTAAACTCATGGCAATCCTCTTGCCTCTGCCTCCCAAGTGCTGGAATCACACCTGGATTATATGCTGAAGATAGTTTTGCATGTTTAGTTGACAATACTTGCACATATTTATGGAGTACCACATAACATTTCAGTACAAGTGTACATTGTATAAAGATCAAACAGGGTCAGACAGTTCTCTCTTCAAACATCTATCATTTCTTTGTGCCGAAAAATATTTAAAATCTCCTTTCTTCTGGCTATATTGCAATAAACAATATCCGAGTCCCACCACTAGTTCACCCCACTGTGTTACAGAAAGAAGACATCACCTCCCATTTTGCTTGTTTTTGCAGTAGCTGATGATCAAACCCAGGGCATCGTGTACACCAGGTGAGCACTCTACCACTGAGCCACACCCACAACCCAGGGCACTTTCTTCTTAAGAAGCTCTCTCAGTAACTCCCAATCCAAGGGCCAGGCTTTCAGAAACCCTGGGGAGGTCACTGCTCCATGGGTGTCACATTTGCTCCTTCAGGCTGTAGACACATGCCCTTTGAACTGGCCGTGACTTCTGGACTGCTGTGGAGTAGTCAAAGCAGCATGACTGAAAGGAAAGAGAAGGAGGAAAAGCCAGGAGTGTGGGTGGGGCTGGCTGTGAGGGGGAAATCCCAGCTGTTTCAATTCATGGGTGGTGGCAAAAAAAGATGAAACACTTAATAAGATCAACAAAGGGGTGTGTACCCTGGCTGGGGCAGCTTCTGTCTGGGGGCGTGCATTCTCAGATGGGGTGATGTGTTTCCTCACCGTCAAGTGGTTAGTGGTGTGATTCACTCATGCCCAGGCACCCTTGCCTCCCTGGTTCTTACCAGTCCGACGTCTAATTTCTGATTGCAACCTCAGGGCTACACCGAGTTTCTAACACAGGACCATCTCTCTCTCTCTCTCTCTCTCTCTCTCTCCCTCTGTTTCTAGGTAGAATTCAACCCAATTCTAAATCCTTCAACAGTTTAAAAATATCCTGCAGGTGTAGTTTCAGCACTTAGGAGGCAGAGGCAAGAGGATTGCCATGAGTTTAAGGCCTGCCTGGACTACATAGCAACTTGAAGTTCAGTTTGGGCTATGTAATGAGAGGCTGTCTAAAGCAAAGACAAAAACCTCCAAAAAAGTTCCTTCCTTCCTTCTTTCTGAAGATAGTTCTGCATTTTTAACTGACAATATTTGCACGTATTTATGGGGTACCACATCGTGTTTCTGTACAAGTGTATATTGTATAAAGATCAAATAGGGTTAAAATGTTCTCTCTTTAAACATTTATCATCTCTTTGCGGTGAAAACATTTGCAGCCCTCATCTTCTGGAATCTCTCCAGAGTGAGTGAGTCTGCCTGGGCACCGGGTCTCTGAGGATTGAGAGGTTGCCTACCGCCTCGCTTCCTGTTCCCTCTGATGGGCTGCAGCCTCTCGGACCTCCTCCATAGCTCCCTTGAAGCTTGAATGCCAAGGGATGTCTCTGAGCTGAAGCGCCACCAGTGGCTTCCTTATCTTAGAAGCAGAAAAGCAAAGGAACGGGAGGCAACAGCAAGGCTGACTCACCACGGTGATCACAACAGTGACTCACCCATCATCTGCAGAATAGACTCCTGTAAAAATGTTAAGCCTTTCTGAAATAATCTCCATCTTCTCCAATCCTTGTGCATTTTTAAAGTTTTATAAATACCTGCCAAGAATGTAGCAGGTTCAGTAGACCTTTGCTGAGTCACTGAGACCATTGTAGAGTTAGAATACTGGACTAGCATGCTGGATTGATTGACTGACTGATTGATTGATTGAAACAGGGTCTCACTCTGTAGCCCTGACTGGCCTGGAACTTGCTGTATAGATCAGGCTGTCCTCAAACTCACTGAGATCAGCCTGGCTTTGCCTTTCACGTGCAGTGGGATTAAATGTATGTGCCACTATACCTGGCAGCATTCAGTATTGTATAAAAATATAAGGACCAGAAGATGGGCATGTCTCATAGTCACGAGCCCTCTGTCCTAGTTTGGTTTCAGTTGTGACCAAAAATGACTAAGGAAGAAAGGGTTTATTTGGTTTACAGATTATACTCTTTTCACTGAGAAAAGCCAAGGTGGGAACTCTAGGAAGGAGCTTAAGCAGAAACCATGCTGCTTACTGGCTTGCTCCCATGGCTTGTTCACGTTGCTTTCTTATACAAGCCAGTACCATCTGCCCAGGGATGGTTCTACCCACAGTGGACTTGGGCCATCCCCAGTCATTCATTAATCAAGAAAATACCCCACAAACAGGCCAATCTGATGGAGGCAATTCCTCCACTGAGGTTCCCTCTTTCCAGGTGACTCTATTTTGTATCAAGTTGACAAAAATTAACCAGCACATCCTCCTTACAGCAAAACACCAGAATTCTTGTCATTTAATGGTTTAATTCTTGTCTTTGATAATCTCTCTTTTGTGTTGCTGAGATGTAGCTCGGCAACGGAGCATGTGCAAGGCCCCGGGGTTGAGTCCTAGAATTGGGAGTGGAGGAAGCTTACATTGTGCGAAACATTACTACATAAGGTTACTTCACTCTACACAACAGGGTAAGACAGTTCCTGTTTTAAGATGAAGAAACTAAGGCTCTGAGAGATTTGGTGCTATGCTTGGAATATGCCCACCAAAACACATGTTGGAATTCAATTCCCATCATCAGCTGCTAAGAGATGATGCAGGTGGGCCTGTAAGAGGTAATTAGATGACAAGGCCATCTTGTGAATGGCGACTCTGTCGGTAGAGTCTTGGGTTTGTAGATTGATGTGTCGATGGGTTACCTCAAGAGCAGGTCTACATACCACAGTGGAAGATGCTCTGGAATTGACTTCCAGTCTTGATCTAATACTTCATAGTTACATGATACACACACACACACACACACACATATACATACATATATATATACATATATATATGTGTGTATACATATATATATATATATGAAAAAAGTTTATTCTACCTATGGTTCTGGAGGGTAGGGGGTCAAAGGGCTGATTCTGGTGAGGGCCTTTTTGCTGGTGTGAACTCTGCAGAGTGGCACAAGGCATCATATGGCAAGGAGCAGAGTCCAAATTGGCTTTTCTAACAGACCTGCTCTTGAGGTAACCCATCGACACATCAATCTACAAACCCAAGACTCCACCGACAGAGTCGCCATTCACAAGATGGCCTTGTCATCTAATTACCTCTTACAGGCCCACCTGCATCATCTCTTAGCAGCTGATGATGGGAATTGAATTCCAACATGTGTTTTGGTGGGCATATTCCAAGCATAGCACCAAATCTCTCAGAGCCTTAGTTTCTTCATCTTAAAACAGGAACTGTTTTACCCTGTTGTGTAGAGTGAAGTAACCTTATGTAGTAATGTTTCGCACAATGTAAGCTTCCTCCACTCCTGATTCTAGGGTTCCAATGTAAGCTTCCTCCACTCCTGATTCTAGGGCTCAACCCTGGGGCCTAGACATAGATGTATGCATTGATTTATTAATTATTCTTCTTATGGGTTCATGGCAGAGGACAGTTTATTCTTTGCTAATTCAATCCCTGGTCCTAGAAGGTTTCAGCCTTTGTACACTCTAATCTTCAAGATGCTACCCTGGACTGCCTCTGTACAATCTAATCATGAAGATGCTAGCTTGGACCTAGAAGGCTTTAGCCTTCGTATAATCTAATCTTCAAATCTAAACCTAGAATGTTTCACTCTTCAAGACTTACTGCTGACTGAGCTCATTCTGACTAGCTGTCTCCTGAACTCCAAACTGTAAATATATATAATGTTTATTCTGCCTATAGGGTAGGAAGTCAGAAGGCTGATTCTGGTGAAGGTCTTTTTGCTGGTAGGAACTCTGCAGAGTGACATAAGACATCATATAGTAAGAAACTTCTGACTTTATGCGTTCTCTCTAATTTCTCTCTTAGCTTATTCTGGACTGACTCTGTTCTTCTCAGCTTCTCCTTCTAAACTGTCTATCTGTGAGCTGACTGCACTCAAACTGCCTGACTAAACTAACTCTCCACTCTTTTGTCTGCTTCTGCCTCTGCTTCTACTTTGCTTTCTTCTCTGAACTCTGCCTCTACTCTTTCTTTGGTTCTCCCTCTGAGCTCTGCTTCTGCCTCCCAAGTGCTGGGACTAAAGGCATGGACCACCACTGTCCTCTGAATTGGGATTAAAAGTGTGAGGTATTGGGATTAAAGGCTTGCACTAACATTCTTTCTACCCTAGAGCATCCATGCTGCTGGATTAAAAGATTAAATGTTCCTCTACAGTGGTATGTAGTGCTTGCTCTATGCATGCATCAGGGAAGGGCCATACAACTTGTCTATGAGACAACTTGATCATGGGCTTGGGAAATGGTCATCAGAAAGCACTAAGACACCCTTTGAGAGAGCTCCAATCCCTCCCAACACACAGGTGACCGTTACTTCATACCAGCTCTTCCCTACATAGCAGTCTGATAGAATCTCAACTTTCTCTAGTTCCTTAACAAGCTTCTCAACTTTGACTCCCCAGAGACTCTAGATGGCCACATTCTGTTTCATCCTGAGTTACTGAGGTCCCAAAAGAGTATATCAGCAGCCTTGGGAACAGAATAAGAGTGTTCAGACATTCCAGTAAAGAGTAGGTGAATGAAGAAAGCAAGAGGCAGAAAGTCCAGTCAGATTTCCATAAGCATGCCAGTGCTGCCCCGAATCTCTTTGAGCTTGGGAGACTCTGCTAGGCAGGGGAAGTAACAGTGTGGTAGACACATGTGTGTGAGCACCCTCTTGGCATGGTTAAAGTGGCTGGTCCCTGACAGTGGTGCCCCAGCCCCCACAAGACATGTCTCATTGCAAAAAACAAAACATTTTTGCCTTGCCTTCTGTATCTGCTTTAGGCTCCAAAAGCCAATGTCTCAAGGATCATTTTTGATGTTTGATTTTTGTGTGTGTGCATGTGCCTGTGTGCACATGTATGCACTCTTACACATATGTTCACATGTGGAATCCAGTGGTCTGGTATTTTTTTTTTTTTGAGACAGAGTCTTTTACTGAGCCTGGAGCTTGCTGATTGGCTAGACCAGCTTCCACCAAGCTCCAAATGTCCGGCTGTCTCTTCCTCTCCAGCACTGTGTTTTTAGATGTGTTCCACTAAGATGCTGGGGATAACAAGCTCAGATCTTCATTTTACCCACTGATCCATCTCCCCAGCCTCGCTACGACCTGTTTTTGTTAACCTTTAAACTGTACATTATGATGAAGAGACAGTGTGTTTTGTGACCCTCTTAATAAACACAGAAATACACTGGCAGATTCCTCATTGGAAGACAACCAAGAAAGCATTAGTCCGGTTACGTGTCCCTGGAAGAAAGAGACAATGCCAGACTCAGAAGACCACACTTTGTTCACCTGAGTCACGGTTCAAGCCTACCATTTCTGTATTTGTTCATCTACCAAACACGTTCTGAGCCATATCGCACCCAGACAGTGTGGCTCTGAGAGATGGGATCTAATGGAGTCACCACCAAGTGTCAGGGGATGACAAAAGGAATTATCCAGAAAGACTGCATTACTGAAACCGCTTCCATCAAAAACAATTCACTTTCACATTGTTAACAAATACATTTGGTGGAGTGATGACGATCCCAGGTTCAGCATGTGCACGGGGTGTCCGCTGGTGGGTCCCTAAGTGGTTCGAGAGTGGCTAGAAACAGCTAGATTACAATTTGTACAAGAGTGGCTTAGGGACACCCAGACTGCCATTGTCAGCCCGTCAGGGAGTGTGAACTCATGACTTTGCTCTGGGATGTGATCCTTAGGGATCACAGGATCCTTCCACCTCAGTGTTTGACAACCCTGGAGCTTCAGTTTCCCAATGTTGTGGGAAGAAGGCACTTTAGACACTAAGGAGCAAAGCTACAATGTCTCCTGCATCTGTGCTCTGTCAGAGTCACGTAGAATTGCGCTCTCAGCATATAGCTAATCCAGGTAGACATGTGTTATATGTGTATTATCCACAAAGAATTCTAAAAGTAGAGTGAACATAAAGAACACAGAGTATCCCAGCGATAACTTCTATGGGATTAAATGGTGAAATGATACTTTTTTGGACACATTACATGAATAAAATATATGATGAATTTAATCTCCATTGTATCTTTTTAACATTGTAATGTGGCTACTGAAAAAGCTTGCAACGTACAGGGGCTGGAGAGATAGCTCTGTCAGCAATGTACTTGCCACACACACATGAGGACTGGAGTTTGATTCCCAGAATACGTGTGAAAACAGCCAGGCATAGTAGCACACGGTCATAATCCTAATGTTGAGGAGGCAGAACAAGTAGATGCCAGAGGCTTGCAGAGCAGTCAGGCAGGAGGACTTGGCAAACTCCAGGTGCATTCCAGACCGGTGGGGGACCCCGTCTACAAAAGATGTCTTAGAAATGATGCCCAAGGTTTGACTTACACACACACACACACACACACACACACACACACACACCTGTGTACCTGCATATACACTAAAATAAATACAAATTATATAAGTATCGCATCTTACAAATATAACGCCTAGCTGTTGAACTCAAGGAGACAGTGACTCTATCTGGTTTTGCTGATTGAGTCCCTGGAATCTGGCTTGATCCCCAAGCCTGAAAAGCACTCAACAAACTTCTGATGCCTGAGTGGGAAACACGACTGAAGAAATGAACAAGAGCTATTTCGTCTCTCATGAGAATCAGTTCTACCCTTTTGTTACATTAGCCCAAAGTCTTAGAGGGAAGTGAGAGGTCTGAAGCACCCCACTTCTCACACCGGAGACCCAGCTCTGACCTCCTCAGGCCAGACCTGCCCACTTGGTCACCTCACTTTGGCATGCAGAAGGAACCTTACCATCTGCAAAACAGAAGCCCCGTAAGATGGCAATTCCCAAGTTTTTGTCGCCTCACTTTTTCAGGCAGAAACCTGGAAGTTTCTTTTGACTTCTCTCTTTTTCTGCTCCCCATTATCACTGTCACCCCAAACCGCTCAACCAAGAAGCAATTCTATTGACTCAATTGCAAAATACACCTAAATGTCTATATATGTTTTCTGCTGTCACCGGCCCCACTTCTATATAAGCTACCTATACATCTCACCTGACCTTGTGTTCTTTCTGGTCCAGGTACTGTTGACATCACATCAGAAACTCTATGGGCTGTTGTTATCCTAAATGAAGAAAAACAGGATGCCCGATGCAGTTTACTGTAAGATGATATGATGATTTTTACCTGTGTTTCGCAACTGCCTCAATACAGAGCACACAGGTGATGAGGAACCGGCTGGAGAGCTGGCTCAGCAGTTGAAAGCACTGGCTGCTCTTCAAGAGTACTTAGGTTCAGTTCTCAGCACCTACACAGTGGCTCATAACAGTTTACAGCTCCAGTTCCAGGGAATCCAATGCCTTCTTCTGGCTTCCATAAACACCTGACAAGCATATGATACACAGACATACATGTAGGCAAAATACCCCATACAAAAATAATAATAAAATTAAAACAATGAGATGAAAAGCATTTGGAGCATTCTTCTAAATACACACCTGCCTCCTGGAAGGTCTTCATTAGGTGGTGTAGTCAGCAATCCACTCCGTGTATGCAGCTCTCCAAAGATTTGGGGTCAAGAGACGGGCAAGATTAGGCTTTGCTCCCCTTCGCTCTGGGCGAATGGGGATGTTATCTATAGCAGGCACTGCCTCACTCCATCGGGCTCTTTCAGCTAGGTTCCTTTCGCAACTTCATCTAGGGTATTCCTTATTTCAGAGGTAAAATATAGACAGCCCTTGCCTCTTACTTGAAACCTGCAAAACATAAAAAACTAGCCTTCGTCTGAAGGATCACTGAAAAAAATAGAATCGAAATTCTTTATGGAACTAAATAGCAAGCGCGCTTTGCTGATTTGGGTACTTAGTGAGCTTGTACTGCTGTAGAGTTGCAGGGAACGGTGACTCCCCTTATTAGAAGTGGAGGGGGCCACTCAGAGCCTGAGCCTTTCCCGTGGGACCTAGGCCAGTTCCTGTGCATAAAGGGGAAAGCAGGCACCACCTCCAAAGTCCACCTTGCAATTAGGTAAGTAAACCTACAATTTCATGTCCTCCGTCTCTCTGCTCCTGAGTTTTACCAAAAGATCCCCCTCTCTCTCCTAAGTCCTCCATGTCATCTGTGACTACAGTGTCTACCTGGTCACTCATATCCGTCACCAGCGTTTATACAAGCCTTCAAATGTTTCGTAGACCAATAGACACGACGGGAGCAGGTTTGCGTCACTGTGCCCCCCCATGGGACCCCAGCTTTCCAGAACGCTGCCCCTCTCACACCTTTCCCGGTCCTACACTTTTAAATCATGCTGCATAACACACAGCCGAAGTCATTTCCTAACAGCTTATCCGCGCACTGTTCTAAACGTCAGCTACCAACAGTGTTGGAGGCGTCAGGCCGTGGGAGAGGTGGTGCTAGGGACGATGATATGACTCAGGGCAACTCTGTACAGCTGCGGACGCTGCACTCTCCCTGATTTGCAATGTCACGGGCTTCCAGAAGAAAACCTTGGCTCTTGTTACCCGTTCAGCTTAGGGATGTCTCTACTTATTTTCATCTGAACCTTGCTCATCACAACAGGGCCAGTTCAAGACCTTCCTAATCAACCTGCCTACGAACTCGCTGCGTCAGCCCTCTATACACCGTTCGTTTGGGCCCTGTTCTCTTATTTTATTTTTTTAAATGTAATTACCTTCTTGCTTGGAAGAATCTTATAATCCGAATTAGATATAAGCATAAAAACATACCTTGAGGGGTGGTGTTCTTCCTTACTGTGTGGTACGATAGGATGATAATTTTGATTCATTGGTTAACCAATATAGAAATCAGCTATTTGACTGGGGCCGTAGTCCCGTTAGCAGAGTGCTTGCTTAGCATGCATGGAACCTTAGGTTCAATTTTCAGCAACTGGGAGGTGAAGTCAAGAGAAACAGAAGTTTAAAGTCGTCTTCAGCTGTCTGGCAAGATCAAGATCAGCCTAGTCTATATAAGACACAGACTTGAAGAAAGAAAGAAACAAACAAACAAGCTTGCTGTTTAAAAGATTGGTTCTCTTGGTGAAAATCATATAGGAGGAAAGTAGACTGTCATGGATAACATACCAAATTACCCAATTGAATTTCCATATTGAATCTTTAAACTTTTAATGAGAAGATATTTAATACCTGTTTCCCACATTGATATTGTTGTTTGCAAACTCTTACTTGTAAGATAGGACCCATGCTTAACATCAAATAATTTGTTTTTATTTTCTCATTTAGGTGATACCGGGCATCAAACCCAGGGCTACTCACACCTACTCCCGAGTCCTGAAGTTGGGCTTGATATTTTGCTTTTTGTTATTACACATTGTGCTGATGACACTGAGTAAACAGCAAGGGCCTGCTTTTTAAAAAAAAAAAAAATTAGGATATTTTCCATACTTCAGTGGTTGGTTTTCTTGCCTGACTTCACTACTGCAGCCTGACTTACTCAAAAGCAGGATTCTGTTGGTCCGGTGCTGCATCAGAGGTGCGCAGACAAGCCTGCTGCCCAGTGTGTGGGAGAAAATCAATGATTGTGATGGATAACCGGAGGGGGAGGCCAAGGAGGGAGGGATAAAGAGGTGGGCGAGAGGCAGAGATTTCTTCTGACCTGCAGTGTTAGAAATTGCCTTCAGGAACTAGCGTTTGATCGGAATCCTGAAGGCTAAGGGAGATTTAATGAGTGGAATGATATAAGAGCAATCCCAGAGCCAGCAAACATCCTGAGCCAAAAACGCAGTGGGCCAGAAGAGTTGCTTGAAAGATGGCAAGATATGGAGCGATAGGCATACCACTGATGGCTGAAAATGTGTTTGACATTCTCCTGTGTCTAATAAAAACATGATAAGCTCCTTGGAGATGTGGCCAGCTCATGGTTGTGTTTCTAGAAACTTCCATAGTTCCTGCCACACTGAGGTAATGGAGGAACAGCCCAAGAGGAGGGCTAGCCCTGGGCCACATCTCTGACGTCACCTTCTCACAGCCTTTTCTGACCTTTTCCATCACATTCTATTGGTAATCATGGTGTTTCTTAAACACAACTCAGCCTCGGTGTTGACTCTCCTGTTCACCCAAACCTTCTCAGAAACCTTCCCCCTCTGCCTTAAACATACCAACCTGAGACCTTGGCACATCTCTCAGGTCAAGAAAATTCCATTTATCTTCATGAATCTTGATCCTTCCCTTCCTCTAAATCTCTTAAATCTCAGCTCAAAATCTCCTCCTCTTCCCTGAGAAGCTATCCCTGCTGGCGGGCGTTACTCTCATTCTGTCACTCAGTCCCTCTAAGCTGCTTTACTGCTATGGCCCCCAGTCCCCAACCCCCAACCCCCAAGCCCCACCCTCCACCCTCTGCTCTCCACCCCACCCGCACCCAGTGCTGGGCATGAAACCTAAGGGCTTCATGTATTAGGCAAGCATTATTCCTCTGAATCACACCGTCAGCCTCCGCTTACCTTTCTACACAGCGTGTACCACCACCTGATATTGTTACACAGTTGTTTGTTGTTATCTGGTCCCTTGGCACATACTTTTCTAGAAAGTCCTATTTCGTTTTCAGCTCCTCATATAGTTCTGAAGGCATTTTTCATTTCCTCCTACTTATCTGAGGCTGATCATAGCTTTTGACCGACATATAAACAACTCTCAATAAGTATTAGTTGAGTGAATAAGTAACTGAGAATGCCCTGGGATTGAAAGCTTCTTCCAGTCGTGCTCCAACAAGCCTTTCTTTTTGTATTTTGGTTTTTCAAGACAGAGTTTCTCTGTGTGGCCCTGGCTGTCCTGGAACCCTCTTTGTAGACCACTCTGGGCTTAGATTTAGAGATCTGCCTACCTCTGCCTCCCGAGTAAGGGAATTAAAAACGTGGGCCACCACGCCTAACCCAACATGCTTTTCTGGTAACCAGGCCTTAGAAACTTACAGGTGGAAAAGACAGCAATTAGAATTGTTTCATCTGAGCAAGGCATTTTACACAATATGAGGTCTAGACAGGTAAATGTCAAATCGACCAAATCATCATACAACTGAAGACAAAAGAGACAGAATTCAAAAACAGTCTTCCAAGGCCTACTCCAAACCTAGCCCAACCCACATTTTCTAGCCCCAGCTCTCCAAAGAGGGAAGTTCAAAAGCTTTCCACACAATGATTATGACCTGGGTGGGGCCTTCCATTATCCTGTGCCCCCACCTGAGGACAGCTGACAGCGCTGCCTGTTGTCTTTCTGCCCTTACTTAGCTGTGGACTCTGCTGTCTCTGACCCCGGAAGCCCCACACATGCTCTCATTATGTCTAGGCTCACTATTTGCTGTGATCTATTTATGCTTTAACACTTTGATGAAGGGTCTGCGCCTCTGTGAGGCCTGCCATTACTGTCTCACTTCATGTGTCCAGGAAAAAATTACTTCACTTTATCTACATGAATTTTAGTATTGGGCTTGCCTCATTGACTGACAGATGTGATAAATGTTGTCAGTCTTTATAGCCCCTTTTCTAGTTGGGGGTGGGAATGTTTTATTACCCTGATTACAATAGCAGGAGACACAGCAGAGAGATTCTCTTTTTTTCTCTCCTGTTGGTGGCTAGGGCATAGGCTCAGATCCCAAACTGAAAACTGAAGATTCTTATGAGACCATGCTGTGCCCCTGGTGAGGGGGGGGTGGAGCAGAGGGAGAGAAAGAGGGTGTAAGTGTCCATTTCCCTTTCTGTGCTTTAAGTCTCCCTTTCCCTGTTATTTACTCTTTCTTGGCTATTATAACACCAAAAATAAGAGCTAGCAGTTCACCCTGGTTGTTGATAAAACCCAATCAACCAAATTCATTTCCATCCTTGTGGGCAAAGCGGATTATCCAATCCCTATACCAAAAGGAGCACATGAACACCTTAAGGCAAGATGGAGAATAGGGAGAGTCACTGGAAGAGGGGACCTTAAGCGCAAATAAGAATCCACACTCCCCTTAGAGTTGGTGGTACCCAGCTCTGGGACACTCTCTCTACCCAAGAAGTCAGTAACATTTGCCAACAAACTTTCACTGTGTGCTGACCCGTCTTTTCTTTTAGTTCTTTAACTGACAAACGAAAAGGAGCCACCTGACATCTGGTATCACTTGCCTCAACTTTTCACTTTTGATGGTGTCCTGGTGCTCGTGGGAGGGCAGGGATTTACTTGTGACAGCAGTGTCCTGGGTACCCAACATGAAGGCGTTTACAGAAGTTAGAAGTTGACATGTTATTTTAAAAGAAGACATAATTCTTCTTACTTCTTGGCCCTCAATGCCAGACCAAATCTTTTAGTTGCTGAAACTCTCCATTTCTTCCTAGTGAATTCTAGATCTATTTAAAACAGTCATTGTTGATTTCTTGTTTACAGTCAAGAAGCCACTTGCACTCAATGGTTCCTGGGCCAGCATAGGGCCAAGTAGCAGGTGCAGGGTCACTGTGAGCAGATGGAAAAGACAAACACAGTTGGAAAGGAGACAAGCTGGAGTAAACCAGCTAACCTAAGCAGAGGCTAGACTGCTGTGTGCTTTTCAATTGGACATGTGGATAATGGAACCGTGTGGCAAGTGGAAACTTGACAGAATTAACTGAGGAAATGGGAGATTCCTGGACATTCACACAACTTGAATCTAATATCTCCAAGTGATTTCCAAAAGGCTAGCTTCTGAGAACAATCTGGTTAATTGGAAGAGGAGCTCACAGAAGTGGAAGCATTGGATGAGTCCGAATGACCAGAATTCCATCAGCAGCTTGTATTTTAAGTGGAAAACTATGCTGAGGAATGGCCTGACCAGTGTATTGTTTACAAAAAGAAATTTGATCTTTCATTAAAAAAAAAAATCAGTGTCCCCCCCAAACACATCTGAATAACCTTCAGCTTCCCAGAGAAAATATCATAACCAATTTTATTCAGTGAAAACATCAATGTTTCTCATATTGATCTAATTTTAAAATCAACATAAAAATTAAACATACTCAGACTAAAGACATTCCATTCAATTGTGACTACCTCTGAATATCCTCGATGAGGACTTGATTTTAATAATCAAGAAAGAGAATGTTTGCTCAGAGATATGTGGGAGACACATAAGGGTCAGACTCTGATCACGTGACCAGAGTGTTGCAAGTATTATCAATACTATGTCTCATTAGTGAGCTAATTAAGAAAAATGTTTTGTGTTGAAAACTTTAGGAGAGATTGCACCGTAGTAATAGATGGGCACCAGGCCAGCCATGCTGTAAGCCTCTGAATTCTTCTATTGTGTTCAGTACACTTCTCATAGCCAGGACCAGCTGCTTCCAAATACATGTACACACCTGTGTGTGACAGCACCTACCACTGTGGTGGCCATATAGTTAATGCTTCATAAATATTTTAAGTGAATACATGAAGTCCAAAATTTGAAATGTAACTTTAACCCATTACTGATTACAAAAATACTACAGGCAATTACAGCATATCTGGAAGCCCGGGTAGGGTGACCAAGCATCTCTTATGTGACAGACACTTGGCAACCCACAGTGACAGCTGTCATTATACCTCATTTCTAGATGTGAAAACCAAGGCTCAGAGTATAATAGTATGCTTGGCAGCTATGCAAAGAAGATAAGGAGGCATTTTCATACGAGCAAACCCTGCCAGACCTCAGGAGAGGGAACCACCATCCTAGCCAGAGCCATCCTCGACAACATTGGAACCCCAAGCCTCTGAGCTCAGGTGTATTTATTCTTTCAGAACTCCTCAGATATTCTACTGATAGCACATGCACAAATAATACGGAACACCAAGACCTAGGGTAGCCCCTCACCCAACAGTGCATAAAACCATTTTAAATATAAATAAAAACAAACTTCCCCAACATCAGAGAGATCAATCACAGGATGCAGAAGAGGGAGACTCTATCCTTGAACTTAGATCTTTATCACTACAGCAGCTCCCTGGCCTATTCTGTTTCACCAAGTGTCTTAACGAGGAGCCCAAGAAACCCAAGGAATGCATATTGGAAATGTTTATGTGGAGAGGCTCTGAGTTTTTCATCAGATTCTCAAGATGGCTCACAGCCTTCAGAAGGCAAAGACATAGGCTGTTTGCCTAGTGCCTTGGAGAAGAAGGGTAAGGAGAGGCGGCAGCAGAGAAAGGCAGCCTGCAGAGCTTGCTCACACGCAGCATTCCTCCAAGCTGATATGCCTAGACCGGGCTGGTCTAGAATCTTACCATCAGAGATAAAAAAAAAAAAAAAGTCAAGTCCCAAATCCTACTTACTTTTCAAGGTATGTATGTACAGTTACATTCAACGATGAGAAACTTGAAATACTAGTGTGTGAGTATGTATATACGTTTTGGGGGTGTGGTGTTAGAGAGGCCAGCAGGACAGAACTGGACCTGATTACAATCTCTGTAGCACTTGGCACTGAGCTGTGCTGTAATGTGGAGGGTGAAACCAGCAGAGCTGAGACTCCAGGAGTAGTGTCAGAAGCATCACCGATGAGTTAAGTACTATATTCACTTTGATCTGGATTTCTAGGTCACCAGCCTTCCTGGGTAGAAGACAGAGGGCGATTGAGAATTCTGTTCTTATTCATTGAACAGTATTTCTAGAATGTCTGCTGCTATCACTAGGCATGATGGTGGACTTCATATGTGTGTATGTTACACACACATGTAATCACCACTCGGCATGACAAGTCCTACAATAGTCACATGCTAAAGTGCTTCAGGAACACCTAGAGGCAAGAGGGCTTGTGCCTTGGGGAATGAGAAGCAGTTCATCTGGAGGTGACTTGGCAGTTCAATTACATAAATACTGGACGGAGCATCAGGCCCTGCATTGGCTTGGGGGCAGAAAGTGTTTAGACTCAGACTATCATCAAAATTTTCTGTGAATAAGCCCAAAGCTGGGCCCAAAGGCTAGAAAGTAATAAGATGGCAACCTGCCACATGCAACAAAAGCAATGCATCTAGAATTCAGAGCAGCATGGTCCTGGAAATAAGCATGTTGTAGGGAAAGAGATGTCTGAATAAGGAAGATGTGCAGAGTGGACATCATCCCCCAACAAAACAACAGAGTATGATATTTATAGGGCATCTGCTGGGAAGCAAGCACTGTGTCTCATGCTTCAGAGACATTCTCTCGCTGAGCAAGCCTTTGAGGTAAGTACTATTACTATAGCTTGTCTATTCTTGGATACATATTTTTCTCAGAGTTTAATAGCTGTGAAATTGGGATGTATGATTTGCAAAATGCCTCCTTAAATCTTCTTCCTGATTGTGTTTGCTTAGTCCTTTGCAATTCGGATTTTTCAATTGATCGTGTCATTCAATTTGACCAACAGGGATATAGCAAGCAAAGGTTTGAAGACTGCATAATGATGTTTGTCTTCTTTGTTGTGTTGGAAGCTCTGGAACCACTGTATGAGCATGTTCAAACCAGACTGTTGGAATGGCCATGTGGAAAACAGAAGGACTTCAGCAAATAGTCTGCTAATTATCAAACAGGTAGAGTGAAATCATCCCTGAACATCTATCCCCAGAAAAGCCTGTCTTATAGTATCTGCTGGAGTTAGCCCAGGAAAGACCAGGGAAGGAACCATTTAGCTGAATCCAGCCCAAGAAATAACCTACTGAATGAGGAAGTAATAAATGACGATCGTTTTAAGAAACTAAGTTCTGGTGTGATTTGTTAGACAGCTAAGGCTAATTGATACAGTGTGTCTTCTGACTGATAGTGTGTGGCATTTAAAAATGAGCAGCACTTTTTTTTTAGTCAGGGTTGCATAAAACAATAGTACCTCTTAAAATTGTGATTTAGATGTGATGCGATGCAGTTTTAGAATCACTTAGCTGACTAAAAATAAAAAACTAAGGATTTGAGAGTTGCTTACCTTAAGCCTATAAGTAAGCCAAAGATTTTTAAGTAGTCTGATATTAAACTCTAGTTCCTTTAGCCCATACCTTAGCCCATACAAAGTTCCATCTAGTGGCGGAGGGGAAAGGCAACCAAACTAGTTGCCAGGAAAGCAGGGATAGGTAACAATGTGTCCATTAAATGACCTTGCAAAGGGTTAGAAAGATCAAGGATTTATAACCTCTTTTTTCACATTGACTAATTAAAATCTTCACATCACCCCAAGATAAGGAAGTAAAGTGCTGTGGGGTACAGGGTGAGAGTTGGAAAGCCTGGCCTAATGGACAGCTTTGTGTTGGTGCAGAAATGCAATTCCTGAGCATGAAGGGTAGTTAGGAGTTGGTGGACTCTGACCAAGGTGGAGAAGAAAGATATCAGGGAGGTTTTTTTCCAAGCAGCTGCAACAGAGCTCTCCCACACAAAGTGCATGAAGACCATGGGTCAAATGCATTTAAAAAACTAAAAGGGTGTGGAGGAAGGCATGACTATGGCTTCATTAGGGCCACAGAGGCCCACGTGATAGCTACCAGAAGCTATAAAACAAGCTCAAGAGACTGTCCGGAAGTCCAAGCAGTGGCACAAAAATGGTACAAGAGGATTTGCCAACTAGAGGGGCCAGTGAGGTGGCTCAGTGGGTAAAGACATTTGCTGGCAAGCAAATATCAAGCCTGATAACCTGAGTTATCCCTGGAACCCACACATTAGAAGGGGAGAATCCACTTCCCCAAATTGTCTGCTGACCTCCATACAGAAGCTGTGGCTGTGCGTGTGTGTGTGTGTGTGTGTGTGTGTGTGTGTGTGTGTGTGTGCGTGCGTGTGTGCACATGCACAAACAAATGTAAAAAGACTTCAAAAATTAAAAGAAGATAGAAAGATTTGTCAACTGGATTAGATTAGTTTATATAGCTTAGTTTGGGGGGTGACTAATAGAAGCTCCCGGTAAAACTTAGGAAGGGGCCCTAGCAATGTACTCACATAGTTCAAGGTTCTTGGGATTAATTTTACAAAAGACAATTTAGCTTCTATCAGTTCAGAGAGGCGACACCGTTCCTCCAGCTAGTCCCCGGCTTGGGGTGCTGCAGTCATCTTTGAAAGCCAGCTAACGGGAGCTGGTGTTGCACACACACCTTGTGGGTTTGAGGAGCTACATTTATGGGATTTGCATTAACAGGAATGATTTCAGTACTATTTCACCCACTCTGCCAACTCATCTAGCATCCTGGCAGGAGGTTAAAGGTCTAGGGCTATCCCTCCAAGTTAACCTGTCATAAGGCATCTGAAAGCATGTGGTAAAAGGAAGAGAACAGGGAATGAAACGTGCATAGCCAGAAAGTCTAGTATGGAAAGGTCTCCCAATCGGCACTTATTTAAGACAGAAGATAAAAGATTTGGTTCTAACCCACATCTATTCAAAAAACTCTCAATTAAAAATTAATTAAAAAGAATTAATTAAAAAATAATCAAAAAATTCTAAGCTGGTAAAGTGGCTTATCTAACACGGACACACATACCTTCAAGCCTGACAGCTTGCGTTTACTCCTGAAACCCATGTAGTAGAAGTAGAGAAGCGACTCCTAGAGCTTGTCCTCTGACTTTCACACGTGCATGTCGTGATCCTGTCTCCCACGCAAAATAAAATGAAAAGAAGAAGAAGAAGAAGAAGAAGAGGAGGAGGAGGAGGAGGAGGAGGAGGAGGAGGAGGAGGAGAAGAAGAAAAGGAAGTGAAAGAGAGAGAGAAATAAAGAAAGGAAGGAAGGAAGGAAGGAAGGAAGGAAGGAAGAAAGAAAGAAAGAAAATAAAGTTCCATCAAGGACTGAGGATTTGACTCAGTGGTAAAGCAAGCACTTAAAGCTGAGTTTGTCCCAGTCACCATGACTTTGATCTCTCTCTCTCTGACACACACACACACACACACACACACACACACATACACACTGTGGATCGAGAGGCAGAGAGAGGGAAAAAAATGTAAGAGGAAAACTTAGGCTTTTCTCTCCATGTTAAAAATCTATCATTCTGGTCTAATCTTGGGCAAAGAATTAGGCAAGTATCAACAGAATGTTTTATAAAATACTTGACTAGTGTCCTTCAAAGTTGATATGGTCCTAATAAAAATAATCTCGACAAGAATTGTGGCACATGCTTGATATTCTCAGCACTAGGGAGACAGAGGCAGTGCATCTCCATGAGTTTGAGGCCAGCCTGGTCTATAGAGAAAATAGTAAGTCCCAGGCCAGCTAGAATTACATAGCAAGACTATGTCTCCAAAACAAAACAGAAACAAACAACAACGTAATCTGAAAGACTGTCACAGCCAGAAGGAGACTAAAGAGAGATGACAATTAGATATAATATGTTGTCTCGATTGGTACCCTAGAGCAGAAGGAGGATATGAGTAAAACTTGAGGAAATCTGGGCACTGGATAGGTTGTAGGCATAGTGATGTGTTGAAACTGGTTTCCTAATAGAAATAAATGTGTCATACTACTGTAAAGTCTCAGTCAGAATAGAAACTGTGTAAAGGGTTTATGGGAACTCTGCAATTTTTTCTATAATTTAAAAAACTGTTCTAAAAAGTTAAAACCCATTTTTAAAAAAAAACCTCTTAAGAAATCGGTGATAATATGAAGAAACTGAGATAGTATGAAGGCAAAAATATAGGAGGAAAAGTTATTCAGGTTAGGATAGAATTTTTAAAAAAATTTTTTATTTTTATGTACATTGATTTTTTTGCCTATATGTATGTCTGTGTGAGGGAGTCAGATCCCCTGGAACTGGGGTTACAGACAGTTGTGAGCTGACACGAGGATGCTGGGAATTGAACCCAGGCGCTCTCAACCACTGAGCCATCTCACCAGCCCTAGGGGATAGAATTTTTAAATTTTAGGTTCTTTTTCTAGACTTTGTAAAATTTATCGCACACTTATGTGAGACTTTTTTGCCTCTTTCCCTACTGCTTGAGGTCCAAATAAAGAAGTATTTCCTTTTTGTTGGTTGGTTTGCTTTGATTTTTCTGTTTTGTTTTGCTTTTGAGATAGGGTCTCTCTGTGTAGCCTTGGCTGGTACGAAACTCGCCATGCGGACTAGGCCACAACTCATATTCCCCTGCCTCTGCCTCCCAAGTGCTCCCAAGGTGTGACCTCCATGCCTGGCAAGTATTCACTTTTATATTCAACATTATATTTTCAATTTTCTTAAAGAGGTTTCCAAAATTGTATAAGATTCCAGATTCTCAAAACCCACATGCATCATTGATTGGCACAGATCCTGCATGAATAGTTGGAAAAAACTAAACAACTGACTACTCTCATGCACAAATGCTATGCCATGCCAAACACAGAGTCATGGGAAGAGATGGGACAGCTTCTGAGGGTTCATGGGTGTGCTGGCTAGTTTTCTGTCAACATGACACAAGTTAGAGTTATCCAAAAGAAGGGAACCTCAATTGGAGAAAATGCCTCCTTTAAGATCCAGTTGTAAGGTATTTTCTTAATTAGTGATTGATGGGGGAGGGCCCAGCCCATCGTGGGTGGTGCCATCCCTGGGCTGGTGCTCCTGGGTTCTATAGGAAAGCAGGCTGAGCAAGCCACAAGGAACAAGCCAGTAAGCAGCACCCCTTTATTGCCTCTCCATCAGCTCCTGCTTCCAGGTTCCTGCCCTGTTTGAGTTCCCATCCTGACTTCCTTAAGTGATGATCTAACATGTGGAAGTATATACCAAATAAACCTTCCCTCCCCAACTTGCTTTTGGTCATGGTGTTTCATCATAGTAATAGTTAACCCTAATTAAGACAATGGAATTTAGGTATTTGTAGCTTCATGAAAGAGGGGGATATGCTCCTATACACATCTATGACACAGATGTAGCCTTAAAAAAGATTAAGCATCAAATATTTAGTCACTGATGCCAGCCTATCCTTTAACCACACAATTGCCAAGGTCTGGATTAAAAGCACATAGGATATTACTAATCAATGTGGTTCTACTCCAGGAGACCATGCTAAAAAGCACGACCTGTAGCTCAATGATAATCACAACATTGCAGCTGATGATCATAATGAAACTTTAGACACGAGACCATTGTCAATCTGCCAACCAGCCTGTTCCCCCAGAGAACTCCAGGAGACTGATCAATTCATTTTAGACAGATTTGAATATAGCTGAAATTAGTCACATTTTTGAAAAATCAGGTCAAAATGTAATTAATGGAGGTTAGGGAAACTGAAGAGAGTCCCAAGCTTCCACAGAGAAATCTGCCAATTGACTCTTCTAAGCTTGGCTGTACAGATTGTAAATCCCCTGCATTCAAGGTGTGGTGGTCTAAATAAGAACAGCGCCTAGGCTCAAAGTATGATCATTAGGGAGTGTGCTACTTGACAGGGGTTTAGGAAGTGTGGTCTTGTTGGAGGAAGTGTGTCATTGGTGGTAGGCTTTGGGATTTCAAATGCTCAAGCCAGACCCAGTGTCTCTCTCTCTCTCTCTCTTCCTGCTGCCTGTCGACCTGGATGTAGAACTCTCGGCTACCTCTCCAGCACCATGTCCACCTGTGTGCTGCCATCCTTCCTGCCATGATGACAATGAATTAAATCTCTGAACCTGTAAGCAAGCCCTAAATAAATGCTTTCCTTTACAAGAGTTACCTTGGTCATGGTGTCTCTGCCCAGCAATAGAACACTGACTAAGACACAGGGCTTGGGCACAAAATGAGATACCCAGTTTGGAGAAGAATGTCTTATTGTGGGAAGAGATGAGGCAAAGGGAACCACTGCCAACTGCCAACATGAAATCACGTGTGCCCCCTTCATGTGCTAGAGAATCTCAGAATACGGTCTTATTTTTAAAATGGTATCTTTATGGAGACTATCAAGTTAGAAATTATGTTCTTTGGTTGGGCACTGATGCGGTATAACTGGCGCCCTTATAACAAGCGGGAGATTTAGACCGCACAGTGCAAAGGAGGATTGGGTGAAGAGACACGAGGGAGGAGGCATGAAAGGCCCCAGGCAGACAGATGTTTGCAAGCCCAAGAGAGACCTGGAGCAGGTCCACTCTTTGCAGAGCTCAGAGGAACAAATCTTGCTGATGCCTTACTTTTGTATATCTAATCACCACAATTGTGGACTACGCATTTCTGGTTTCTGGTATTTGGTTGCACAACTCAGGAAAGGACTGTACAACAGAACCTAGAAAATGCCCGAGGAAGCCCTGAGCCGAAGACTAGTTAGTTAGACAATAAGGAAAAGGATAGGATAAAATGGGTGAAATTATGAGCGGACAGACTCCGAGAGAGAAGCAAGGATTAGCCAGGTGAAAAATGAATAAAAGCGATTAGAAACAGGAGAGTGTAGATCTGAAGACACAAATCTCAAGGGTCTACCAGATCCAGTTGCTATAGAAGCTATTGGTGGGAGGGTTGCCTCCCATCAGCATTGTACAAGAAGCCTAGCACGCCATGGAAGGAAGGCCGAGACACCCAGGAAAAGTCCTCACTCCTCGATGAGTCAACTTGAGTGTACTTGCGACTGGAGGGGACAAATGTCACCCTTCAAGAGTGTAGGCCTTAGTTTTTGTGAAGCCTGTGTTCCAGAAGCAGACAATCTTGAATTCTAAGAACAGTCTTGCCCTTAACTAGCCCTCAACATCTGTGCTTCAGATTTTCTCCTCTACAAACGAGGGACAATGGTAGTGCCACCCTGCAGGGCTATAATAAGCATTATATAGAGCTTATTAGCAGCATCACCTAGCAAACGATATGCTGTTACAAGTGCTTATTGTGGCAATAATTCTTGTCTCACATTTATAGCAATACTAGAAAACCTTCTACCTAACGCTAGGCACTAACACTACTGTAACTGGATGACTGGCCATGGGTAATAGGGAACATAGCACTCTGCAGGTGAGCCAGTGAACAACTATGTTGACCTTTTTTCTTCAAAATGTTAGCATGATCTGTATCACAGTTTAGCCACATTGACCAGTTCTGGACACTGACCAACAGGGTTCATTCTTAGTGTTTGACCTTTTTATAGATTGTTTTAAAGCTTTGGAATATATAAAAATTTTTATTACATTTGAGGAGGATACATGTGCTCATGGTGCAGGTGTGGAAGTGGGACTCACAATATGTTCTGAGGATTGAGGATTGCTCTCAGACCACCAGGCTCGACATGCACGGGCCTTTTACCCAATGAGCCATCTTGCTGGCCTTGCACTAGCTTTTGGAAGCCCCAAAAAAGTCATCTCCAGGGACGTGTCAAGTTTGTAGAGCAAGAACTTGGCAGGTGGACATCGTCCTTGAGCAATTCCTAGTTTGCTTTCTGCTCTAACCATCCTAAGGCCTGGGTTGTCCAGAGATGTCAGGACATTACAGCCAGGGCATTGTGGAAGTTTAGTCTTCCTAGCCAAGGACTATGGTGAAACCTGGTGTGGGGACTGTGGTGAAACTGGATTAAAGGGAGTCATGTATAGCTAAAGAAAGATGGAAAGTCTTCGGCCGCCATGGTCCCTTGAAACAGGCCATCTCAATAGGTCAGCTGGTTAGGATGTTGAGGAAAGAGGAACTAAAGGGCACCTACAACATTCCAAAGCATCAGAGTTGAGACACAAGATTTACCCTTTGCCCTTCCTAAGATTCGTTGTAAAACTAAGGGCAGTTTGGGTGACTGTAGTGGCTTTTGCTTGCTAACAGCCAAGCTATCTGGGACCAGAGGAAACCACGCCTACCGCGCGGCCTTAGGGAGAGGCGGGGTTGGCTGGACTGGGAGGGGCCTGAAGGGGATGAAATGTGTTTTGAGGGGCGGGGCGAGCAAACAAGGGGGCGGGTCCGGGGAAGAAGCTGGAGCTGATGGGCGGGGCCTGGGGAGGCGGGTCTGAGGAGGAGGAGCAGGCCAGACAGGGCGGGGCTTGAGAGGCGGGAATGGCGCTGGTGAGGCGGGGCCTAAGAGGAGCGGCAGGTCTGAGAGGGCGGGGCAGACTAAACCTGAGCGACAAGGAGGGGCGGAGCTGGCGAGGGGGAGAGGGCGCGCTAGGAGATGGGGCGGGGAGGGGCCTGTGGACGGGGCGGGGCGGCGCGGCGCGGCGCGGCACGCGCACTACCATCAACCCGGCCCTGCTGCTGCAACACCGGTGGCGCAGCCAAGAGAGCAGCTGTGGCCGCGACTCCTTAAATAGCATCGCGACCCAGCGCGGGGCAGTTCGTGGACTGCAGTGACAGCCGCCTGCGGAGCGGCCCGGGCAGCGGAGGAGGTGAGTGCGCCAGCCGCGAGGGGCCGCGTGTCGGCTAGGGCGACCTCAGCCGGGCGGAGACTCGAGAGCCGGCGGCTCTGCGGGACGTTCCGCTTTTCCGGCCTGAGCTCCACGGCCTCGTTTCTCTCCGCTTCGGCAGGCTCCGGAGCCACCCGGGCGGCCGCCGCTTCCGGTGCCGGAGCTGGGGTTCCCCGCGGGCCGTGCGCGCAGGGCTGGTGCAGCGCGGAATCGGGACGCGCCTCGCCGCACCGGTCCCTGGCTAGCGCGGCGACGGGGACCAGCCCTGCCCGGCTCAGGTGCCCAGAGGTCGTGCTGCCGGCTGGGGACCCTGGCGTCTCCGCCACCACATCCCTCGTGCCCCAGAGGCAGGGCTGGCGGGGCGCGCTCGCACCGCGCGTGGAGCCGGACTGTCCCGGAGCCGCTCTGTGACGTGCCCCTGCGCCGAGCGTTCGAGGAGGGTCAGAGGCAGCGCCCGATGTCATAAGTAGAAATTCTCGCGGTGTCTCCAACAGGAGCGCCCACAGCCACTGCACACCGCCGTGATGGAGTCATTGATTTAAGGCAGTCTGGCTTTAATTTTTTTTTTTTTTTAATTAGGGAGCAAAAAATGGTTTTTATTGCCTTGAAGCGTAGACAGCGAATGCTGATAGAGGACTTGAAAGAACATGTGGATTAGAATCTAGGGACAGAAGGTCCAGCTAATCTATGGAGTGTTATGCCAGAGCTTGCTGACCATCTTTCCACTCCACCCAAGCTCTTGGTTATGGAGCCTAGTTAAAAATGGCCAGTATGAAAATGCCCTGCAGAGACATTTCAGCTCTTCTTGGAACGTGAGTATCCATCTGTACTCTTCCCTTTAGGACCGACATTTGATTATGTTTCTGGTACACATATCAAATCTGTGGTTATCCCAATAAAAATTATTAGCATAACCCAAATAAACAAACAAAAATCATCCAAACCCTTCAAGTTGATTCTGGTTCTCTTAATATGTCTGTGACCGTTAAGTCCACCAAAACTTAAGACTTTGAACTGATGGTCTGCAATGGGCAGGGTGGAGAAGGTAGAGCTAAAAGGAACCATGAATTTGGGGCAGTTTGAGGTGTGATAAAAGGAGAAAACAAACAGGACCAGATCTTGGGAGATGTTCTTTCTGTTGTAGTTCAACTGAGGAATCCCTTTCTGGTGTGAGTCTGGCTCTTTTGTGAAAGGTC
Organism: Cricetomys ansorgei; assembly: GCA_026225945.1. Taxonomy (NCBI): domain Eukaryota; kingdom Metazoa; phylum Chordata; class Mammalia; order Rodentia; family Nesomyidae; genus Cricetomys; species Cricetomys ansorgei. The sequence goes on along the minus strand of JAMJFZ010000107.1, from coordinate 42,928,611 downwards.
TGCATTTGAGATGAAAATATGTCTTGAACTATAACTGTATGACTAGGGAAAGAAAAATCAAAGCAGCATATCTATTCTCTCACCTTTTCTGAACTTACTGTAAACAAACAAAACTTAAGCCACCCTACTAGTATACGAATTTTGACATATTTCCTTCATGTGTCTATTATTTCTGTTTTGTCAGTGTTTTATTATATTATAGCCTGACTGAAATCTCTGGGCTTTACAGATTTTGACATTTAACATGGCATATGACAAGTGGGACAGGTTATTTATTTATACCACACAGGTATTTTTTCATCTATCTCTAGGTTTCTGAGTTAAGTGTCCGATAACCACTTGCAAACCAGCATGCCACAGTGTTGTGAATTAATGTCTTTAGAACATCTTTAGTTTTGACTTGGCTGTCTAGTGCAGTGTGGTTCTGTGTTCAAGGGGTTGGGGAAAGATCAGATGGGTTTGTCATTTATGGGTAGAGATTTTATTTTTCTTCCTGTGTGTTTTTTTAAATTTTTAAATTTAATTTAAAAAAATTTTTTTAGCTAGACTGTTGGATGACTACAGTAGTTTCAAGATGTATATACTCAGTCATTTCAGAGGGTCATTTAGTTTTTAAGATCAGTTTCATTTGTTGGGTCAGGTTGACATTGCTCCTTTGCATGTACTGTCTCTATGACTAAATTCTACTTGAGTTATACCAATAGAAATGTTTTGTGGACAATGTTTATATGATGCATTGTTTACGGCTTATTGTGCTGTAAAATGGGAAGAACTCACTTTAAGACAGCTCTCAGCTGTGAGTTTCCTAAAGCTTCTTTAAGCCTGATTTGGGCCTGGGTAGATGAAGGTGCCTGAGTCTCTAGTGAAAGTCTTCAGTCCAGGTTGGTAGGTAGACAAACACTGAAGGGTCATGATGTACCTTTGGCGTCGTTGCCTGAAGGATGGGTCTCAGTGCTCAAAAGCTGGTCTGGGGCTGCTGTGCTTGAGTTCAGCTTTCATCATTCTAATACTTGGAGGGGCTTCTGAGAACTTTAAAGAAACGCAAGCCCTAAAATAGTAGCTGAACTCGATGAACTATATGTTTTACCAGCGTTTGTGATAGTAACTCTGAGATTCTCATCTTCATAAAACGCTGAATGCCAACTCCCAAGAAACTTTAGTTTGTGTAAGTTCTAGGTTAATAGATAATATGAACGAGGGAAAGAAAACTATCATGCGAATGAATTATATTAATTTTTCTATGTTGTCCATCCTAATGATGTAACTTCTTAACTGTTGGAGGCAGTAGTATTCAGTCATAACCTCTGAGCAGTCAAGGTGAAGAGGGCTAGGGGTTGCAATAGAGTGGTCCTTTTCTTGTTCCTTGACTGGCTAGGAGAGATGTCATTTTAACTTGGAGATATGTAAGGGCTGTACTTCCTTAGGATAGGAGGGGGCTGCTGGAGAACAATATATGTCTTATGACCTAAGTCTGAGATTTCAAAACCAGTGATGAATTCACATAGGAGCCTAGGTTAGTTCTCTTTATGGATTATTTACTAGTCTTCAAGTTTTAATGTGAAAGCTGTCTAAATCAAAATGTAGTTTTACCTTTTCATATTATAAAAGTAATTTATACTTGTTATAAAATATTGGGACATATAACAATTAAAAGTCTTCAAGAAATTACATTTAGGTTCATTTTTTCCCCCAGTTGTTTTATAAGCAATTGAAAAAACTAATTTTAAGGCATATACTTGAATTTGAATTTGAACACTTTGACAATTCATTTTTTGACAATTCATTTTTAAAAAAATTTAACCTGTATTTCTACTTCATGTGAATGGATATTCTGCCTGCATGTATACCACATACATGCAGGGCCTGCAGAGTCTATAAGGGCATTGGGTCCCCTGGAACCGGAATTACAGATGGTTGGGGGCTGCCATGTGGATGCTGGGAATTGAACCCAGGTCCTCTGGAAGAGCAACCAACGCTCTTAACTGCTTCAACATCTCTTCAGACTGACAATTCATGTTGAGTGACCTCAGTTACATAGTGAACTTTGCCCCAGATTTGTTAACATTTTTAAATGAGCTTTGAAGATGACTACTTTTGATTTATTCATTACTCTCTTTGTTGTTTATTTCAGAACAGCTTAACAAGCTCGTTTCTCTAGTTAAACACATGTTTAAAATAAAGTATGTTCTTTCTTAAAACTCATGATATCATAACTGATTTGAAAATTATTATTGAATGGCTTTTTAATGGACTTTTGGGTTTATGGATTAGAGTGAAAAGCTCTAGAAATAAGGATTTCATGGTTTGGAAAGATAAATGTAAAGAAGTTAGGGCATCAGAAAAGTGTGGTTTACCTTTTAGAGTATTTCCCCATTTTGAGTGTGACTTCTGATAAATGTATTATCTACTCGTTTGCAGAGTTTTGGCTACTGAAGAAGTCGGCACTTTCCGTTCAGGGTTATTATAGGAGCAATGTCTGTCTCCACGAGGTCAGAACACCCTGGAACATCATTGATTAATCAGAATTCTGAGAAAGCTGCAGCAGGACCGGATTCTCCCCTTCAGCTCAGCAGTCAGTCCCCTGCCCATTTCAAGGGCAGAAGCGGTGACAATAGTAGCCAGTAGGTTCTGTTCTTCGTGTTTCACCATGATAATTCGTTAGTCCCCCAGCAGCCCTTTTTGGCAAGTCCTACTCTTAGACTCTATGAGATTTAGAAATTAACTTGCCCAAGTTAATTTGAGTCTGGGCTTGCCTGGCTTTTGGGCCTGTGCTCTCTAATGTTTCCCTCTGCTGTCACTCTGGACCTAGGTTTCTCACACCTGGAAAAGTTCTAGTCTGCTCATCTGGTAACAAGGCAAGTCAGTCCCTTGACTTTTCTCTGTCTCATTTCCACTCAGCTGTGAATTTTTGGAAAACCAGAGTTCCAAGAGATCAATTCGGCATCGTTCGGTGTGTGATTGAGATCATTTACTGCGTAGCCATGACTTTCTAGAGAATTAAAAAGCAAAAGGCCTCATCTGCTGTTGAGCTAGGTCTTGGAAGCCTAGTGCACAGTTAGGGGGTGCATGATCAGTGCACTGCTGTTGAGACCACAGGTGGGTACAGGGCCCTAGCTTAGCATAGATTGCTCAGTGAAGCGCTTCAGTAGAAGATTCAGCTCACTGTAACACAGGGGTTTGCTCTCTGCTGTGTATTTGGGAAACACTTTTATCCTCTTCTTGGCATGGTCTAGCAGTAATGTTGGAAACATGTAACAGGCAAGAGAATGGAGTCTTCTGTATTCAGAACGTTCGGGCACTGTACTGTCCAGTGGTTCTGAGCCTTTTTTCTGGTGAAAGTACAGACTTAGAAGCCATGGGCCAAATATAACAGGGCTCTTGTGGGTGAAATATGGTGGGATGAGCATGGGTGCAATCCACACACAGTCACTTCTATCTCTTGGACCTCAGAGTCTCTTCAGACAAACCCCAACCTCCGAACTAGCCCAGCTCCCTCAGCTCACTGATGCAGTAGCTGTGGTGCAGGGAGAGAGATGACTCAGTCAAGGTTACACAACCTGCCTTCCCCTCTGGCCACCACACATACACATACGGAGTTTGTTCCAGGGCCCTGTGCCTGTTCGAGGAATGGCTTTTGTCCTTGACTTAATGTCCTGAGAATCAGGCAGTCAGCAGGTTTCTGTTTATTGTAATCTACTCTCTGTCCAACACTTCTCAGCATGTACCTGTTCCTTCCTTGCATTCTCAGTATGCAAGTTCACAGTCTGTTATCTCTAGTTTAGACAGCAAAAGCCCTTGTTAAGAAGAAAACCTAAAAGCAAAGCAAAACAAAACAGAACCCCTACCTACATGGTAGCACCTGTAAGCCCAGCATTTGGTAAGCTGAGGCAGGAAAGTTATTGAGTTTGAGGTCAGCCTGGGTTACATAGAGAGTTTCAGGCTAGCTTGTACTAGAGAGTGAGACCCCATCTCAAAAATGATGAAAAAAAATGTGTGTGTGTATGTGTGAGAGAGAGAGAGAGAGAGACGGGTGGGTGGGGGAGAAAGAGAGAGATGTTGGTTAAGAAAGAAGATAGCTTCTCCCCCCCTCCCCCAAGAGTTCCCATCAGAGTTCAAAGTGTTTAGCTAGTCTTTCAAGGGCTTCTACAGCCTGGCTCCAGTCTGCCATTTTCCCTGCCTGTCTCAAAGCCCAGTGAACTGGGACATCAGGACAAGACACTGGGGACATGAGGTTGAAGGATCTATGCACCCTAAGACTCCATGAGACCTGTCCACATACCTGAGTTGTTAGCCTGTCTCCTGGAAGGGTCTGTCTATGTCTACATGGGCTTTTCTAGAATGCTGACCATCATCCCGAACTCTTTCCTCAGAGAGCTGTTGCTCAGAGGTACTTTTCCTAATATGACTCTCTTTTCAGACTCTCTCATGCATTGGAACCTTAAGTTCTCTGACACTCAGCTGGGATGGACCAGCAACCAAACTGGTGGCTTAAAATGTTGAAGTATGCTTAGACCATTTAAAAAATGGTTACTGTCCAAAGTTTCTCAACCCCTAATTCAGAAACTGGAATCCTTCCCACTGGTTATTAAACATTTTGGTTAGCTTTCCTGCCTCTGACTTGCAGGTGTCTTTGTATGTGTGTGTATCTTTCATCCTCATATGAGCACTTCAACCATGCTATGAGCTCTAGGCAAGAAGGAGACCTAGCCATTGTCATTTCCATGTTTCAGAAATGTTCCAGGGCTCTGGATGGTTTGAAAAGTGGTTGAAACGAAGTCTAGACTTCTCTCCCCAAACCCAGCCAGGAGTCAGAGTCTCCTTATTCTCATGTACTTTCTGAACAGTATCACCCAGCGGACACCTGTTCCTTCCTTTGATTCTCAGTACAACCAGACAGCTTAGAGTCTGCCATCTCCAGCATGTTAAAACAAAAAAGGGTGGGGGTGCTGGCAAGAAGGGATAATGGCTTTTCCCGAATCAGAGCTCCGATCAAATTCTTCCTGAGCAGAAATGGTCAGGACTCTCCACTGCCAGGCCCCAGTTCTTTTTTCAAGACAGGGTTTCTGTGTTGTGACTCTGGCTGTCCTAAAACTCACTCTGTAGACCAGACTGGCTCGAACTCACAGAGATCGCCTGGCTCTGCCTCCTGAATGCTGGGATTTAAAAGGGTGTGCCGCCACCACCTGGCCGTGGGTCTTTTTTAAGTGTGTCTGTTGGGGGCTTCTATAATGTGGCCTCAGCCTGCTGTCCCTCAGCATTTAATATAGTGTTTTACTCCTAGTAGGCCCAGCATTACGTCTTGATGACTGATTGAAACTAGGAGACATTAAGATAATGACTCCTGACAATAATATGCATGAACTACTCTACTAAGCTAGATTTTAGCAGTTAAGATCAAGGGGTTGAAAATAGTGGATCAAAAACGTCTGCTTCCTAGAGATGAACTTTGGGTTTACAAATACAGCTCAGGGACTTCCTTCCTGTAGCTTAGTGAGGATGAGAAACAGGTGCTTCTGGGCGTCTCAGGGTGTGGGAGGGAGATTAGTGTGGAATTCTAGATAATCTTACATAACTGTACTACAGTCGTCACTTACCTGGTAGTCCTACTTTAAAGGTGTGCCTTGTCTCTGTGCCAGGAGCATACTGGTCAAGTAGGTCTCTGTTCCTTCTGTGGGTCAGTTACCCACATTGTACTTCAGACAAGCTGTGAGGTACCCTAGCATATGGAACCGACAGTGACCTTTGCGTCACCAGTCCAATCAGGTACCCCATAGAGGACAGATCCAAAATCCAGAGGGTATAGCTGAGCAGTCCAGAGCCCAGGGTTGGCCCCTGAGGACCAGTCTGTTCAGTCTGTTGTTCTTTCCTGACATGACTTGGAGAAGACTTGGAGTGTAAGCAAGGTAAAGTTCCTTGGCCATTGGAGGTAGGGGCTAAAGCTATAGGATTCCTAGCTCAGGACAGATGTCCTCACACACAGCCAGGCTCTGAGGCTGGCATGGCTCTATGGCTTTGATTCTCCTTGCTCCAGACCAGCTGACTGAGTCTTGTGACCTGGTGAGAGTCTCCAGCCTGCCTCTTTCCATCAGTAGGTGATGGGAGCTGTCTTCACCCTGTATGTTGTGGTCCCTTGGGTGGGCTTTTGCAGGCTCTTTGATGTGGGCTTATTTATTGTTGCTCATCCGAGGGAACTGGTGACAGCTCTGGCAGAGACAGTTGAGTCTCACCAGGCAGGTGTCAGAGAGGCTGCTGAAGGCCCTCTGGATACCCAGGGCAGCTTCTAATAGGGGTTGCGTTCACTCTTGGTTTAGGGCAGCTAGACCATGTATTAGGATGCAAGATGGAAATATTGGAACTATTAGAGATACCTTGTCTTTCTTTAAATCCATATTTGCTTCATGACCATAAATTATTTTAGAGAATATGGTTATAGTTGATGAATGAAAGCATTTATTCATCAGCAATTAGGATGTGATAGATACAGCGGGTCTCAACCTGTTGGTTGTGACCTCTTTGGGGGTTGAACGACCCTTTCACAGGGGTCACCTAAGACCATCTGCATATCAGATATTTATATTATGATTCATAACAGTAGCAGAAGTACAGTTATGAAGGAGCAATGAAAATAATTTTATCCTTGGGGGGTCACCACAACATGAGGAACTGTATTAAAAGGGTCACAGCTAAGGGAGGTTGAGAACCACTGTGTTAGAAGTAAAGAGAACCAGAAAATTGTGTCCTCTCCTTCTAGCATGGTAGGAGATCCCTAGTAACACTTTAAAAAGATGACTCAGTTTGTCAGAGGGAGATGTAAAGCACAAGTTCTCTCTGAAAGTAGGTTCTGATCCATGTCAGAATGTGTGTCTGACTTCAGGGGAGTTAGTAAAAGCCAGAGTATGTTTTGATTTTGTTCCACAGATTCAATAACATGGGAGCCTCAATTAGACCGATCTTTTTTTTTTTTTTTTCTTTTTTTTCTTTTTTCTTTTTTCTGGTTTATAACCGTGTCTCCGGAGGCTTGGGCTAGCTTGTATATAGTGGATAGTCAATGAATATTTGCCAACTGAATACATGGGCCTTTTTCTTGCATGGAAATTAAATATTGTGCTGGACTGGCTGCTTCAAGTCAACATTTAACTTGGCTCCCTTTGTTTAGATCTTTGGGCTGTTGGCGGGATACAATAAATGTGCCAGTAAGGCTTACTAGCTGCCCCACAAATAGCTTCCTAACCTATAGCATCAGGGAACTTGGCACCTCAGAGTATCTCCTGAATGGCAGGGTGTGTGGGATTTGCTTTAAAATCCTAAAAAAAAGAGCATAATAAAACAACATTAGCAAAACATTAGCTGCGATTTAAACTGACTAGAGGGTAAAGAGTGCATGGTAATTTTATTACTGTCTTACGTGGACTATTCATAAAATTGGGAACTTTTGTAGCCAGAATTTAAATATAATGGAATGTAAAGATCCCCCTCCCCCAACTAGTGTAACTTGTTTATTCCAAGCAGATAACAGCCAAACTAGGCAATTTTCTTCTTTTCTTTTTGCTGTCCTTTAAATAGTAGGCCATTTTTCTATGATCTGTAATTTAGATTTGTTTTGTTTTTAGCTTCTCTAAGCCATTCACCTCTTCTTATGGTTACCTGAACTCTGTGTAATTTTAGCTAGTGTGCCTGGTGTCACAGATCCCTCTCATGCACGGGATGAGTAAAACCCTACTTAATCTGTCCTTTATTTCACAGGTTGCTTTCTCTGATAACGCTTCCTTCCCACAAAGACATAGGGACCCCTGCTCTTTGAAGGTTCCGGTCAATCACCAGGAGCCTCATGATGTGAAAACATATTAATGATTCCATTTGTTTCTGCTTTTTAAGTTAACTATTGAGGTCTGTTAAAACTCAAAGGTGACTTTTCTAACCTTGCCAGTGGCTGGTCTTCCCTGGGTGGAAGTGTGTCTTTGTACTCAGGCTGGGACTCACACTCTGTTGGGCTAAGCCATTCCTCTAGTTGATAGTTACTCTGAAGCCTTATTCTATTTTAAGAGGTGTAAGTAACCCTACCCAACCTGTGCCCTCTTGAGCCTTCTTATCCAGGTCACTGCTATTTGATAGCTGCGACCTCTGAGTTGCTGGGCCCTGCAGGCTCCTTGAGGACAAGGACTAAGTCTGTTCTCTCTCCCATACTGACCTAGGGCCTCGCAAGGACATGGCTGACTCCGTAAACTAAGCGCTCCTGGGTGAAGATGAGCCTCCAGCAGCTATTCCAAAGCCTATTGATAGGAATAATGTCCTAGAAGAGAGATCCAGTCTCCTGGTCTCTGAGGCTACCAGTTCATAACCTGCTCCTAACTGCCTCCTGCAGAGCTGCTGCCATTGTTCCTGCCCTCCTCCCTGCCTCCTTGCTCCCCTATGATCCCACCTTCACTGGTGTCTCCCAACACCCACCTGACTGCGACTGTTTAGGTCTGGCCCAGTTCCACCTCAGCCTCTGCACAGCCCTCTGGTGGCCTCCAGCCCAAACATAGAGTATTCTCTCCCCTCTGGATGCTTGCAACTTCAAGGCCCTGCCTCTTGCTTCCTCCTCAGAGGTTATCCCCAGCTGTCTGTGTAGCTGTGTCAACTCCTACAGGTGTGTTTGCCTTCATTGTTCTCCTGAACTTGTGGAAAGTGGGGAAAACATTGCTAGAGCTTCCTCCTCCTGGCAGGGACCTTCTGTTTGCAAAGGCCTAATGAGAAGTTTATTCCCTACAATGTTCAGAGTACTATTTGGTTTGCAATGAGGTCGTCTCCAAGAGAATACTGATGTGGGAGTTGCCCTCAGGGCTGGTGAGGGCCTGCAGCAGGGCCTAGCTCAGGGCAGATACTGAAGGCTTAGCTGTGTTCTCTGGGAGAGGTTTATAGCCCATCTGTCATTCCTTAATAAGGGCAGGTTACCACCCTAAATCCTTTGTGTAGCAGGTAGAAAATACATAAATACAAGAGAAAATTAACCAACCTGAACTAGGTTACATCTTGTTTATCCTGAGAATTAATCGAAAATACAGTTAGTGGTTGATATGGCATATTTTGTTACACATTTATCACAATCAAAAAGGTGAGAGGGGAGCCAAATATAAAAAATAATAAAATAATAATAAACACTTAAACACTTACAGGCCTATTACCATAGAACTGATGGGATTTTATGATTTATTTTTAACTTGTGGGGTGTGTGTGTGTGTGTGTGTGTGCATGTGTGCATGTGTGCATGCCTATGTGTGAGTATGTGTAAGTTACTGCTATGTCCACAGAGGGCAGAGGCATTGGAGCTTCCTGGTGCTAGAGTTACATATAGGTGGTTGTGAGTTGTCCAGCATAGGTGCTGGGAACAGAACTCGGGCCCTCTGCGGGAACAGTATATGTTCTTAACCACTTAGCCATCTCTCCAGCTCAGAACTGATGGTCTTTAATGTTTTCTTCCTGTACCTTTTACCTGGGGTTTCAAGCTGTGGGCTGTTCATTTGATCTTAGTGATAGGCTTTCTTGACACAAAGGGAATAATTTTCCACTACCCTTCTTTGTGCCTCTGAGGCCCACAGAGGCAGAGGCGGGGCTCGTGACTGTGCAGCTTGTCTGGACACAGCGAGCACCTGGAAGGGGACCCTTTTGCCTTTGAGTCCAGGATTCTTCCCGTGTTTCTGTGTAATTCTTGCTGGAAAATGTGGGCTTTGGACAAAACACCTGAGCGGTCCTCGAGGCTTGGGCCCCTTCTGAGACACAGGGACCTCCCCGCTCTGCACACCCTCAGTGAAGAAGCCTTGCAGCCTAGTTGGGCTCCAGCCCTGGCTGTGGTAACGTGACATGGGTCTCTTTACTTGCTAAGCTCTTCTCCCTCCTGTGGCAGGGTTTCTGACCTCTAGTTTCCTTTGTTAGGTAGAAGGTGTATTCTTGTGAGTTATTTTAGTAGCAAGAGGAATTTTATTTCCTTCTCTAGCTGCTACAGTAACAGGCTCTACTTGTTTTACCCAACACCCATGGAGACAGTGGTGCCATCCTCTTCAACCACCAGCCTCATAGATGTAATTAGGACTCATCCTTGGGTCAGGTATCATCTGACGTAACGTGCCCTATCAGATGCAGTTGATGATGGGAAGTTTAATCTCCAGAAGAGTTGGGTCAGTTTACCCATTCTATCCATTGAAGCCCCATCTGTCTGAGTCTGCTTCCTTCCTAGCCTTGTCAGAAAGCATCCCTGCTTTGTGATGACAGCTATACAGAAATCATGGAACAGGGTTAAATCAATTAATGTTTTAGTATCTTATTGCCTTGTGTTAATTATATATAATGGGTTTATTATCATATTGTTACACATGGATATAATATGTTGCAATCCTAGTCACCCCTTCTACCCCCTGTCATCTCCCCCCCCCATTAATCCCCTCTTCTACTTTTCTATCTCTTTTTCCTAACCCAATGAGTTCCATTAGTGTGGTTTACAAGAATGTGGGTTTGTTTACAGGAGCATGAACACCTGTCCAGTGGCTACACCACTGAAGAACATGTCTCACCTTCCCTTGTCAGACGTTATTCATCTACATATTAAATGCATCTTTGAGGACAAATGGAGTAATCTTGCTTCCCTTAGGAATGTCCTTCTCATAGAAAGTTTCTTGACTACATCTGACCCCCGTTTAACTTTGCCGTCCCACATAAAGGCCTTCTCATGACCGGGCATCTTCCTTAGGAATCTCCAAACAGATCCTCTTTGTGTCCGTGTGGAAAGAGGGGGTGGAGAGCTATATGTTGTGTTGACTTTGTGAGTAACGTGCTCTGGGGAATGCTGGGCAGCTTTAGTCAGAGAGCTTTCCACCCAGCTCCCTCTGTCTCCTCACCAGAGTCCTGTGCTGTTCCAGCTCCAGGGCTAGAAGCCCAATGTATTTCTCTGGTTTGCAGGATTCTGTTTTGACCCAGAAAACTCACCTGGTGTGGCATTCTGGGAGTGCTCCCTTCTTACTTGCTTGTAGAATCTGTGGCCCTGAGAGCAGCCTTGATCATCTCTAACTGATGAGCAGTCACATTCCCAAGTGCCCGAGGCCTGTTTCTGTTAGTGTCCACAAACTTCTCAGGAAGCGGAATGCTTGGAGAAGAGAAAAGCATCATGGGGAGCAGGCAGAGGGTACTTTTGTACAGACTCTAAGTCATTGTCTTCCCAGTCTTTCAGCCACCAAGTCACCTGGGCAATGGAGTTTACTCTGCTACAGGGAGTTAGACTCTGCAGGTAGGAGGGAGGAGGAGGAGGAGTACTTAAGTTTGAGAACACCTTGGACATCTCTTTCCTCTTCGGAGTCACTGTTGTGTAAATGTCTCTCCAGTGAATCGCAGTGAAGCAATAGTCAGAATCCCAGAGAGTCATGCACTCCTCAGCAAATACTAAATACCTCTTTTGGCCTGGGTACTATATTAAGCACCAAGGTAGGAGGAGAGAGAAGGACTACATAGGTACCATATTTACTGAGTGCTGCTGACTAGGAGTATCTAGCAGGAGACACTAAGAACCTCACAAAGGTTACTAAGAAAGTATCCCTGGCGTTCAGCTAGAGGACAAGCTGAACACATGACAAGATCCTGTGAGAATTTATTAGAGACAGTGGCCTCTGGCCTGTTTGAGTATGATTTGGACATCATAAAACAGGCTCGGGAAGAGAGATGGTGGGGAGTGGCAGGGGGCAGAGCAGGCACAGACTAGAGGGAAGATTTTCTTTAGGAAAGGCTGGGAGGGTATGTAAAGGCAGGTACACATGCTCAAAGGGGAAACTGAGGCAGCAGACACTGTGAGACCTGCTCCTGTGGCTGTGCTGGGGCAGAGGTCTAGAAGGGGCTCCTATCCAGGGAAGTATGGCCACCCCAAAACCTTTGATATTGCTCATGGAGAAAGGTGTTGGGGACCTGGAAAGTTGAGGTGTAACCACAAACTCCACAGTTGTTGTCACTGTGTTTCATTCCCTCAGGCCCCCAAATTCAGCTCTCCAATTCCTTATTTTTTATTGCCAGTTATTTACCAAATCTCTGCTTCTTACAAATTATTTAGAATTTTCTTTTTGGTAGAGCACATCTACTGAGAGTTACCATTTGAACTATTTTGGGGTGTACAGTTGCTCAACAGCACTGGGTGAGTTGGGTAAGCCTCACCACTGTCCAGCCCCACGGTTTCTCTCACCCTAGATGAACCTCTGCAGCTGTTGGGCAGTGTCTTTCACATCTGCCTCCCCTGTCCCCAGCCCCGGTAACCTCTGTTCTATTTGATGTCTGATTTGCCACTTCTGTGTACCTCATCTAGATAAGGCCATTTATCCTTCCCTTTGGCTTCCCCCTTGACTGGGCCGCAGCACTGTTCTCTCGGAGTCTATGAACTTTGACTTCAGAATGGCTTTTGACCACTTACGCTTTCTTGAGTGGAACAGGAGCAGGCATTGTCCTGTTCTTTGGGTTAATGGCAATAACCACCTCATGCAGGAAAGAAAGGCCACAATGATCATGTTTAGCCATGTATGTAATCGCATAATCTAGGGTCTGATATGCTGTTAAGTGCTCAACTGATACTGACTCTTAAGAACATTAGGGCTGGAGAGACGGCTCAATGGTTAAGAGCACTGGCTGCACTTCCAGGGCACCCAGGTTTGGTTCCCGGCACCCACATGATGGCTCACAACTGTGTATGACTCCAGTTCTAAAGGACCTAACACCCTCTTCTGGCCTCCAAGGGCTCCAGGCCCACACATGGTACACATTCATACAGGCAAAACACTCATACATGCAAAATAAAAATAAATTTAAAAAAATCAGGACTCAACTGATTTCCCTACATGCTTTCCACTCTCCAGCCCCTTACTCAGTCTTCAGATTAAAGTCTCACCAGTGCTCTCATGCTGTGAGGTGTACTGTCGGCCACTTTGAGCAACAGCAGGTAGAGCAAGCTCCTGATTGATCATCTCTCCTTAACCGAGTCTCAGGCTCTTGTGAAATAACTGATGAACTTTGTATAATTCAAAGAAAAACAACACTAGCTAGGTAACTAACTACTTCTCCGTGTTTGACCTCCCAAAAACAAATGTTGGCTATTGTTCTAAAAAGCCTTTGGAAATCTTTAAAAAGCAATCAAGATATAGATGTTGATCCATAATAGAATGTGTTCCTGTAACCTGATGGGGGGGGTGTTTTTAGTGATAGTTGTATACATGATTTCAAAATGATTCAACTTAAATAAGTTAAATGAAAGCGAAAATAAGAAGATACTTCACAGAAAACTGTAGAGCCTGGAAAGGTGGTCTGAGAGATGCCTCAGAGTTAGACATGGTGGTAGAGTTCTGAAGTCCCAGAACTCAGCTACAGAGGATGAGGCCAGCCTGGGCTGTATGGAAGATTCTCTCTGATAGATAAATAGATAGATAGGTAGGTAGATAGATAGATGATAGATAGATAGGCAAGTCTAAGCGATATTTTCAAAGTAATTGAGTTTGTCATTTGACTTATTTTATATATGAGTTTAATATGGAAATTATTATGAACCGATATTTGACCAATTCCATCTGCATCTCTAAAAAATTGCCTTTTCAAGTTTGACATACTCTATCTGGGATATTTTATTGGGGGGGTGCATTTGTGACAGTCATGACCTATAGCCACTATTATGGCCTTACTGGGTAGAAATAGTACCACATTATATTTGCTTTTAAATGCTTTGCGGCCAGGCAGTGGTGGCACACACCTTTAATCCCAGCACTTGGGAAGCAGAGGCAGGTGGATCTCTGTGAGTTTGAGGCCAGCCTGGTCTACAGAGTGAGTTCCAGGATCGCAAGAGGTACTACAGAGAAACTCTGTCCTGAAAACAGACATCTCAGCTTGTTTCTTCTTTAAAAATCTTCATGGAAATTAACTTGGTAATCCACACAATCAGTCACTTTAATGAAAATGAAAACCCATTTATCTAAGGTTTATTATAGCATGGGGTTTGATCAGCAGCCCCTGCCTCCCCTCTGACTGGGGACTCCCATCTGTTTGATGCTCAGTACTTCCTTCTCCCGAGGGACAGTCCCACTGTCCTTTGGTTCTTAGGCTATGGCTTAAACAAATCTAGCTTTAGGTAGTTTGCCAGCCCGGGTTAAGGAGCACGACTCCAGTGGCTCTGGAGTGGCAGGCTGAAAGAGCAGCAAATGGCCTAGCCGCCACTCTCTTGTTCCTCCTGGGGCCTGAGCTCTGCCCAGCTAGTGCAGGACAAAGGAGGCACTTTCAGCCCTGTAAATAGCTTCTTGTGCCAGGCGAGGAGGTGGGGCAGGGATTGGCAGCATCGTGCCAGCTCGGCTTGCCGCATTAAGGAAAGATGTCAGGACTTCTCAATTTGCTGCTGTCGGGCAAGGGTACAATTTGTGTGGGTTTGTTTGAGGGCTGCATTCCTAGTGGAGCATTCCATCAAACTGCTGTTACTTGGCTTGATGGAAGTTCAAGGAACGTCAGAAGGAGAGAAATGTCTAGATCACAGGGAGAGAATAAAATGCTACTGTAAGTAAAAGAATTTTACTTTGCACCATTGCAGGAGAGTGTGTGTATGTGGGGGGGGGAGGCAGGGGAGAGAAGCAGGAGGAAGAGAGAATTCATCCTCATGTGTCCTTAGGGAGAACGATACCCTTGTCAGTCACTTCTGGCTCTGAGCTACTTTTTAAAAAAAATAATGCAAACACAGTGATAAGAGGTGAACCTTTGTGCACAGTGGGCACTGAGCTCACATGTCCAGAGGCAAGGGAGACAGGATCAATGGTAGCATTTACATAAGACGTCTAGAGTTCGAATGGATTTCAGATTTGAGCCATAACACCGAGCTGTGTTACTGCTGGAAGGGCCCTTCTGTCCAGTTCTCTTAGTTCCTAACTTGGAGCAGGCTGAAGGGGTCTGTGAGTCCATGTGCAGCTAACCATATATATGTTCTCAGCGGGCAGGTCAGGGGACAGCCAAGAGGAAGAGCCACTCCTGTAAGTTGGGATTAGAGCAGGTTAGTGTCTAGTTCTGAGAAACACCTCAGAGAAGCCTTTTCTGTTTCTGGCTCTGGTTTTCCTTACGTTCACTTTTACTCTTGTGATGTTCCAGTGAGATGCAGGATGGGAAAAAACTCCACAAAGCACTAAGTCAATACAGTTAAAGGTGATTCTGCCCAAAAGCTGGGCAGAGGGCCGGCATTTCTGGTTTTTTGGCATTCACATGGTTTTCATTGTTCTCTCTTGTTACCTGTTTCTGCTTACATGTACCCCAGAGGCATTCTCTGTTCTTGTTCTCTGCTGATCTGTGGCAGCTCTCGGTGGCTATTAGTTTCTTATCAGTCTGTGATTTTTGACTCTAGTTTTAGAGGCATTTCCAACAAACCAACTGAGCAAATACTTTTTAAAAATGTCTGTTTGACAGTCTGTATTTTTGTAAGCCACATGTATGTGGGTGCCCACAGGCCAGAGGGAGGTGGGATCCCCCTGGAGCTGGAGATATAGGTGGTTGTGTGGGTGCTGGGAATTGAACTTAGGTCCAGTAAGTGCTCTTAACTGCTGAGCCATGTCTCTAGCCCCACAAAGACACTTTCTGCAAGCAGGGGAGGATCAGTGCACAGGAGTGGCTGGAGCAGGAGGAGCAGCTAGCCGCCAGCAAGCCTGTATTTTCTGCACAGAGACATATGTCTTCCTAAGACTTTAAGCCAACTGAATCATGTTATTAGCAGATAGCAGGGTGGTGTATGTGCCTGGGCTACAAGCTCTGCTAGATACTGATAATGAAAATTTGCTTTTGAAAAGATCCAAGAAAATTCTCAACAGAACACCATTGACATAAGTGCAGAAATGCATCTCTTAGTTTGAAGCACTTATTAGCAAGTGCTCAAAGACCTATCAGGACTGAATCTTAAGTGTGATATCTATCTTCACACAGAACATAGGATGACTATTTACAGTGTCTCATTTCCTTTGACTATAAGCCCACCTGTATTTTTTTTTTTTTTTAACATCTGACCACCTTTTCCTTAACAGCATTCAAGTAGAAGGAAAAAAGGTTTATAATACTACGGTACTTAATGATTTTTCTTGTTAGGACTAAATGATGTATTCTCTTCTTCATGCATAGTTTCCAATGTACAGTGAATCGGTAGATTTACATGGCAGAGTAAGTCTGTAGATTGGTACCTGGCTCCTAGCATGGGTTAATGACTTACTTGTCATTATCACCTACCAAATGTAAGACGTTGGCTGGATTTAAGTGCTTAGCATTACAGATTAGCATCTCATAAGGTGTTCTTGCACACATGCTATTAATATATGATTCTCAGAAGGTTTTTAGAACATTTTTCTTCCTAGCCTTATTAAACTCTTTGCATAATGCACTCTATATCTTGGCTGCCACTGCTTAAAATAGATAAGTTAATCCCCTGTGTGTGACTCTGTTTGTTTAGAGATGAATTGATGGTCTCACTCAAGGATGTAATTCTGCTATATTCAACTACTGTAAATCCACACAATCTAGATGTTATGGAAATTATTCCCCAGACACTGAGGAAAGAATAGGACATGGGTGAGTGTGCAAGAGGTGAATAATACCTCTTCAGACTCAGAATGATGAAGGGTAATGGAGACAAGTGGGATAGAGCGAGTGGAGAGTGAGGCACATCCACATGGAAGATGAGAAGGATGGTGTGTGTGCCAAGCTCTTACACTGCTTGGCCGTCTCGATGGCCAGTGCCCACAGGACCTGGGCCTGATTTGATCTGCTTATCCTTGAAGTCTCAGCGCGTGGGCATCTATTTCTCAGAAAGGCCCTTCCCAGCGCTTTGTCGGCTTTGCTCATTTCATTTTGTCCCTCATTAGGTGGCTGACCCACTGAAAGGCTGACTTGACTATCAGCATTGTCTTCCTGGCCCCTGGCCCAGTGCTTGGTACACCTAGGCGCTCAGATAGGCAGAGTGGCAGGAAGAGCTCAGTCCCTACGAGTATCTCTAGAGCAAATACGCTGCGAGCGTATTTTGGTATCTGTCTCTCTCCGAGTTGTCTCATGGTGGTTAGACATACCACCCTATAGCCTATCCTTCATGTCAATGCTTGAAAAAATATATCCATTGTCTCTTCTTAATGGGAAGCAGAGCAAAATGAAAACAGTGTCTGTTTGAAGAACTGCCCCTGGCAGCAATGCTCACGGATGCCAGTCCCTGCCCATGGGTGGAGCAGTGGGGTGACTCTACTCCTAGCTCCTCATTGGCCCATCCTCCACCCTCTGTTCCCCTGAGAAGTCAGTGTGGATTTTGTCTGCTAGTTACCTTTAGCCCAGTGGGCAGCAGCATAGGGCTCGGCATGTGACTGATGCCCTGAAAGACCTTGGCAGGCCTGGTAAGCACTCACTGGGCTGCCCTGGCCCCCACTCCACCCCCATCCCCACTGCCCTTTTCTGATTCTGCTGTGGTGTGTCACCTAGCAGTCAGCTGTCGGTGGCACAGATGGTGAGTGGTTTTTGTAAGCACGGGTGCTTTCTTTCTAGAGTTATAATCTGAAGACACTTACTTATTGGCTTTATCTCTGTTACCATGTTAATCTTGAGATTCTATGAGTGTGTGTGTTTGTGTGTGCATGTGTGTGTCCTCATATAGGCTTATTCTTGCCCTAAACCGTGATAGCACAAGCTCAAGCAAGCTGAGCAAATGTATTATGTTGGGTCCTGTCATATTGTTAGTTTGATGTTCTGCTACTGTGTGGGAACAATAATATATTAGTATAGATTTGATTCAGAAGGATGATTTCTGCTTCAAAAAAAATATTTTCAGTCTTGTGACCAGCTTTCAAAGGCATGTATGCTGGTCTGAGCTTAGAGCAGCAGTGAGCACTTGTTGCGTTGCTGTGGGCTTAGTGCGGTCTCTCAGTTCCTTTCCGATTTCTCCCTTGGCTTTGTGCTGCCTTTGGGTAACTATTCTTCAACAAGCCTTTAAATTAGAACCTGTTCTTGCTCTGTCTCTAGTGCACACTTTTTTTTTTAGACTAATCTCTATATAAATTGCTTGTAAGATGCAATTTGGGGCTTTGATATATGTAAATAATCATCTATTTTCTTCTGTGAATCTTGGCTTCTTATTTTGGCTCTGTGAACTGTAGGTGAGCATTTTTATTACTGCAGTAGCTTGGTGTTCTGAGCGCAGGACTATTCAGAGAGCCTTGGTGGAGGAAATCAGCACATCTTAAGCACGTCTAACGTTTATTGAGCAGTTGCGTGTGGCACCATCCTCGGATAATGATGGGATATTTTAGCAGATCTGAAAGCTCACTGGAATGGGTACTGTTTTTATCTCCGTTTACAGGGACACAAACCAAGGTTCAGCAAGGCAAGGAAGCTCTTCACACAGTTGGTAAAGCACAAAGGCAGGACTTGGTTCCGGAATGTAGTCCTCAATACTGTTTCACCTTTCTCTCAAATACAGTTCCGTATCCCCTCGCTAGGGTTTGGTATTTGTTTTAAAGTTTATGTTCACCAATTTATTTGTTCATCTTAGATATAATGTCTTGGAGAATATAAAAAAGGAAGTGATCGAATTAGAACAGCCAATTATGGATCTCCTGACATTTATAGCCACTGTCTGTTGGGAAGCTGAGAGACATGTTGAAATTAAGGCTGGTCTGTTCTACCAGTTGGGGAACTTGTTCTGAAGTCTCTTGGCAGAAGCAGCACCTGATAGCCCTTAGGTGATTTGGGCTTGTTCGAGTGTCTTCACTCAGGTTATCCCTGTTAGCCTTGATAATGAGGGTTGAGTGTGTTTGATTAGGTAAGGGGAGAACAAAGATGTTATTTCTCTCTCTCCTGAACATTGAGCATTTTATGGCAAGAATTCTTTGAGTAAATCTTTTTAATGTGGTTCGGGAAAGCTTTTTTTGCACAGTATAGTGGAGAAATGGAACAAAACTAAATGACTAAATGACTTTCAGTGTTACCAAAAAATTTAAATCTGACTGTGGGGGTTGACCTGGTCCATTTGGCTGTGGGTTTAATGCCTTGATTGCTCAGCCAGCCATAGCACTAGCAACTGGCCTGTGGGAATTCTGGAGACGTGTCCTGCCCCTTGGAATGAACATGGCATCTTTCTCTCTAACAGAATTCTGACTAGGGCACCACCAACACAGGACCATGGAAGTCCATGAATTGTTCCGGTATTTTCGGATGCCAGAGCTGATTGACATCCGGCAGTATATGCGCACCCTTCCAACCAACACACTCATGGGCTTCGGAGCTTTCGCTGCACTCACCACTTTCTGGTACGCCACAAGGCCCAAGGCCCTGAAGCCACCGTGCGACCTCTCCATGCAGTCTGTGGAAGTGGCGGTAAGTGAGGGCCCGGCCTGCCTTGTGGGCTTTCTCTTCATGTTCCCTGATTAGCTTAACCTCATTGATTTGTGAGGAAAAGTCATTGTTGCTAGTAAACACACGTAGAAGCCAAATTACAGGACACAGGGACAGATAACATAGGTAGGTTAGTTGTCACTCCATAGTACGCTGAAGATAGTTCCAGAAATAACATTGAGCTTCCCATACTGGGCTCCATTTGGGAACAGAAAATTCCACCAGGAGAAAAAGAGAACACGGAGCCTGGTCCATCAGGGAAGAGTCACCAGATGTTACAGAGAGTTTCGTTTTGGCACATCTGATCTGTCGAGCTCATTCTCACACTGTTGAAGGGACTCTGGTTTCACGATGGATAAGCTATATAATTGGCACTTAACAGATTATCATGGCTGCAGTGTTTAGGATAGGACGTGAGGAAACAATGCTCAAGCAGCTTCTGTGCTTGCATTTCTAGGGCCATGTTGTCCGTGGCCTGGGCCACGAACGTGAAAGCCCAGTGTCTATGATTTAGTGATAGTGGGTAGGATGGCATAGGAAGCCTCTAGAACCTTCCGTGAATATTCTTCCCCAGCATTCCTGCCTCCTCTTCCTTCCCTTCTTAATCTCTTTCCAAAGTTCACAAAACAGCATAAGCGATTGAAAAGGCCAAGGAGCCACGTTTGCAGGGTGCTTTAACTCTTCACTACTCTCTGCCTCACAGTTGCTCTCTGTCCTCTGCTTTGGTCAGAATTAGCTTTCAGTATTTATTACTTTCAATACAGAAAGAGGTTGTGAAACACAGGCATGCTTGGTTAGCTCCTTTTAGATGGAGAGGTTAAAGGTTCCCCAGCTTTTCCCCAGTCTGGTTGCTGCAGCAGACTAGTGTGTGCCCATCCACAGAAAGCCCTGCCTGGATGAATAGCTCTGTGCTAATGGGGTTTTAGTTCATTGTTTTATTTTAAACAAGTTCTTGGATCTGCTAATATGAAAGTCTTAAAATATACCAACCAAGTGTCAGTAATTTGTGGCAGATCCAGGCAGAGACTGTCTGCTGAGAAAAGTGGGCTCTCTGCTTTTCTCTCTCTCATTTCCACTGAGAAGATAATGGCATTCCACCGAGCTTCCGGTACATGAGTGAGGAGGATTCGACTTGGCCTTGAGTTGGTGTGACTTTTTGGCATTTTCTTTTCGGTGTAGCACTTGGTGTTCCAGGTACCATTGTTGTCATTATCAGAAGGGCTGGTGACAAGTACAACGTTCACACACTGGTAATTCAGCAGTAACTGTTGGAAATGCCCAGCTCTCCTAGGTGAGACATTGTGGGGACACTTGGGATGTGTTTTTTAAGAAGATTTATTTGTATTTATATCATGTGTATGCGTGTGTGTCCGCCTGTATATACATGTACCATGTTGCATGAAGATGCTGTCAAGGCCAAAAGATGATGTCATATCTGGGACTGGGGTTACAGACAGTTGTGAGCCGCCATGTGGGTGTGGGAACTGAACCTGGATCCCCCGCAAGAGCAGGAAGTGTTCTTAACCACTGAGATGTCTCTCCAGCCCCTAGTGTGTGTTTTTTGAAGTTCCATTTTAGCATGAAGTGATTGTTCCTTATTAAAATAATTATATATGTTCCCCGAGGAACATTTTTGATACAGTACATTACGATTGTAAATTTACTATTCAGTATAGAAGAGTTCTGATTTTTCTTTGTTTATAAGAAATAGATTTAGATCTGAGTTTCAGAATTCAGAGATCTTAAGAATAATGAACTTTCTTTACTTTTTAAAAGTTGAAATATAAAACTTTCAGTTTCAACATAGTCGGAGTCTGGGAACTCAGTAGTTGGTATAGTGAGCCTTATCCTGTGGGCCTCTTGACAAGAAAGACAAATGCCACTCATTTCCTAAAGTATTGCAGTTTGGGGGCTGACTCTGGGCAAGTGCTTGTGTTGTTCCTACCAGTTTCCTGGGATCTGTACCGCTTGCCCGGGACCCACTTGCCCGGACCGGTACCGCTTGCCTGAGTCCTGCCACCCGGTCCTTACTCCACTCCTCCCAGCTCGTGTAGTTTATCACTTTCTCCTTTGTGTCAATTGCACGAGGATGTAACGATGGAGGAGTCCGCACTTGGGCTTCTCATCCCAGCCCCCTGCAGCCATTTCCTGGCTCCGGTTTGTACAACACCAACACAGGGCTTCTGTGTAAGCTACATCTTAAGTTCCTTATGACCATTTAGGGGGTGGTAGCGAGGATGTGAGTGAGTATGCCTGCTGTGGACCCAACAGGAAAGGCAGTACAGGTCTGGCAGTTGTCTGGGCTTGGGACCCAGGATCCACAGGCCTGTCTTGAGAGTTTGAGGATGGTTTAATAGAGCTCTATTTCAAGAGCCCTGTCCCAGAGTGTGTGGTTGCAGCTTACCCATGAGCCTTAGAGACCTAAAGGCCACTCTCTCCCTTGGGGCCAGGAAGAACACCCACCTGCTGCAGATTGCTGCTTCTGCTGCTGCATGACTTTGCACAGACATGAAAGCAGGTTTTGTGAGGGTGGGTTGTTTGTTTTAAATTACTTCTATACTTGAAATACAGGATCTCTTATTTTTTTCACTTGTCCTTGTTTGCTGAGTCTGAGTTCCTCACGTTCCCTTAGTGAAGATGCTGCTCACAGTGGTGATGGGGACGGTGACTTGAAACCTTTGTTGATTGGTTAGGGTCCAGACCCTGGGGGCTGCAGTTAAGGGAAACATCAAGACACATTGAGGCTGAGAAGTGCATAAACTGAAGACATGACCACTCCAAGGTATGTTTTTTTTTATTGTAGATATGAGCGAGCACATCACCAGAGGCATCTGGAAGAGTCCAGAGCAGAGAGAAAGTAGTAGACTGAACTTGGCCAGCAGACTGGACCTGGCCATGAGAGGATGGTGGGGTGGGGTGGAGTGGCGAGAGATGAAGGCAAAGAGAAGGCCAAGAGAGGGCAACAGAGAGAACATAGCTCAAATGGCAGGGTTCTCCAGAGAGTGAGTGGTTGCGGGGAGGGAAGCCTGTGAGCTGGAGAAGTTTAGGGTAGGGGAGAGGAGAGAAGAGCCTGGAGGCCAGCGTGCTCTTTAGTGAGCTAATAGGCACTGCAGATAGCCATTTGTCCCTTCTGCCATTGGTAAGGAAAATGGCTTCTATGGTAGAGGGAACCAGCGTAAGTTCCTGGGGTATGTTGGCCTATATCTAACCACTAGAGTTTGGGGAAATGGAATTTCCTTTGAATCCGACAAGAAGGGCCTGCAGGATAGAGACTGGACAGCCCTGAGATGTTCACCTGACTCTTCTAACCTTCACATTTTATGTCTGAAAAACATAAGTCACATCCCTGTCTAGCACTGCTAAGAAGACATGCAAATGCCTGGCCTAGTTGTGTTAAAACAAGGGCTCTGCGGAGAGAGTGGATTACGATAGTAAAGGAAGGTTAGATGGTCTAGATAAATCTGAAGGATCAGTGCCTGGTCCTTGGGACTCAAGAGGAGGCTCTTATGAAAATGAATATGCAGACCTGTAATTTTAGCACTCAGGAGGCTGAGACAGGAGAATCAAGTTTGAGGGCAGCCTGGGCTGCATAGCAAGAGCCTATCAAAACAAAACAATCAAAGAAAGATAAGAAATGGTGGCTAAATTCTGTGAGTATAGAATGAGAAACTGTTAAGAGCCAGGTGGTTGGGTCTGTAGAAAAGCAGAGGAAGGCATGGAGCTGTGAAAGTGAGCAGTTCTGTCCATCCTCATCTACCCTTGACCCAGGCTGGACACAGATATGCTAGAGTGGAACTTGGTACCGCTGGGGTTTTGGGTCCATCTTTGAGGTGCAAAGGATTCAGGACATAACCTGCTGCAAAGTGCAGATGAGATCCATGGGAACTGCTGAAGGAAGCAGTAGAAAAGAGAGGTGTGGCCTTAGCACTGAGGGGAGTTACCTGTCAAACCAGGTTTGAAAGGCTGTGACTACCACTAGGTCATAAAGAACTTCAGTAGAAACTCATGTTTGTTTTTCTCCTCCAGTTATTGAAATGAATAAATTGGAACAAATAAAAGTTTATGCCTATAAGTCCTTAGCCTTTCTAAAGCAATTTTTAGATCATCTCAACCTAGGGTAGAATTGGTGTCTGGTGACTAATCCACAGGCTGTAGCAGATTCCATGTCTGAACTTGTTACTAGATGTGGATTCAAGTTTGGATTGATAGCTTCTAATACACAGAAGCAGCTCCTTGAGATAATTCATCTTGTTTCCAGGTTGGAGACTTAGCTCCACAGTAAATGATATGGTATTTGGGATGCATGGTACCTGGTGACCCTCATACATGAAGGGTTGAAACAAACTTTCATATGTTGGGCTGTATATGGCTAGTGACTCTGCTTAGCGTGTAAGTCATATGCTCCAGAAAGTCTGATGCAGAGGGTGTGGCTTTGCCTGTAGTCCTCCACTCACCGAATCCAGTTGTCAGCAGATACTTGAGCTTCTGCCACCTGATGTGCACAGTACCAGGGCAGGGCAGGCTTCTGGCCAGTGAGAGGAACAGCTCAGGGCCCTTCTGTCTGTGGCAGAAGTCAAGTGCAACAAGGACCAGCCATCCTGGTCCATATTTATTTAAACATATCTGTGGAACGTGTTACAGAGTGAGTTTTTCCATGTGGTTGGTAGGAGCACTCTTCTACATAACCCAGTCTTTTCCCGTGTATATGTGTAAAGGCCCTCTTGCAAACTGGCATAAGCAATTTTTTCAAGAGGTCATTGACTCATGCTTTTTTATGAAGACTTATCCACACCAGACTTGTGGCAATAAAACAAGTTCAGGCCTGTAAAGGTAATGATGGTGAAATTCCAAAGAATGGCCATGCCCTTTTGGACTTAAAAGCCTATGACCAGCTCTAAGCCAAGGGCTCTGGGTGGAGTGGTCAGTGTCGACTACGGCTGGGTAGTGGACATCTAGGGACAACCCTGAGTGGAAGCTGTGTGGACTGAGTTCGGGGTTGGATGGTGGAGTCTCAGGCTGTCTCTGACATAAACCTGGAGGTCTGCAGAAGTGTCAAAGCCGCTTAGTTGCAAGACCTAGTGGTTTTTAACTGAAGGGGAAGCAGCAGTTGAGGACTGAGAAGAAAGGGAGCAATATTAGGAACCATGGTAGCATATGCTTATTTCTGCAGCTATTTGTAAATGTGATACAATGACTATTACTCTGTATTTGTAGTCATTTGTAGATGTAAACTACACCTCACCTCTGTGAAGTGAACAAAGAGCAATTAGGAGACACCTGTAGAACTGGAAGTACCCATGAGGCTTCAGAAGAACCTCCTAGTAGGATGAAACTCTGGCTTGTATCTATCTGTTATCTTCATGTGAATCCTGTTTTCAGGCAGTCACCTTCATTGACTTGCCATTTGTCACTTCAGGGTCCTGGTCACTGTTTCCCATGGCCTGTTCTCTCCTGGTCTTAATTGCAAAATAATTGTCCAAGTGGCCAAATAAAGATGAGCCAAGGTTTGCCTTCCCAACTCTACCTCCACCAACTCAGAATTCCTGAACACATTTTCCTGAAAGATTTTCAGCATCTGAGACATCTTCAGCAGGCAGTCCTCATGCACACTTAGGGATAAGAGGGAAAGAAAGCACACTCAGAGTGTTTCTGTTCAGAGACTGTCTTCTGGAAGTTTACAGACATCAGTGTTTTCAAGCCTTTATGTAATTTTAACACCTTTCTCAAAACTTAACAGGCTTCCTAATAAACTATGAAAGCCTTTCTGGATTTTGTTTTTTCACTCTGCCTACCCTCTTGGAATCTGAATACAAAGTGTTTATATGAGCAGTCTGCTGACTTCGGAACACATGCAGCAGGTGCCTGGGGCTTTGAATTGGGTGGGAAGAATAAGTGTCAAGCTGGCAATGAGCAGTGGCCTGGGGCTCTGGGTAAAGCAGGGATAACTGGGAACTAGGGGCAGAGCTTCTGGTCTTCATGCCAGCACTAGGCTACAGAAAGATTAAGCAGGTGTCTTAGGAATTAAAGGAAAGAAAGCAGTTGATTATTATTTTTAAACTACATGTTGGGGCTGGGGAGATGGCCCAGTGGTTAGGAATATTAGCTGTTCTTACAGAGGACTGGAGTTCAGTTCTCAGCACCCACATGGTGGCTCATAGCTATCTGTAGACACACCATATGCATAAAAATAAATAAATAAATTCAAAATAACAATTTATATGGTGTGTGTGTGTGTGTGTGTGTGATCATCCCTGTCCCTGCAATTGCTATGTTGCTGAGCTCTCTGTAACCAAGAAAAGCAAGAGTTGATTGCATAGGAATCTAGTTAACCAGGTCTGAAAATACGTGTGATTTTGTCTAAATGATGCCACCTGCTGTAGGCCTCATTAGCCAAGAGACATATGTGCACTGAAGTGACAGAAATGAGTTTTGTAATATTTACTTAAGCTTTAAAATATCCTCCCCCAAATGAGGCCAACAGGTGCCGAATGAAAAAAATGACAGTTGTCATTGCTCTCTGCATCCTGACAAAGATTCCTGCTGCACACCAGCCTCCTGGAAGGTGGGGTCATGTAGGGTAGGGCTGGGAGCTGTGGTCCCTTCAGGCCAGGCAGAGGTGAAGCCAAGTGCCTTGTGTATTTTACATTCTTCTGTTGCCAGAACGATGTATGCTGAGTTTTTTTCCTAGTGATAGTTTTCTCGTGTGTTACCCGTCCGCCCCCTTCTCCTGAAAAAAAAAAAAATCCTCGGATTGGGATGGTGGACAACACAGGAAATTAGCAGGTAGAGAATTGACTCGGGATGAAAAGCAGCAGAGCTTTGAGGACTAGAGGGCGGTGTTGGTCTGGGCCCTGTCTCCTCAAGCATGAAGGGATTATGTGGGCAAGTCTGGAGAGCCTGCCTGCAGGACTCCTCACCAGACTAGCTGGATTTGAAGCTCTGCTCCATTGCCTCATAAACAGAGCAGTGAGGAGGAAGACCGTGGGCAAGCCGGTCCTTACTGAGAGGTGGCTGTCCATGAGAGGCTCCGTGCATAGTCCCTCAACCAGTAGGAGTCCAGAACCAACTGTCCGGATGATGCTTTGCCTCTGGGGTGCAAAGAAGATTGAGGCTTGTTATCTAGTTAAATAGTAAGCATGACCCTTGCCCAGCAACCTCTGCCCTTCACCTACTGAGACGGCTTAGAGGTTTTTAAACACTTCTTCCTATTGTTCAGAGTCATTGGAGTGTGGGGTTCTTTCCACAGGCTGGCCTTTAAGAGACCTCGTTTATGTCAAGATCTAGCTTGCTGAAACCATTTTTACCCTGTTTCTGCAAAGATGTGCATGTTGGTGGGCTGGGAAGTGGCATGTCAATCAAGTGGCTAATATCAGGTGGAATGCTGGGAGGAGTAGACTCCATGGAAGGGAGCAGAAGTACAGTACCTCCACCACCAGGACTATGCTTCTGTTTGCTTGCCGCCATTCTCTTTGGGATGGATTGAGCATTAAAATCCAGCCAAGCCTTTGATAGTCTCCTGAGAAGTTACTTGGTTCCTCCATCCTTCCTTTTCTTCTCTCTTTCTTCCTTCTCTCTACTTTCCCTCTCCCTAGGTTGCTTTTCATGTATGTTCCAGTAGATGCCCATTTTATAGATTGAGACAAGTGAGGCCACAATGTAAAGTTGGGCCCTTTCTATATCTAAGAACTCTTCAGGGAACTAGTTAGCTATTTTAAATATCAGGGCAGGTCAGAATAACTCACCACCGTGGGTCCCTAAACTTGTCAAATATGGCCAGAGCTCTAGTGTCCCGAACCACTGAGAGACGGTCCCTGTTTTCCTGTTCCTGCCTTTCCCCCATTCCTGCCCTCAAGGGAAATTGGAGCTTTTACTTTCTAATTTAGCCTAATTCAACCTGAACTGTATTTCCTAATTCAGCGTGTAAGAAGACTGCTCTCAAATGGACCCTCTAGATGTTGGAGAATATACTGGTAACAAAGACCTTGACTTTCACCCTCTTTTGTTTTTAAACTTGGAAAGCCATATCCACATTGAAGTAGACTCATATTGCCCCTGCTTTCCAGTCTAGGTTGATTAGGCTCTGCATAGTGAGCCTGTTTCTTGAGCACAGTCCACTCCCCACACTACCTACTTTCTGCAGGTTAGATCAGAAGATCACACTTAGACATTTTCCGTGCTGGTGTTCCTAGAAATGTCTGTGGAGTTGGCTAACTACATCTTTAAAGGCTCTGCTGTGTAACACATACGGGCACTCTGGGCTCCAGCTATGAGCTTGCAGAGTGCAGTCGGCCTTGCTGTAGGCATGGATAACTGGGGTGAAGGCCCAGTCCTTCTTTGTAACGGTTTTATTCAGAAGAATGGGAACACGTCTGCCTATCCAAGATGATGATCCTTTGAGGGGGGGATCTGTGATCATACATAGAACACATTTCGTAGCACAGCACTTCCTGTTGTCTAGTGCCCCTCCCCCAGTTCATTACCCTCTTCTCCAAATCATAACCTTTCCCTTAAAACTGAAGGACAGTGGGAACTTCTGCCCAGTTTCACTTGTGCCTTATAATTGGTATCTCTTCTTTGGCGACTCCTGACTGCTTCATTTTTAAGCCTTTAATAATTAGTTTAATTGTTAATAATTAGAACAATAATAAACACCTTGTCCTTGGGTTATATTGTCAAGATAATGGCTTTATTGGGAGTACAATTAACATCTTTAGGTTTGGTTTGATAGTTTTACCTCCATCTTTCCCTGAGTCCTGAAGATTAAGTAACACCTAAAGCTTAACCCTAACAAAGAATTATTTAGCTACAGGTGTGTTTCACAGTGACCCTCTGGAGCAGTGTTTGATGAGTTGGGAAGTACACCAAGAGCTGCTCTGTCTTGAGGGTGTGGTCATCCTGCTAGCTAAGCCCATCTTGCTTACACCTCCCCTGCATTGGAACTGTGGCTCTCCGTGCCTTGATTCTGTAATTCCTTAACCTTCCCTTTCCCTGAGACATGACAGATCTCACATTGCTGATGACATCACTGCTCTCACTTCTCCAGGCCGCTCCCCTCGTCCGAGCCCACATGAACCCTTTTCTCTCCAGTCCCTCCCCACATTCTTTCCTGCACACACTGTACTTGTGGTAGCTTTCTTTCTATGGTGCTGCCCTGCTCTTGACCACTCCCCTTCTTGGGACTTGTCTCTAGGATCCTGCTCTCAGAATGCGGGGGCGGACTAGGATTCCCTCACAGTCTTGTTGAATCCCAGGTGGCGGGCTCACACCCCATTGCAGGTTTAGCCTTCATCATTCCCTTTTTCAACAAATGTCAGTTGCTCTCCTAGTCTATCTTTTGAAGACCTGAGCTCTAAGATGTAAGAAATATTAAATATACGTCTTTCTGTTAAAGTCTATAAAACTTTTTATCTTCCCCACCTTTTAAGACTTTCATATAAAATTTTTAATCCCACCCGCCCTAACCTGATAAAACCTTTGCTTACACAAAGGCCTCCTGCAGCCTTCCAGGAATTTTAGGACCTTAAAACAGACTAGCTAATCAGGCTATGAGGTCGTCTCCCTTCACTACCTCCAAGTGCACTTCCTGTCTGTGTGTTCACTCTTTTGAGTGCCACCTCTTGATCAAGTGTAAAGTTTGCCCTGTCCAACTTCAGTTGGAATGATGGTCTCCTTCTGAGACCCTAAACTTATTTCTAACAAAGACAAACCTGTTAAGTCCATGCCCCTCAGGGTCTGGACATAGTCTTGTCTGTCCTTGTGGACTTCCTTATATTGTTTTTATTGGCCAGTATTCCTTGGAGTCTCTCTGGTCACTCAAGGCCAAGATGTATTAGTTACCTCTGCACTGCTATGGCCACAACACCCAACACAACTATTAAGGGAAGAAAGATTGTGGCTTCACAGTTTCAAAAGGTTTCCATCACAGCAGGAAGGCATTGTGAGCACTCAGTCCACAGTGGCAGCAGAAGCTGCTCACGTTCCCGAAGACAAGGAGCAGAGTACCAGACAGAAACCAGGGTCCAGATACACCTTAAAACGGCTACACTCTGTCACCTCCATCTGTCCACTAGGGCCCACCTTTTAAAGGTTCCACAACCTCTCTTAACAGAGTGACTAGCAGGAGAACAAAGCACAAGCTTCTGGGGTACAGTCCAAACCCTAACATCCTACCCCAGACCCCACAGGCTAATGACCGTCTTATAACGTGAAATGTATCCCACCGTCTTCACAGTTCCGACCCTATTCAGGACTCTGCATCCAGAGTCTTTGCTGAGACTCAAAGCAGTCTTCTGGCTATGAGCTCCTAGAAACCAGAAACCATACAGTTCCAGAATACAACAACCCAGAAGAAACACTGGAGACATATCAAGGGGAGCCAGGACCAAAGCAAGGCCCCCAACAGCAGGAATCGTCAAAGCCCGTAGCTGCATGCCTGGTATCACAGGTATGTGTTGCCATGATGTGTGTTCCAGTGGGCTTGGAAAGCCCCTCTCCTTGCCACATGTGGCACACACAGCCTCCATCCTGGGGTGGCTCTGTTCAGTGATTAAAGCTTTCCTTGGCAGACAGCCCATGTTCCTGTCATCTCCAACATCCTGGAACTCTATTACAACTTAATCTTCACCTTCATAGTTTCATCCATAGATCTCTCAGGGGCTCCCTGCAGCAAATATGACACTTATATGCCTTGCCTGGTTCCCAAGATTTTCTTTAAAATCTTGATGGAAGCAGCCGTGGATGGAATTCTAGCATTCTGCAGGCCCGCAAAACTAGTACCATACAGACACCACCACATTCCTGCTGTCAACCTGAGCAGTAGCATCTCTTGGACCATGGCCACAGTTGCCCCTGAGTTCCAAGGTGGGAGAACCTGGGAAAACACCTGTTTATGCAACTCTATGGAAGTAAAACACCCTAGGAAAACTGTTTTTTATTGTTCTCACAGTTTAGTGGCTATTATTCATTTATCCTTAGCATCCTCCAATACATTTTAATTGTATTTAATCCACAGGGTAATATTACTTATTATCGTAGCTTTAAAAAGACATTGTGTTGCCGGGCAGTGGTGGCACATGCCTTTAATCCCAGCACTTGGGAGGCAGAAGCTGGTGGATCTATGTGAGTTCAAGGCCAGCCTGGTCTACAGAGTTAGTTCCAGGACAGCCAGAGTTACAACAGAGAAATCATATCTCGAAAAAAACAAAGGCAAACCAAACCAAACCAAAAACAAAGCAAAACAAAAAACCAAAACATTGTTTTGTATAATTATTTTTTAATTAAAATATAATAATTACATCATTTTTCTCCACTTTCCTCCCTCAAACCCCTCCCATATATCTCCCCCTCCAAATTATGGCTTGTGGCCTCTTTTTCTTTAGTTGTTATTCACACACACGCACACACCCTGCTCAGACATTTAGTCTTATTTGTACGCATATGATTTTAGGGCTGACCACTTGGTATTGGATAATCAATTATGGGGCTCATTCCTGTGATAACTATTTCTCCCCATCTCAGCATTTCTTAGTTGCCTGTAATTCTCTGTCTATAGGTGGGGTCCTGTGTGATATCCTGCCCCCCGCCCCAGCCCCACTTCCTAGAGAACACTATTTTTAAGAAAGATCTTTCAAATGGGTTTTTGGGTTTAGACATAGGAGATTTTATTTAATTTTTTATTTAATTCAGTTCTTCTGTACTGGTGTGTATTTGTGACACATGGTTCTGGGTTTCATACAGTGTAATTGAACCTCCTTTTCTCTCATACCCTTTGACTTCCCCTTTGCACCCCATTCATCTTCTATCCCCTAAACAATTTCACTTTTACTTTCATGTCACATAGACATATATAATGGTGTGCATCTATATAAAGTCTAGTTTCCAGGGTTTCTAATGAGTGAAGTTTCTCCCACTCTTAAAAAGCCCACAGGCCCCTTCCCTATTAGTCCAGTACAAATTAGCTGGCTTTTCTTTAGAACTCAATCTCTTTAAATACTACTTTGTTTACAACTTTAAATAAGCTCCCTTTCTGGCCAAACTGTACCTTTTTTTTTAACATCTTTCTGTTCACAAGTCTCATAGTAAACCGGGCTAAAAAGCAGCCACCGATAACCATGCCACAGCCTGAAGCTTGTACAGTTTTAAATTTTTGTCCTCCAGATTAGTTAATGACTACTGTTACTTTTTGGTTCAGCCTCATTTGACTTTTCGGGTATGGGAAAAGTATAGAAAGGTTCTTTACTAGAATGTCATGCAAATGAATTCTAATCTAATTCCCAATGGAGTCCTTGCTCTGATCTGAAAAATTGACGTGTTCATCTTCACTTCAAAATTCCTAGAGGCATCTTGGTTTTCCAAACTCCCACCATAATCGCTCAGTAAGTTTTATAATAACATCTTCAAAGTCTTCCAGATTGCTCCCACAAGTCATGTCCAGTGGTCCAAGAACCACATGGTCTGGTTAAGACAAAACAACAGCACCATTTCTCTGCTGCTCATTTCTGTATGAGTTACTTTTGTGTCACAGCTTAAGGGAGGAAAGCTTTATTTTAGCTCATCAATCCAGAGGGTATCAATCCACCATGGTAGAGAAGGCCATGGAGCAGCTTAGTTCATAGCAGTGGGGTTATGTGTCAGAGGCTGTTCAGACAGGATTTAGGGAGCCTGGGAGGAACCAGAGGCCCTCTGTCACCTTCAAAGGCCTATACCTATTGACCTACTTCTGCCAGATAGGCCCCTCCTTTTAAAGGTTCAACAGCCTTCCAAAATAGCACCAACTGGCTAGGGAACAAACATTCAAAACGTGAGGCTGCAGAGGATGTTTCAGATTCAAACCATAGCAGAAGTCTTAGCTCCCTGGGCCTTATTCGCCTGACTCCACTGCTCCATTACAGTGAGAGCCTCTCTGTGGAATGCAGACGTCACCACTGCTTTTAAAGAGATAATGTTGTGTTGAGAAATGCCATAATGGCTGTGTCGTGTCACGATGAGTGGGTGAGTGGTATGGAAGGCACCACCCTGAGCAGAGTGTCGTGACTGCCCTGTGGGAGCGTGGGACAGCTGTCCACATATGTCACCGGGCAGGTAAAGTGGATTGGGCAGGGCCAGCAGGTGGTAATTTCAGGCAGATGGCCCTTCTGCATCTTGCTCACCTCCTCTTTCTCTGACCTTCTGTCCTCTCTCCCTCTTCCTTGTTGTCCTGGGTCTTTCTGTTTGGTTCCTGGCTTATGTAGGCTTCTTGTACTCACTAGGAAGCCACATAATTGTTTCTTCCTGAATCCTGGGCCCATCAACTCTGACTGCCCTTTGACCCTGCTTGCTGGGGTGGTTTCCTGTTTTCTTTCATCAAACCTCAAGCCAGAAGTGATCTCTTCCACTCTTTGGACAGTCCTTTCTTGTGGTGCCAGAAGTTCTCATTTCATGGTCTCATTTCTCTCAAGGGTTTCCCGGGTGTTGTAACTGAGAAGGGTCCCTCTTTGAAATGTGAAATAAGAAGCTGGCTCTCTCCTAGTAGTTGAGCTCTCACCCACAGTATAGAAGGACTGTTTGAGGGGTTCCTGTAGCTATCTGGTCATGGTATCTCTGTGGTCCTAGAGGGCTCAGTTGCTCCTGTTGATGTTCTGTTCATGATCAGGACTTCATATACATGGCAGTTGTATTTGGGCCCCAGAAGGTGGAGACAACTTAGATCAGTGGTTCTCAACCTGTGGGTCACAATCATTGGGATTCGTATTTCTGATGGTCTTAGGAACTGAGACACAGCTCAGTAGCAAAATTATAGTTAAGATGTAGCAACGAAAACTGCTTTATGGTTGGGGGTCACCACAACATGAGGAACTGTATTAAGGGATCACAGCATTTGGAAGGTTGAGAACCACTGGCTTAGATGAAAGTGTTCGGCAGTAAATGTACACCCCTACCGAAGCTGCAGATAAACACCTGGGAAGACCTGCATCTGCTCACCCATATTCCGTAGCTGATGATTTTAACCCTGAGATGTCACTCAAGAACCCAAAGGCCCTAGCAGATTGTATGCAGTCGGTAAGGAGAGAGAACTGTGGCAGTACCTCAAGTGTAGGTGACTTGGAAGTAAAATTGAGTGGTCTGTTGTTTCCCCACAAGCTAAGTAGGCTCCACTCTGTTCTGATGAGGGGTGCAGTTTGAGGACTGGTAAAGTATGTGCTGTCGGCATTCTCTTGTCCTCTCACTCTCTTTGGCTTTGTCTGGCAGGACAGGTACTTAGAAGTCTGTGAACCCCCTTCCCCCAGTTTTCTTTCCCTTAGATTCCATTCATGGCCATGATGTCTTAGCTTCCCTCTCCAAAGCCGCCATGGTTCTTCAAGAGATCAGCTGACTTACATTAGCACATCAGCAAATCCTGCACTTCATTCAGCTGCTAGTCACTGCATAGCAGTTTGTATTTATTTTACATCTGACAAAATAGTAATTGTGCATATGGATGGTGTACAGTCAATGAAATAGGCTCAGGGAATCTATTTTACAGTATCATGGCCATCATTCATGACAGTATATTTGTTATCTACCTGGGAATTGCTAGGATAGGAGATTTTAAGCATTTGTACTGCAAATAAATGATAAGCCTCAGAACAAAATAGGCATGTTGCTTAGCTTCATTGGCCACAACATGCACCTCTGTAGAGGCATCGTGCTGTGGGCTTCTTGTTAACGTCCTCCTTGCCCCTGTCCTTCCCAATAGGGTACTGATGGTGCTCGAAGATCAGCGCTTCTCGACAGTGACAAGCTATTGGTGTACTACTACGATGATGTCAGAACGTTGTACGATGGCTTCCAGAGGGGCATTCAGGTGTCAAGTAAGCCCATAGCTGCATTGCTGTGACTGACACTTAGCTGTTTCTCATGAGGAAGGAGCAGCCTTCCTTTCAAGTAGACACATCTGCCAGTCTTTGACCTACCCAGCATTGTTCGTGGCCTGTCTCCTCCTGTAATTTGTCCAGAGCCAATCTCAAAGCTCATAGGACCCTCCAAGTGTTCTCTGTTGTGATACAGGGGCAAATATGTTTTATGGAGACTCACATGTGCTGGGCTCCGGTGTTTCCTATAGGATTTATTTATTTATTTATTTATTTATTTATTTATTTTATTTTTTTATTGTTCAGTTGGCCCTGGCCCATCATTTTCAAGCTTACTGGGCCATCAACATACATATTTTGAGAGAGGGAAGCTGTCCCCCATCAGAAACACCCTAGAGAATCCTTGACATCTATTACATGCTTCACTTCCAGCCTCTCTCCAGCTTCCCACCTTGAGCCAGCCCTCAGGCGAGACACCTGCTGGTCCCTGTTCATATCTTCATTCACTTCCTTTTCCAGATCATAAGCCCGTTCTTCCCACCCTCTCACCGTGTTTGTGGCATGTTATTGCTCTTTTAACACTCTGATGCATTTCACTGTTTCTAGAAACATCTTTCTGGCCTGTCATCTTCATTTCCTATTTCCAGGAGGGCATCTCTCCCTTTTCCTCTCAGCATCTCACATCTGCCTCTGCGATAATCCCTCACCACACAGAGGTGTTTGCCTGGCATGACTTGCCTTCCACCTGCCAGCCTGTGCTCCTCGCGAACACGTCCTGCCCCTCTGCTGTCCCCGCAGCCCTGACACGGGACGTGTCTACACTGGTACTCAATTGATGTATTTGTCCGTGAAGGAAGACACATTCCTTTTTAAGGATTATTTTTTATTTTCCTAGGTTCCTCTATAGAAATAGATCTTAAGATCCACACTTTAACTTCTATTTTTGCCACTGGTAGCTAGATTATGATCTTACAGTGAGGAACCAGGTTACTTTCTCTGTGCTCCACAGACATTGCAAACAGTATGTGTGCTGTTTATTGCTTGATACACTTACAGTCTGGTTACTCAGCTTATTGTGTTCAGCCAGATATTCCTATAAAAGGCTCATTAGCCCATTGTAAATCAAAAGCAAACTTTCTTGTGTATCATTTAATACATGAACTTTTAGAAGTTAGCATCAAGGTCTGAGTTTATCTATGACAGTAAATCTCCATGAGGTAGAGCAGGCCAGCATCAAGCTACATGAAAATCTATGTGTTGTAAGTTATATACAGCCTTTCCTCTATAATAGGAGAGTGGAATTTACCTTGAAGTATGGAGCGTATACTGCACTTCTTAAAATTAGACAGCTTTTTGTTCTGTGGCCACTTGTCTAATTGGAAAATGAGACCACAGGAGGAGAAAACAAGCTTTCTTAATACATATGATTAAAGGCAGCCACTCTTTTAAGTCAATTATTTCTTTTTTTCCGCCAAAGAAACATTTTATCCTTAGCTTTAATCTTCTTAGGATATCTCAGAATTCAAATTATAGAAGAGCAAAGCATATCATTTGAGTAGATGGTCAGAAGTTTGTTGAATGCAGGATAAGCTAGTCTAGAGTTGTTTTTTTTTTAAAGCTAACATAAAAATTGTTTTGAATTATTTTTATTTGTGTATTTTGCCTGTGTACCATTTACATGAAGTACCTACAGAAGCTGAGAGTGCAAGATATCCTGGAACTGGAGCTACAGATGAATTACCATGGGGTGCTGGGAATTGAACCCTGGTCCTCTGGAAGAGCAGCCAGTGCTCTTAACCACTGAGCTATCTCTCCAGCCCCCTTAAATCTAGTATTTTTTAATATGCTCCGAGCTGCATATTAGTGTTGCCTGGGGAGATACCTTTTACAAGACAGTAAAGCTCAGGCTCACACACCGTCCTGTTATATCAAAGATTGTAACAGTAGGACCTGGGTTTGAATGTTTTTCAAGTTTTCAGGTGAACTGGTGCTTAAACATCATCATTTTAGAGCTGGGATCATCATACTGTGCCCATAAAGAGCCAAAGAGTAAATACTTTAGGCTTTGGGGCCATATAATCTCTGCAGCTTCCGATGTAGGCGGGTGAGTTAGTAAGGCTTATGAAACAGCCATTGGCTCATTATGGCCCTTGGCTGCAGTTTGCCAATCTCAGTCCTTGAGGAATAAAATGGAACTGGTTCCTATAGCTGAGGGGTCTCCCATCCGAGAAGCAGCCCCGCTGACCCTGCAGTACCCGCCCAGCCTTGGTTACTGTAATCTGAAGCGGGTCTGGAGGAAGGACTGTTCGGTCAGGACTATCATTAAGGATGGCAGAAAAGCCGGCTGTGTACTCCCGTCTGCCCGACCGCCGACTGACACTTGAATGCACTTGTGTGCCGCACTTCTCAGGGATGAACCTAGGTATTGGACCAGGCTCATCAAGGCCCCGGTGAGACCATTCTCTTGTCTTCCTTGCCAGTTCTCTCACGTCCCATACCAAATCAGAACACCTTTACAGATTCAAACTTGGACTGCTGAACCTAGACACCATGGCGTCTTTACTCATTTCCTCCCTTTGCGGGTAGGGGTTAAACAGTCAGCAGGGCTGGTGTACGATACAGGAAGTGGTCCAGGGCAAGATATCATCCTCAGGAAGATTTTCCCATGTTACCATCGAATCACGGGCCTATCAAGGGATTAACCCAGTGATTATTAGGTCAGAGCTCTCAGGACTCTGTCACTTCTCAGAAGCCCACCAGTGGGCACTACACCTCCAACACATGAGCCTTTGAGGGATCATTTCATTTGGAGCTGGAATGCCTGAACTTCCTTAGAAATTCTGGTAGCCACTTTTTCCTAAAATCCACAGTAATATTTTTACACTCAGCCACTGGCATTAAAGAGAAAGTCACAGGTGAAGTGTTCTTAAAAATCATGCTAGCTAGGTGTGCTGTTGCACACCTTTGATCCCAAGCACACTGGAGGCAGAGGCAGGTGGATCTCTATGAGTTCAAGGCCCGCATGGTCTACAGAGTCAATTCTAGGACAGCCAGAGCCACATTATAGAGAGATCTTGTCTCAAAAAACCAAGAACTTCATAACAACCAAAAAGTCGGTCATACTAATATTTGCCCTTCTATTTATCTCCTCCCCCTTCTGTTTAAGAAACAACAAATAAGCAAACATAAAAATAACTTCAAACTCCAGGGAGAAAAACGTTTCTAATCTGAATTTCCTATTTCTAGTGTCTAACTGATATTTTGAGAAATAAGGAAAGGAACAAATAAAAAGCAGAGATAGTTAAAGATCCAGGCCATCCTTTGCTTTATCTTTGTTTTTTCTTTTTTGTAGACAATGGCCCCTGTTTAGGTTCTAGAAAGCCAAACCAGCCCTATGAATGGATTTCCTACAAAGAGGTGAGTTCCCTGGCTCTGATAGCTCTCTCCTGTGTGTGACCAAGTACTCAGCATAAGCAACTAACTGGAGACAAGTTTGATTTAGACTTAGGGTTAGGGGTATTCATTCTGCCATGGTGGGGCAAGCCTGATCAGAAGCAGGGTTTACCTCAAGGTTCGTCCCTGTGTCCCTACATCTGCCGGGTAGGCCCCATGTCCAAAACCTGCCTCTCCCAATGATCCACCACTAGCTAGGGTCCAAGTGTTTAAGCACGTGGGCCTGTGGGGTCCATTTCAGGCTCAGACCCTAAGACTGGCTCTATAAATTGGTCCAGCACACTGGTGAAAGGTTGCTTGGGTGGGAAATTACTGCCCTTTGGGAACTAAGTATCTGTGGAAAAACAAGACAGGGACTCTTGGGAAACTCTAGTTAACTGATTAAAGTATTTTATTGGTGACCTATATGGATTTACTGTGAAGTATAATTTTTTTAGATAATTTTAGAAGTCTTCAGAAGCCAATCTTCCTCCCCACCCGCCCCGCCCCGCCCCAACATAGGCTGACTCGGCTTTGCCTGAGAGGTGCTAGGAAACTTAGAGCGTCCCTAGTTTACACATGAGGGAAACACGCCCCAGGAAATGGTGTGACTTGCCCAGGCTCACACAGTGTGAGTGTCAGAGCCAGGTCTGCCACGGGCATGTGGGCATCTGCCCATTGATCCTCAAAACTGTCCTTGGCCAACTCTCCAGCATGTGACATTTAACCCCTCATCAGCCATAGGGAAGAGCACAGCTGTTCCCAGGAGACACGCCTTCTGCATAAAGCTAAAGCTAGGCCTTAACTGTTCAAATCAGAGTTTGTGGGTAGCGGGCTGCGGAGCAGGAAGGTGTCGCCTTTTATTTTTATTTTCACTCTGATTACACAGAATAAAGCTGTAGCTTTTCCGGTCTGGCCTCGGGATGGGCAGGCACAGCTGCAAACGCAGTTTAGCTGCCTTCTGTTTTCCTACACAGCTGTCCAGGAAATGGCTTTCTGTCCCTGGGCTCCATTGCTGCTTGCTCTGGAGCCAGGTAATCCTGTGGCACTCATGAATGCACACTGACTTTCTCCCTCTGTTTTCAGTAGCTTGTCTGAGGGTGTGGTTATGGATATGTGTAGCCACAAAGCCCAGCCTGGGATTAGTGCTTGTCAGAGCTTCTTGGACTGAAGCCCCTTTGCCTTCCTCGAGGGCGGACAAAAATGCCCACGCTCTGTTTGGGTAGTGCTTGTCTGTCTCTGAAGACAGACAAGGGAAGTCAGCTTATAATACCTTGCCTGTAGAAGGAGCCCAGAGTTCATGTGACCAGAGGGATTTCTGTTCGGCTTTACCAAAGCCCAAGCCAGTTTCTATCCATTTTTTCCATCAGTCAGTATTAGCTCACACCTGTAATCCCAGCACTGGGGAAGCTGGGACAGGAGAATCAATAAGTTCTGGCCAACTTCAGCTACTACATATTGAGGCAGAGTCCAGGTCTGGGCTAGAATGAGACCACCTGAGACACTAAGACAGTCGCCTCCAGAGTCTCAAATCTCCTGGTGGCATAGGAAGATTATGTGCTGGGCACTGGCACACAGACTCTCTGAGTGCCCTCTGCATTATTTCTGTTAGAATTACTGTACATTGGAAGTCCCCGGGGTGCG
Organism: Cricetomys ansorgei; assembly: GCA_026225945.1. Lineage (NCBI taxonomy): Eukaryota > Metazoa > Chordata > Mammalia > Rodentia > Nesomyidae > Cricetomys > Cricetomys ansorgei. The sequence goes on along the minus strand of JAMJFZ010000107.1, from coordinate 42,889,330 downwards.
TGGAGGTGCTGCCTGGTGATTGGCACAGTTTGTCTGGACATGTGACAAAGATGCAAAGCTGACTTTAACTAAAGCCAGCTTTGGCTTTGTAGGTTTTAAATCTATCTTATCTTACTGTTTAACTCGCCTAACAAGACTGACTTTTAGGAAGATAAGCATCTCTCTGAGATTTTTTTTTTTAAAGAACAAAATGGATCGCCTTTCCAGAAACATCAATGTATTGTCCCAGTAAGCTCTGCAAACAATTGCAGGCATTTCTCAAATTCCAATCCCTTAAATGCAACTTAGACTTGTGACTGTGTCACCAGTGCCACTCTTCCTTAGGTAGGCCTGGGATAGTGCAACACACCAGAACCAGTGGGGTTCCTGGCAAGGATAGGTATGGCTACTTCCTATTGTCGTGAATATGCCTTAAAAGTACTTTTGAGAATAAAAGTTCCATGTTTTAAGGTTTAAATTTTTAAAAGTTAATTTAGAGTAGGAGTGGTGAGAAGATAGCCATGGATATGTGTATATTCTTAAGCTTTGTGATTATTTTTACTTAGGTGCCACAATATGATTTTCATCTACTTTTACTGTTCATCATTATTACTAACCCTGCCCTAGGCTCGGCACATTTCTCAGGGTTGAAATATTTACCAGCTACCTAGCTGTCATTTCCTGGGGGTTATTTACTTAACTACCCTGGTGTTCTTTTTATTCTTCCCCTGAAATTATTCAGATTTAGATAATTTTGAAATTTTTATCTTTATGCATAGGATCTTGGAAGAATCTCCTAAGATTGTATTATTTACCAAAAAAGAAATTCTCAAGAATGGGATTGTAGAGTCCAATAATAAAATCTTAGTCTTAGCTGGGCATGGTGGCATATACCTTTAATCCCAGCGCTTGGGAGGCAGAGGCAGGTGGATCTCTGTGAGTTCATGGCCAGCCTGGACTATAGAGTGTCAGGGCTGCACACAGAAACCCTGTTTCAAAACAAACAAACAACTAAATAAGAACTTGGTTTGTTTTCTTTTTTTTAAAAAAAAAAAAAAAAAAGATGTTTCTATGTTTATACAAATGACAGGTTTTGAAGATTTTGATCACTTTTCTAGTCTTTATAAATGAAAGAAAAATCTAGCCGGTTCTGGTGATACATACCTGTGATCCCAGCAGCTGGAGCAATAGGATGGTGAATTTGAGGCTAGCCTGAAGCAGTTGGAGAAGTCAAGTACTGGGGACAAGGTTGGTGTTAGAATGCTTACCTAGCATTGTAAAGCCCTTGCTTTCCTTCTCAGAACTGCAAACAGGCAGCAATCTCCTCCCCTCAAAAACAGAAAGCAGTGTCTCTTTATTGTCTTTGTTCTTTTGTAACACTAAAATAAAAACATACATATAAAAGGAAGCCTTGATGTGTAGTCACCTGTGACCTGCAAACTGAGAATAATTTGCTTTGCAGAAGGAATCCTATAGCCAGGTCAGTTAACACTGAATTGGGAATAAAACTTTTGTGCAAACATTTAAAATAACGGCATAGCTCCGCTTCTCTATATAGCTCTGCTTGTAGCTGAGGCACTAGTATGTCGCCTGGTGAGCTTTTAAAGCCCTCACCATGAGAGTGCTGCACTTTGCTAATGCTTACCTCCCTTTGTTGCAGGTTGCAGAACTGTCTGAGTGCATAGGCTCTGCGCTGATCCATAAAGGGTTCAAGGCCAGCCCAGAGCAGTTCATCGGCATCTTTTCTCAAAACAGACCTGAGGTATTAACCACAAGCCTTTACTGTTTCATGCCTGCTGCTGTTGGAGTCTAGATTTTATTATCTGATTTATGCTGGGAATATGGCAAGCTACAAGTTTGCCTTAGAAAGTTACGGGTATGAAAACCTGAACCAAGAAATTTCTTAAACTTTCAAGAGAAAAAATTACACCCCCACTTAAATTTTTTTTTTTTTTTTCTTAATTCAGGTCCTGAAACAAAATTCTTAGAAAAAATATCAAATCAAAAGTCTCCCTTCCAGGGCTACCTCTGTGACTGGATAAAAAGTTATTAATAATAAATCAGAGCAGAGATGTGTGGATCTTATTTTGTTAGCAGCAAACCATCTCCTTGCTGAGAGATCTGAGGCTTTCTTTTGATCAAATGTACAAATTTAAAATACTGTGAAAAACACCAAGTGGTGGCAGCACACACCTTTAATCCCAGCACTCAGGAGGCAGAGGCAGGCGGATCTCTGTGAGTTTGAGGACAGCCTGGTCTACAGAGTGAGTTCTAGGACAGCCAGAGAGTTACAACAGAGAAACCCTGTCTCAAGAAACTAAAAAAACAAACAAACAAAAAACAAAAAAACCTGCAAAATACCCACTGAGAGTTGGCCTTCATGTATATACACAGCTGTGATTTGCCTGCGGTAACTTGAGGAGTTACAGAGATGACTCAGCAGTTAAGAGCATACACTGCTCTCCCAGAGGACCAGGATCGATTCCCAGCACCCACCTCAGGTGGCTCACAACTACTTATAGCTCCAGCTCCTCTGATCTCCCTCTTAGAGGGCTGCAAACTAGTTGTGTCAGCAGTAGCTGCCTTGGAAAAATTCAAGTATCAGATTTATTTGAATATCTGCTTATATCCAGAAAGGAACCTCAGCTCTTCTGTCTCTGTGTTGTGTCCTGTTCCTATAAGTTAGCATGTCTTCTTAGAGTCTCATGTTCTGCTAAGAAGTAGCATTGTCCATAGCTGGCCTGTGCTCAGTCTCCTGGAATGATTTGGTTTTCTTCCATATCTCAGAAACATTTCCAAAATTTTTGCTTCAGTAGAATTTTTATCATCAATGTATAACCACAAAACAAATCCCTTACTTCAAGGAATAGATTATTGATACTTTCTCTGAGGTGTGGTAAGTGTGGACACCCGAAGGATTATGGGAGATCAGCCAAGGAGAGCTTTCTGGGCAGAAAGCTCCTGGGGTAAGAGTCTTGGAGGAAATCCTAAAGTCACAAGCACAGTCCCAGTGACCGTTGGCCCCCTTCCACAGCACTATACCATTTTCTGTGATGTCGTTGGCATCCTATGGTGTCCTTTGGAAAGTGCAGCTGAGATAAAGAGGTGTCTTGAAGAGTCGTAAGGGAAAGAGGGACTGTGCCACACAGGTCTGGGAGATCAGTCAGTTGCTGTGCAGCAGTTTAGTGGCAAGATAACCAGTTTATCACTAATTTCCCTGGTCAGTCTACTAGGGAGACTCTTTTTCAAGACAACTTTTTTATTTGATAGGTATCCTCCTTCCCTGGCATCCAGGCCAAACCTCACACTGCTATGGGATTGACCTTCCTCAAACTCACAGCTGCTGTGCTGCCCGGAATACCTTAGTTTTTCCACATGGCCCATGACGTAGAGCCGGACCCAGTGCCACAGTCCACCCTGACTCCAGTCCACCCCACAGCAAGGCTTCTGTCCAGCCTCCTTGCTCACTGGCCCCCCCAGCCCTGGATATTGCAGTGCCTTGCTGTTCTGTCTGCTGCCCCTGAGCTCCCACTCATGCATGTCTTACAAAGGATAAATTTGGTTTTCTCCCCTCCAAGGTATCCATGGCCATCAGAAGCCCCAGCAAGCGCCCCCCACACACACACACCAGTCACTGTCTTCCTTTGCAGTGATGTTTCCTTACACTTGTATCCATTCTGTAGGCACACTGAAGTTTGATTTTTTTTAAGAAGGGGAAAAATTTTGTATGCTAGCTTAAAAATTAATTTGAGGAGGAGGAGAAGAAGAAGAAGATTGCAGTAATAGAACAAGTACAAAGGGGGAACAGGTATTTTGTTTGTTTTGGATTCTCCTGGTACCTGGTGCACAGTGGCAGGCAGACAAATGTAAGTTTTGCTACAGCAGATGCTTCTGATTTGACTCTCCGAATATTGCTCTTTGAAATGATTCTGGTGAGGCGACTCATTGTCTTCCTGTGACTTTTACTGTTTAGTGGGTGATCATCGAGCAGGCATGCTTTACTTACTCAATGGTGGTCGTTCCACTCTATGACACCCTTGGAACCGATGCCATCAACTACATAGTCAATAAAGGTACGTCCTTGATCCTTGTGTGACCATTGCCCTAGTTACAGGTTCAGATTCGGTGACTTTACATTTGTATATCTGCTTGGAGGGGGATATTGCATTTAAATATACGTCACCCTTTCTGTACTGATGGCATGCTAGTGTCTGTGTGTCCTGTGTTACAGTCAAAATTTTAGCATCCCATGCTCATTCCATATCACCACTTCATTTACAGCTGAACTCTCTGTGATTTTTGCTGACAAGCCAGAAAAGGCCAACCTCTTACTAGAAGGTGTAGAAAATAAGTTAACACCCTGCCTTAAAATCATAGTCATCATGGACTCCTACAGCATCGATCTCGGTAGAACGAGGCAAGAAGTGTGGGGTGGAGATCATCAGCCTAAAGGCCCTGGAGGTGAGTCCTTCCACGTGGCCCTCTTTGAAGGGTCAGATGCGGAATCCAGTGACTCTGTGTTATCCCAGTGCTGGTCAGCCGCTTTAAAGATCCTGGACAGAAATCCCTATCTTCCTACTGGACAAAGATTCTGCTGCATGCTGAGAGTTGTTTGTTTTGTTTTGCTTGGTTTTTCGAGATGATCTCACTCTGTAGCTGAGGCTGGTCTAACACTCAGTATGGTGCTCAGATTAGCCTTGAACTTGTAGACGTTTTCCTGCCTTACTCTCTCAAATGCTCATATCATAGAAATGAGTCACTTGTCCTAGTTAAGTTTCTATTGCTGGGTTAAAAATCATGGCCAAAAGCAGAGTGGGGAGGAAAGGGTTTATTTGGCTTACATGTCCCCATCACAGTCTGCCATGAAGGTGCATTCAGGACAGGAGGGCACTGTAGGAACTGCCAACTAGCTTGCTTCCTATGGCTTGCTCAAGTTGTCTGCTTATACAGCCTACCCAGGGGGACACAGCCTATAGTGATGGGGCTTTCTCATGTCAAGCCTTAATCAAGAGAATGCCTCACGTACTTGCCTATAGACAATCTGATGTAGGTGTTTTCTCGATTGAAGTTTCCTCTTCCCAGATGATCCTGGCTTCTGTTGAGTTGACAAAAGCTAAGCAGCATACCACTGTACCCAGTTCCCAGTGCTAGTTTAGTATATCACCTGCAGGTCTCAGGAAAGGAACTACAGTACATACACTTATCCTCGGTACCAGCTATGTCTGCCAGCAAACGCTGGGACTGGGACTTTCATCCTCACACACGAGGAAGTTTCTAGTCTGTATGCTCTTTTTCACCTTTACTCTCTTTTACTTACTGATTTGTCTCTGAAACCAACAAGATACAGAACTCTGTCTTACCATGTGTCTGTCCCTCCACCTCTCTGTTGGTGCCCCGCACCCCCGTGTGTGTGTGTGTGTGTGTGTGTGTGTGTGTGTGTGTGTGTGTTCAGGCACAGGTGTGGAGGTCAGAGGACAGCTTGCTGGAGTTCATTCTGTTCTATCACCTGGGTGTGGTGGATCACACTCAGTTGGTCAGTGACAGAGAATGCCTGTACTAACTGAGCCATCTTGCCCACCCTTACCATTCCTTCCCCCAGGTTCCTTCTGTAGATCCTAGTGAACTGCAAACATGGATTTTTGATTGATTTCTGTCCTAGTCAGGGTTACTATTGCTGTGATGAAACACCATGACCAAAAACAAGTTGGGAAGGAAAGGGTTTATTTGGCTTATATTTCCACATCACTGTTCATCAGTGAAGGAAGTCAAGGCAGGAACCCGGAGACAGGAACTGATGCAGAGACCATGGAGGAGGGCTGCTTACTGGCTTGCTCTCCATTGCTTGCTCAGTCTGCTTTCTTAAAGAACCAGGACCTCCAGCCCAGGGCTGGCACCACTCAAAATGGGCTAGGACCTCCCCATCAGTCACTAATTAAGAAAATCCCTACAGGACTGCCTGCAGCCCGATCATTTGGCGGCATTTTCTTAATTGACGTTCCTTCCTCTCAGATGACTAGCTTGTGTCAAGTTGATAGGAAACTATCTGGCACAAGTTATTGTCATTTTTATTTTTGATATGGTTTATTTTCCGTTTAAGGACAACTTCAGGTAACAATTCTAGGAGAATCAGTGGGGTGCGATGATCTGACCCAGGCACTGGCCTTGGGTTAGGTAGGGAAGAAGGCAGCAGGAGGTCCTTTTGACTGCACCATAGGGAGTAGATTCCGCAGAGAGCTGCACTGCTGCTGACAAAGTAAATATTTTTGTGGAACTGTTATAAATAAGGTTTTAGTTTTTAAATTATAGTTCTTTTCCTTTTGTAGAGAATTAGAGAAGGGTCTGTGGAACTTTTCCTGAGAAACCAGTAGTCAGAGAGAAAACTCAAGCCAACACTGACATGCACATTCATGTGCACACACAGAGTACAGAACACAGCTCCATATGCATTTTTGCTGGGCTTTATCTTTACAGTTTAGCTAGCTTTTTACCCAGAATTTTCCATTGGAGTTTTTTTTTTTTTTTTTTAACTTGTAATCTCCTTTCAAGCTGTTGAGATCTCTTTTTCCCCTGCATGCCTTTCTGCCCCTCCTCTGAGAGGTGCACACATAGTTGTGTTTTTTGCTTTTGCCTTTTTTACCACTGCATGATAAAAAAGTAATTTTAAAATTAAAACATTGTTTTGAAGAATGAATGAAGACTGTAGTGTGGAGTTTATATTGAAATCTTAACTGGATTTACATTTACCTGTTCGATGTGATTTATGCATTTTTAGACATTTTGTAGACAAAAGGTGAAAGAATATAGAGTTTACGTGGTTGATTGTGGAGTCATTTACATTAATACATGTTTGCATTCATATATATAGTGAATAATCAAGGTAGAACATAGACATTTTGGAATGTTTTGCATATTCCGTATTTTAATTATGAATATTTCCAACATACATGCAGACTGCTGAGTAATACAGCATACAGCCACATTCCCACGTTCTTGCTAAACAGTCCGCAGTGCCCTACCCTGTGTTCATCTACCCGTCTGTACTTTTTATGCATTTTCATTAGATTACAGGTTTCATTGCTCAAATCGACTCCAACATGCTTGTCGCTCACTAGGGCTCAGTTTTATTCATTTTAACCTACAATGGCCACTTTTAAAAGTAATTGTATTTTTTCTAATAGATGACAAGACAGACTTATGGCTCTGAAACCACAAATAATGTACCAATGGAGGTCATATTTGTTCCCCAGATTAAAAGCAAATTGCATATGACCATATGATGTATCCAACATCAACTGAGGATTCTAGAAGCTACTTAAGAATCGTAAACAGATTATCTGGGCATGGTTGTGCATGCCTGTAGTCCTAGCACTTGGGAAGTAGAAATAGGAGGACCACTTTAAAGTCATCTTTAGCTTCCTAGCTATGCTGAGGTCACCCTGTTCTGCAGATCCTACCTCAACAACAACAGCAAACAGAGAAAAGTTTGAATAGATGAGTAGAAATTTGAAGTCAGTAAAGCTTATCTGGAAAGTAATTTGCAGAAGCACCATGATCTAGCTCCTTGTTGACTGTGGGGCGGTGTTGGTTGTTGTTGTTTTGAGTAGTGGCTTTATATGTTCCAATTCCTGGGCTCAAGCCACCTTCTTGCCTCAGATTATAGGTGTGTGCTGCAGTGTCCAACCCTAGTTGACTTCTAATTAGACGTCAATGTTTTTGTTTTTAATCTGTGGTCTATGATGTACGCAATTTAAATTGATTAAAAGTATGCTAGGCGGAGCCCAGTGAGCCCTGAGCATGCCCATCTAATTTCCATTTTATAGTAAGTGCCACTGCACTCTACATGCATGCTCAGGCTGTTCAGTTTTACTAGGAGAAGAATAAGTCATTCATTTTTTTTCTAGTGAATGAATATGAAGGCTAGTTAATGCAGTAAACTGAAGAACGTCCCTAATAGCAGAAGTCTGCACTGGAAGCAGCTGTGTCTAGAGACAAAGCTTAGATCCAAGAGCTTCACACCCTCCTTGTGGCCTGTTTCACAGGTCAGATGTACAAACCCTCCTTCCCCTGTGTATGGAGCCTCACAAACACTAGCATTTAAATCAGACAGGGGTTTCTCCCTGGGGAAGAGGTCATTGAGGCAGAGCCAGGCAGTGAGGGAGTATGTTCTCTGATGGGAGTGGATGCTGAGGACCAGCAGGTCTTTGCTGAAAGGTCAGAGCAAGGCTTTGTTAAAGGCCATTACAGGAAAGAGGTGGGGGCTGGGATACAGTACAGAGGATGTTGGAATCAATCCTATTTCAGAGGCTATTCCCAACACCATTTATCTGTTTTTGGTAAGAGAGAGAGAGCTGGAAATTTGAAATTTTAACCTGCTGTGAGTGAAATCTGCAGGAAAGACAGTAACTTAGGGGACTTTATTCTTTTATTTTTTAAGTGTATGGGTGTTTTGCCAGCATGTATGCATGTACCAACTGAGTCCAGAAAAAGCATCAGATTCCTGGAACTGGAAATACAGGCCGTTTTTGCCATGTGGGTGCTGGAAATCCAGCCTAGGTCCTTGGAAGAACAGCAGGTGCTCCTGACCACGAGCCAACCTCGAAACCCTGACTTTACTCTTCATAGTTAAAAAATCTTAATACTTTTTTTCTCTCTCTCTTCTTTAATTAAGGACCTTGGAAAAGTGAACAGAAAGAAGCCCAAGGTAAGCACTGTGTTAGAGCCTTCTACAGCTATGCTTTTTGCAATATATAGTCCCGTTGGAGACTGTCGGAAAGGTGGGGTGATACCTTATAGCCTTATGTATTTGATTCTGATTTACACCTTCTCTTTTAAAATCTTCTTCAGCCTCCAGCACCTGAAGATCTCGCTATCATTTGTTTCACAAGTGGAACTACAGGTACCTTTGGAGATGTAACTGCTTCAGAGCGGTATCTGGAAGTCTATGCTCTCTGCCCCCTTTTGGTAATGTACTGAGTATAGATGGGTACAAGAAAGCAAGAGAGAGGCAGACCAAGTGAGGTCATCTTGCTGCTCTGTGAGGCAGTCTCAGAATCTGAGAGTGCTGTGTACTTAATTCAGTATTTACCTCTGACGCATTCTGCAGTGTCTCTGAGGAATAGAGTTTTCTTCCCCTGTTGATACACAGAAGACGTTAATGAAGAGTGTTTAAGCTAATTTCCTGAAAGTAAGTTTCATTGAAAGGACCTTAGGTTGCTCAGAAATTTAATATTCCTCAGTGTTTGGCTACCCAGAGGGTATCCAAGAGTAGAGCTATCCAGGGCCCTAATGACAGAGGGTTTCTGCCATTCTTGGCTGGAGTATCTAACCTCATTCTGCTTCCTGTGTGCTCTACAGGCAACCCCAAAGGCGCAATGATCACTCACGAAAACATTGTGACTGATTGTTCAGGTTTTGTGAAAACGACAGAGGTAATTCTTAAGACTGTTACCGTAGTTGATTGGCTTTAGGCCCCAAGAGAGGAAGTACTAAAGCCCTCCTCATCCCTCATTATGTCCACGTTGTATGCGAGAGCAAAGAAATGTAAATGAGACCTGGACTTTGAATCAGGCCAAAAGTCTCCTTCTTTTGTGCTTTAAAGGTGCTTTACCCTTGTGCACCTAATCCCATAAGCCTTACCATGACATTAGGATGAATCCAGGTGGAATTTAAGGCGGCTTTCACATGGGGAAACTATTTGGATGTTGTCACTCTATAGCTACTTCTAGGAAAAGACAAAGGAGAGGTGTTCAGCGTCCATATTAGCATTAGGAAATTAATGTCTTTAAGTTACCAATGAATGTTGAAGACAGCTGAAGGTTTTAAATCACTGTTCTCTCCTTGGTCAGTTAGACTTCCATTGTATGAGAAAGATTAAAGTCTCAAGCTCTAATTAACTTCCTGTCATCTTAAGGTTTTCTGTCCACAGGTCATAGTCTGCACTGGTTTCCATTAGCACTACAGCCCATGTGGCTTAAACAAGTCTCCCTCAGTTTATCTCCCTCAGTTTAGGAGGCTGAAAGTCCAGGACCAGCTGCCAGCAAGTTTGGTTCCTGGTGAGGGCTCTCTTCCTAGCTTGCAGATGGCTGCCTCTTTCTGGGTACACTGGTGTCTCCTCTTCTTCTAATAAGACATCAGGCTATTGGGGCAGAGCCTCCTCCCAAATCCAGTCAGATCAGGGCCCTATTCCTGATACATGGGGCTCAGGACAGTCACGTGTGGATTTGGGAGAGGGACGGAGTTTAGTCCCTAACTCCAAAGATATAGCGCATGCTTATCTTTGCAAAGGTTCCCTCTTTTCACATTTAACACAGCGTGCTTTTGCAGGCTCTTGGGAGTATTCTGTAGCCCTACTTCCTATGGCAGGAGGCTGTCTGTACCTAATGGTTTAGGGGAGTGGACATCTTTCTTTGGTGGCTGTTGAAGGCTGATTTTTGAGGATGCTTTCACTTGATTTTACTCCACACTCACTTTCTTAGTCTCAGTACTCCCACCTTTTGGGGGGGTGCATGCTGTATAAACAAAGCCCAACACTTAATATATATCACCAAAGTGATATTTGAATTTCCCGGTCAGCCTGCAGAGATAACTTAAAATGCGTTCACAGGGACGTTAGACCGTCACTGAAAAGTAGTTACGCTGTCAAGAAGCAGTCTCAGCTTCTAAAACTAATCATCTAGACACTGACATTTTTTTGTGGTTTATCAGAAAACTTAAAAGGTATGAGTGCTAGGAATGCACCTCAGCGGTAGTAAGGGTTCCATACTGAGTCCCTGGGTTCCATCCACATTGACACACATGCACAGACACACACATATACACACGTGCAGATGTGGGTATTTCTGAGTCTGGTTTCTCATTATGTAACAATTTCACAATATGAAATGCTAGTTGAGATGCATTTCTGACTTTATTAGATTGAAGCTAAATTATATAGCACAGCCATCCCATGGGCAGTGCTGCCACTTAGGGTTACATTGGTAGCAAGACTGATCTGGCTTCGGGGATAAGAAGATACAGCTTAGAAATCAGTGCCTGTCTCTCTCAAAGTCACACAGACACACAGACTTGCACACTCACACTCTCCTCATTTATGTTTGACAGTGGCTACATTGGCAAACCTTTGTGTTAATAACATGAACTTAACATGGAACCCTCACTGCAGCCATCCCTAAGAAGGCCCTCTCTGAGGAAAAGCAGGCATCCACACTTAATCTGCCTGTGGGCTCATCTTGGTCAGGATTGTATAGGAGAACAAATCTCCTCAAGCCAAATCTAGGTTGTAATAAGAACATTGGAGTATTTTTCCAAGAAGGGAGGCTTTAAGGAAGAAATGTTGATCCAACTCTTCCACTAGAACCATTTATACTGTAAATAAGAGGGCCTGGGAAGCCTCTCCCCTACTTTCCTTTTGCAATATAACAGTGCTGTCTTGCCAGGGACTGGATCTTACGTTGCTTAAGGGGCAGCGGAACCTGCCTGGTAGTGGGGTATTGTAATCAAAAGATGAAACAGACAGAGCACACAATCCTTCAACACTCCAATTTGGGGAAAAAAAAAAAATTATGGGGGAAGGGTGATAGTTCTGAAATGGATGTACTTGGTTATTGTGAATGGCTTCCACTCTGTTTGCCTGAAGTGTTGCTTCAGGACTGGAGATGTAGCCCTGTGGTAGAGCATTTGCCTTGCACATGCAATGCCCTAGTGCCATCCCCAGTAACACCGAACAAAAAGTTACTTTTCGTTCTTTGGTGTTAAAAAAAAAAAAATGCAGATGTGAGTAGAAGTAGCCGTGCCAAGTGTCGGGGGGCTGTGTGCCCTGCTCTGAGGAAAGTGGGGCCACACTGGAAGTCTTAACTCTCCTCCTCTCGCTGGTGTCCTTGCTTTCAGAACACATTCAACGTTTCCGCAGATGACACTCTGATATCTTTCTTGCCTCTCGCCCATATGTTTGAGACCGTTGTAGAGGTAGGCATCTTCTCTGTCTCCTGCTTGTGTGTGTACCCCGCTAAGTTGTTGTGTCTTGCAGAGCACACTGACCTTGAATGCCAGTGACACACACATCTCGTATTTACCACTGGCACACATGTATGAGCAGCAACTACAGGTAAGTGTGGTGCACAGCCGCCACCCCCACGTGAGGGCTCAGCAATGGCATGGAATATTGGAAAGAATATGAATTCTTAGTCTAGGTACAAACTGGGTGTTGGAATTTCAATCTTGCAGTTAAAACTGAGTTTGAACATTCAAAGAATGCCCATAAGGACTTGGTTGCTGATGAGCTAGTAAAGGAAGTTTTGTTTTGTTTTTTTAATTAAAAAACTTGACTTTTTTTGCCCAGTGGTGGTGGTGGTGTACACCTTTAATCCCAGCACTTGGAAGGCAGAGGCAGGCAGATCTTTGCGAGTTTAAGACCAGCCTGATCTACAGAGTGAATTCCAGGACAGTAACAGAGAAACTCTGTGTCAAAAAACAAACAAACAAAATATCATACAATATATTCTGATCACTGTTTCTCTCCTTTCAATTCCTCCCAACCTGTCCAACAGCCTTCTCTCTTTAGAAAATAAACAGACCAGTAAAAAACAAACAAAACATAAAACAAAGCCAACAGGTACACAAAGAGAAAAAAAGCACTAGAAACACATACATAAGCACACACACATATGCTCCTGCACACGAAACCCATGAAAACCCAAAATCGGAAACCATGATAGATAAGCAAAAGACTGGTAAAGTTTTTTGTTTGTTTATTTGTTTTTTAAAGATGCTCCAACAAAGCACTAAGGCAAAATGTCTCCAAAAATAGTGTTGGTTTCGTGTTGGCCATCTACTGCTGGGCATGGGGCTCCCTTTTTTGTGGTTTGTATATCCAGTGAGACCCCCTTGGAGAAAAGTGTTTTCCTCTGGAGCAGTTGACAATTGGAGGTAGCTTCTGAGTTAGGGATGGGGGCCTACGTTCAATTCCTCTCTCAGTGCTGGACTCCGTCAGGTGCAGACCCAGGCAGGCCCTGCGCACGCTGCCACAGTCTCTGAGTTCATCAGTGTGTCAGCCCTGCTGTGTCTGGAAGGCCTTGTTTCCTTGGTGTCTCCTGTTGCCCTTGGCTCTTACAATCTCTCCACCTCCATTTCTACAGAACTCCCTGAGCTGAGGGGAGGGGAGGGGTTGGATAGAGACATGCCTTTTAGGTCTCTCACTCCCCTTCACATTGATAGCTTGGGGTCTCTGTATTAGTTCCTGTCTCTAAAGGAGGTTTTTTTTTGTTTTGTTTTTTGTTTTGTTTTGTTGAATCTGATAAGTCTCTGAGTCACCTGCTGTGGAAGAAGCCTTCCTTTTTTGTTCATGCTTCTTGCTGATATTTAACTGGCCTTCGCCTGGGTTTCCTGTGCACAACTGTGAGCCTAGTTTAAAACCCAACCAAAGGCAGAGAGATGACTGAGCTCGTAAAGTGATTGTCTTGCAAACACAAAGACCTGAGTTCAGCCCCCAGAACCTATGTGAAAAACACAGTTGAGGTGGTGCTGCACATGTCGGCAGCTGAGGTAGTGTGTGCACATGTCAGCAGCTAAGGTGGTGTGTGCACATGTCAGCAGTTGAAGTGGTGTGTGCACCTATCAGCAGCTGAGGTGGTGTGTGCATGTGTCAGCGTACCACTGGTGAGGCGGAAGATGCCTGGAGCCCTCTGCTCAGCCAGCCTAGCCTAATCAGTGAGTCCCAGGTTCCAGGGAGAGACCTTGCCTCGCAAAACAAGGTGGATTATCTCCTGAGAAACAGTGCGCACGTGTACATAAACACACGTGCGCGCGCACACACACACACACACACACACACACACGGACCATTATTTTCTTGGACAATTTTAGATTTTATACTAGCAGAAAAACAGTGGCCAACATGTATTCCTCATTGTGTACTTACTGAGAACCAGCTGTGACCCAGGCACTGTGGAACATGTCGGACACAGTCGAGTGGTAGAGGAAGAATACTTGATTGACTCCTGCCATTTAGGATTTATTTATCCCCAAAGGATCAAGGTGCATCAGGTTCCATCTTTTTACCCCTTGCACATCTCAGGATCTTAAAAGTTTTTGAAGTTCCAGGTATATACACACACAGTTACTGTACGGTTCAGCACCTCCACTTCCGGGTACACACACACACACACACACACACACACACACAGGTTGCAGGCAGGGACTCAAGCAGGTGTTGGTCGGTGCACCCGTGCTCAGGCAGCATTACTCACAGCAAGTGACGGGTAGGAACATCTCAGGTGACTCTCAGTAGTCAGACAGACCCAGCGAATACATAAACAGAGCGGAATAGTGGTCAGCCTCACAGGAGGGTACTGGGCGTGGCGGCACAGACCTTTAATCCCAGCACTAATCCAAGGCCATGCTGATCTACATGGGCCAGTTAGGGCTGCATAGTGAGACCCGGTCTCAAAAAAGGGGGGAAAAAGTTGTCTGAAATTATCTCAAGTGAGTTGCTAGTGGACCATGGGCGCCTACTTGTTGCTTTAAAGATGCAGCTGGGAGACACAAGCCTTTGACCTCCCATGCCTTTAATTCTCAACAGAGACCTACCTGTACTTTCCATTCTTCTTCCGAGACAGGGGGTTGGGGGAGACAGAGGGAAGACAGAGAGGGAGAGAGACAGAGAGGTGTGTATGTTTTCATGTGTGGAAGTGTGTGTGATATATTTGTGTTCATGTGTGAGGCGTGTGTGTGTGTGTGTGTGTGTGTGTTCACGTGTGGAGGTGTGTGTGGTGTGTGTGTGTTCACGTGTGGAGGTGTGTGTGGTGTGTGTGTGTTCCTGTGTGGAGGTGTGTGTGGTGTGTGTGTGTGTGTTCATGTGTGGAGGTGTGTGGTGTGTATGTGTTCCTGTCTGGAGGTGTGTGTGGTGTGTGTGTGTGTATGTGTGTGTGTGTGTTCATGTGTGGAGGTGTGTGTGTGTTCATGTGTGGAGGTGTGTATGGTGTATGTGTGTTCCTGTGTGGAGGTGTGTGTGGTGTGTTCCTGTCTGGAGGTGTGTGTGTGGTATGTGTGTTCCTGTGTGGAGGTGTGTGTGGTGTGTGTGTGTGTGTTCATGTGTGGAGGTGTGTGGTGTGTATGTGTTCCTGTCTGGAGGTGTGTGTGGTGTGTGTGTGTATGTGTGTGTGTGTGTTCATGTGTGGAGGTGTGTGTGTGTTCATGTGTGGAGGTGTGTATGGTGTATGTGTGTTCCTGTGTGGAGGTGTGTGTGGTGTGTTCCTGTCTGGAGGTGTGTGTGTGGTATGTGTGTTCCTGTGTGGAGGTGTGTGTGGTGTGTGTATTTGTGTGTGGTGTGTGTGTTCCTGTGTGGAGATGCAGACATGCACATGCCATGCCTGTGGAGTCAGAGGACAACCTTTGGGAGTTGGTCCTCACCTTCCACCTTGTTTGAGAACAGAGTCTCTCTGCCACGTTCTGAGCTTGACTAACTGTCCCCTAAGCTTCTGGATTCTCCATTTTCTCTTTGCATTTCTGTTACATGCACGGGGATTACAGACATGTAAACATATGTATGTGGTTTTTCTTCTGTTTCCTTATATTTATTTATTTTGTGTGTATGTACATGGGCAAACATGGAGATCGGAGAACTTGTGGGAATGTGTTCTTTTCTTCCAGCATGTGGACCAGGGGATCGAACTATAAAGTGTTGCTCTTCTGTCATCTTTTGAATTTTTAAAAATTTTTCTTAATGATTTATTTATTTTATGTGCATTGGTGCTTTGCCTGCATGCATGTCTTTGTGAAGGCGTCAGATCCCCTGGAACTGGAGTCACAGACAGTTGTGAGCCGCCATGTGGGTGATGGGAATTGAACCCGTGTCCTCTGGAAGAGCAGGCAATGCTCTTAACCACCAAGCCATCTCTCCAGCCCCAAATCTTTTCTTTTTTTTTAAGATAGACAGATGATTTGTCCAGTCTGAGTGCCTTGTACAGTTTGCAGGAAATAGGGAAAGCATCATGTGGTATAATCTTAGGAGTCATGACTCCAGCAATCCAGTGTCTTTTCAGAAAAAAATTTCCTTAGATTCAAAAAAGGAAATAAGATTTTAATAAGCCTGATCGGGAGGCAACAGATTTTTATTTTGAGAATAAATAAACTCTCAAATTCCTGGAAGATTAAAAATATTTGGGGTGTATAACACATAACTTATCCAACAGATATCACTTGTTAGCCTCAAATGGCCCTTCTCATTACCATTAGGAAGAGCCTCCCCAGCTTCATACTAAATACTATATCGTTGGGGTGGTGGAGGCAAAAAACGTATTTCCAGGTTGGTACAGTGACAAGTAAATGCAAACACATTTTTAAAGAAATCACTCATTTAGGAAGTTTCAAGACTTCTGGAAGCTGGTTTGAATCGCTACAGGGTGGCTTGCTGTGGTGGAGCCATCTTTGCAATGCTGACGTGTCTGTTTGTTTTCATTCATAGTGTGTAATGCTGTCTCACGGAGCTAAGATAGGATTTTTCCAAGGAGATATCAGGATGCTTATGGATGACCTCAAGGAGCTTCAGCCCACTGTCTTCCCTGTGGTTCCCAGACTGCTGAACCGGATGTTTGACAGAGTGAGTCCCAAGCAATACAGTGTTGGGGGACAGAAGGTGGAGCTGTGAGCCCCGGTGCCAATCTGACTAGGGTCTAGCCATGTACTCTTTACAGCCATCAACAGTCCTCTTACTGTCGTAGACCTTCAGCTTACACCTCTGCAGAAGTAGATTTAGTTACTGCACAGAGCTGTTGGTAAGAGAAAAAACACACACCACAGTCTGTAGAGGCTTAGTTGTAACCTGCAAAGTCAATTTATTTTTTCTGTGGTCTTTGATCTTCACTTCTCACCTATAAAACAGACTGTTATACCTTCTCTCTGTTTCATTAAGTTGCTAAGTGGATCACACACAAATAACTATGAAATGGTTTTATTAATTGTTCCACTAACCCTTTGATGCACTAAGTGTTACTTCTCTTCACTGAGAGAAGTGTCAAGGCTGCAGCAGGTACTGGGATAAGGCTTCTGCCATCTCAGCATTGACTGCTCAGCTGGGCAAGACCATCGAGTGGCATGGCCAGCCTTGAGGCTGGGTTTCCAGCGGGCACTGTTAATGCCTTTCCCCGTTTCTCCTCTCCCAGAGGCAGTGCTTTTGTCAGCTCTAAGGACCTTGTTAGTTTCTAAATCCACCCTCCAAAAACCCTTTGAAACCGTCGTGTGGAGATGTAATTCACACACTGTACAGTTTGTCTGCTTGCAGTGTGCAGTTCAGGGCCTGCGGTTTAGCTCCACAGTGAAGTGCATGTGTGAGACTCCAGGCTCAATCCTAGCAGTCAACATGGGCAGTTCAGTGGTCTCTGAGCATGTCAGTGTTGGTGCTACAGTGGTGAGTTCAGAGAACTTCCAGAGATTTCTGAGTGCTTCCGGAGTTTTCTATCTACCCCAACAGCCAATTTTAGAACATTTTTGACACCCCAGAAAAGAACTCTTTACCTAGGTCTTTATTACCTCCCACCCTCCTACCTGCTAAACTCCTAAGCTACCAGTATCATACCTTCAAAATGTTCATTTTAGTATTTCATAATTTTTATAGCCAGATAATATTCTATGGTATGGTTATATCACATTTTATTTACCCATTCCTTCACTGATGGTCATTTGGATGATTTCAGCTTTTGGCTATTGTAAACAACCCTGCTATAAACGTTTGTGTGCAGGTTTCTGTGGAAGTGCTTCCTTTTCTTATAGAGTTGGATCATGGGGCGAATTTAAACTTAACATCTGGAGGGTCTGGTTGTTGGTTTTCCAAAGCAGTGTCTATCCCTCCGGTGGCTACTTTGTACTGTATCCACACCGCCCGCTGTTATCTGCCCTTTTGATTTTAGCTGTCTTGGAAGATGTGAAAACCTTACTTCTTGCCTCATTAGATTTTTGGACAAGCAAACACTACAGTGAAGCGATGGCTGTTAGACTTTGCCTCCAAAAGGAAAGAAGCCGAGCTCCGCAGTGGCATCATTCGAAACAACAGCCTGTGGGATAAACTCATCTTTCACAAGATTCAGGTAACAGACGTTCACCTTGTATTTCTCATGTGAAGTCTGTATGTACGTGCAAGTGAGAAAGAGAGAGCTGAATGGTACATGTCTGTAATCCCAGCTGCTCAGGAGGCTTAGGCGAGAGGATTGCAAGTTCAAGGTTAGCCTGGGCAACTTAGTGAAACTCTCTTGCAAAGTAATATGTAAAGAGAAGCGTAGCAACATAGCTCAGTAGTAGAATGCCTGACTAGCGTGCCCGCAGCCTTGAGAGATCACACGCACACACACACCCTGGGGCTGGGAATCTGAAGCCAAGAGACATCTCTATGGCACCAGACTAAAGGATAGAGATGGTGCTATTAGGTGAACCCCATTCTCTACCCAAATCTGAACAATGCTGTAGCTGTTCTAGGTAGAAAGATTTGGGGTATCTTAGCTTCCTTTAGCTTTTGTGAAACAACTATGCCAGTCCTGAGGTAATAACAGTAAGAATGTTTAATAAGCCAGGCAGTGGTGGCGCACGCTTTAATCCCAGCACTCGGGAGGCAGAAGCAAGGGAGTCTCTGAGTTCGAGGTCTATAGAGTGAACTCCAGGCCAGCCAGGGCTACACAGAGAAACCTGTCTGTAAAAACCAAAAACCAAACAAACAAACAAAGAATGTGTAGTATCAGGGCTATCCCAAATGCCAAAAAGGGGTAGGTGCCACAAATCCCTAAGACACCTGTCAGTGGAAGTACTGGCTCGATGCCTGCTAGGAGAAGGTGGGCAGCTCTCGGGGGAATGAGCTTAGTCCCAGGTCCTGCTAGGGACACCAAGAGCTGTGTGAGTCCTGCCCATGCCACCTGCAGGAAAACCGGTCAGTTCGGATGCAGGGTCCCAAGCAAGCGGCTGACAGAGGAGCCCTGACTTCTGCACGTGTAACCCTCACTTCTCTCTCTGTCTTGTAAGTCGAACCTGGGTGGGAAAGTCCGGTTGATGATCACAGGAGCCGCCCCAGTGTCCGCCCCGGTGCTGACGTTTCTGAGAGCAGCTCTCGGCTGTCAGGTGAGGCTCGTCATACCACCAGATTATCCCAGGCTTTGTGATGCTGGGCCCATATTTTGATTGACAAAAATTTGCGTGTATTTTCATTGTACAACATGGTGTATGAATGTACTGAGTAATGGCTAAGTTACTGTATCACCTCACATACCAGTTTTGTGGGTGGTGGGAATACTTAGGAACAGCTCAGCCATTTTCGAGTACTTGGTAGGTTGTATTTTACTCTGTCCTCCATGTGATCTCCCCTGAGCGCACTCCTCCTCCACAGATGCGTGTGCTCACTCAGCATCTTCCTAGGCCTCCTGGCTCCTCATTTATATATGTCTTGGTTTTTCTTGGAAGGTAGGCTAGTGCCAGATTTCCTAGAGGAATAAATCTGTATGTGTGTGGCTCTGGGCAGGGAGGCTGTGTAGTTTTATCCAGTTGTGAAGCTTGAGCGGGTGAGTCTAGACTGAGGCTGCAGGGATGGGGTGGACCGTCAGTGATAAGTCACCCACACAGCATGCTGAGAAGCTGTTACAAGAGTCCAGGGCTCGTGGTGACAGGACGTGTGTAAGACACATGCTGAATTAGCAGAGCAGGTGTAGTACCAGGTGGGCAGTGACCCATGCTGTGAAGGTTCCCCCTTGCCAGCCTGCAGGAGGTCTAGTAGGAAGCAACATAGACTACAGCCAGTGATTGGCCTGGGGATGAAGATGTCAGGGTACATATTTGGCTACTGAGGGAACTTACTAAACTGAACATTCAAAGGTTTCAGAGGCTGGAAATGTCTTACTGAAAAGACATGGCTGTCCCACATTAATTATATCTTGTTTCTTGCCGACCAAGTTCTATGAAGGCTACGGACAGACTGAGTGCACTGCTGGTTGCTCCCTGGGCTTGCCTGGAGACTGGACAGCAGGTATGGTTGGCAGGAGAGCCATCTCCAGAGTCTTCCTCGTTTACTGGTCCATTAGCCTCCTTGCACAACAGTGTATAATATGTCTCAAGAAATTAAGTCTCAGGTAGATAGTCCTAACATTCTGTGAGCTGGGTATAAAACATTTCCTGTACTCAGTGTGATTAGGGTATGATGCACCCTAGCAGAGGCCTCTGAGAGGTGACACCTCCTCCAGCAGACTTGCCAGTGGTTAAGCAGGGACTTACCATTTGCCGGTGATTTTAACCCATAAGTAGCTATTACAGTTATCCTATGTGCCGTGCTAGTTGTTGGAATTGCTGATAGAAATAAACACAAGCTCTCCATCTCAGAGAAAACAGGGCGGACAATACCAAAGGAGTTGTTGAACCTCTGTAGTGGAGAAAGTTCTGATGGAGAATACCATGTGAGTGTTAGCCCAGCAGCACCTTGGAGAGATAAGCTTGTAAGTGTTGCTTACCATGCAGACGGGGAGAGCATGGCATTGTGCTATGGACTTATAAAGCAGACTGCAAAGCTTTGTGCTTATCTCTGTGGCCCATTCATAGGATATTCTACACAGTAATTAATAAGCTTCCCTGACTTATTTGGTATATTATCCATATATCCAGTAACCATCTAGTAACATAGACACCAGTATCTAGCACTGTCTCAATGTGTAATTCTATAGGAATCAGTACTGACACTCTGGGAGCACCTTTAAACTTTTAGTTTTTAACATCAGGTTCCTAAACAGCCAGAGAATTTAGAAGAACAATCTCTATAGATTATTAAAACATAGGAAATATTATCTGTGAGACTCTTAAAATGTATCTAAAATGTCTATTATTTTTGTTTTGGGAAAAGACATCCTGTCCTAGTGTGCTTTCTGTTGCTGTGTAAAGCACTCTGATCAAAAGCAACTCAGCAAGGAAAGGGTTATTTCATCTGACTACTCTCAGGTCATAGTCATCACTAAGGGAAGTCAGGGCAAGAGCCCAAGGCAGGAACTGAAGCAGAACCCATGGCAGAATGCTGCTGGCTTGCTATCCATGGCTTGTTCAGCTCGCTTTCTTACAGGGTCCAGGACTACTGAGCCAGGAGTGACACTACTGCACACCGTGGGGCTGGACCCTCCCTACATCATTCATTAGTCAAGAAGATGTCCCCATAAGAGTTGCTTACAAGCCAGTCTTATGGGTGCATCTTCTCAAATTGAGGTCCCTATTTCCAGGAGACCTCACTTGTGTCAAGTTGTCGAAAAACTAATCCGCATGCACCTTATCTATCTCCAATACTCTTAGACAAGAGAGATAAACTGACTGTGGAAATAGTTTAGTAGACTTAACCGTAAAAACATGCTCATCTCAAAACAATGGCTATGTCAATCAGACCAAGGAATGTGTCAGAGATTGTACCAGGTTGTACTCTTAGAGAATGTAAGGACATTAAGAAATTTGAGATTGGGTGTGGTGGTGCATGTCTACACCAGCACTAGCAAGGTAGAGTCAGCAGGATCAGAAGACCAAGACCATCCTCAGCTATATAAGGAGTTGGAATCCCCTTCCTCAAAAAAGTTTGTATATGGGTAGATGAAGTCAATCAGATCAGATCATGGAATTGAGGTAACAGTTTTATTTAGAAGGGATGCCTCCAGGTATTTGTTTATACCAACCTTCAAGCCTTCAAGTCAGTGCCTGAAATTTGTATGTTGAAAACATATTCAGAGCCTCAGAAATGGAAAGGTTCTGAATAGACTTTGGGATATTCTTACCTCTCTTTAAGAAAGAAGCGCTTTTAAATTATTTTACCAGGAAGAGAGTCTGTAATTGCCAAAGCCAGAAGTTTATAGCAGCTGTTACCATGAGACTGCTTGTTGGTTGTAAAAATGCTTTGGCCTGAGGCCATTACAGTACACTTTGAAATGATTCTCCCATTTTATATGTAGGTCATGTTGGTCCCCCCATGCCTTGCAATTATATAAAGCTTGTTGATGTGGAAGAAATGAATTACATGGCTGCCAAGGGCGAGGGTGAGGTGAGTGAAAGCCTGTCAGGCATTGATGAGTAGCATATCCTGTAATAGCTGCTGTTATGATAGACAGAGCTCAATACAGTCATTAAGCTTGATTTTATTGGAGATCTTGGAGTCAAGCAGGTCAATTCAAAGGTACGTTTCTGCTTGGCCCCTAGGGGTTGGAGGCAGGACACTTTAGTCCTTCCTTCTGCTGGACAGTTAGAGATTTGGGCCTAAGAACATGATACAAGAGCTCTGGTGGGGCTTGTCTCCAGTCTGCTAATGGCCCTGCCTGTGTTGGTTGGAAAGCCTAATTACGCAAGTGATGTCATCCCACCCGAGGCTTGCATTATCCTGCTGTTTGTCTGTCCTGAGGTCAGCAGGAGAGGAAGTGGGGACACTGGAAATGCCTGCAAGATCCTGATGGGGCTTTGGTAATTCCCTCTAGAACATAGAACTGAAGGCTTCCAGATAAAGGTTGATTTTCTTGGGAGAATCCTGATGGATGCTGTTAACAGGCCATCCTTTCTTAGGTGTGTGTGAAAGGGGCAAATGTGTTCAAAGGCTACTTGAAGGACCCAGCAAAAACAGCAGAAGCCCTGGATAAAGATGGCTGGTTGCACACAGGGGACGTTGGAAAATGGCTGCCAGTAAGTTGTCACCTCTCCTATTTGCAGACAGTTTTGTCTCAGTGCAGGGAGGAGCATGCCCCTCCTGCTGCAGAGCCTTTGACTTTTGCACCCCACATCTCTACCTGTTGAATGGTGCAATACAGATCCCTTGCATCTTGCAGGAGACAGGCTTATATTCTCAGCATACTTGGTTAGAATTTCGGCCTTCACCGCAGCACAATGTTTTGTTTTGCTGCCTAAGATCAGTTGATTGCTGCTTCCTATTTGACATTAAAAAACAAAAACAAAACCTGTGGGTTTTTACAATATCCAAGTTTGTTTCTTTATTTGGGTGCTAACTAGCATTCCCACAGCTTTGTATGTGTTTGGGTCCAAGGACACTTCAGGGAACACACCTCATTTGGTGAGCAGGATATGTATGTCCCAATTCAGACAGTGAAGCAGAATGATCATTCTGATGCTAGTGGGAAGCAGACATCGCATGGACTTCGGATTCTCTCTGCGCCTGGCTAAATGGCCCTGGGAAATTTCAAATACCCTGTACTGTGACTGATGAAGGAAACCAGCCTGGACCTCACCCATTGCCCCTTCCTCTCTGATTCACAGAATGGTACCTTGAAGATTATCGACAGGAAAAAGCACATATTTAAACTAGCCCAAGGAGAGTACATAGCACCAGAAAAGATTGAAAATATCTACGTGCGAAGCGAAGCTGTGGCCCAGGTGTTTGTCCATGGAGAAAGCTTGCAGGTATGCTCTTTCTAGTTAGAACTGTTGCTAGGACTGAGTGTTCCAAGGTCTCTCGTTCACTGTACATTGTCCAGCTGTGGGTCTCTGTATTTGTTCTCATCTACTGCAGGAGGAAGCTTCTCTGGTGGTGGCTGAGCAAGGCACTGATATATGAGTTTAGCAGAATATCACTAGAAGTCACTTGAGGGCTGTGTTCCTTTAGCAGAATGACAGTAGTTGAACTTGAGACATATAGACTTACTAAGCCTAGCTTATTTACGATATTCATCCTAAATCATGGTTGGTTGGTTTGGTTTTTTTTTTTACAAAATGTTATTGCAAGTCAAGCATATTCAATGTTAAGAGCCAAAATTAGTATTATAATTAAATACAAATTTTCTAGAAGTATACCCAGCCACACATGGTGGGACATACTTGTAATGCTAGCACTCTAGAGGTAGCGGTAAGAGCATCAGGAGTGCAAGGCCAACGTCAGCTACGTAGCTAATTTAAGCGGCATAACAGTACAGTCTGGGAGACAACCCTTAATGTTATCAGGTGATCACGTGGGCCTCTGGTGCAAAACATGAACTGGTAATGACTCCCTTTTCTGTGTCGTAGGCATTTCTTATAGCAGTTGTGGTACCGGACGTTGAGAACCTAGGTGCCTGGGCCCAGAAGAGAGGGTTTCAAGGGTCCTTCGAGGAGCTGTGCAGAAACAAGGTGAGACTCAGAAATGTCCTGAGCATCTTCTGTCTCTCCACTGTGTCTTTAGTGTATTTTTCAGTTTGAGAGAAAAATGTCTGATTTTTCTTACATTATTAGGATGTCAAAAAAGCTATCCTGGAAGACATGGTGAACCTTGGGAAGGACGCTGGTCTGAAGCCATTTGAACAGGTATGGCTTTGGCCCAAGTACATGAATTCAGATTAGAACGCAGTCTGACTTGAAGATTTTTAATGAGTAGATTTTATAGGTGAAGAGTGGAACTGAAGGAACACTAGGAATAGAATAGTTGGATGCAGAAGGATTGTTTTTTTAAAAGCTGTGTGTGTGTGTGTGTGTGTGTGTGTGTGTGTGTGTGTATGTGTGTGTGTGTATATGTGCTCATGAATACAGGTGCCAAAGAAGCCAAAAGTGTCAGATCTTCTGGAGCTGGAGTCGTGAGCTGCCTAACATGGGTTCTGGGAATTGCATCTGGGTCCTCTGGAAGAGCAGGAAGTGCTCTTAACTCCTGAGCCATCTCTCCAGTACCAGGGTTTTTACTCAGTATGTGACCTCCTTTCCCTGAGGTTAGCTCGCACTGAGCTCCTTCTTGTGGGACCCATGTCCACTGTTGAGAAAGCACAGAGTGGCTGAGAAGGGGCGGATTGGATGCCTTTAGGGTCTTCACCTCCTTTGAGAGCTTCATTTCTGTGTAGATGTCTCAGGATGCTTCTGTGTGTCTGTCTCCTGACTTTAACAGCCTCATTTATTTGCAGGTCAAAGGCATTGCTATACACACGGAATTATTTTCTGTTGACAATGGCCTTCTGACTCCAACAATGAAGGCCAAAAGGCCAGAGCTCCGGAACTATTTCAGGTCACAGATAGATGAACTATATTCCACCATCAAGATTTAACGTGAGGAAGAATACTTTGAAGAAATGGCGCACCTCCACAATCCTCCTTGTACCAATGGCCTTCGCGTTGGTACCTTTGCCTGCAGCAAGTGTAGGAAAGGAAACGGCCATGCTGGACTTGTCCACAGGGCCTTACCATAGGGATAGTAGAGGGCACGGAACACTGCCTTACAGACACCTGTGTTGCAGCCCACGATCCTGGTGATACACAATTTCTAAAATGAGCCTTAAATATTGTAAAGGGGAACCCATAAAAGTGCTAAGTTATTTAAGACTTCCTCAACCAATGTGGTGGGTGTTAAAGCTTCTGTCTCCTCTGTTTTTCTAACCAAGGGGTTAGGACTTCACTCTTTCTGATATGTCTGCTACTTGCTGCACATTCTGCAGCTGTCTGCTGCTCTGGAAGAGTACAGTGCACTGGAGGAAAGCTGTCCCTTTAAGAATCAGAACAACTGTCCAGGCTGAAGAAAGTCACAGTGGACCAGAGATTTTTCTTAAAAAATCCTGCCCGTTTCCCTTCTCCGCCTCACAAACGATACACTCACACGACCTTTCTGATCTGTAAGTCCCACATGGTCCCTGTTGTGCCTGCTGGGACACAAGGTTTCCTAGGAAACTAAAGGACAGAAACATAGATGCCCAGTCTCAGAAAAAAATTAAATAAATAAATAAATATGACAATTCACGAGAGCCAGCAGTTTCCTGCTCACACAACGGGATGCTCTCAGACTCTCCTCCAGATCTGGTCCCCCAACTTCTTCCCAGGGTTTACGAGAAATCCTGCCTTAGATTCTGCAATGAAGATAGTATTTCAAAGAACAACCTGGATTGGCCATGCTCAACTGTGACACCTCCGCGCTGTCCATGCGCTCCTCGTGGAACCAGCTCATGTCTGTGATGGCTACTGGGCGCCAAACATGGTTTTCCTAGCAAATGATGATGTGGTGATCAACTTGCTTTTTTTGCCCTCCCAATTAAACTCAGGCAAAGCATGTCTTCAAAACTATTAAGGGAGTTGATACAAATGGGTACTTATTAAAATGGACAATAAGTAAATATCCGTATCATAAAACTACCTGATTTCTGTGAAATGCATTTAACAAGCAAAATCCTGGGATATAGAAATCTGGGGGGAAAAAATCATAACTTGGGATTAACTTCTCAAGGGATTTTTTTTTTTAAGTTAATCTGGGAAATTAGCAGCATTTCACTTTACTACGAGTCTTTGCCACATTTGACCTAGTCAGGCTGTCGTTTATATATTTGAAGCCACTGTTTTGGCTGTGTGACAGTGCGTGTATTATTGAAGCACAACTGGGTTTGCACTAAAGAATCGTCATTGTAATAACACTATTTGGTAGCCTAACTTCATATTCGTATTCTTAATTGCACAAGAAGTCGATAATTTGTCACAACGGGGTTTTGAATGTTTGCTTTCAGTGTTGGCTCTTTCTATGTTTTATAAACCAAAACAGAATTTCCAAAAAACAATGAAGGAAACCAAAATAAATATTTCTGCATTTCGAGTGAGTGGAGAATCTCTTTCTAGTGCAGTGTAACATTTGGGACAGTCCCTGGTGTGTACCTCGAGTAAGGCTAGCCCTCCTTCTGGGAAGCCTCCCGTTGCTTCCCTTCCCTACTCTCCTTCTCCAGCCCAGTCATTCTGTGACACTTCAGACATTGCTCCCCTGACCCCCAAACACTCCTCCATCAGTGCCTTCACAGTCCTCACATGCTGTGCTAAAGAAGATCATGGTATGGATGATAAAAGTCTCCCTTATTAAGAGCTGCTTTGTGTGACAGTGTCAGAGACATTAGCTGCTCATGGTCTGCAGCGGTGGTTCAATTCCACTATATTGTAGTAAGTCTCCTTCTCTACTACTGGTTTAGAGGGGTCTTGTTTACAGCAGCCTTTTTCTTTCCCCTTCCTGACCTGCTTTCCTTTCCAGGTGTTAATTAACTTCCATTTCTTATAAGCCTGTTGTGTTTAATTCCACTACTGCCATTGTTACCACACCAACCCCTTTAAGTTTGTGTTTGCCTTTGTGAGGGTTGGGGGAAAATGTTGTTTTGCTTTTAGGAGAGAAGGAGGAGAAAGGGAGAAAGACAGGAGAGTGTGACTTACAGGTTTTGAACCTAGGGCCTGTGAAATGTTAGGCAAGTGCTTTATCATTGAGCTGTAATTAAGTTCTCACTAAACTACCCCAGGCTGGCCTTGAACTCTACAGCCAAAGGTTGGCTTGAACTCCTCTTGTTTCAGCCTCCTGAGTAGCTGGGATTGCAGGCTTGTGACACTAGGCCTAGTCTGTTGTTTCAGGTTTATGGCTAGTGTTTTATGTTTTGTTCTTCCTCTAAAGCCCAAGTTCATGAATATCTGATACATCAGCTTGTTTCATTTTCTGTTGTGATAGCACAATATCAGAGGCAGGGTGATTAGTAAAGAATAAAGGTTATTTAGCTCGTGTTTCTTGAGGCTGGGAAGCCTGAGAACATAACAGCCACCATCTTAACTTGTTTACGTGTATAGTTGTGGGTTTAAAGACATTCACATTCATGTACGCAACATCTGATTAGCTGACATCTGGTTGATAGGGATTTTCTGCAGAATCCCAACATGGTCTGGGTTACCACATTGGCCAGGCTTCTTTTATTATTATTTTGTGTGTTTGGGTGTTTTTGCTTACATGTATCATCACCACATGAATACAGTGCCTAAGGAATATTGTTAGCGCTGGAAACTGAACTCCTATCCTCTGGAAGAGAAGCCAGTGCTCTTGATCACTGAGCCGTCCCTCAGCTCTCAAACTTGCTTTTCTAACAGCGCTAATGTAAAAGCAAATGACTCCTTTGATAACTCATTACTACGTGAATGGGTTAAACCATTATTGACCACAGGGACTTTGACCCAGTTGCCTCTACAAACACATAGGGTGTTGGGAGTTACATTTCTAATGCATTCATGGCTCCTAGTCCTGTCTGTCCTTTTTTTTTGTTTTTGTTTTTAAAATCCCATTTGCCTTCATCTTCTTGTCTCTCACTGACTGAAACAAGGTCTTGAGAGCAGGCATTGCTTTGCTTTTAGCACCAAACTCGGGACTTAGAAACAAGTGAATATTCACTGAGGAAATCATGAAATCCCATGCAGAGCTGTTGTAGTGAGGTTAGCGAACAGGTGGTTTGATTAATCGTGGCGCAGTACACGCATACAGGCCTCACCTTAGTCTGAGTTACGTGCACAGCTCTGAGAGGCCTTATGTTCACGGTGCTGCTGTGTCAGTGTCTTCCAATACAACTTTTCTTCTTGCAAGTACTAACTTTGCCTGTGTTAGACAATGACGCCCATGCTTCCTTTCACCTCGGCTCTTAGCCACCACCATCCTGGTTTCTCTGTGAGCTTGACTATCTCTTATATGTGACAGTGGGTAACATTGGTCCTTTCATGGCTTGCTTACTACACTTAGCATGTTAGGAGGTTCAACTGTATGGCGACGTGTCACAGTCCTCCCCCCCGCCCCCACTCCTATTTTGAGACAGAGTCTGGCCTGGACTCACTCTGTAGAACAGATTGGCCTCGAACTCACAGAGAGCTGCCTACCTCTGCCTCCCGAGTGCTGGGATAAAGGTGCCACCACTCCCCGCTTCTTCCCTTTTAGGGTGAACAGTATTCCATTCTGTTTATAGAATAACGGGTCTGTTTGACTATTGACAGTCACTTGAGATGCTCCTACCTGTCATCTGTGAATCTGTGTGAGCCCCGGTGTGCAGGCACCTGTGCATCCCTGCTCTGGATACTTCTGTGTGTGCACCCAGAAGTGGAGTTGCTGGATCGTAGGATGACTGTGTGCATATACATTTTTCTGTGAACTGCAGTGTTTTCCATTTCTAGTAGCAGTGTCATTTGTTTTTTCATAATAGTGTCTGAGTGAATGTGCTTTGGGTTTGCATTCCCTAGATGACCATTGGTACTGCGCGCCTCTAGAGAAGCTGTCTATGAGAATCCTTTGCCCCCTTTAAAAATTGAGTTCATGAGGCCGGAGAGAGAGTGCTACAGTGACAAGCACTTGTTGCTCCTGCAGAGGACCGTATTCAGTGCCTAGCTGGCCCCCAACTGTCTGGAACTCCATTTCTGGGGGGATCTGATTTTGCCTCCTAGACTCCAGTGTACCAGACACATGTAGTATGCATACATTAATGCAGGCAAACACTCACATGCATAGATAAAAAAATAATCTTTCAAAATTAGGTTCCTTGGGTTTTGAGTTATTGCGCTGCAGGGGTTCTTTATATATTCAGGCTACCAGTCTCTGAGCATCACTTGTAATTCTTTTAAGGTGCACTGTTGAGGGTGGGCACTGGCTCAGCAGCACGATCTCTACCGTGGTCCTTCATCCACAAACTAAGGCTGCACCTCAGGCCTGCCCAGTGGCCTGTCTCTTGCCTCTTCAGAAAGACAAGTGACCTCAGGGTGTCTTTGCCTAACCATAAGGCAGTTCTCTCTTCCCTCCAGGCTCGCTGCATATTAACCATCTTAGCAACTGCCAGGACAGCTGGTCTTCTAACAGACACTGAGCCATGGGCCAGGAGCCAGGAACTGAAGAGCATTTCACTACAGGGAAGGCAAATCCAGCATGTGGCTGGCCCTGCTTCCCTGGAAGCTTGTCAGCCACCCCCCTGCCAGCCAGGACACACCCTCACTTAATATCTAAACCCTAAAAGGCAGTCTGTTTTTCAGGATAGTTAGCATATAGTAAATACTTTGGCTTGCTCCCTTTCTTTAGAACCGTGGAGAATAACAACTAGAATATAAGGAGAGCTGACACAAGCTAGAGTAGCTCATCTTTCTAGCCACCTTCTGCCTTTAACCCCCGGGTTATAGATGCGGCTACAGCACACGTAATTAGAACAGCATCCCACGCTGGACAGAGCTAGCAGTCTGGCCCGGTAGACTGAACCTTCCAGAACAGATTGCTCTGAACTTCGGGAGGAAATGTGGGCTGCTCTGTGGCAACAGTTGAACCTCTATGTTTTACCCTTGGGCTGTAGATAATGGACTTTCTGTGTCACACGCTAGCTAATGCCACATCATTATTTTCCTGTTTTGATAACATCAAAAGTTACACATGATCTTGGCAACCCCAAATGTGAGCACACTGCTTAGACGACCCACAGCAGGTCCCCAGTAGGTCCTCAGTAGGTCCCCAGTAGGTGTGGTTGACTGGTGAGTCCTAGGGGTTCTGAGACTTGTCATGCATCACAGGCACATCTGTAACTCTGTTCTGTAGAGATACAGCGGTCCTCCCTGACGAGATCCTTTGTCATGGAGGTGCTTCAGAGAGGTGGCAGCAGGCAAGAAAGCAAAGACGTTATTCAGATTGTGGTAGAGGCATTAAGCAAAAACAAGTTTATTGATCTGTCCTTGTGAGTATCATCAGAAGAGGTGTGTGTGGAGGTGACATTGGAGGTGATAACTTGGATGAGCAAGAAACAGCTTTCCACAGCTTCTGAGAATCAGTGGATGTCAAGGCCTTGGGGTAGAAGAGAGCCTGATTTGTTCAAAGAGCCAGAAGGAAGCCAATATGGCGTACACATCATCAGCAAGAGAAAATAAAGATTCCAGATTACCCAGATTACTTGAGCTGTGAAAGGAATCTTGATTCTGCTCGAGTTCAGGAGGAAACCTCAAAAAGCAAAAGAGTGATGTTCCCTGAGTTACCTTCTGGGGAAGAGCTGGCTGCTCTAGAAACTACTGCGAAAGGGTGGAGCCAGTAGACTGAGGACCAGGTAGGAAGCACAGAGTCTAAGGTGGCAGCTCCGACAAGCTGGGGCCAGTGCCGACTTTTTATTTGGGTGTGCGCAGAGTGGGATAGGTGGCAGAACCTGCTTACTGACATGTAGCAGACTCAGCCACGTAGATCTTGAGGGAGGGAACTTTGGGCTTTGATTTGAACTCTTCTCACTTGAGGATCCTATTAAACAACTGAAGATACAGATGAGCCTGTAGCCCGCTGTGGAGCTGGCAGTCGCAGCTGGAGGGCAGGGAGTTAGAGCTGTGAGTAACCTCAGAGAACCTGGGGATGGCAGATAGATAGAAAATAGAGAAGGGTCTCCAACTGGTCTGGTGAGCCCCTGATACTTCAAAGGAAAGAAACAGGAAGGGAGAAAATTGCCTACAGTGGAGGAAGGTGGAAGACTGGAAGCCAAGAGAGAAAAGCCTGCAGGGAGTTGAGGGGTCAGTTCTTCCTACACCTTGAAAAGTAGAACAAGGTAGGGGCACAGGGAAAACAGCAGCAGCTCTGGCCATAACTTGCTGGGGAAAAGGGAGGACAGAGCCCTGGGTGGAGTGGGGGTAGGGGGACGCCAAGGCACAGTCTCAGAGCAGGAATCATAGATGACTGGTGTTTTTTTTACTTTTTCAACTGTGAAGAACATCAGACGAACAGATAGTGCTGAGCACAGCCATGTAGGTGAGAGGTCCAATTCTGCGCTACATGTGGCTAGGGAGATCAGACGCATCTGAGTGCTTTGATTTATCAGTTAAGTATGAATTCCAATTACGAATGAGAAAGTAAGCCTGGGAGAGATTGGCTAATTAGTCCAGGGTGAGATGCCCAGAGAGAGAGAGCCTAGCCTCTCTGTACCCAGCTCACCTGTTTGGGTGTGAGGCCCAGAACATCTGATGTTCCAGTCACAGCTCAATGCTTTCTTAGTTGGAGCTTGAGGAACAGTAACCGACCGCTCCCTGTCAGTACGCCTGTCTTCAACTTTGTTAGTGGTGCTGTCCGCTGAAGGAACATAGAGGCCACAGATTCTGGAATTTCCTCTCCTGCCTTTCATTTCACAGCAGAATGAGTAGCCTGTCACTCGACAGAGCGTTCCAGGCCTGGAGCCCATTCTTCAGTCTCCAGCCTCCTCTTTTTCTATGGGAAGGGGCCTCAGCCAAGGGTCTGACTGCAGGGATGTGACCTTTAGGTCTCAGTTCAGAGGCCACATTTTTCCAAGGTGGGCTCCAGGTTGTTGTGGGCTAGAAACCTGGGCTCCAAGTTAGCCTGGAACCTGCAGAATGTGACAAGGCCACCTGCCATCTTCCCCAACCTGCTCTGCCTATCCAGTCACCACTGTTTCCCAGGCTAAGTGCCCAGAGACCTCCTGGTTCCTGTCACACTTCCTTCTCAGCAGGGTAATTGTGAGGTTGGCCTACCATATATATTATTATCCATATATTTGGTCTAAAAAGCAATCTAGATTTTCCCCTTTGGATTCTTAACCCTTTTACACCTTGACTTGTAAGGTCTCAAGTAGGAACAAACTGCTACCTGAAATACCTACTTAACGTATCAATGTGAACCTGGCCCCAGTTTCTCCCAGCATCCCCCAGTCCCTACCTGTTACAGGGCTGTCCTAGATTGTATACCCTGCCCCTACCTTGAACTCTCCAGCCCAGGGGACTGGGCTGCCCTTCCCTATGTAATCCAGACATTTTGGTAACCCTCTCTCTTTTGGCCTTCGGGCCTCTTGGTCCCCATGTTCCTCTATCTCCTCTCCCCTCCCTCCTCTCCTCACGTGGCCCAGCAGCTCAGTCTGGTCATGTCCACCCTGGACTCCCAGATGCCTCTGCCTCTGGCTATGCTCTCCATCTTATCTACAGTAAACTTCCTCCTCCACCTAGGAGCAACCATGACCTTTCCTTCTTATTTTTTCATTCAAGAAAGCGCGTGTGCGTCCATGCTTGTGGAGGCCAGACGTCAAACTCAGGTGTTGTTCCTTAGGAGCCTTCCACCTTTAGGCAGGGTCTCTCACTGGGACTTGGGCCTCACTGAGTAGGCTAGAGTGGCTGGCCAGCGAGTCCTGGAGATCTACTTGTCTCTGCCACCCCAGGACTCTGGGATTACAGCGTGCTGAGTTTATAAGCCCACACCACCACGCTGAGCTTTCTGCGTGGTTGCTGGCCACTGGACTCAGGTGCGGATCCTCGTGCGTGCACACAATCATTTTACCAACTGAGCCGTCAAACCTGCCCCTCAGAGAAGCCTTGGCAGATGGATTTTGTGTCTGTAACATGTTCTTGACTTGTGGAACCTTCTAGTTTTAGCCTAAGGTAGAACCCCTCCCCCAATATATTTTGCACAGAAGTTCTTAGCAGCTCATCTGTATTGATATTTTTAACAGGAGATGGGAAATACATTTGACTGTCAAATTTCACAGATCAGAATCAACGTTGCTCAATACCACAAAGCTGTTGGGTTTCCAGATAACTCTGGCAGTCTTCTTGCTTTACATGTAGGTGATGCAAAAGGGAGGGAGAAGGGGGAGCGATGGGAGTAGCCCTGGCAGCTGTGCCCTGCCCTGGGGGTGGGTGGGCACAATGCACAGAAGACACGTGTGAAGCGTAGACAAGAACCAGTTTGCTCACATTCTGGATTAGGCAACAAGTGCCAACCCAGAAGGACTCTCACTTCTGATTCTCTTGTGTCCCAATGCCACTGATACTGCTCTCTGACAGCTCCTTGGCCCTAGGAAGTCTCCCTAATAATGAAGCCATATCTTTGGCCAAAATTCAGGCCTGGCCCAAGGCAGGCCCACCTACCAAGTCCCGTTGATGTATTCTCAACTATCAAATCTGGCTGCTTCTCTCTGTCCAAGAAAGGCAGGGGCCATCTTTTGCCAAGACTTAGCTGCCCACCTTGTCTTCTCTGTGTGTCTTTGCTAACCCACTCTGTAGCAAGCATACTTAGTTTTATGCTGTTTCCCTGTTTCATCTTGCTCTCCATTCGGAGCCGCCTAATGTCCCCGGAGGAGGGCTTCTCAGTCCATAGCACATTGTACCACCTAGCAACTTTGAAATGAAGACTCTGGTCCATGAAGGCTGGAGTTGGGCCTGTAGTACTGTGCTCCTGTGAAGATCTCGGTGATACCCATGCTGGTCTCTGCCCTGCACTTTGAGAGTACAGAAATGGAGGACACCTGCTTGTCTCTAACCTCATCCCTGTCTTTTGACACCACCTCTGCTCTGTCCCAGCCACACTGAACTTACTTCAGTCTCCCAGATACATCATCACACTTGTGTTCCCTGTACAGTCTTTGGACACCCGTGTCCCCACCCCTACCCCCAGGGCCAGTGGGCACCTACTGCATTTGTTCAGTAGGATCACAGGTGGCACTTCCTCCAGGAAAGCTACCAGTTTCCAAGCCCAGAGAAAGAATGCTTGTGGCCTAGCAGCAGAGAGAGGGGGAAGGGCACTGTGGACTTCTTTTATGGTAAGCAGCAAGGTAAAGGGTACAGGGCTGGCTGTGAGGCTCATTGTATACCAGGGGAGGCAGCCATAGCCCCAGTAGAGGGTCTTATGAAGAGGGTGTGGTGTCACCCAAGAAGCCACCTGCAGGTTCCTTTCTGTTGATGGTACCTTTGGCCAGCCACTACTCCCATTCTCAGCTGAGCAGAAAGGTGGGTTGTTGGTTTGTTTGTGTTTGAGACTGGGTCTCCCAGTGTCAGTCCTGGAACTCACTGTTGAAACAGGCTGGCCTGGAACTCGCTGAGGTCTGCTTGCCTTTGCCTTCCAGCTGCTGATTTTACAGGGAACTACCAGCAGGCCTGGCTGCAGAGTTACTGAGGGAAATTGCCAGGAACTGGTTGATCAGGGCCAGCTTTGCAACTGTGTCACCCTCAGACTAATCAAAAGTCATGTCAGAATGAGCAAGGTTATTGAAAATGTGAAATACTTTGTTTCCTACTAAGTTTTATTTTGAAGTGCTGGGGATTGAACCCAGGGCCTTACACATGCTAGGCAAGTGCTTTCTTGGTGAGCTACATCCCCAGCCCAGAAGGTTCTAACCAGGATTTGCAGAAGCACTGTGATCCCTCTACTATAGAGAATTTTTTTTTTATCCTTAATTTTCTTTGCTTTTCTCTCCTTGTTTCCCTAAGAAAGCTTTGTCCTTTGGATATCCTATTTTCTTTTTCTTTCTTTTCTTTTCTTTTTTTTTTTTTTTTGTCTTTTGTACTTTCTTGATTCCTTTATATCAGTTTGGATTATAAGAAAATGGTCCCAAGATGGTGAGCAGGCTATTCTGAGGCTAGAGAAACCCTGGATTTGGGTGGAGTTGCATAGACCAGGGTTCCATCAGCAGTCTTTTCCAGCCCTTCAGGGTGCTGGGAATGGAATCTAAAGCATTCGAGACTGCAAACTCCTGAGGTGCTGGTCTGACTAATTTAGCCATGTGGGCTGGCACAGTGCCAGTTAGGTCTGGAAAAAGTAGGCCAATATTAGTTAACATAGCAAGTAAGTTTAGTCCTCCAGTGAGAGCCAGGGACTGTTGGAAAGCATGTGACACACAAAGGAATCTATAGTCCCAGCTGTTGGGTGTAATGGAAAAATCTTTCTGCCCTCTAGTTTTAAAACACA
Source organism: Cricetomys ansorgei (assembly GCA_026225945.1). NCBI lineage: Eukaryota > Metazoa > Chordata > Mammalia > Rodentia > Nesomyidae > Cricetomys > Cricetomys ansorgei. The sequence continues at coordinate 42,853,962 of JAMJFZ010000107.1, read as the reverse complement.
CTTCTGGGTCTCATTGCCTCTTAAAAGGAACTACCAAGGGCAAGTGCCCCGCCCCCTGACCCTCCTGGGGAGTGCAATTTGTTCTGCATCGCCATAGCTACAGATATTCAGCAGCTGGTCTGTTTGAAACAGATAACGACCTTTATTTGTGACACTGCAAATTCAGTGTCTACCCAATATTTAGTAAGTGCTGTAGGAAAATAAATAACAAAGCAGGAAAATTTGACATCTTCTCTTCCTCTCCACAGTGTAAAACTGGATTCTGAGCCTGTCATGGTAGTGTTATGTCTCTAATCCCAGCACTTGGGAGGTAGACATCAAAGAGCTCGGGACCAGAGTCATTTTCGGGTGCATAGTGAGGTCAAGGCCAGCATGGGCTCTACTGGACCCTATAAGTAAAGTAAATAAATAAAGTAATATTATATAAAGTAAAATAAAGTAATATTATATAAAATAAAATAAAATGAAAGGAAATCAGACTCTGCTGCAAAGGGACAGTAGCAGGAATGCCTTCCATAAACTATGGAAGAATAGAATTCATGTAAACAGGAGAAACAAGGTAAGCAACGTCAGTCTTAATCTCAAACTGACATTTATGATTGAAGCTCACAGGCCTTCGGTTAGTTGCAAGTCTCCAGTCCCTTTCTTTTTCTGCCCTCTGGTGGACACTGCTGAACAGAAAATTCAACAAATGTTCCCTAGGGAAAAAAAGGCATAGTGAAGAGTGCTAAACCCTTCATTGTGCCTAGGGACCCAGTGTTCTTTCTCCCTCATGTAAAACCACCATTTAAACACCAGCTACGGGGCGGTGATGGCACACGCCTTTAATCCCAGGACTCAGGAGGATCTCTTTGAGTTCAAGGTCAGCCTGGTCTACAAGATGGCATTCCAGGACAGCCAGGGAGAAATCCTATCTTAAAAAAACCAACCAAACAAACAAACAAAAAACCAAAAACTGTAACAGGACCCTACACCTTAGTAGGCCTTGAGACCTTAGCACAACTGACTCCATGATAGAAGTGGTGTGCCATTCAGGCTGTAAGACTCAGAACTTAGCACCAACTGCCAAAACTAAAACAGAGGCCTAATCTTTACATCAAAGTCCATACAGTTCTGAGACAGTCTCAAAATTTATGAATCTTGCTTTTTAGCTTCTATAGTTCTTCTGGCTGTTCTTGTTAACTGAAGTATGTCAACCCAGAATGTGGTTTTTTTGTTTGTTTGTTTGTTTGTTTTTTGTGCTTAAAAGATCATCCTGAGAAAGGTTCAGGGCTACACTGGGATTCCAAACAGCTAGTATAGTTGCCAGCCAGCAGATAAAGATTTTCTATTGGCTTAAACCTGTGTCTGAGCAGTCTTCTCTGGGGAATACCCCACAACTAAACCAATCCAAACCAAACCAAGACAAGAACATCAACTACAAATGCAGTATGCAGACCAATGTGTACATCAAACTACTCCACAGGGAAGATGAGTTTTCATAGGAAGTATATCCCATCCTTACTCAGTTTATCCCAAGCATTCAAGGTGGTTTAAAGAGCTTTATTTCTTTCTTTGGATTGGTGTGTGTGTGTGTGTGTGTGTGTGTGTGTGTGTGTGTGTGTGTGTGTTTCTTTTTATTGACAGGATCTTAATATAAAGCTCCTCTGGTTGACTTGGAACTCACTATGTAGACCAGGTTGGCCTAGAACTCAAAAAGATCCACCAACCTCTACTTGTGGAGTGCTGGGATTAAGGGCACACCCCACCATGCCTTGCAGCAGTACCCTGGTGTGTAGGCTCATCAAGAAAGACAAGGAGGTATAACCGTAAGTGTAAACTCTGCCAGACCTCAGCAGAGGGAACCACTATCCTGGCCAACGCCATACTGGACCCTGGAACCCTGAGCGTCTGAGCTCAGGTGTTTTTATTGATCCAGAATTTCTCAGGTGTTCTACTGAAAGCACATGCAGATCCTGAGCAATCAAACATCACCCACATAAATTCGACTCCAGCAAAAAACCAAGACCTGTGCAGCCCTTTTTCCAACAGTGCACAAAACAATGATTTTATACATAACTAAAAATAAACGTCTACAACAATGCCTGGCTGGTTTTGTTTTTTGAAACACCCTAATTATGTAGCTCAGGCTGGCGTAAGACTTGAGATCCTCTTGCCTCAGTCTCTCAAGTGTTAACAATTAACAAGCACACACCAGGAAATTTTGCCTGTTTACCTTAGTTTGTATTATAATAGTAATAGCTTTTCTTTAGTTTTCTAAACATGAAAATTATATAGTTTAAGTCCCCATAACCCATGTCCTGAAGTAACCTGCTCTTGGATGTCACTAAGGCTCCACAGTCCTTGATGATATTGTTCCAGGTCACCCTGGACTGAGGCAGCACCACAATCTCTACCTCTTTGTCCTCTGCCCCTTTCTACTCTTGCCCACCTCCCCCCCCACCAAGCATGAGTCTTCATTTTTTGGTATTCTGACTTGGTCTGGTGGCTCAAGCCTGTAATTCAGCCAATCAGGGGGCTGAGACAGGAGGATCACTATTTCAAAGCCAGCCTGAGCAAATTAGTGAAAATAGATCTCAAAAGGAAAAAGGGGTCGCTTGAATACAGCACCATTGTAGAGAGCTTGCCTAGCATGCAGGCCAGCCCTATGGAAAAGTATGGCAGACTTACTCCTGAGAACTCTAGGCTTTTCACACTGAATGAATGGTGGAATTCAAACCTGTGACATGGCTTGGCTGCCAGGTACAGACCTAATCCACAATGCTGGGTCAAGGGCAGGCAGATCCACTAGCTATTGATGGGACTGTTCCCTAATGTCTTCAGATGTAAAATGGGGTTAGAGTACCCACCACAGAGGGTTATTCAGAGCATCCAATGAGCTGACAGGATCTAAACACTTAGAGCAATGCCTGGGTCATAGTACACCCTAGGCAGCCTTGATGGTGGCAGCGGCGGCAGCTGCGGCAGCTGCGGCAGCGGAGGTGGTTTGGAACCTAGCCTGAGAGTAAAATTGACAAGGAAGTGAAGAAAATGTCCCCAGAGCTTCAGTGGCCTCTCAACCCTTTGGATCAATCTGAGAAAGTAGGGTGACAAGCATCCTACCTCTGGGCTTTTCAATGACACAAACTCAGAAATTCCTGTAACAATTCAAGCCTGCGGTTCTCAACCTGTGGGTCGTGACCCCCTTGGGAGTCAAATGACCCTTTCACAGAGCTCACCCATGACCATCTTCATATCAGATATTTACATTGTGACTCTTAACAGAAGCAACATTACAATTATGCAGTAGCAACAAAACTAATGTGGCTGGGGGGTCACAACAACATGTGGCTGAAGGAAGGTTGAGACCCACTGATTTAAACTTAGTTGGGTTGGGTTTTGGTTGTTACCACCAAGGGAGGAATCCTTTCCTATCTTAGCATTTGAGTAGTTTCTTTTCTTCCAGAACTACAAAGCATAAAAGGTCTAGCCACACACCCTTTCCCAGAAAACAGCTACCTCCTCTCTCCCCAAAGTGTGCCAGTTTTCAGTGTTTCCAGGAAGCCCATTTCTACTCATCCAAGAGGAACTTCCTTCAATACCATCAAGGTGGTTTATCCTTGTAAGGCAGTTACCCAGATGATTTCTGGGTAGTTGTGGACCCCCGCTTCACTGAAGAGGAAACAGGAATGACCTATAAAGCGATGAGTAATGATTTGCTTGAGTTTGCAAGTTTATAATTTGCAAATTATAAACACAAGCATCTCATCAGATAGGTGATGTAAAACTTAAAAACGTATTAGCTATGTGGAGTCGAGGGGTGCATACATTGAACAGTCTACAGCTGATAAAAACAGCGTACAAAAGCTGGCATTCACACAAAGCTGACGATGTCTATGTCGAACATAGCTAGCAGTATCTGTACTGATTCTGTCCCTAGACATTCACAGACCTGTGCCCTGGAAGAATGCGTAGTGATGCACTGTGGGAATTGTAAAGGGCAGGAAATAACTGATGTATCCATGCACCAAATGGTATGAATGTTTACGTAATTAATTCTAAAAACTATGTGAGTGAACTACAGCTACATGCAGATGTAGATACTTAAAAACCATAGCTTTGGTAAGGGTACTTACAGAAAACCTACCCAATGTTATTTATAGAGTTTAGAAATACGCGATCATTATACATATGGGCATATCAGGGCTGAAAAGTATAAGAATGCTTTAAAAATCAGGATAGTTATGATTGGGAAGAAGAGGGCACCATTCACAGGGAGTCTGAGAACTATAACTTTTTACATCCTAATTCAATGATAGTTATAGTTTGTGGTTTATCTTTATGTTGTATTCCTTTGTATGCATTTTTATTGTGATAAAATATGTAACATGAATTGAACTTTTTTTTTTTTTAACTCACTCTGTAGAGTTACAGGTTGGCCCGGAACTCAGATATCTGCCTGCTTCTGCCTCCAGAGTGAGTGCTGAGATTAAAGGCGCCCACTTTTTATTTTTTCATTGTAATCATTTTAAGTGTATGGTTTGGTGGAATCAAATACATCCACCTTTCTGCACAACCATATTCTCCCCTCCCCCATCTCTAGAACTTATCATCAACTGTGCTTTAGTTTCATCAAGTAATCATTGTTCATGATGGAGGGATGGCTTAGCCATTTAGAGTGTTTGTTGCTCTTGCAGGAGACCCTGGGTTCAATTCCCAGCACCCTCATGATGGCTCACAACCACCTGTACTTCTAGTTTCAGGGTAACCGATGCCCTCTTCTGATCTCTACAGGGGCCCAGGCACGTACATGGTGCACCGATACACACACACACACACACACACACACACACACATACACATACTTGCAAAACATTCATACACATAAAATAAATCTTCAAAAAACAAGAAATCATTGCCAAGTCCAACGTTTTGACTCGTTTTCTTCTGAGTTTCGTCGTTTTAGCTCTTACGTCTTTCCATATAAGTTAATTATTCATTCTTTGGCACCACAAAAAATTTTTAGAAAGAATCCCGAGTTTGGATCCAGAAGGGACCCTCCGGTTTACAAAGGAAGTCTCTGGAAGGGAGGACAAATAACATGTCAAGTTCAACGGTTAGCTGCTACAAGGAGCTAAAAGCCGCATCTGCATTTTTCAACGCAGCGCAGTTGACAATTGTCCATAACCCAGCACAGCAGCCAGGAAGCCTACAAATTCGATCGGCCCGGGGCTGGCTCCGACCCGCCCACACCTGCCTCAGCTCCGGGTCTTGCCGGGGAGCTCTGAATTTCCGGCAGGAAGGACAGCCCTGGAGCTGCTAAGCCGGTCTTCTTGGACTCGGCTCCGCTGCAGGCTCTCACCCAGGCCCGGATTGTCATTCGGCTCTCTCCCCGGAGGCTCTCTGTGCCCGCCCCGGAAGAGGCGGAGCAAAGAGCAGGCTGAGCTCTGATTGGCTGCTCTGAGTAGCTCTGGCTAGGCGCGAGTTTTGGCAGCGGGGGGGCTTTGGGAGCGGTGAGATGGCGGCCCGGAGGAGTTTGAGGTACCCGGAGGTCCCAGGGTAAGTGCTGCCGCCCAGGACGGGCTCAACTGTCTCTGAGACTTGCCGACCCGGCCTCAGTTTCCACAGGGCCGGGGCCGGGGCGGAGGGGAGGGGATACAGTAGACACCGGCGTTGCTGCGTGTGACAGGCAAATATTTAAGGAGTCCTTCCTGGCTGGTCGTCATTGTTACTTATTTCTAAGACCCAGCTGTTTTAGTAGTAGAAAACACGGACCTTGAAGCCAAACCACTTCTCCAGCGAGGGACCAAGCTGCCGCTTGTTTGGGGCTTGGAATGGCCTACAAGCCTAAAGTACGTTTCAGGATGCGCTAGGCATCTTTTTTTGTTATAAAGAGCAATGCATCTGAAAAGGGGTTCCTAAACTGTGCTCTGAAAGGTTGCTTCGAGGATCCCCTGGCGAAGGATCTTCTGGGGGTGCCTGGCGCGCATCCAAAGCCTGATGGGGACCCGGACAGAAAGGTCTCCACTGGGTAGGAGGACTTCCACCGGAAGGTTGTCTGTGGAAGATGGTGTTTGTAGGTACCACAGGACACAGGGTGGGGAAAGCCACACTTGGTGAGCAGCGGAGAGGAAGATTAGAAAAGAAACATAGTGACGTTGCAAGTCAGCTGACTGGGGGAGAGGAGCTTAAAACTTGATCTGCTAAGCCAGTGGCTTTTGTTGCCTCTTAAAGCTTGAGAGCTGTAAAATCTGTCCATCCTTCACTCCTAAAACACACTGGTGCCCATAACAGAGACGATATAAATGATTATCTTAGAGATTTCCGTCGTTTGGAAGCTGCTGCAGGACTCCAGCCCAAAGTCAGAAGGAAATTTGTGGTTTTGGAGCACATACAAAAGACAGGTGGAAAGAGTTCAGGCTCAGCAGCTTATGCCTCCTGATTTTTACTCCCACTTCTGTTACTTGTGGCCATTCAGAAGTCACGTAAGCTTTCTGAATCCCAGAATCGCAGTCTGTAGTTATCTTAAAGCAAATGTTCTACTGCTTTGAGACTCAAGTAAAGCTGGGAATTGGTTAGAAGTGGGAAATCACAGCCCCAGCCCAGAGTTATTGGGGTATCAGATGCTGTGGGTGTAGTGACATAAGGCAGTTTGTTTTAACAAGCCATAGTAGACTCAGCAATGTTTAAGAGGAAGCCTAGGGCCCCATGTGGCTGGACAAGAGTACCATTGGCCTGCATCCCCAGCCCAAGCCTCTTAAGTGGCTCTGGAGTCAGCTGAAATTTGAGAACCAGTGCTCTAAAGGGTTTATTTTTTTTCTGGCTTACAGTAATGATGTTCTACATCATGGAATACATGGAGGTACTCATGCAAGTGCACAGACGAAAGTCTTGTGAAACTTCTATTTCTGGCACAGCCTTTTAACAGCGTTTTATTGCCACTCCTAGGAAGATATACCTTTTATGTTGTAACCTAGTACACATACAACTGAGGTGGTTTACAAAGTGGTAAGTGTCTGTCCTCACCTCCGTGCCGGATTCTGCTTCCTGAACGGATTGCTGCCATAGCTTCAGCTGGATGAGCACTAATGAAGAAGAGAATTTGGAAAGGAGTGCCTGGGAAGAATCACAGCTTAGAGCGCTTTCCCTGATTACTTGAAACATTTCCTAATTTCTCCTTTTAAATTTTGTTGTCTGTGTTTTAACAGCACAAAACATTCAAAGAACACTTTGGGAAGAACACATTCCAGGAAACAGGTAAGTCATCTTTGTTAATGTGACTTTTTTTTTTTTTAACCATTGAAAAAACTATCATTTTGTGGGAATCACACTTTTGTAAATTTCTTTTGACAATCTTTTTTTTGTGTGTGTGCTTAATCCAGGATGATGGAGAAAAGGAACTTTGTTAACATTTTAGAACCATTTTCCCCCCCTAGCCCAACTGGATGTTAATTTTACTCAGATATTGGACATCATGTAAAAGTCGCGTAGTGTTCTGTAGAGCCATTTTCATCCACAGCAGTTTCTCTGTACTGCAGTTTTAACAGCTGCATGTGGGTTCATGGTATTCCTCTTGGTCCACGTTGTAGTTCTGTTTTTCTTAAGGAACTGTCTATTAAAGGCAAGTGCGTTTGTTTAACACTCTTGATTGCCAATTCCAAAGTATTATCCAGTGGCTAATAGCCATTGCCATTTCACGTTAGTGTGACAAGGTAGGTGCTTGCTTTTCAAGTTCAGAGCACTTTTGGTCCTCTCTGTCCCTGGCTTTCTCCGTCTCAGGCAGGTTTCCTGCCCTGCTACCAGGACTCAAGCCACGGATGAGACTTCTTTATCTGAGGAATCCCTCATGTATGTCTGCGGGGAATCTTTCTCAGTTCTCCCGCCCACCCGCTGCTCAGGGTAGTTGACGTCCGCTGTGCTCTGGAGGGATTCTTCTATGCGCTTTAGCCCCTTGCCAGCCTTTCTCGTTGGAAATCAGTGTCTAGTATGGATTTTCTCAGCGTTCAGGTCCTGCATGTGATGGAGCCTGCCTCTTTGACCTGAGAGCAAATCTTCTGCTATTTCTTGGCATTTCTCCATTTAGCACTCTGTGAATGAGACTTTCCCCGAGGTTTGGAGTTTTGTATGCCAGTGTTGTTACATATCCTTTATATCTTCTAGACTTTTCTTATCTGGTAATAATAATACCACCTTGCATTTTATAAGCTACCATAGATTTTTTTCATTTTGTTTTTCATCAGGATTTGGGGTTCATCTAAATAGTTGGTACAGAAGTCTAGTTAGCTATAGACCTAGATGTCTACTGCCTGGTCTCCATAGAAACGGTTTGCCAGTCCCTACCTTAGATTATCAAAGTAATCACTGATTCAAAAAGCATCAGGTGTTTCCGCAGCTATAAGGGCTAGCTAGAGGGTCCGTAGATGAGTGTGCTAAGCTCTCTGTCGCTATTTCAGTGATTGATTTTATTCACTTTTAGAAAACTGGTCAAAAGCACAAGCCTAATGAAGTATTTGACTTTCCTAATAATTCTGATGTCTCAAGCACTCTGGGAGAAATTGAGGACGAAGAGGACCCTTACGAAACCTTTGGTTAGTATTATAAGTTCCTATTAATGACTTTGAAACAACAATGCTTAGTTAACAAGAGTTGTGCAGTCATCTCCATTATCCAATTCCAGAACTTTTTTTTTGCCCTAGAGGAAACCTCCCTTTGATTTGATATCCAGACACCATAAATTTACTTCCAATCTCTATGGATTTGTCTCTTCTGACATTTCATATAAAGAATCATATAATGTATATTCTGTTCTGTTGGGCTTGACTTAGCAACCCATTTTCAAGGTTATAGCATGTATTTACTTCATCCTTAAGTTTTATGCCTCAATAATACTCAATTGGCTTTGAGTTCTCTTTTTCTTGGTCATAATAGTGCTATGAACACTCATGTTGAAGGTTTTTTGGTTTTGTGTGTGTGTGTGTATGTGTGTGTGTGTGTACACCTGTTCAGTTCTCTGAGACATATCCCCAGAAGAATTGTTGAGTCTGTAGCAAATCTGGTATTAGCATTCTATCTGACTTTTTTATTCTAGCCAGCCTAGAGAGTATAAAGTAATGTCTCAGTGTGGTGCTGTATGCATATAGGGTATATCTGTGACATAAAATTTACTATTTTAACCAGTTTTAAATGAACAGCTCTGTCACAGACAGGCCCATTCACGTTGCTGGGTAGCCATCTTTCACCACTCATCATCAGAACTATTTCAGTTTCCTTAACTCAGACTCTCCGAAGAACAAGAGAAAAGCCTCCTGTTCTCAGACCGCAGCCCCTAGCAATTACTCTGTGAATTAGGGCACTCTAGGAACCTCATGTAAGAGGAAGATACTTGTTGTCTTAGGGAGGGCTACTATTGCTGTGATGAAACCCCATGACCAAAGCAACTCGTGGAGGAAAGGGTTTATTTAGCTTATACTTCTTTATTGCTGTTCTTCATCGAAGAAAGTCAGGGCAGGAACTCAAACAGGTCAGGAACCTGAAGTCAGGAGCTGATGTAGAGGCCATGGAGGGGTGGTGCTTACTGGCTTGCTCCCCGTGGCTTGCTCAGCCTGCTTTCTGATAGAACCCAGGATCATCAGTCCAGGAATGGCACCACCTACAATAGGCTGTGCCCTCTTGCATCAATCACTAATTAAGAAAATGCTCTACAGGCTTGCCTGCAGTCTGATCTTACAAAGGTATTTCCGTAATTGAGGTTCTCTCCTCTCAGATGACTTTAGCTTGTGTCAAGTTGTCATAAAACTATCCAGCACACTTGTGTTTTGTTTCTGTGGTTCTGTGGTTTAAGCCCAGGGTCTTGCATATGATACTGGACTGTCTTTGTAAACCTGAATGCAGCTGAATGTGGTGGTGTCCTGTAATCCCAGTAATTGGGAGGTGGAAGTAGTAAACTCACAAGTCCAAGATCATTTTGAGTACACAGCCTGGGCTACCTGAAATCTGGTCTCAAAGCACAATAGAAAGCTGTATTCATCATCCCCTTTCTGTCAATGGAGATTTGGTGTGCAGATGTCCCTGAGTCCTGGCTTCCACTTTCGTGTGCATACCCACATGTGGGATCCCTGGGACATGCGGAGGTTACACCAATTATAGGGTTACAGTTTTGAGGAATACTTGAGACTGTTTTCCACAGAGGCTGCCACATTTTGTATCTTGCCATCAGTGCACATAATTCACCTGCCCCAAGCTCACCCATGCTTGCTGTTTTGGGCTTTCTTTTCTTCCTCTCTTTTGTTCTCTTTCTTTCCTCTTTTCTGCCTGGTTATAGTTACCTAAGGGATGTGAACTGTATCTCATGGTTGTGTACATTTCTGTAATGGTGTCAGGTGTCTTCTCATAGTGCTCTTGATCAGTTGTAATCTTTACTGAAGAAATGTCTTTTCAGATACTGCCCATGTTTAGACTAGAACATTTTGCCTTTTATTGTTGTTGTAAGTTGATAAATTTGGTTACTTGTGGAAATTCAACATTGATTTGTCTTCATGCATCTGCTGATCACTACCGCCCCCCAGCTGTAGAATAAATAAATACCATTGCTTAGTTGAGGGCAACATGGAATATGTTATCAATTTTAGAATCATGCAGTTGACATGTTCAGCATTTAAACCGCTCTTTATTTGGAGAAAATGCTGTTGTGTCTGTACGTCATGCTAACATTTGAACATGAGAAAATGGGCTATTTCGCTTGGCTCTTCCAGCGCCCTTGCAGCAATTCAAGTCTGTTGGGACTCGTCACCTCTTTTGCCCCCTCAAGTTTTCCATCCCTGTCATCTCCCCCTCCCCCTCCCCGCAGTGCAGTGTCCTGTAGCTGTCTTTCTCCAGCATCTCCTTCCCATGCCTTTCCATTAAGGTCACGTGTCCTACATCTTCTTTATTCAGGTTCACTTTTTGCTCTACTGTAAAGGCTCTTACAATCCAGTGCATTCCAGAGGAAGAGAAGTGAAAGGCAGGCACCCACGCCACCCCTGTAGGGGCGCTCATCCTCTGACCCAGTGCCCTCTAAATGCTCGGAACTTTGTGAGTAACAAAGTCAGAGGGCTCACTGTCAACCTGAGCATTTTATAATTAATGCAGTGGCCTCCCAGGTACACATATGGTAGTGCATAGCGGTGAGAAAGAACCATGTTAGGCTTCCTATTCATGTTTATCTTGCGTTACAAAAACATTTCCATTATGCATGAGGACACAGATATATAATTTTAAAACACATCTTTAAAATTTATTTTTAGATTTATTTTGTGTGTATGTTTTTTACTTGCATGTATGTCTATCATGTGCAAGCTTGATGGCCATGGAGGCCAGAAGAGGGTGTTGGATGTCCTGGAATTGCAGTTTACAGAAGGTTGTGAGCTGCCATGTGGGAATGGGAATCCAGCCCAGGTTCTCGGCAAGAGCAACAAGTGCTCTTAACCAGGGCCACCATTCCAGTCCCTGAAAACATGTCTTTCTCTTCCCTTCCTTCCTTTCTTCCTTTCTTCCTTCCTTCCTTCCTTCCTTCCTTCCTTCCTTCCTTCCTTCCTTCCTTCTTCTTCCTTTTCTTCTTCCTCCTCCTCTTGTTTTTTTTTTTTTTTTTTTTTTGACAAGGTTTAAGCTTTCTATTACTGAGGTATGAGATAAAGAAATTTGGGAAGTGGCCTGTATAACTGACTGTGACTTGGTCAGCCATTTAAACAAAGATTGCCTTGTATCCCACTGTCAGGGAATAGAACTTGACTACCCAGACAGCCAGGTTTAAATTTGCTGCTCTTGTTTTTGTAGATCCTCCTTTGCACAGTACTGCTATCTACACCGAAGAGGAGCTGTCTGAACACTGTGGCTCCTCCGTCTCTCCAGCTGCTCATGGAAGACAAGAAGGCAGGAAGTATGGGGCCTTCATAGGCAGTTGGGGTTTTTGGTTTGTTTGTTCGTTTGTTTGTTTTGGAAGTTAGATTTACTTTTATTATTTTTATTTATGTGTGTGGGTATATGCGAGTGAGTGCAGGAATCCAGAGGTGTTGGATCTCCTGGAGCCAGAGTTATAGGTTGTGAGCCACCTGACATGAGGGCTGGGCCTGAACTCAGATAGCCGCTGAGCCTTCTCTAGCCCTTAAGCAGTTGTGTTTTGTGGAACTTCTGAGCAGCCCCTTAAGGTAGAAGCTATGAAAACTAAAGTCAATTCAGGATCCTTTGAGCCAGCTGGTTATGATTTTCCCCAAGAGAACTGGTGCATAGAAACATTTTCTGTAATTGTTATTATTTATAATAATTATTATTGGTACCTACTTATCTTAGCATGCTGTCTTTTGGTTGAGTTACAATTTTAAGTGAATCTAGAGGGAATTGGTATCTGCGGTGGTGAGCCAGTGTCTATCCATGGATTCAAGGTCTCTGTCCTTTAGTGCTGTCCATGGTTTATCCATTTAGATTTTGAATCTTTCTTGGGTTTATTCTAAGGTTATTTATCAATATATTTATTTGTTTGGTAATTACTATACATGGGGTCTTTCATTTTATCTTATCTATTGTAGTTAGCTATGTATGTGAAAATATGAGTTTCTTACATTAAGTGCCTCTCTCTCTCTCTCTGTGTGTGTGTGTGTGTGTGTCTGTGTCTGTCTGTCTGTCTGTCTTTGTGGAGGCCAGAGGCTGACCCTGGGTGTTTTCCTTTATCACTTTCTTCCTCGTTTTTGTGAGACATAGTCTTTCACTGAACCTGGACCTCATGGATTCAGCCAGTCTGGCCAGGAGTCACTGGGATCATCCTGACTCTTTTTTGCAGTCAGCATGGGGATTATAGCTCTTTATGTGGTTAGTAGGGAGAGGGACATTTGAGAGACCAGTTTGCAAACTGTTTCCATTGGGGTGGGGGGTGTCTTAGAGATGAAGGGACGTGGATGGGTCTGAGGCATAGTTAATCACACCAGTAGGCCTTGGTGATACTGGAGAAGAGTCACCATCCAGGGAACGCTGGGATTGCTGTGTGATCAATAGATTGACAGAGTTAATGGTGCTGTCACCAAAGGAAGGACTAAGGAAAGCCAGGCAGGGTTTGTATACAATACAAAAGACAATCAGGGAAGGAAGAGATGTAGGGAGAACTTAGCATGTCCCAGGACCCCAAGTGGCCTCAGTGACAGTTGGCACCTTCTCTATTGGGTGTTCACTTGTTTTATTTTTGGATCTCTCCCTCCCTTTTACCCTCACCATTTCTCCCCCCCCCCCATTTTGTTCTATTCTTCCCTTCTTCCCTCCCTCCCTCCCCTCTCTCCTTCCATTGCTCCCTCTGTCCCCTCCTTAATCCCTCTCCAGCCTTCTGATTAGCTGGTCTATCATGGTAAGAGAGGCCCTGTGTCTGAAGCCATCTCTGCTGCATGCACTGCTTCTAGCCTTAGGCGTTGCTACTAAATCTTCCACTCCCCAGTCTAACTGTGTCTACATATTCAGGGCTCCAAATTAGCACAGGGTCTTCCGTGTTGTACATGCAGAAGGCGGTGACCCAATGATGGTCCTAGTGATGACCCATAGAGCTGGGACCAGTGACTTGGATGAAGTGCAGTTCTCAGACTTGACTACATATGGGAGCAGATGTGGGAAATGGCCAGTAAATCTGGAGAGGAGGCAGACCTGCCCATGGCGGGTAGAAAACTCATACATCGAGCTTGTTTTCATGCTGAAGCAATGTCTAGAAGACGTTATGCACAAGACACTGATGGCTTATTGTTCGGCACAGTTTGAACCCTTCTGGAAATGAAGCAAGAAGGAGTGAGTGTATAAAGATCAGTGCAAAAAAGGTACGTGGGAGTGTTCTTTCTATCTTACTTGTGTGATACTTTGTATTTTATTAGACTAGATGGAAATAGAGAAAAATGTCTGTAGCAGTATTTTTTTTTGTACAGAAATGCCTTTTGTAATAAAAAATAAATTATATTCATTTAGTTTGTGTGTATATATGTGGGTGTGTCCATGACACAGTGCGTGGAGGCCAGAGAGCAACTGCAGGAGTCCTAGCTTCACTTGTGCCTGTGAGTCGTCAGTCTTGGTGGCAAGTGCCTTTCCCTGCTTCACTGTCAGACTAGCTCAGGGGGGGAAATTTTGTTTTTGTTTTTGTTTTTGTTTTTTGAGACAGGGTTTCTCTTGCAACTCTGGCTGTCCTGGAACTCATGGAGATCCGCTTGCGTCTGCTTCCTGAGTGCTGGGATTAAAGGTGCATGCCACCACTGCTGGGCTTGAAAAATATTTTTATATCTGAAGTGTTAATGAAAGAATTCTCAGATCTCTATTGGCCCAGGCAGTCTCTGTAGCATTCTGATAACCTGTTCCATTTGTGGTTTACAAAGGCAGAGAGAAATTAGGTGGCATTCTAATCATGCTGTCTTCTAGACGTTTAGCATTGATGTTTATGAATGAGGAATGGGAATCTGAAGTTCCCTGATATTGTAAGAATCATAAGATTTGAGTTCTCTAAACTAGCAGTGCTGTTTCCTTCGTAGCCAAGGAGAAAACTTGAGCCCATCAGCGGTGAGTCTGACAGCTCTGAAGATGACGTAAGGAGGAGAGTTGAGTCTACAGAGAGAATAAGTGTGAGACAGCACCAAGCTGATCTTCCTGCAGCATCTTCAGTATCCTCCCAGGAGCCAGCCAAATGCATTGCTTCTAAGAGGACAAGACCCCGCAGCGCTCAGCCCTCTGCCGTAAAAGGACAGCTGGTGAGCAGTGTCTGTCGTCACCCCTCGGAGAGAGGAGTTCATTAGAAGCCAGGCGGTGGCGCAGGCCTTTAATCCCAGCACTAGGGAAGCAGAGGTAGGCAGAGCTCTCTGAGTTGGAGGCCAGCCTGGTCTACAGAGTAAGTTTTGGGACAGCCAGAGTTGCAACAGAGAAACCCTGTCTTGAAAATTAAAAAAAAGAAGAGACTTCATTTGAAAGATTAGAGAGGAAATAAAAAAATTCTATTGATTACTTTAAGAATAAATGTAAGAGCTTCTATTATAGAAAGCAATGTTTCTTTTAGAAAACCCAGAAGATCTAGAAAGGAAGATGAATTTATCCAAAATTCCATAACCCAGATCAGTGCCAGTGTCTGTGTCCTGGGTGCCGCAGCCCTCTCCGGGGCTCCCCTCACCATCTGCCTG
The DNA here is from genome assembly GCA_026225945.1 of Cricetomys ansorgei. Lineage (NCBI taxonomy): Eukaryota > Metazoa > Chordata > Mammalia > Rodentia > Nesomyidae > Cricetomys > Cricetomys ansorgei. Next base: position 42,838,822 of record JAMJFZ010000107.1, on the reverse strand, counting down.
TTCACCAAGAGTCCCACAGCACCATTTCGCCAGCTCTTGCAGTCTGCTCATGGTATCTATTGATGGGAATTGCAAAATTTTGGTGCTTTGATGAATTTCTTTTAAATTACTTCTTTTGTTTTTGAGATTATAATATAATCACATCATTTCTCCCTTCCCTTTCCTCCCTCCAAATACTCCCATATACCCCCGTTGCTCTTTTTTTGAATACATAGCCTCTTTCTTTGTTGATTTTAGGTACGTGTGTATGTGTGTGCACACTCGTGCACACGTGCTCGCCTATGTATGGGTGTCTTCTAAATGCATAAGTACAACCTGCTCAGTGGTGGATTTCTTTGTAGTAAAACTTTGTGTACACCTTTGATTCATTTCCTTAGGGGAGAAAATGCTATGGATTGTACTAGTTTTTGAGGTAATTGAAATACAGTATCTTTTGGTTCACAATCTTATATATTGTTTTATTAATTCATTTGGTTGAATATTTTAGATAAATCATTGTCATCTTTGAGAACACGTTCAAATACAATAATGTCCTTCCTCCTCCTGCTTCTAACTTTTTTCCTTCCCAACTACTAAACACAGATAGATGACCTTATAAATTATTTCTTATATAATCTTCCAGGGTTCCCTTCTGTATACATAGACAAAATGAAATATTTTCTTTTGTTAACATTTGTTGCATAAGTATATGCATATTGTTAGGTCATAGCCCCGCCTTTAGCTGCTCTCCTTACTTTCCCAGAAGTCAGGCTGTGCCTCCTGCAGCTCTGAGAGCTCTGGACAGAGTTGGTAAGAAAGGGTGCTGTGCTGTGTCCTTGCAGACCCCTCCCTGTGCAGCCTCAGGGTCAGTCTATGGCCTAACTGTACTGCCTCTTTGCTCCTTGGACAGATAGGGGAGGCCAGGTCAGAATATGAAGCTTGCTCATCCTCCTGAAAACCTGTAAGAGTCAGAAACCCGTTTTCTTTTCAATAACTGAAGGGTCTGTCCCTGTCATGCTAAACATGGTGGCTGTCTCTTCTAAGGCACTTCTCCTTTCATGGCCCCATCTCCTATGCTGTAGTCTGTTAACCCCCTTCATGACCCCATCTCCTGTGCTGTGGTGGTCTGTCCCCCACTTTGTGGCACCATCTCCTGTGCTGTGGTGCTCTGTCCCCCCTTCATGGCCCCATCCTCTATGCTGTGGTGGTCTGACCCCCCTCTTTGTGGCCCCTTCATGCTGTCTGTGCTGTGGTACTCTGTCGCCCTCTTCAGGGCTGATCATGACTGGCTTGGTTGACGGTCCCTTTTCTAAAGGCTCATTCTGAAGGGTAATTTTATGTTAGCTCCTTTCTATAAACCTGCTCCCTCTCTTCTTTCTTTACACAAATTGTGTAGGTTATTCTACCTCAGGGGTGTTTTATAGTAAGTGCTCCACATGTGTGATTGAGTGTAGTGTTTTTTGTTTGTTTGTTTGTTTTTTTAGTTTTTTGAGTCAGGGTTTCTCTATTTTAACTCTGGCTGTCCTGGAATTCACTCTGTAGACCAGACTGGCCTCAAACTCAGAGAGATCTGCCTATCTCTGCCTCCCCAGTGTTGGGATTAAAAGGTGTGTGCTACCACCACCTGGCTGGGTTTTTTGTTTGTTTTTCTTTAGCATCACATTTTATAGGTTTTCTTTATTCTTTAATTTTTTTTGTTTGTTTATTTGTTTTGAATTGGATTTTTTGAGGTCAGGTCTCATTACGGTTCCAGGCTGCTCTGGAACTTGTGGACTCCAGTGACCTTGTCCTGTCTGTCCTCCCACGTGTCTGGGCTGCAGGCACGCACTGCTCTCCATCACCTCTTGGGGGATCTAAGCTGTTTCTCTCCTGCGGACTTTTCATCAATATAGTTCTTATTTTAAATTGGCAAATCAGACATGCATGTCTCCATGGGATGCCATGTGACTCTTTGCCTTATCCATGCAATGTGGGGTGAGGTCAAGCTAACACATCATTGCCTCAGTTTCACTTTTTTGTAGTGTGGTAGTTTGGATGAGATGTTCCCCCATATCCTCAGGCATCTGAATACCTGGCCCTCTGTTGGGGGACACTGTTTGGGTGGGTTTAGAGACATGGCCTTGCTAGAGGAAGTGTGTCACCCAGGCAGTCTTTGAGGTTTCAGAAGCCACGTGCTGTTTCCAGTTTCCAGCGCACTGTCTGTCCTCTGTTTGTGGCTCGAGATGTGAGCCCTGAGTTGCCAGCTCCCGCTGCCGGGTCTGCTGCCTCCTGTCCCCACCTTCATGAGCCCTAGCCCTCTGGAACTGTAAGCCGAAATTACACTCTTCTGTACATTGCCTTGGTCATGGTGTTTCATCGCAGCTACAACAAAGTAGCTAACTAACACGCGTGGTGAGACATTTGAAATTCACTCTTCTATCCACTTTAAACCATATTTATTCTTACTAAATGTGGTTATTGGGCTGTGCTTATTCTTCCTAAATGAAACTTAGTGCCTTTAATGTTAATCAACATCTTCACTCTTTCCCCAGGTCCCTTCTCATAGACAGCATTTCCTTATCTACTCTTGACAATCTCTGCATCTTAACTGGATTCTTGGTTCAGTTACTTTTTATATAAGGTTAATATAATCAGGGATAAGTCTACCATTTTGCTACTTTTTTTATCTGGCCCTTCTGGGTTTTGTTCTTGTGTTGTCTGATTGAGACATCTAAAGGTGCCTTTATTATGTATATAATTTTAAGTATATTTAGGCTCAAGTAGACTATCTTACCATCCTAGATGGAGAGAGAGAGGGAAGGGGAAAAGACAGGGAGAGACAGAGACAGAGAGAACATGCATACGCACATGTGTGGGAGTATGTGTGTTTGTCCCTATGTTGATGATTCTGAGGTAATTGAATATATTGGATATTCGGTTCTCTTCTCTGTGCAATTATCTGTGCTTCTGTTTTTTGTGTGGTTGCCCCTAGATTAAAATGAGACATCTTTAAATTAGCTAAGTCTGTTTAGCATTGTGTTAGGAGTGTGTGTGTGTATCCCGCCTACTTTCTAGCTGAAAACTACTTCTCCTCAGGGAAATGTAACTAAGTAACAATGTTACAATTCCCTTTCTCTATTCCCGTCTTCTGTGCTGTTTGGTTCTGTTAATTGCACCCATATTATGACTCTAACCTTACTGGGTTGCTATTTTTGCTTTAAACTGTTGTCTTTTAAGAAACTGGAAATAGGTCCTGTTGTGTTTGGTTTTCCCACTTTTCCCTGATTCCTTGCCCTTGGCCTACAGAGCACCTCAAACTCTTTCCTGCAGTAGGCTGGTGACAGTCTCCCAGATGTTGTAAGCCTTTCATTCACTTCTGTCTTTAAAGGATATTTGTCTAGATACAGAATTCTGAGTTGACAAGCTCTCCTAGCTCCTCAAGTATGTCACTGCAGTCTTCCGGTTTCCCTTGTTTCTGCTGAAAGTTTTGTCATTGTCCGTGTACTTACCGTGTCGTTTGTCCCCACCGGCCACAGGTTTAACCATCTTGTTTCACGTGTGAGCTGTGGGTGACATATGCTTTGGTATATCATACTGGATTTAGCTTGAATATCACTTATTGAGCTTCTCAAATACAAATTTTCTGTCCAGTTCTCACTCTTGTTTTTCAGCTTCTTAAATATGTCTAGGTGTTCTGCCTGCATTCATGTCTGTATACCATATGCATGCCTGGTACCCACAGAGGCCAGGAGAGAGCATCAGATCTCCTGGAATTGGAGTTACAGACATTTGTGAGTCACCATTCGGGTGCTGGGAATTGAACCTGGGTCCTCCAGAAGAGTAGCCAGTGTTCTTGAATCACTGAGCCATCTCTCCAGGCCCTCTTATGTGTTGTTTTGTTGTATTTTGGGGGTTGTGTGTTAATTGGAGATGGTCCTATATAGCCCAGGGCAGCACTGAACTCACTACATATCCAAGGTTACCTTGAAGGGCTGATCTGCCTTTACTTCCCAAGAGTGGGTGCAAGGATTACAGGCTTTTGCCACCATGTCCAATGTATGTGATGAGGAATGAACCCAGGCTGAATAAATGCTAGGTGGATGAACTCTACCAACTGAGCTATGCTGCAGCCTCTTTTGTTTGGTTTGAGATGGGATCTCATGTAGCCCAGACTGTTACTATGTAATCAATGATGACTTCATACTTGCTATCTCTCTTCCTCTGTCTCCTGAGTGCTAGTCTGAATGAGAATGGCTCCCATGGGCCATTTGAATGTTTGGTTCCCAGTTGGTGGACTGTTTAGAAAGGATTAGAAGATGTGGCCCTGTTGGAGATGTGTCACTTGAGATAGGCTCACACCAGGCCCAGTCTCTCTCTTTCTGCTGCATACCTGTAGATCAGATGTATGTTCTCAGCTACTGCTCCAGCAACATGCCTGCTTGTTTGCTGCCACACTCTCTGCCAGGTGGTCATGGACTCACCCTCTGGAACTGTAAACAAGCCTTCGGTTAAATGCTTTCTTTTATAAGTTACTTTGGTCTTGGTGTCTCTTCACAGCAATAAAAAAGGCCCAGTGACACACCTCTTCTGTGGCTACACCCTCTCCAATCCTTCCTAAACAGTCCACTAAGTGGGAACCAAACATTCAAATATATGAGCTTATGGGGCCATTCTCATTCAAACTGCTACAGCTGGGATGGCAGGCATGGGCATAACTATGCTAAGTTTATGTGGTGCTGTGGATGGAGACCAGCATGCATGAAGCTAGGCAAGCAGTCTACACAAACTGAGCCACATCCCAAGCCCTCAACATTCTTTTACCCTTTATAATCTAGATTATAGATTAGAAGCACACGTGGAGTGGATTAATTAGCTCCCAAGGTCTGTCCACATTCTGCTTATGTGGGTAGCTAAAGATAATACCCACATACGAATTATGTAGGTAGCCACAAATGGCATCATAGGTGTGTTCTTACAAGAGAGATAAAGACTAGACACGGCAGTGTGAAGATGACTGGAACACCATTGCATGGTTTTGCCCCTTGATCTTGCTGTGGGGAACGGGGGTAGGGGTGCTGTGCTGCTTCTATCTTGATTTCATCACTTCTGTTCCACGGGGAGGCTCTCTGTTAGGACTGTGGTTCCTTTCCCTTCCTAGATCCCATGGCAGCTGCTTCGGCCTTTGTTTCCTAAGCTGTTGTCTGGATTGTCTTTGGGTCAATTTCTCCTTGTCTGTTTTTGTCCTGACTCTGGGTCACATTTTCTTGTGTGTCAGTTTTAGTCTAGAACTTTAAACTGTAGTCCATGTTGTTAAGAGATGAGGAGCTCTGAGTCCTGCCCTTCTGTGAGTTATGTTTATTGCTATCCCAGCAGACAGCCTGATGTCTTGCTGGTGTTTTGATGTTACAGGCTTGGCCTTACCCTCTGTAGGGTGGATATGTAGAAAGCCCAAGACATTTCCCGGTATCTAGCTTCATGGGACTCATCCTCTCTATTTGTTTATAATTGCTTCATAACTAATTACCACCAAGTTAGTTACTTAAACATACACATTTATCATTCATAGGCTAGGAGTCCAGCTTCACTTTAGCTGACTTCTCTGCTCAGGGTCTTAGAAGACTGAAATCGGGGACTGTCCAGGTGAGGCTTGGGTTCCTTAAAGAATTCCCTAAAGAATTTTCAAGTTGTTGATAGAATTCAATTCACTGGGGCTTTAAAACTAAGGTCCCCATTTTTTCTTTTTGGGGGGTGGGGTCACTCTCAGTTCCTGCAGGTGCTAATCGTGTGGCCCTAAAAGCCAGCCAGAGACTCTCCAGGTTATCGCAGCGGTGTCACCCATGCATATAATCAAAGGAGCAGGTCCTGTCCTGTTCACCCTTGCCACCACATTCAGGAGGGAGGGGCTCATCACACCCCCGCTACACTGCTCTTCCTGGGTCCTATCAGGAGTTGGGTTTAGCTTTGTTAGGAAGGTGGACAAGAGCAGGCCTCACAAGCTAGGGCAGGGTTTCCCAGCCTGTGTTCATGGCTGCTCTCTCTCTCTCACCCACATTCCTCTCTCACATGGTCCTTCAGCATTCCCGCAGTACCGTCCAACGTCCATCCCAGTGTGCTGTTTTGCTTCATGTACTGGGACTTCTTTGGCCGAAGATTGTTCTTTAACCTTCCCTAAGGACTAAATAAGAAGTGTGGCTAAAATCAGTTGGTGCTTTGATAATGTTGTCATCCTAATCTTTACATTTCAAGGAAAAGAATTTCTCCTAAATACAAAGTTCTATTCTTTGTTTTGTTTTTGGTAGAAAACTCAGAAGAAAGTGAGGCTACCTCCTGGCAACAGGAAGAAATCAAGAAGAGAAGCTGCAGACTCAGGTACAGAACGGTGCTCTGTGCTTTGTCACTCGCTTAGGACATCTCAAGAATCCTTTCCTTAAGACATCGTCATTGTTGGAATAGCAAACTGTGTGGGGGTGGGGGGTGGGGTGTTGAGATAGCCGTAGCTGTCCTGGAACTCATTATGTAGACCGGGCTGGCCTCCAACTCACAGAGATCCATCTGCCTCCACCTCCCTAGTGCTGGGGCTAAAGGTGTGTGCCACCACGATGGCTGAAACTGCCAGTTTAGTTATCAAGAAATTAGGACTCTGGAGTAACATTTCTTATCATCATGTTGTGAATTTTTTTACGTAATGAATATCCATATAAGCATATAATATGCTTATAATATCTGACCCCCATTCTCTCCCTCTTCTCATATATCCAAAGTTCGGGTCCCAGCACCCACACCAGACAGTTTACAACAGTTCCTGGAGAGCAGCGCCCTCTTCTGGCCTCCATGGGTACCTGCATACACTCACACAGACACATGTACATAATAAAAATAAAGATAAATCTTTAAAAAAAAAAAAAGTATAGTGTAGGTGTAACTGCATGCTGCAGTCTGTTTTGGACTAGATTCATACTGAGAAATGTCCTTCCTCACTACAGCCTCTTTATTGCTGGGGGTGAGTTTTCAGGTTTGCACTATTGTAAACAAAGCCTGTGGGACCCTGCCCGTCCCCTGTTTGTCCCCCCACCCCCTTTTCTTTCTTTTTTTTTTTTTTATCCCTCACGGTGCTAAGGATTAAGCTCCTGGCCTTGCTTCTAGGAAAATGCATTGAGCTACATCTCCAGACTTGTTGTGAACTGCCTCCACCCTATGAACATTTTTATGCAGTTTTATCAATGTGTTTTTATTTCTTTTGAAGGAATAGAGAATGAAGTTATTGAGTAATAAAATAGATATGTGCCAATTTTCCAAGTCACTGTAAACTCTTAGTAGAAGCTGCACAGTTTAGAATGGTACTAAAAGTAGAAATAGCAATGCCATGTGAACAAGTTTAAGATAGCTGAAAGGAGACTGCACTCTGCATCACATTAATATGTAAACCCTGTCTCAGAAAGCAAGCAGTAGGCACAATAAGGGCGTGACAGTGGACAGGCTTGTGAGACTCGGCCCTGGGACAGGCGGTCGTGAGTACGGCTTTAGCTGTTTCTGCACTCTGGCAGGACTGCTTTGTTCAGGGTTTCAGATCCCTGGACCAAGAGCCAGTTTACAGATAATGAGTGTATTAAACTGATGTATGCTTAATATCCTAGATGCTTCTGAAAGTGTGCATATTTGGTGTCTCGAAGGAAAGAGATGTGACATCATGGAACTGGATGTTGTTATGTCTGTATTTGAGAAAACCTTCCTGGAGTATAAGTAAGTCCTTTGATGTTGTGATACATGGGCCTGATCAGTTCGCTCAGGGTACCACTGTGTTCGTCCCAGTTCTTGGTATTACTGCATTTAAGATGGTTTTACATAATTTATTGTGCCAGTTTCAAGTTATTGGATCATCTATTCTAGAAGTTTCTCATTGACTTTAATCTAATCTAGAAATAAGTGTTCCTCCAGTGCTGTCACTTTAGCCTGTGAGTGGTTTTTCTCAGTCAGAGAGTGTGTGCCGAGTCCCTGCCAGCTCCCATGAGAGCAGGGGTGTAGGAAGAGCCCATGGCTACTGTTTGCTTTCTTCCAGCACAAGTTTGGTTTTATTCTTTCCTGAAGAGAGTTATTCATAAAATTTAAGATATTAAACAAAAATATTTTTTTAAATGCAGTCTGGCAGAGTGGGTCTGAGAGACTAGTGGGCTAGTCTCACACAGCTGTGAATGCATCTGGCGCTTCCAAGAACAGGACCCACCGGGACAATAGTCAGGGAGTCGGAGAGTGGGAACTCCATGGGGACATGGAGTCAGCAAAGTGCAGGCCTAGCAGCTGAGGAGATGGGGTTGATGCAGGAGAGCAGAGGCTGCAACACTGCGCTGGGAGGGAGGGGCCGAAGAGGCATGGGACATGGATCTTCTCTGAGCCACTCTGCATCTGGCCAACGATAGTCTTCAGCTCTGTCCCAAGGTCAAGTTAGAACCTCCCGTGCTGCTGTGGGAGGTTTGCCCAGCACTTGCCTCCCGAGAAGGGAAAGGGTGTCACAGAAATGTCTAGGAAAGCAGGCTTATGTCCAAGGAAGGATGTCCCTTTCCACCATGAGCCACAGTGTGGGGCCCCACCACCGACACCCTGGTCTTTGACTGAGCAGAGCTCATCAAGGGTGTTTCAGGGTAGCTGCAAGGAAGCCGTGTGAAGTCTGGCAGACTGCTCTCTTTAGCTGGTGGGTGGAGTCGATGGGAGAAAGTCTCACTATTGCTATAGAGGAATGCTGGTGGATGCCAGAAGCGTCTGTGCCCCATGGTCTGTTTTCCTTTCTGACCTGTGATGAAATATCCTGACAAGCAACCCAGGAGCTCACGATTCCAGTTTGTGGTCCATCATGTGAGGGAGTCTTAGACTACAGGAACCTGGAGCAACTGGTCACATCCATAGTCCAGAGCAGACAGAGAATGAGTGCAGAAAAGCTTGGTAATTCATCTGGCTTTCTCCACTTTATACAATCCATGGCCCTACCTATCAAATGATGCCAAAACGAATTATCTACAAGGAACTTAGAGCTAACATACTTAACATGGGAAACTAGAAAGGCTTTCCACCAGCGTCAGGAAGAAGGCAAGGCTGTCCCCTCCCAGCACTCAGTCTAACGTTATAATGGAACTCTTAGCTAGCATAATAGATAAGAAGAAAGAGAGTATGCAAAAGAACCAATTCACTGCATAGCACAAACAAGTGGAGTCTGAAATTAAGAACATAGCACCACTTACATAAGTCATGCCCCAAATAAGATAACTTTTGTAAGAGTTATAGGAAGAAAAGTACAAGACTGCGGTAGAAGAAATGGAGGAAGAAGTGCAGACATGCAGCAGTATTACTTATTTATACATAAACTCAATACTGTCAGTATGTCAGTTCTTCACAACTTAATCTAGTGTCAGATATTCTCAAAATCCCAGCAAATTCTGTGAGGTGTTAACAGACTATTCCTAATGATCATACAAAGAGGCAGACTGAGAAGAGCTGCTGCTGTTGTCAGGACTCATTATGAAGCTGTGGTAGTCAGCGCAGTACAGTACTAGAAAAGGTAGTAGAGTCGAGCACATGTGGAGTCAACTAATACTCGACAGAAGAGCAAAAGCAGAACAGTAGATGCAGCCAGAAAGAAATGGTGCTGCAGGGCTGGCCGTGTGGTGCACACCCTTATTCTCACACTCTGGAGGCAGAGGCCAGTCTGGTCTACATTTGTGTTCTAGGCCAGCCAAGGCTATATAGTGAAACCCTGTCTCAAAAATTAAAACACATGGTACTACAGCAGTGAGACATTCACAAACAACAAATTCTGCCCCTTAACAAACCTAACTCAGATTGGATCACAGGCTTAAATACAAACCTGCAGACTCCTAGAAGAGAACACATTTAAACCCAAGTGACCTTGGATTTGATAATGACTTGATTACCCCAGGAACACAACCCACTGAAGTCCACAGCTGGACTTCAAGAATTAATAACTTCTTCTCTATGCAAGATACTTTCAAGCAGGAAAAGATAGTCCACAGAAAATCTTTGTGAGAGACTTATTTGTTCCCGCCCCATGCTCAAGCAGTCAGTCCTAATTGTGTGTAGTGGGTCACCAACAAGACCTGAAGGGAGGGAACTTGAGACGGATATGATGGGAGAGGGGAGGGAGAGTGAGCTGGGAGGGGGCTTTGATCAAGTAACATACGTTTGTATGAAATTTCAAAAGAATAAACAATCTTTTGAAAGACGTATATGTTAAAGGGCCGTTAGCCCAGAAATTACAGAGAATTCTTAAAAGCTAAGCAATAAAACAACTGGAATTGTGGGGTGTGGCTCAGTAGCAACGGGCTTTTCTAGGATGCTGAAGGCCTGAGTTTAAATCAGTTGACAACCCAATAATAGGCTAGAGACCTAGAGCAGTTATTGTGTCCTGCCTTCCAGGTTCCAGAGTTTCTGCCTCTCACCTTCCCTCTCTTATTCCCAATTTTATTAAGCATGAGAAAAAGCCGTAGGTTTTACATTGCTGTCTTATGTATTTAAACAATATGTGCCAAACTGTATGTACTTATGCATCAAGTAATGGAATGCGTCTTTCAGAATCCTTTATGATACTTAATTCTGATTTTTTTCAAACAATTTACAGACAAAGGATAGAATCTGAAAGTTGTAGTCAAGCCATCAACAAATTTTATTTTAAAGTCAAAAGTGAACTCATTAGAACGGTAAGTTCACTGACATAATTATGTTGCTCTGTATTTATTTTTCTTTTTTTCAAGACAGGGTCTCTCTGTGTAGCCCTGGCTGTCCTGGAACTCACAATAGACCAGGCTGGTCTCAACTCTCCAGAGTCTGCCTGCCTGTACCTCCTAAGTGCTGGGATCAAAGCATGCGCCACTACGCCCAGCTACTCAAACTAAAGTTTGGACAGTATCCTGTGGTTGTAGAAAAGCTTGCATTTGCTGGCTCTGTGGCAATAAATACATGAGAACTACCCTTATTTTTTTTTGTGGGTGTGCGGATGTGGAATTGCACATGTGTGTGCATGTACGTGGAAGCCAGAGGCTCATGCCGAGTAACTTGCTCAATTAATTTACAAGTTATTTTTTGACACAAGGTCTCACTGAACCTGAAGATCATCAGTTTTGCCAGGCTGGCCCACCGAGGGCCGGCTCCAAGGACCTGTCCCTCTCCACCAGCACCTTTGTAAAAGCCAAACGTGCTGGTGCGGGGATCTTAAGTCCTCATGTTTGCATGACAGTCCGTTTACCAACTGCTATCTCCCCAGTGCCTCCTCATGTAGAGCTTTAAACACTTAATTTTGAGAAATTAGATACACTTCTTTTTGTTGTCATTGTAGCTTAAAGAAGTCCAGGGGCTGAAAGCTCTGAAAAGGAAGAACACTAAGGTAAATCCCTAAGTCTCCCCGTGAGTCACAGGTTATGAAGTGTAGGGGAGTATGTAGACACTTGCTTTTGTTTCATGACCTGCACAGTTTGTATAAGGGCTTTGTGGTTTTGGTGAGGTTTTTATTTGATTCTGTAATGTTAACGAAGAGTTAGGAATAGGGTCTCTCTGTTAGCCTTCTGTCATTCCAATGAAGCACCCGAGACAATCAGCTTATAAAGAGAAAAGGGTATTTGGGCTCACTTTTGGGAGTTCTGGTCCATGACTTCATGGCTTCATTACTTTTGGGCCTGTAGTGAATGAAACTGCTAAACAAGTCAAACTGGGGAGAAAGAAGGAAGGTGCCCACTGAGCTGCACCCCAGCTGCATTCCCTCTGTGCTTTCAATGCCTACTTCAAGTGTAGTGTAAGCAGAAGTGCTGAAAGTTCTACTGCATTAACCTGAGTAAATGATTGTGTTGCTCAGATGATTTCCGACATGGAAAAGAAAAGGCAGCGTTTAATTGAAGTCCAGGAAGAACTGCTTCGGTAAGATACCTCACCCCTGCTGAGAACTCACCTAAGGGGCAATAGTCTGTCACTTAGGGGAGTGCTGTGCTGCTGTGGCCCACGACAAACCCCAGGCTTCCTTTGCCCTTGGATGTTCAGTGACAGCAGCTTCAGGTGCCCAGTTACAGAAGCCTTAGCAAAGGACAGTCAACACTGCTCTATCTTCCAGCAGCTCTGCTCTGGCTTCAGGCAGCTTGAGTACAGATTTAATGAGTAGACTCTAGGATTGGACTGCCTGGAACTTGATCAGGCTCCACCACTGACTGCAGGCTTGGGTGAGTTTCTGAATTTCCCAGCCTTGGCACCCTCTTGTGAATATGGGTATAATTGTATCTGTTCTTCAGAGGGTGTCTGAGTCAGTGAGATAGCTTAGGAAGGGTGCTCTACAGCGACCCATGCAGAAAGCACTGTTCACGTTGTTTGGTCGCTTGTTTTATTTTTTGACAGATGGTTTTGCTGTATAACCTAGATTGGTCACTTGGCTCTCCAGTTACTGCTGAAATACACACTCTGCAGTGACACTCAATGTCAGTCTGTATTCTGAGGTCGGGGTTGGGTGCAGTCCCCACACACTGGGTTTGGAAGAGAAACGCACACATGAGTCTGGCAGCCTGTCTGTACATTTGGCTTTCTGGGGTATGGAGTGCAGTGTGAGCCAGAGGCCTAAGTGAAGTAGGATTGGCTGTGCTCTCTACTCTTGGGATGCTTTAAAAGAGCTTGGACAGACTGGGGCTGTCTTTAATGGTAGAGGGCCTGCCTGACATGAGCAAGGCCATGAGTTCGATTCCCAGGACCACATGGTGTGGTAGCTAGAAGCTTGAGCAGAAAGGAGCTATGCCAGCAAACACTTGAAATGCTGCATAATTAAGTACTGGGTTTAAAGTGACTGCCACAGCATTTTGAGAGACAAATTAGTTGTCAATTGCATTGTTTACAAATTTAATCTATAGGTAGACACTAGAAAAATCTGTTCATTGGCTCAGGCCAAAACAGGAAAATGGGGGCAATGCAGTAATAATGACGGTAAGCGTTCACAGCCTTCTTTATGGCAGAGCACTTCCCTAAGTGCTACACTCAGTCTGCCCATTCTCAGTATAAGTCCCTGAGGTAGGTTATGGTGTGGCTCTATAATAAAGCTATATAGTGAGGCTCTGTTGTGTTACATTTGTCATCAGTGTGAGACCACTGAGTATGGAGACCGACCTCTTTAGCCCCTTCTCTAGGTCTAATTGTAGTCAGGCACACTTTGGAAAAGCACAGGAAGAAGAAGTCTATTATGGCTTTAACTTTGCACATGAGAAACCTTGGGCGCAGGCAAGGTTAGCCACAGCGGTCTCGCTCCGGCCACTGCCGTCAGTTCAGTACAGCGTTTGCTGAACAGATGTTGCAGTTCAGTGTAAGCACTCTTTTTTAAAATTGAAAATAACACTTTTCCCCCCACAGTTTATTCTGGTCACAGTTTCCTCTCCCTTGTCTCCTCCTAGATCCTCCCCACTTCCCCACTCATCCAACTCCGTGCTTTCTTTCTCTCTTAGGAAAATAAATAGTGAAATATAAATAAACAAACAAACCAGAATAAAACAAACAGAGGGGGAAAAAGAACAGAAAAAGCATGAGAAACCCATTCACGCAAGAGACACACTATTCTTATACTTGAGAATATATATATGTATTTTTTCATTTGCAAACTGAAGCTGGCAGCCTTTCTTCCTCCCTCACAATCACAAGTTCCCCTTTTCTTTTATAGGTGAAGAAACTCAGCCTCAGAGAGGAGGCAGTTGGCCCAAGGTCACACATCTTTCTACCCAGGCCCTGTGGTAGTTTTTTTTGCTGCTTTTATTTGGTCGTGGAAACTGGAGGAGGTTTTAATAAGAGGAACTTTCTGCATGACTTCCTGGTTAAACTGTCATGCCGGCTAATCCTGCCAACACCCAGAAGATGTTAGCCAAATTTACATTTAATCTGGTAGTTCCAGGACTTGGATGACTTGGTTAATTTTGGCACCTGTGAGACATGTTCTCCATGGCTGCCACTGCTCATTGTATATCACAGTTGAGATGAGCAGAAACCTAGAAGCTTTTATACATTTATACTTTGAGAGGCAAGAACAGATCATGTAGTCCATTTCTGTGTTTTTCTTCTTCGCCCAGGATGCTTGTGCTCATACACTATAGGCTGCTGGACATTATTATGTCATTTATGTGGGAGAAATGTTTTTGTTATTTTGGGTTTGGGTGTTTTGTTCTTCCTTTATAGTAAGGGATTTAATTTTTTCAGTCCACAAATAATACATGTATTTTCTTAATTTGTATTTTCACAATTTCTTTTTAAGATTAAAAGAATTTTTTTGTTATGTAGGTTAGAACCACAACTGAAACACCTACAAACAAAACATGATGACCTTAAGGAGAGAAAGTCATCATTTAAGAATTCCATGCATTTCTTATCTAATTTAAAACAGCTGTATCAAGATTATTCAAATGTTCAAGAGAACGAACCAAAGCAAAAGGAAAAGGTGAGTTCCATTCACACCTCTTACTCTACGTCAGAAGATGATGGGGCATTTGATTGTAGAGCACCAGTAGCTTTGGAGAAAGGCAAACGAACAGCATCATTGTAAGTCACTGCGATCACAGCATTACCTCTTCTTAACTACTTAATGAAGAGAAGAATTCAAAATCCGTGTTAGTCCTGTGTTCCCCCTTCAGAGACCTGACTTGAGGGCAGTGTGTACTGTGCATAACTCTCAGTTGAACAACCGTACCCTGCTTTATTACAGTTTCCATCAGCACTCAGCTCACTCAGACATGTTGTAAAGACCCCATCACCTTGCTTGTCTAGCCCATGTTCATGCTTTCATAGCTACTTCACAGAAATGTAGGAGAGGCTTGAGTCATTGAGAAACAGTAAAAGACAGTTGAGGAAAATGTAGCTCACTTCTATTTATTATTCTCTGAAGTTGCCTCTGACAATTTGCTATTGCTATGACATCCAATTAAGACCAACAGAAATGTTTGCTAAAAAATTATAAATTTGTATACCTAATAGAACTAGAAAAATATTATACAAATTGAATAATATATACAATTGTACTAGTAGAATTATGTATAGAATTATACTAATAGAATTGTGTATAGAATGTGATACAAAATTACACGGAATGTCTCCGTGTATCTCATGATTAGGTTTGTATTCTTCACCTCTAGATTCAATTTTAAGATCTGGCATTGATCTAAGTTAATTTTCCTGAGCTGAATATTTGTTCATATAGTAGAGCTACAAAAAATAGATGTTTTAAAATTGTACCTAAAGTTTATTTTAGGAATTTGATTACTAAATTTGTGAAAGTTAATAGTGTCATTGATCCAGCCTGAACATAGTCCTGGGTTAAAAGCCAAGATCTTGTTCCTGCTCATTGTACACACTAGGCGAATGCTCTCCCTGATCTAACCCAAGGCCTGAAAACAAAGCTGTGGAATCTCCTGTGAGGTTGTATACTTTCGGTGCCTGAATATTGTTACTATGGCAGCACTTACACTTTTTTTCCTGTGACATCTGGATATGCTGCACCTCTTCCTAAATGAAACCCACAGCTCCAATTGAATTCTTCCCACTCCTGAGAGAGTGAGTGCTTGAAGTATCTTGAGTGTAGGCAATCCTATATCGGTTAGGTTGAATTCTCTGATAGCATGGTATGTACATATCAGAAAACAGATACCATGATTTATTATGAGGAGATCACCACTCTCTGATAGCTTTTCAGCTCAATTATCATCACTAAGAAAACCACCTTGGGAACACATTTATCAGCAAGCTGTCAAAAGTATGGTAAATTATTTAAGGGAATTTAATATCCCTCAGATAGTTTGCAACAGGAAGTTTGGTTTTGTTAATTATTTCTAAGTCATGAGTTAGATTTTGTGTTCTAATTTTGGTTGGTTTTATGATTTAATTTTGTCCGTAGGCATTTAGATTGGCAACTTTAAGGCTTATTGATCCAACAAGTAACTTTTCTAAATGACGCCTTTGAGATTATTTTACTGTAGACTTTAACAGTTCAGTTATTCTCATTTGATTAGTTCTTGTAGTAAAAGGAAACTTGCTTTAGAAATTTGTTTTAAAATAGATGAGATCAAGTAGACCCCACATGCCACCAAGTTTGAAGCAGGACTTACATTTTCAGTCATGCAGATGCCATAGTTCTTTGCGCTGTTTTCTTGTCTGGGGTACAGAGATCTGTTCAAGCTCTGTTGAGTGGTTCCCTCACAGCCTTATATTAGCAGTTATGTTCTAAGGAGATGGGATGGGCTAAAACCTGTTCCTAATGATCCTAGTGAAACAAAAGGAGTGAGCTAGTAGAAAACTATCAACATTGGCCTTGGTCGTAGGGTTATGAACTAAAAAATTATTAAAGTATCACTATTTGTGAGTCTAAATAGTTTTCTTTCAACAGTATAATTCATCTAGCCTTCCAGCCCTGTTATTTAAAGCAAGAACCATTCTGGGAGCCGAAAAACACCTGAAAACCATCAACTATCAGTTAGGGAAGCTCCTTGAGCAGGAATGAGAAGACCGTGAGCTGTGGTCACCTCTCCTCCTGAACCTGTACTTGACAGCCAAACTTCTGTTCTGAAACCAGGTGTGGCCTGGTCATCAGAATTTACTGTCACTTTGTCATTCAAAGTAAATTACACCAGTTCAATTGTCTGACAGTTTCCATAGTAATTTCTGATTATTTTATTTAACCTGCAATAAACTGTTTTAATGATGTCAGTACGAGTATAGAATAATTTTGGTTAATAGGAGCATCTATTGAAGTGTATCAAAAAAAATCTTCAATAAAACTGGCTTAGGTGAAAAGCATATATTAGAAAACCAAGTGATAAAACAGTTGCTATAAACATATTTAATAATAAGTTAATATAATTTGATTTTTTAAATGGTATTGGGGATTAAACCCAGGGCCTTGCACATTCTAGGTAAGTATTTCACCCCTGGGCTACATCCCCAGCCCTGTATCCTCAGCCTTAATCCATGTTATCAAATCTCAGACTTCAGACAAATTGCAGCCTCCTTGCGTAAGTTCTGTCCATAGTTAGTTACTCTGTAATGCTTCTATAATTAGTTCATCAGGAATATCGTCTGTTGTGCTCTTGTAAGCAAGAAGACTCTTGTCTGCAGCATCGACTAACTCAGCATCATCTGTAGCTTCTGAGAAATAAGCATCATCTTTGTCACCCCAGTCAGCATCAGAAGATCCTCCTGGTGACAGGGTGCTGGATGGTGGGTTTGAGTGGCTGCTTTCATCTCCTTCGTCAGAGGCGAACTCTGCCTCCTTTATTTCATTGGGAAGGAGGAAGGAGAAGTAGGACAGAGGAATAGAGTTAGTCAAATATGTGACTTTACATACTCCAGATATATAAGGTATGAAGTAGTAGCCAGTTTCCAACAGTCAGTTGGACATTCTAGAGCCTGTTATCAGGAACAGTCACCATGGGAAGGGTAAGTTGGTTCAAAAGTGGTTGCTTTAGCACAGATGTTCTTGAAACTCCCAGACTGAAACTGCCTGCAGTTCATGGCAGGTTCTTTCACTATCCCCAGAAGGGGCACAGCAAAGGTGTAAGTTCCTAACAGGAAGAGAGGTTACCTGGAGACGAGCTGGAAAGTACATTGCCACCTTAACAAATATTAACCCCTAGAACCTATGTAAAAAAGCCAGGCATGCAATCCCAGTGTTAAGGAGCTTGGTGGCCATCCAGCCAAGCCTCCTTAGTGAAGCCCAGCCCAGCCCAGCCCAGCCCAGCCCAGCGAGAAGCTGTGTCTCCAAAAAAAAAAGTCTTCTAAGGAATGACACCCAAAGTTTCCCTTCTATATGGTTATATGGGTATGCACAACACACACACACGTGAGCACACACAAATGCACATGTTTAAAAAAAGGGAGAAATGGCAATGTTAACAGTTCACTTAAAAGGCACTATTTCTATGTTATTTCTAAATAATAAAATTTTAAGTTATGGCCAAATAATGTATACCAAGAATGCTTTCACTTGGCATTTTTGAGGCATTATTAGAAAAGAAAAAATTCCACCATCTAGCCCAACCCGCTTTTGCTTTTTATGTATTTTCTATTTTTTTTTTTTTAACACTAAATCTGAATCATTTGGATCAATAAGTCTGGATTAAATGTTGGTTTGGCAAGCTAGTAGTAGTATCCCAAACTAAAATTGTGTATTCCTTTTGACACACTCTACAGCTAGAAATTCAACGTACAGATACTGTTGGTCAAAGAGACACTAAGACAAGTATCTTGGTTTATTCTGTAAAGCAAACTGTAAGAAACTTCTTATATACCTGAGACTAAGTTGATTATACACATTATCACCTAGTGGTACATGTTATCAGAGGCACAACATATCCAAGGTGAACACAAGCGCTTCACAGTATTTAAAAGCTGTCAGGACATAGGCTGCTGCTCACAGTTCACTTATGCTATGCACCAAAGCCCGAGGCCAAGTGCTACACTCACCTCTTTCAGAAGAAACAGGAGGCTTACTTCGGAGGGTAATGGAAAACCTGAATCAAACAGTAAAAACATTTTTAGATGGATATCTAATTTTCATTTTGTGGTAAATATAAAAATTAGTAACTTACTGTTAGATTTGAAGTTTTGTGCTTTACAGACAGGGTCGTGGCATTTTTGATACCAAACTTCATTTTTCAGATCAACCAGAATCCTTTATGTATAAAGAAAAGAAAACATTAATATTCATACTGGATAGAAAATAAAGTTCAAATATATGCCATTTGTCAGAGATGTGCCTCCAGCATAAAAGATGGAAAAAAATTGAAAGCGAAAGGATGAAACAAACATGCCTGACAAAAGGAAAGCTGGTTGCTAAGAATAACACTAGAGGGCTGAGGAGAAGGTTTGGGGAAGTGCTTGTCCTGTGTGCACAGGCTTTGAGTTCACCCCTCAACTTGTTACCCAAGCTTATGGATCCGGGTTCAGATCTCAAGAACCGGCATAAAAACTGGGGTACATCTGTAACTCCAGTGTGGGGATGGGGAGTCCGGGAAGTGGGACTGCGGGAAGATCCCACTGGTCTAGTGAGCTTAGGTTCAGTGAGGGCTTTTATCTCAAAACACAAGATGAGGGCTATAGATGAAGACACCTGATGTTAATCTTAGTCTGCACATGTGTATGCATGGACGAGGGCACTTGCGCACACACACAGTAAACAACACACACACAGTAAACAACACACACACACACCCTTAAAAGGCCCAGTGGTGGCACTCTTGAGCTGTAGGCCAGTGAGTGGCCCTCATAAAAATTTTGTCCTCTGACCTCCACACATGTGCACCTACCTGAATGTGTATGCATCAATACATACACTATATAAATGGACTTCTCAGCAGGAAAACAAAACAAAAAAACAGTGGCAGATGTTTCTCTAGAAAAAGAAGTTTTCACATTATATCCATCAAAATAATATAGCTTCAAAATATGCAAGCAAGTGTGTACAGCACTGTAAAGGTGACAAATCTACCCACAGAGTACAGAAAGCAAATGGAGTTTTCAGCCACAAACTGGATGTCTGTATCTCATTTCCTACCCAAGGCTCGGGGACTATAGTGGAAGAGGAGATGGAAAGAGTGTAGGAGCCAGAGGTCAGGGAAGACTGCTGCGAAACATTGTCTTCTGGATACGAATGGGCCATTACATTCACGAACTCAGTTGTAGTTGCCTGCACAGAACTTGTACAAGGTCAAGCTAGTCAATATTCAGTCGGAGTGGGAAGAGATTCACAAGCTCCTACTCCTAAGTGAGGAGTATGGACGGTTGATGGCTTCTGTAGGAGGTAAGAGTCAGTTTTCTTTATGGGTATAGCTCTTGGTAGGTCAATTACACTCCAACAGATGACCCCAAACTCAGAAATAGAAATATATGGAGAGGTAGGAAGGTAGGGGTTGACCTGGAAAGATTTGGATGAGGAATTGATATGAATATTATTGATTAAAATACGTTATTTTGTATGTGCAAATCAATGCACATGAACTCACAGAGACTGAGGCAGTATGCACAGTGCCTGCACGGGTCTGAACCAGAGGGGACTGGGTCCTAGAGCTGAAAGGAGATGGGGACACATGCCCCCATCCCTAACCTAGAAGCTATCTCCAATTGATAACCACTTGCAAATTAAAATGCTGTTTTCTTCAAGGGAGTCTCACTGGGTGAAAAAACTACTCTTAAGGGCAGGCTGCATGCCTAGCAGAACATGGCCCACATAAAACAAACCCAATGGAAGTTCCTTGTCTCATAATGGCATGCCAGGGCTTTTCTTCTTTTAATTAATTAATTAATTAGTTTATTTATTTATATATTTTTCTCTTTTTACCCTACAGGTCTTTTCTGTTTATATTACAGCTTTTCAGTTTAGTATTTTTATGGGATTCCTGAGTGTGTGAATGAGTGAGTGTCTCTATATCTGTTTCTTGTGCCTTTTTTTGGGCTCTTTTCCTTCCGTTAGTTTGCTTTGTCCTATCCCAATAATTAGTTTTTGTTTTATCTTATATTTTATTATTATCTTTATTATGCCTGTTTGTTTTCTAATGAGAGATGGAAAGGGGTGGTTCCGGAAGGGAGAAGAGGTGGGGAAGAACTGGGAGGAGTAGAGGGAGGGAAAACCATGATCAGGATGTATTATGGGAGAAAAAAAAAATCTATTTTAAATAAAAGGAAAAATACACATTTATAAAAAGAAAAAAATACAGTATATGAACTTCTTAAATAAAATTTTAAAGAAATTATTTTATAAGGCTTTGATAAAAATATATTCTCTAAGCAATCTACAGATCAAGTAACCACCAAAACATAAAGATGCAGAAAATATGAATAAAACAAGATATAGTTGAAAAATTTGATCTAATAGGCACATATGAAGCAGCCCTTTGTAATCATATGCAAGCCATTAGTAAATACTGACTCCATGGTAGCTTTACTCTGAGCCTCCTGAAATTTAAAAGTATCAGTTTGGGGGCTGGAGAGATACTCAGTGGTAAAGAGGACCTACTGCTTGTCGCAGAGGACCCAGTTCAGTTCATAGCACCCAATCAGTTGACTCACAACTGCCTGTAACTCCAGTTCCAGGGGATCTGATATGCTCTGCTTTCTGAGGGCACTTGCATATACATGGTACACATAAACCCACACAGATACACACACACATGCACATAAAGAAGTCTTTAAAAAAATAAGTGAATGCATTAGTTTGGTCTGGAGGGATGGCTAAGCAGTTAAGAGCACATGCAGCTCTTAAAGAGGATGCAGGTTTGTTGCCAGCACCACAGCTCACAACCATCTGTAGCTCCAGTTCCAGAGAAGCTGATGTCTTCTGGCCTCCACATGCACAGGCACATCTGTGGTACCACATCTGTGGTACCTTATGCAGGCAAACACTCACACGTAAAATAAAAATAAATACATCTCAAAAGACTTAGTTTACAGAGAACACATTCTCTAACCACAAGACAAATTTTACAAATGAAAAGGTGGCTAATAGAAAACCATAATTTAGAAATAAAAAGATTTCTAAGTAACCAACAGCATAAGCCGATATAATGGAAATTTAAAATGTATAGGTTTGAGTGGAACTGAAAATATTACATTTTTATGTGAAAAGAAGCTAAAGTGATCTTTACAGGGCTAATGACTCCTAAATGAACAATAAAATTAAAAATTCAAAGACTAAGTTATTGCAAATTTGAACAAAAAAATAAACATTATTAGGTAGTAAATTCAACAACACTTACTAAGGTCATGAATGCCTGTCAGGAGCTTTGACAGTTTTGCTAGGACAGACAAAGCACTAATATGACAAACTAAGCAAACTTCAATAACAGGAGAAAACTTAAACAGTCATAACTAGTAAAAATAAAACCTGTAATATTTTTTGCACAGTTTTAAATCTTCCCACTGGGAACACAAACTGGCTAATGCTTCACATGGCAGAGCAGAGCACAGCAGGGGCGGGGTGGGGGTGGGGTGGCTAGTGAGGGCCTTGCAGTTAAGATCGAGGACAGGTGATATGGTCTAATCTAAAACACCGCAGCAGACCTGCTGATCACTGGACTGTCACGCAATTCCCAAACTCTGCCAAAGTGCCCACAGCATTGCAGTAATTTAAATCTTTCTAGCAGCCCAGTAATATTTGACATTTCTCAAGTATCCAGAAACCTATTTGCCTGCAGTTCCTGTCCTTGGGATTTCATTGTTCCTATCCTTTCCATGATGCCCTGTCTTTGGCGAGCTGAGCATTTTGTTGGTGCTTGTGATAACAAGTATCATCAACATCAGTGTACAACAGGATGGGAAATGCAGGCGATGGTACCCAATCTGACTCCAAGGTTTAAAAGCTCATGCAGTGCCCAAAGAGCATATATCCTATTAACAAGTAATAGTACTAAAGAGTAAAATAAAATATCTTCTTTAAACTTATAAATAATAATTTTCAAACCACTAAATTATCAGGACATTAATTGCTTAACTCATTTTTTTGGAAGTAACTAAATGACTGATACAACTCTTAAGATACCCCCTACACACGCACGCGCACACACACACACACGGTGCTAAGGCTTCAAACTCAGGGCTTTGTACGTGCAAGGCAAGAGCTCTATCATCTTTTATCTGCAGCCCTCTTAAGTATTTCTTTTGGCCCTGGAGCAAATATGAAAACAAATTACTAAAAATGTTTTAGAGCAAATGCTAGGGTAGTCCTCGTTTGCTGGATGTTCTTATGAGATTTTTCTAACAGGATGCTATATAAACCCTGCACCTAGGGATTTGAGAGGCTTGGTTCCTGCTATGTAACCGTGTGTATAAAATGCACGCTTCAAAACCTCAGATTTCTGCTGCGGGTGCATCAAAATTGGTTGGTTGGTTTGGTTTTTCAAGACAAGGTTTCTCTGTTGTAACTCTGGCTGTCTTGGAACTCACTCTGTAGACCAGGATGGAGTCAAACTCAAAGAGATTCACCTGCCTCTGCCTCCCGAGTGCTGGGATTAAAGGCGTGCACCACTATCACCCAGCTCAGTTCTGTTTTTTTAAGGTAGGTGGTAGATAACGGCAGGTGAACTTGTAAGAGTTACTCCTTAAAATGTACATATATCTTATATGTACTTTTATATGTATAATTCACAATTTAAAAAGGGAAAGTACATTATGAACCTGTGAGACTTGGTATAACTTATAATAACTGACTTTTGGTAAATAAATATACATAGAAAAATTACTAAGGAGATGCCAAAATGATAACTGTAGTTATAACTAATTATGGGCCACAAATAAGTGGTTTATTTATGTTTACTAATTTATTTTTGGCTTTGTGTATTAAGTGTGCAGTTGGTTTTTAAATTTTTTTGTAGATTTATTTATTTTATGGGTGTGAGTATTGCGTGTGTATGTTACCACATGCATGTCTAGTGCCCTCTGAAGTCAGAAGAGAACATGGGATCCCCTGGAACTGGGGTTTAGGTGGTTGTGAGCCACCATGTGGGTTCTGGGAATCAAACCTGAGTCCTCTGCAAGAGCAGCAGGTGCTTTTAACTACTGAGCCATCTCTCCAGCCCCTAAACGTACAGTTTCTATTCTTTTTAAGCTAGTATATCAAGTATAACACTGAATCAGGCCACTCAACATGTTTTTCAGCAAAATCTTCATGATCCTTTCCTCATGTCTAGCGCATACAAATTCTATGAGTCTCAACTTTGACACTAAATATAAAATAGCAAAATTTCTCATGACCGATAACTTCCATTTTATCCCCATTCTAGCCAAATTTTCATATAATTAAAAATGCTATTTCTGGTTTTACTTTGTACTTGACTTTTCTTTTTGTCAAGAAAAATTCCTGAGACAGGACACAGCATACAGAGCCAGCATTCAATGGATACATGGTTCCCAAAGCACCATGCTTTGTCTAAAACAAGGAAACATACCTTAACCTCAGACTTCATGCTAACTGAGGAGTTTCCTCCTCACCTATGTCTGCCCATTCACTTCTGTCAGGTATCAGTGGCAGAGAGGGAAGGCCAACCTGTCCATCAGCCCTATCTGCTCCCCTGTCTCCTGATACATCCTCTCCTGCCCCATTCAGTTCTACCACCTTGTAAAGCTGATACTGTAAGGGTTATTAGCAAACAAAGTAAATAGAGCTGGTATGTGCTAGAAGTAATCTAACAACTAATAAATTAAAATTTAATATTATAAAACAATAACCACAGGATATAAATTTATACATTATAAAAATGATTTCATACTGTCAACATTATTTAAAAATATTTAAATATATAGTTAAAAGTATATAAGTCATTAAACAATATTACTTACATGATATTATTACTCTTGTGGGCTCTTCCAATGTTTTCACACCAGCGATATTTACAGATATCATAAACCAGTAATTCTTCAGGGAAAAAGTAGTTCCAACGCCGGATTCCTGAAAAGCAAAGGATGCTGCTCAAGGCACCATCACTCTGTCGTGTAAGGTTAATAAAGAGTAAGCTGAGCTTTACCTCCTTTAATGTCATGCTTATTCACCAAAGAAAGAACAAACTGGTCAACTTCAGGGTATGGTGAGCACTGGAAACCTTCAATGGGCTCTACTGCAACAGAGAGAAATATTTATAAATGAGAATAGTTAAGTGTTGAAAAGTTAAATATTGATCACATTGTGATTTTGCACAATTAAGAATCCCTACCCCCTTTGCAACTTGCTTCACCATCAGTTCTTGGGCTCTTGCTACGCTAATAGGTCAAATGTTGGCTAGTTTTATAAAGGGCCTGATTTCTTCATATGCGAATAAAAGTATTTATCAGGGAGTTTATGTAAGAAACTTTAGGGGAAACATCATGTATGTTCTTAATACAGGAATAGGCAAAGTATGATACAGACATATGTAAAATACTCTTCAGGAGTGCAAAGTTAAACAGAAAACTCTGAAGTAGTTACCTGTTGTTGTTGTTTTTAAACACCATACATTTATTTAGTGGTGTGTGTCTGTGTGTTGCATACCACAGATTGTGTGTGGAGGTCAGAGCACAACTTGTAGGAGTCAGTTCTTGACTTTCACCATGTGGGTCCCTGGGATTGAACCTGGGTTGTCAGGCTCGGTGGCGAGTCCTTTACCCCTGAGCCATCTCATCAAGCCACCAGTCTCTGACTGTGGACAAAGGGTGAAGGAGGGGCTGGAGAGATGGCTTAGTGGTTACCTCTGGCCTCCACAGGCCCCAGATGTGCATGCACAGACATACATGCAGCCTAAACACTCATCACAAATCATATTTTTAAAAAATAGGGTTAACGAGATTATGTAGTCATATTTTGATGTTTGTTTTATATAAAATGAATACCATATAATGAAAAACAGATATTTTAATTAATAAACACCTATAATTTTTTAATATTATTTCCAACCTGGATAGAAACCTAGAAGAATTAGTTTTAAAATGATCAGCAGATATGGGTACTTAAAATTTTAAAATTTTAAGGCAAAATAGATTTTAGATTACTAAATTTCAATGTGAAATTATTTGCTCGAAGTTACCTGAAGTTCCAGTACTGTTAAAAAACTCAGCTCGCTTTCTTTTAATCTGAGACGTGTCACATGTGAGAATTCGTAAAGTGTCTGAGAATCTAAAGAAGAAAACATGTAAAAGAAATAAAGTAACATTATGTTAGGGTTGAGGCAGTGTGACTAGACAGAAGAAAGTTCCAAGAGGCTCCACTGTACGGCACAAGATGTCGTAAGATTACGATCTGCCAGCTAAAAAGACAATTTCCTTTCCATGATTATTTGGAGTTTGTTTAAAATACTTCCTTCACAGAGTAATCCAAGGATTCCAGGGTAACTGAAATGACTCAAAGTGTAGTTCTACTCCAAACATACAGACCTTCGGTAGGATTTTAAACTGTGAATAAGGAAAGAAAAGAAAGGAGGAATGGAAGGAAAGCTTGGGAGGATATAATGGAAATAACCGCAGGACAGGGCACACTACACCGTGGAGGACCTGATGCTGACGCGGCCGTGCTCAGGCAAGGGAGTCCTACTTGGGATGAGAACCACCTGAACCCACACAGGGTTCAGTCAGGCCGTCTGCACTCCTGTGCCTCTTCCCCAAGTGCTGATGCTGCACCTCCAGGTACGCCGGCCACTGTTGCAGATGTGTTATGGGTACATTCTAAACTTAATTCAAGAACACTAGAAGGTTAATATTTCTACTTTAAAAGAAACTAAGTCTTTGACCATATATATGACTATATATATATATATATATATACACACACACACATATACATACACACACATACATATGAAAGGAACACAAACAAAATATATGGGGGGGTGCAATCTACCCACTCCACACAACTTTTCCTACAGAAACATACCTTTAATATATATATATATATATTTTTTTTTTTTGTTTTGTTTTGTCTTGTTCTTTGAGACAGGGTTTCTCTGTGTAGCCTTGGCTGTCCTGCAACTCACTCTGTAGACCGGGTTGGCCTCTGCCTCCCAAGTACTGGGACTAAAGGCATGCACCACCATGCTTGGCAAAATATTTGTTCTTAAAATTAATTTCTATATTAATTTTCCTTTAAAAACTCTTGGGGGAAAAGCAGAGCAGGTGGATTTGTGTGAATTTGGGGCCAGCCTGGTTTATATAGTGAATTCTAGGCCCACACAGTGAGTCTCTATCTTAAAAAAAAAAAAAAAGCAAGTTAATGTGGTTTAGTCCAATTGTTAACTACTTTTGCTTGTTTGTTTTAGGGCTTTGCTTGTGTTTGTTGGTTTTGGGGGCAAGGTGATGAAGCATTAGCACATGGCCTTATGTAGCCTGGCTGGCCCTGAACTCAGTGTATAACCAACAATGATCTTGAACTCTTGTCCTTGCATGTCCACCTCCCAAGTGCTAGAATTACAGACAGGTCTGGACATCAGCCACATTCTGAGGGACAAATTGTTAGTCTAGTAAAAGAAGAATGAGTGACCAAAACAGACCTGACACTAAAGTTTGCCATTATAGTACAAAAGCTTACATGTAGCATCAAACATTTTATTTATAATTGATGGCAAACTATTAACTTGGCAAATATTTGTTATATGATGTTGAATAGAAAAAAATTCAGGTGACATAACCATATGAATGATGACTCCAATTATAACACATTCTGGGGCTTGGTGCTTCAGATCAAATGCAAGGCCTTGAGCATACCAGGCAAGTGCTCTACCCCTGAGCTATACCTGAGGCAAGAAACAGTTTTGAAATAGGGA
This sequence comes from Cricetomys ansorgei, assembly GCA_026225945.1. Lineage (NCBI taxonomy): Eukaryota > Metazoa > Chordata > Mammalia > Rodentia > Nesomyidae > Cricetomys > Cricetomys ansorgei. Next base: position 42,811,592 of record JAMJFZ010000107.1, on the reverse strand, counting down.
GCTATGTAAGTTCTAAGTGTATGTGTGGAAAGAAAATGAGATAGTAGTAATTATACTTTCAAACAATGCAAATATCATTATTCTTTATTAAGTGATAATTTTACAGTAATTGAAAAAATACATTAAATATAGTCATAAAAAGATATAAAGAGGAAATAAGTGGTTGGAAACTATTTCTTGCTATTATTTTCAGATACAGAAAAAGCCAAGAGCAAATTTTCATTTTCTAAAGGTAGAATCAGCTAGTATAATTCACGTTTTAGCAATATACAGTGCTGTTCACATGAACATATTATGGATTAATTTGGCTCCACATACCTAACATTGCTGACCAAGGAAGACAGGAAATACTGGTTTTCTTCAGAAACATCCTTTGACTTTTTTGGAATAAATTTGTTATCTTCAGCCACCTCCAAAGCCACACGCTTTCCTACTTTTGATGACTGATACAGTCGAAAGTTTCTGTTTCTTGTATAAACTCCTACATCAAAAATTAATTTTAAAATTGAATGCATGTTTCTGTGATTTTTTTATAGTCAACAAATATTATTTTTCAGCAGAATTTCTAGAAAAGATGATTATTTCCCATGTATAAAATTAAAGCTATATATAAATTAAGATAAGGAGAAGTTTAAGATGAAAGAAGCCACATGCAGATAGCTAACTAAATGATTCTGGAGCAGTTCTCCAAAGGAAAGCAAACAGAAAAGTGGGACAAAGTGCCAGAAGTAAAATTTGTGACTGAGAACTGCCAAAAAACTGTAGCACAAAATCCTGGAGAAAACGGAGGCACCAAGAAAAAATAGAACATATACAATAAATCTAATGAAAGATGTGTAAATTTCTATTCAGAAAATATAAAATGTGGCAAGAAATGAGAGAAACTAGGAAATGGGGGCCTGTTGTGTACCATCACTAGCCCAAGAGTGATAGCTAGAATAAACACTGGAACAGACCCAGAGTTCAAAATACATCCAGGCTCTGGAATGATGGCAAAGGTACTGCTAAGCAGTAAGGAACCACAGTCATGTTAGCAAATGGATGACCATAAAGTAAAAGATGAATCTTGACTCCTTTCACTCAACAAGCAAAAATCCATTCCAAGTAGATCACAGAACCTAAGCAAAGCCCAAGCCGGCACAGACTTGCCTCTCACAATGGACACTGGATAGCTGGCAGTGCCAGTGTTACTTACCTAGGTCTACAAAAAGACACTTTTCTCCTACGTTATTCTTCACAACTAAAAAGGAAAGGTCAGGGTCGCATTGCTTAGGCAACCCCAGCTTTTCCCCAGCCTCTGAAATCTCTTGTTTTAATGGTATGTCAGAAAAGTCAGAAGAACAGGAAGCTTCATGGCAATTTTCCTTGGCAATTAAGGGAAGAGCAGGCAGCAAAATTTTTCTCACGAAATTACCTACGGAGAAAAGATGTTAAGATTACAATCTAGTTCTTATTTTTTGTAATTATAACTTAATGTCAGATGCACATCTACACACAATAAATTTATGCAACAAAGCTTCCCCTCAGTTATTGTGATAAACTGTAACATGTCTCCTCTGCCACAAACTTTCATTGGTGTAAGCATGGAAGGGTGTCAGTTGTAAACACATCATTTACATGTTGCTTGTACAGTTCTGAGCCTAACATGCTGTCAGCAAAATGTCCACTTCACTATTACAAATGGAGCAGAAAGATCTCTAGTCAGTGACTGCAGGAGGAGGCATTTGTATAAGGATACCAATGCAGAGACAGGGACAGCAACCGCAGAGTATGCTGCAGCCCCCTAGAGTCAGCAGGTTGACAAAGTCAGATAAGCTCATCCTCTCTTCTTCAGCTGCCAACATATCCCAAGAACCCTAACTTCATAGACCCAGGGCTGTTGCCAACCATATACCTCCCTCAAACTGGACCATAAGATGAACTATGGTCTTAAAACAATATCTGGAACTAAAGCATTTCACATAATTTGTACTACAACAATGACACCTAAGACTCTGCTCTACCTGCATTGTATAAAATTGTTGTGACAGCTGAACTCCTTTAAATTCACACTTATTATTTATACCACAAAATCAAGCATTGATTCAGCTATTAAGTTGTTTCATATACAATACTGAATATACAAAATAATGTATGAAAAAATTTCTCTAGAATTGTAAATTTGGGCTTATTTATCACTTTATATATCAGAAAGGCTTGAGTCTTGAAGTCATAATATACATATGCTTTAGACTCAAAATTTTCTTAAGTAAGACTTTTCTACATAAAGAAACAAATACATTTTTTGGTTATTGTTTTGTTTTTTTGAGGCAGGGTCTTGCTATATATAGTCCAGGATGCCCTTGAACTTGTGATATCCTGACTCAGCCTTCCTAAGTCTAAGATTGCAGGCCTGTGTCACCATGACGGATACATACTTAACACTGTGAAATAAATTAGAATGGGATATGATGGCACGCGCATGTTATCTCAGCTCTCAGGAAACAGAGTCAGGAGTCAGTTTGAGGCCAGCTAGGGCAATGCATGGTCTCACAACAAATAAAATAGGGACTGGAGAGATGGCTCAGCAGTCAAGAGCCCTTCCTGTCCTTCCAGAGGACAGGAATTCAGTTCTCAGCACCCAGGTCAGGCAGCTCGAAACTTCCTGTAACTCCAGATCTGACACTTTCTTCTGTCCTTAAGGGTACCCATACTCCTGAGGCATAGATACACACAGACACATACACACACACACACACACACACACACACACACACACACACACACAGCACAATAAATAAATAAATAAGCATTAGAACATTAGCATTAGCAAAAGCATGTGATCCTTGCCATAACATAAATTATTTCTGGAATAAAGGATAGCAGGTAACACCAGTTAACAAGGTATGGCATTATCAAAGGGTATGAAACAATATCAACACAAATTGATATAATTGACCTTCCTGGAAACTTCAGATTCCATCTACCTGGCCCTAGATAAAAAGAGAAGTGAGAACTGGACTGCAGAAATGGTTGCAGCTAGGCCTCTGACCCTTGGCAGGAAGCCAACATGGCAGGAGTATGATGGCAGTCAACTAGCCTGAGTATGGCACATTGCTGTGTCCTCTGATTTGTGGCAGGAGAGGACAGTACAGATCAAGTTCTGTAATCTCTTCCATTTGACCCAATTCCTCTTTCTGCAAGGCTAGTAACAGGAACTTGAAGTATCATCAAGAGGAACACAAGAAAGGGAAAATGTGAACTAGTTTGTATGCCCTGCATCTCATTCTGGCTGTGGAGACAGATCTCGCCTATTTGTCAAGTCTGAGTGCTCTCACTGTGGCGATGCTCTGTGACAGTAAAGGCTTTCTTACTCTCGTCTGTATGATGGAATTCTACCCAAAAGCCCAGATAGAATGTGACCTGCTTCCAGAAGACATTTGCAGCCGAGACTGCTAGTTACAACTATCTATTTTTTTCTCTAGCTAGACTCTCAACAGGTCAGCAGTCACAAAACTGTGAGGAGTAAACAGGAATCAAAGATCTCCCTCAGGAATCTGTTTTCATACTCTGCTTATCATCTGTGCATTCACTCAGTACATATTAAATGCTCACTTCCATTTATTATTGCTGTTAATATTCTAAATATTATTAATAACAATATTAACATATGCTAAACACTGAAGATAGGGAATAAACAATAGCCTCTGACATGAGGAAACATTAAGGAAGTAGGGGGGTGGAAAGATGGCTCAATGGTTAAGAGCACTGGCTGCCCTTCCAGAGGACCAGAGTTCAATTCCCAGCACCCACAAGAGAGCTCACAACTGTCTTATAAATCAAGTTCCAGTGGATCCAACTCCCTCACATGCAGGCCAAACACAAATAAATAATTTTTTTAAAAGGGAACATTAAGTATAACTGAGAGGTGACTCCATGTATAAGGGATTTGCAGCATCAGTCTGAGGCCCTAAATTCAGATCCCTATAAATCACATTAAAAGGCTAAGCCATTTGTGACTTTGGTGCTGGAGGCACAGACAGGCAGACCCTGGGGGCTTACTGGCCACCAGCCTAGATGGAAAGGCAATGTTAAGGTTAAGAAGAGATCCTGGCTTACAACAATAGGGTGGGAAAGTGAGAAAGACATCCTCATATCACCTCTGGCCTCTACATGTGCCCATAAGGGTGAGTGCACCTGCACACACATGTGGACACATGTTTACACCACACATACACGTGCAAGTGCATGCATGTGCACGCACACTACACAGAATAGAGATAAAACAGGAAATCACCCCTGGAAGTGGTAAACATTTTCACATAATAGCACTGGACACTGCAGCCCAGAAGAACACTAGCCTTTTAAATTTTAGGGTTAGAGTGACAGCTTCTCAGTGAACAGCTTCTCTTGATGACCTGAAATGATCAGAGTTTTGATAGAGCATCTTCACTGGAGTTCAGATAGCAGCAAAAAAAAGTAAAAAGGCCCCAGCACCAGAGAAATGCGCTGTGGTGGGAACTAAGTTAAAGATGGAGTGGAGAGACGAGGTTGGAGCACAGTGAACCTCACTGCGCACATTAAAGAGGGTGCACTTTTTCCTGACGGCAAAGAACGATCCCTGACAAGTCTGAGGCACACGGTGCTATTATCAGCCACTCTAGGTAGTCAACATATATATAACACAATATACACTGGATGATGGTAACTGACACCGCTTACTGACAGACATTAGAGGAGATGGAGCAAGCTCTTAGGAAAGGTAAGGAGCTTGGGAAGGACATGTTGAGTGGAAACATTGGTGGGAAGTTGCTGCAGGAACCTGGGTATCTAGAACAATCTGGGCTAAATATAATTGAGTCCTCTACATTGATGACAACTGAAGCCATGCTAAGTGGATGGTCACAGACGGTGATGACAGAGTGAATAAAGGTTCAAGCTTCGAGCCTGCAATTATAACATCTAAGGGATTCGAGGAGACAGAAGGCTAAGCCAGCCAGCAGTGAGGAGATAAGGAGCACAGCACCCTAGCTCACTGGGACCCAGCACTTCTCTAACCCAGCAACTGGGCTTTGGGACTTTATGCCAGTCCTTCAGTGACTATGTTCATACCTTTTATTTTCTGGACTGACTTTACTCTGTACCCGGGCCTTCATTTGTTCTAAGGAAAACACTTTGTTTACACTTTCAGGTTTATGCACCCAGACATCATCGCAGTTCTAAAGTTCTTGCTGGGACAGTAAGTCCTTCTTGCTATGACCTAGGGCCCACCCTCCAAACTAAGGCTAATTTAAGGCTGAAGCAAAGGTCAGAAATACAGAGAGTAGGCATTAGAGATAAGGCCTCTCATGAATTATACAGAAAACTGAAATGAACCCTAAAGGAACAGAAATCAGTATCATTATCAGCATCAGTATCAGGCCATCCCAATGTTTATGCCCCTGATAGCTCGAGGAGGTTAAGCTACATGAAATAGAGATAGGTATGGACAATTGTGAAAACTCACTGTTTTTTTTTGTTGTTGTTGTTGTTGCTTTTTAGAGAATGTTTCTCTGTGTATCACTGGCTGTCCTGGAACTAGCTTTGTAGACCAGGCTAGCCTTTAACTCAAAAAGATCTGCCTGCCTCTGCCTCCCAAGGGCTGTGATTAAAGGCTTGTGTCACCACCTCCCGCCTGGTTCACTTCATCTTTTTAGACTAAGAGAGCAACCATAAGGGCTAGGAATACCTAGAAAAATTCAAGAAGAAAAGGAAAATATATGGTTTTAATACTAAGATCTTTTAGGAGGTACTCACCAACATGAATGTTATCTTTAAATGCCACATCATGGAGCTGAAATATTAGATGTCGGCTAAATTTTTCGTCAGTGCTGGAATCCAAGTTGAAAACATCGGCAGCTGAGCAGTGAACATTGTATAACTCCTCAAGTGCTTTACAGACGTGCTAAAAACACGGGCACATGTAAATAATTTACAGTTTTGACTTTAGATTTCTCTATCATTAATCCAAATACTTGTTACAAAGTAGATGAGTTATCATCACAACATTTACAATATCGCAACTGTACCAATTAACTTATAAGTTTAAATATATCACTATGAATTCTGGTTCTAACGCATCTTGTCAGTAATTCATCCTAATTGGTAGGAGTGGTTTTATTGAAATTTATCTGTTTAGTCATTGAGCTCAAGATATCAACAGTACAGGCAGTTGTTATTAAACAGTTATTTATTAACTGTCAGATAATTTAAAGATAAGAACTAATTGAATGTGTTGGGTGTGGCGGTGCAAACCTGCGATCGAGGTATTTAATTGGGAGATAGCAGTGGGGGATCAGAGGCTCAGGGGTATCCATGGCTACATAGTGAGGTGGTGGCCCTTTGGGGCTATCTGTGACCTTGTTTTGTCCAGCAAAATGGTTCAGTGAGCAAAGGTGCCTGGTGCCACATGTGATGACCTGAGTTTGACTGCCAGCACCTTCATGGTGAAGGAGAGACCCAATTCCTGCATACCTGCATTGTTCTCTCACACCCACATGTGAACTGTGACGCATGCATGCCAACACACAGAAACAAATAACACCAAAGTGTAAAAGGAAAACGACAAATAGCTCGCCTCACTTAAGCCCTCATTACTCAGACTCAAAACATATTTACTAAATTATACAGTTGTTACATGCAGGAAACTGAGATGAAATTAATTTCAACAATACTAATGTGAACTATTCTATCTATACCATGTTAAATAAAATTGTGTAACAATTGAAGTTAGATTTCTACAATGTCCTCCACATTTTCCTGATATAGATTAGTTCTTCAATGCTTATATATGCTTAAGATGTAATGCATGAAGAAAGCTACAGGCACACAAAAGCCCAACCAACCACCACCTACAGCAAAATCCATACAATTTACCAACTACAATGAAACAAGGCATTTACATTTACTTTTGAGTGTTCAGTGGCTATTTTAAGAAAAATACAACTTGTTTGGTTTGGAGAATTAAGGAGGATTTTACAAACATTTGTTTTGCTTCAAAGCCAGGAGAAAGTATTTACAAATGTTTTTCAAGCAAACTTAAAATCAAATATGCAAAGATCTAACAAAGTGAGCAGAACTCCTTGAGCAAGAACATTTGAATTTAGATGTACTTTCAAGTTACAAAATTACTTTTCATAAAATTATCATATGGATAACATTCAAAAGAAAAAAAAACATTAAAACCTACTCTGAGGCCAAACGATCACCACACTTTTCATACAATTCATGCAAAACAATCTTAAGTTTTTAAAAACGACCTTAATTAGATTTCAATGTATAGGTACATATTATTCCTTTTTTATTGACAGAGCTAAGTAAAGAAATAAGTATTAGCACTACACTCTTTTCTCTCAGATGAAAACAAAACATAAGTATTTGTATTTTAGGTTTGGCCAGTTTCTATCTGTAGGGTCTGAGTAGGTACTAGTCTCTTCAAGCCTTAATTTCTTCATCTATGAAGGCACATATATGATTTCAAAAATTCCCACCAGTTCAAAAATTCCGGTATTACTTTTAGTCAAAATTTCCCTGAATTTCATCTCAATGTCTAACTTTAACAGTGAAATTTGCTTTACCTGGCTTTTGTCACAGGTAAATATTTATACTGGAAGTCAGAGAATTGAAGCATAGTTCAAAACCAGAAAACCCTCAAACTGACATCTTTTCCAGCAAATACAGGTATTAATTGAATTTTCACTTTGTTTCATTATTTACTCACAGAAATAATGTCAAAAAAATAGCAAGAAAAAGTAGGAGAAATATGAAATCTATGTGTGACATGCAGTACAGTCAATGACTTGTTGGAAATATATAGGAGAAGAACTTACCTCTATGAGTAATGCAACCATCTTTTTCCCATCAGCTCCTACATTGGCCAATTTGTTAAATTCCAAATCAAAATAAAGCTTGCACACAGCATTCTCAGGAATAACTTCATAGCAATGCAAGAGTGTTTTTCTAAATTGAATAACCCAAGATTGTTAGATGTGTATTTTATACTGTAATTTTTTTAACTTATTATTGTGGGTATGTGGGAGAGGGCACTGGGGGTGTAATGGTCAGAGGACAACTTGCAGAAGTCTTCTTTGATCAGTGGTTCCAAGGACTGAACTTAAGTTGTCAGACTTGTATAGCAAACACCTTTCCTAACCGAGTCACCTCACCAGCCCATATATTTTATACGTTTTAAAACCTGGAATTAATCCTGTACTCAAGAAGAGTGATTATTGTGCTTTATCTATGCATAACTATACATTAATAAAATGATAAAGACAATGTGCTGAGTAAGTCTGTGGCTCACAGGATTAAAGAGTTTCTGATAAAACGATATTAACAATTACATTCATAAAATTACTTAATTAGCAAATAAGGTCAATCTTACTTTCTTTTTTTGCTATCATTACAAAACAAATATTTGAGAAAAGGATGTTATTTTTTAAACTGGAATCCCAGGAGATATATATATATTTATTTATTTATTTATTTCAGTAATTATCCAACTCATGTGAGCATGAGAGGAATGACTTTGACAATGGAAATGAGAACAGGTCCTGATTCAAAATGTGACTATGTAAAGTTCAGACGGCATTCTATATAAATAAAGGATCTGTAGTAAGTTTAAAAAGGGACAATGGGGGCTGGAGAGATCGTTCACTGATTAAATTTGTCCACTGTTCTTCCAGAGGAACTGAGTTCAGTTCCCAGCACCCATGTCAGATACCTCACAACTATCTGTAACAGCAACTCCAGGGCATCTGATCGCCTCTTCTGGCCTCCTCAGCACCTGCACACATGTGGCACACACACATACACATAAATAAAAATAAAATAATACAATTTTTTAAAAAGGAAAACTGATGGAAGAATAGTTCATCACGTGGCGGACAGTACCTGTGAGTACCTCCACATACATGCTGACAGTTCCACATTTACAGCCCAAGATGAGGTTTAGTTTCGATAAAACACCGTCTGTCACACTGTATTAAGAACCGTCCTTCACCTCTGACTGGCATCGTATATAGAAGCATAACTAAGTCTAGTTTTGTAACTGAAGCTACTCAAACAACACTAAATGAAAGTATTTTAAGTCATATTGATTTACTCCCCTTTCCATAGATAGCTCATGTCTGAGAAATAGGTGAATATAAGTTATATTAAATGTATTTTTTTACTTTAAAATATTTATCTACTAATATTTGAGAAAAGAATGTTCTTTCTAAAATATAGTCCTACTGAGTAAATATGGAATTCTGTGAAGAACTTCAATCTTTGGTTACAGTATTAAAAGCTCTTGGTTTCAGTCCCACAAGGTCTCTTTGAAATGACCTAAAAGCTGGCATTTCTTTATTACATAATTAATAAGGCAAGTGATTGTTTATAATTATTAGTAAAGTATAATATTTTCTTGCAAAACACAAACTTCACAAAATTCTCTGTAACACAAAAATATGTGTGCAATCCCTGCCCCTAGAACCTAGTGAGATAAACTGAGTATTGCAGGCAGCAAGATACTCAGTGGGTAAAGGAGCTGCCACCAAGCCTGATGACCTGAGTTTGATCCTGAGAACCCATATGGTGGAGGATGGGAAAACAACTTCCACAAGCTATCTTCCAACCTCTATCTGCATGCCATGGAATATGTACACACATAGGAAGTAAATAAGTCAACAAACAAACAAACAAATAAATAAATGCAACTTTAAAAAATTGGGTATTGTGCAGGGCACAGTGTTGTACACCTTTAATCACAGCTTCTGTGAGTTCAAAGTCAACCTGGTCTACATAGCAAGTTCCAGGCCAACCAGAGCTACCTAGTGAGATCTTGTCTCAAAAAAAAAAAAAAAAAGCCAGGTGATGGTGGTGCAGGCCTTTAATCCCAGCACTCAGGAAGCAGAGGTGGGTGGATCTCTGTGAATTCGAGGTTACCCTAGTCTCCAGAGTGAGTTCCAAGACAGCCGTAGTTACCACAGAGAAACCCTATCTCAAAATAAATAAATAGATAGATAAATTCACATAAAAAAATAAAATTGAGTATGAAAAAAATGAAGTCAATTACAGACCCTCCAGGTGGAGTCAATGCTTACCAGAGAGAAAATTAGTCTATCATTAGCTTCTGTGAGTACTGGAACCATCATTTTCATAAAGGAACTTCAGAACTCAGTTCTAATAGTGCAAGAGTAATGTGCTGGCTAGCTTTTGTTAACTGATACAGCTGTAGTCATCTGAAAGGAGGGAACCTCAATTGAGAAAATGCCTCCATAAGATTGAATGCCATAAGAAAATGCCTCCACAAGCCTATAGGGCATTTTTTAAATTAGTGATTGATGGGGGAGGGCCCAGCTCATTGTAAATGGGGACATCCCTGGGCTGGTGGGTTCTATAGTCCTGAGCAAGCCATAAAGAGTAAGCCAGTAAGCAGCACCCCTCCATGGCTTCTGCGTCAGCTCCTGCCTCCAGGTTCCTGTTCTGCTTGTGCTCCTGTCCTGACTTCCTTTGATGATGAACTGTGATGTGGATGCATAAGTCAAAATAAACTCTTTCCTTCTCAACCTGCTTTTAGTCACGGTATTTTACCACACCAATAGTAACCCTAAGACAAATAACTGATCATATAGCCAAGAACTGTGAACATCAGTTCAACATGAATTAATTTCAGCAAAAAAAGAAAACACAAATCTAGCTTAACATGCTACTTACCGTGACTTATAGTAAAACCAAAGTTCAACATAGGATGTTACAAGGTAAATACGTTGCCCATCTCCCGCTTTGCATTCCAAAGCAAATACATGAACATCCTACATAAAATTAAAAATAATTAAAAAAATATTTACAACATGCAAATCTAAGTTTGACTGACTGTAACTAATAGATGTTCCTAAAGAATTTTGCCACTCAAGATAGCAAAATTTGGACTATGAACAATTATATTGTTAAAAACAAGACAGTCACCACACACATGCCATCTCAAATCTATATGAGTTAATTTTTTCTTTTAGATTTATTAATTTTATTTCATATGTATAAGTGTCTTACCTGCATGTGGTGCATATACATACATACACACAGAAAAAGACACTTACATACATAAAACTAAAAAATATTCATTACTAAAATAAAATGATTAATGAATTGAAAGGGATATTTTCCTAAGTCATGTGCTATCAAGACTACTATTGTATTTTTTTGGTAAAGTATCTGATCTGAAATGACAGCAAATACATATTTTTAAACCTTGAGTGTTACTTAAAATTTTAAAAAGATAAAGCAATCACCTCTTTACAGCTTTTAACAAAATTCAAAGCTTGTTTCTGACGACAAAATAACTTCCAAATGGAGGGTGGTTCTTCTGGCTTGGACAATCTTGGTTTATACACAGAGGACAATGGTGTCCTCTCATACTGAGATGCTCGCTCTTCAATCTGCTTCAGTGTTGCTTCCCATTTTCTCATCATTGGTTCACAAGTACGAAGAGGACAGATCCAACCTCAGAAACCTATCAATTACTACTAAGCAAACAAAAATGTTCTTTGTTTAAAATTCATTCTGCCTTGTATCATATCAAACCTGCCTTCCTAACATTTATGACCTCATTTGCATTACCTTTTCTTCTTTGCATAGAGTTTCGCCATAGAACAGAAAAAGGACTGATCATCAGAAATCCTTAGATCCTAGCTCTTCCCTCTAATAGTATTATGACCACAGAGAGATTAATGAAACTCCATGAAATATTGACTTAATCAATTGCAAAATGAGAATCAATATAATCTTGAATATTCTATGCAGTAACTTAAGATAACTGTGATAATATGAAAATGTGGGGCCGGAGAGATGGCTCAGTGGTTAAAAGCACTGACTGCTCTCCCAGAGGTTCTGAGTTCAATTCCCAGCAACCACATGGTGGCTCACAACCATCTGTAATGGGATCAGATGCTCTCTTCTGGCATGCAGGTGCATATGCAGATAGAGCACTCATATACATAAAATAAATAACTCTAAAAAAAACCAAAAGAAATACGAAAATGTTTTATGACCCTGTGTAAATGCTTTCAGTATCACTATGACTTTCATTACAGCCAACCTACTGCTCAGCTGATGCTTACTATCTTGCTCCTGTGTTATCATCTTGTAGTGTACAGTTCACGTCTAGGCATCATGGAAGCTTAGTTTCCCTTTCTCCCTGTTTCTGTTCTCTTTTCTCCTAACAAAGTGACGACAATTCTGCTCTAAGCATAGCTTCATTCATATGTCATCACAAACTTTATATTTTGTTACCTTTTCCCAGCAGGAGATGCCTTCTAAGCTGTGTCATATTACTCTGGGCTTGACCATATGCCTTGCTTGGGCCAAGGTCACACCCACAATCAGGGGCTTCTGCATCAGACTTGGCTATCTGTTCTGAGACTACCATGACATAAATCTATCAAGGGGTTAGAGGACCATTGTTCTTTTACATAACTGTACATCAGAGGATGAAAGGCCATATGAAGTACCAAGGCATCCCAGCCAAAGCCAGCCAGACACCTGAGTTAGGACATTTCAGATCTCACACACACATTAAAACCAAATGAATTCAGGTTAGACCTATAGAACTGTCTAACTTAACCAGAGAACCTCCTGAAAAAATAAATTTGTTGGATTTTTTTTTAACTAGTTAAGTTTCATGCTTTTTTTTTTACACAAAAACAGATACATTGGGGTTCTTCAATATCATCTATGCCATTATTTACTCATACAGAAAACAGATATATTAGTTTTTAAGTGAAATAATAAAGTATACTAAAGCATTTAGGGGCAAATTATTACTTACCTATAGCAATGCCTTTGTCTTCAGTTTAGCAGAGTCTTTGCTATGATACAGTCTCATTAGTAAATGACATATTATTCCCTGAAAAGTAAAACAAAATTGGCCTAAAAAATTGAGAAGATAGAGTCTCAATATTCAGTTTACTTTAATTTGATTCACATGTAGATTAAAAAGACCTACTGAATTTCAATAAGTCTAATTGATTTTATTCTATGCAGTATATTATATTATTGCCCTCAAACAACAAAAAGAATGCAATCATATCTGAATCGTAGATTCAAACCAATAACTAAGAATGGCCATATACATGTTTGAGGACAATCTCCCTCGATACTTCTTTCCTATTGCAGCACGGATCCTCGCAATGGAGGGAGATCATCTTCACATGTTCACATTTGGTGAAACTAAATCACACACACACACACACACACACAACAACCTGCTACGACTGAGGGAATTTGCCATACATGAAAATCTTGGAGTCACAATGCAAAACCTGTTGAAGTTACACTGCTGAGGAAACATCAGCAGGGGGAAAGCAACACTTGGCAACTATTATGTCCCTGGGTTATTTTCACAGCTAGAAATGTGTGACAGCTGGAGCATCAGAAAACAACTGGGGTTGAACTACTGGAGAGCTGAATGACAAAAGCAAAGAAAGCGGAGATCACGAAAGCATCTGGTTTGGGGCTATCCTATTTACCATCCCGACCCTCTGGGAGAATATGACACCATATTAGAAATACTTTTAATTCCTGGTGTGCAAAGAGTGCTGTTGTTCTTTTAAATAGTTTTATACCAACGCTCCTTTTCACTCAGAGGCTATTTTTGGCAATGTACTACAAGTTCCAAAGGAAAACGCTTGTATCGGTTTTAAAGCACAGGCTAAAGGAGCCCTACTGCTCATTTCCGCACAAACAGTATTTAACCAAGTTGCTAAATCCTACAGTTGGAAGTGTTGGAGTCGGGAAACAGGATTAGTCATTTTACAGTAATTAGTGGGAGAAGGGGAAAGCAGGATAGCAGTGGAAAGTTGGCCGAGTTCCCTGGGTTTATGACAAGACTTGTCTATTAAGGGCTGTGGATAGCCTGGCTCCTGACATAACGCAGGTGTTTTATAATCACCATTCACTCACATTGTAATAGCTAATACTGTCAATATGACTGGATTTTGGTATGTCCACACTTGTAAGGAACACCTTTTAGGGTGTCTGTGAAGTCGCCTTCAAAAGCAATTTGTTCACGTGGGCTCTGACCTACTATTCGTGAATCCCTTGATGGATATTATTATTATAGGGAGATGGTAAAAAGTAAGAAGTGGGGCCTCGTTTGAGGAAGTACTGCTTTCTAGCTGCCATGATGAACACTGCTGTTCCCTCCCAGCCAACCTGGACTGACAACTTTAAAGCCCAAATAAATACTTCATCCATTGAAGTTCTTCCAGACACTCTGTCACAGTAATGAGAGGTCTGACTAATACAGGTATACAGGTATACAGGAATACCTGAAGCTTCCTTTAGTCATGTTCTTGGTTTCTTTCTTCTCTCCTTTTTTTGAGATGGGATGCTCTTATGGTTTTCCAGGCTGGCCTCAAACTAGAGATCCTCCTGCTTCACCTTCCCAAATGCTGGTATTATAATCATGTGCCATTATACATAGTTCCTTGTCTAATCATCAATTAAGCCCTATTCTAACTCCAACTTCTTCCTCTACCCTGAGATCAGTACTGCATTCACTGGAGACACTCTAGTTTCAGTATTTATGGTGTTTTTATTTAAAATTACTTAGCAATATTTTGCGTGTTCACGTGTAAGTGTGTGCATGCGCATAGGTGCACATGTGTGCATGAGTGTGTAGACCAAAAAACAATGGGCATCTTCCTTAATCACACCCTATCTTATTTCTTTCACTAAACAGGGAGCTCATCAACTGGGCTAGGCTGGATGGCCAGAAGCTGAAGGGACCCTCCTGTCTCTACATCCTCGAAACATCCAGAGTTTCACATGGGTGCTGGGGGATCTGCTCAAACTTTCATGTTTATACAGCCAGTATTTTACCAACTGAGCCATCACCCCAGCTCCTTAACATTTTCTTACTATTGTTCATGAAGTCTTTTAAAATTTTATTTACATGTGTACATTTGGGTGGATGTATGCCGTGTGTGTGTGTGTGTGTGTGTGTGTGTGTGTGTGTGTAAAAGTGGCTTCAGTCCCCTGGGTTGGATGCCAGGGAACTGAACTTGGATCCTTTAGAAGAGCAGCAAGAGCTCTTAACTACTCAGCCATTTGTCTTCTTTTATGTCCTCTATAATGCCTCCACACAATATCTCCTACTACTTAAGTATTCATTTTTGAATAGTCATCTTAAAGTATGTTGTTAAAATCTCACCAACATGATTATGTAAGCTTGCTTTCTAGAATGTATAGCTCAAGAATTAAATACAAACGACTATTTCTTCTCATGTTACTGTGCCTATGAATATAAATCATATTTAAATGTCCGAAAAAAAAAACTATTAAAGGGGATAAGAAGGCCATTACAATATGGTTCCAGCTCTTGCTTCCTTTCTTCTGCACCGATCTCCCACCCAAACAGCACAACTAATGACCCTCACCATTTTTACAACTCTTCACAGGAATATTTGTTAATGCTTCACAGTATCATTTAATTAATGTGTAGTTCATCTTATTACGTCTAAACTTCCCTGCAGAATCTGGCCCTAAAATGATTATCTACTGTACTTCCAGTTCAGTTTTCTCAAATGACCACTCCCTGCTCCTCGACTTGACTTCTGAAGCCCTCTTACTCCAGCTATTCCCACCTGGAAAGCATCACATGGCTTTTCCTGATTCATCCTCTCTGAGGCCCAGATCACCTTCTGCTCCCTCTGGGACACCACTAAAGAGAAGTTACAGGACTCAGGAGAGACATCACCTCCAACTGTTTTGCTCTAACATGCTTCTCTAGACAAGTCAATATAACTTGGCAGAAAACAGCTGCGGATGCTTTATCTATTAAAGTATCATTTTGTTAAGAACGTTTAGCACAGAGATGGGTGGGGGCACCACAAGATCAAGGGTTTCTCAATGCTTTCCTTCCTTTGTGAACCACAGCCTCCAGGAAGCATCAAAGCACTGCTGGGGTTGAATGCGTCCTATGCTTAGTTTATCCCAACAGGAAATGGCTGATCCTCACTCACTTTGGAAGAGATAAAGATAGATAATTTTTTTTTTTTGAATTTGCGTTGAACTACTGCAGGCTCTGCTCTTCGAAAGAGCAAACCTCTTATCCTTTTAAAGCCTCTGTTGGAACTGGATAAAATAAGGGACATATTATGGAAATGCAAGAGCACGGATTCCGCACTCAACAAATGGTGGACATTTGCGTTCCTGTGTAAACTACAGTCCCTTACACCCTACCAGGCAAAGGCGTTGGAGGCAAGATGGTGCTCTCAAGGAGCAAATTTGTTGTCAGAGTATCCCGAGCTCCTGAAATTTGATGCTGAGTGCTGTGCTCATGTTTTGGTATATTATGCAAAAGCCGCCTCACTGTTTGTGTCGGGGTCTGAAATAGGACCTAAAACAACAGCCTGGGATCCAGTAAGGTAATCAGGACTTCTGACTGAGGGACCGAGGGTTAGACGGAAGTAGAGAAAGGCGTCAGTTCATTTGAGAGGAAGTAGAGATCAGGAGCGGAGAGTTCAGCCCTATTTTCTCCTCGTCCGAGCTCTGAGGGGTAGCGGTTCCACCGTGAACGCCCACCTTTGCGTCCCCGGAATCAGGCGCGGCCTAAAGACCTCTCTATTTACCTCAAGTGATGCACGTCGGTCGAGGAGGCAGCCTTTCGAGCTGCAGGTGGCGGGACCAGCGCTTCAAACCCCCGCGCGGGAGCGGAGCCAATGGGGACGCGGCTCGAGAGGGCGGGGCTGACGGAGACCGGCGCGCGGGAGGTGGTGGCTTCTGAGGGGGAAGGAAGAGACCGGGAGGGGGCGTGGCGTGGGCGGGGCCAGAGCCGCCGCAAGCTGCTGTATAGTGGAGCCGCCGGTGGGGTCAAAGCAGAGTTCCCTGCAGCGCGGAGCTTGGAGCGGTTCGGTGAGTGCTGGCTCCCCTCGCGCCTCGGGCCTGCGCCGCCACCCTGAGCCGGTGCTTTCGGTCTGCCCGGTCTGCAGCTGCTTCGAGGAGGCGTGGGAGACGGGCGATCTGGGCGGAGGATCCTTTGTGTTGCCTCCAGGCTTGCTCAGGCAAGCACTGAAGGCGGAGAAGCTGGAAACCCCGCCGGCGGCGCGATCCCAAGCTAGGAGCCGAGATCCGGGAGGCCGAGCCAGTGTCCCTGAGCCCCTGAACCGAGGCAATTCTCAGATCCCCGAGCCTGATGCGGGAGCCTCGCCGAGGAGCAAAAGGCGGAGGCCGGGGTTCTAGAGATCGCCCCGGGCCCGGAGCTTCAGGGGCGGGAGGGGGTGAGCCCGGAGGGTTTGAGCCCGGAGGCCGGGTGGTGGGAGGCGGCGGGAGCCCGGAGCCTCAGGCCCAGGCGTGGATGTGTAGGGGACGTTCTGCCCTACCCCGAGGCCTGAGGACCAGCCGGATGCTTATCTTGAGGCTGGCTCTAAGGGACCCAGCCTCCCTCTACTGCACGATTGTTTGGTCTTTTGGTTTTCTCGAATTCACTGTGTGACTATTTTGGTTCTTGCAGGGAGCTGATTTTAAGCGTTGCTCCCCAACTCTTTTTCTCACCCCGAAGCCTTTCGTGAATACTCCAGCTCATTCCTTTGTTGGTGAAAGTCACTGTAGGAGCTGTGTTGACAAACCTTAGGCCATGCTCAGTTACTGCTCCTCCTCAAACTTGTTAGTTGGTCTACTCTGAAGCCAGACTTGAGCAGCTGGGTCTTTACCCAGTCCTTAGTTGAGTCACCCAGGAAATATCCTCTGGCACCTCTCACGGACCCCACTCTTTCCGCTGTTAGTCCCGGGGCCTTCTATACCTTATAAAAGGTATAGAAGGTCTGCCAGATTCGTACCTGGCCCTTCTGCTGTTAGTCACCGAGCCTTCTGCGCCGTCTACGTGTCTGCTAGATTGATACCCACCTCAGGGAACTGCACCAGCTTCCTTGCTAGTCTCCCCCAACCTCTGTCCCCCTACCCTTCTGCCCCTCTCCAGTGCACTCATTAAAATATGAACATCAAGAAAGCTGTTTTCTTTACCGTAAGGGTAAAAAAAAATCTCTATGCTGTAACGGAGTTAGCAGATAAAACAGGGAGAGTAGTCAACACTGGGCCTTGACTGCCCTCACTGCTTTATAGTTTAACCTTAGGTTCTTTTTCATTTTCTTTGTTGCCCTCCGTCACCTTCTTTCTTTTTCTCTCCCTGACACCTTTGCTTATGAATAGGAATTCCTACTTAAGTTTCAGTTCTTAGTTAACAATTCAAGGTTAAATCTTCCCATTACTTCCTTTTCGCATCAGGCATTTTCTGCGAGCAGATGTGTCATAGCCTCTTGCTTGTTTACTGTTTCCCTACAAAACTGTAAGCAAACAGCACTAGCGACTGACTTTAGCATGGTGCCCTTCCTTACTGTTGTTTGCACAAGGGAATGCTCCTCCATTTTTGTTTTATTACAGTAAAATGATGAAATGTGGAGTCACTGTAACAATATGCAAATAACAGAAGGAGATGCTAAGCTGAGGGTTTGGCCAGCCACGGTGAAGCCACTTTCTATATGTTATGGTGGCCATGGCATGAAAGGTAAATAGGAAATGTGGAGCTTGAATTGTCCTTGTCACAACCCAGTGTTTAAGCTTGGGCTTTGACTTGCTGTGCAGCAGAGTGAGGCTTTTGGAAAGTAAGTGTTTTAATGAGTGGACAGTTAATTGAAATGTAGCAATCCAACTGGTACAGAGTAACGGAATCGAAATACTGCACCTAATTAAATCAGATTGCTTTGTCATCCTGAGGAAAGGTCTTGCCTCCTGCCATTTTAAGAACCCTGTATCTTATCTGATGGAAGCAATTACCATGCCTCTTTACTGTTGCAATTAAGGTGCCTCTTTACTGTTTCACTTTCAAACCTAACAACACATTCACTTCATCCCCTTTCTAAGGTTACAACACAGTCTTCCTTCTCTTCAAAGACCTTGCATTAATTCTGCTGTTAGTGTTTAATAATACTTTTAAGTTCTACTTCAGTAATAGAGCCTTAAAAAAAAAAAAAACGATGTGGAAATTCCATCCTTAAGTACTATTATGTATTTATTTAACAGATTTAAAAAATGTATCAGAGAGCAAAGGGTACTCATGTTTTCTGACCATCTGAGGCCA
This sequence comes from Cricetomys ansorgei, assembly GCA_026225945.1. Taxonomy (NCBI): domain Eukaryota; kingdom Metazoa; phylum Chordata; class Mammalia; order Rodentia; family Nesomyidae; genus Cricetomys; species Cricetomys ansorgei. Next base: position 42,792,457 of record JAMJFZ010000107.1, on the reverse strand, counting down.
GGTCCCAAGATGCCACCTACCAGCTCGTTCATAAATCAGGCACAGTCCATGTAGCTCATAGGGCTGTCATAAAGATCAGATGAAATAATGTGTGTTTTGTTAAAAAAGTAATGCTTTGTTAAATGTGAGGTTCTACATAATAGTTTTTGTTTTGGCCTTTTTGTTCTTGCCTTCGATATTCCTTGTGGGGATTCTTCACTCTGCCAAAGTACAATAAAAATTATCTAATAAGGACTGAACATGGGCTAGCATCTACCCTGCTGCCATTTTTAAATGCGGGTGAACTTTTCTGTATAGGGGTAGGGTTTGCCTTTTCCGTTATTTCATACACTTAAGGTCCAATGCAGCATCTGCATACAGTTGATATTCAGTAAGTGATAGAGTTAACTGTAATTTTTTATAAAAGACATTCAGTGTCTTCAATTCTACACTTTCTTTAAACCGAAAAAAAGTTTTCAGACAGGTTAGTAATTCTTACATGTCCCCATATATATAAGGTCTTGTCTGTCTGCAAGGGCTTTGCTGTTTTCTTCTTTTGTCCTTCCAAGGGTTTCACTTGGGAGAGGACAACGAAGACCCTTTGCAGTAAGTGCCATGTTCTTTCAAGCTGTTTTATTTATTTCCATGATACAACTGAACTGTTCTCCGTATTTTCTTTTCCTTTCCACCTTGCGTCTTTTCACTTCCATTGTATTTTAAACATTGCTTTAAAAAATACTTGGCGTTATCAGGCTCAATGGCAACCACCAGTTCAGTATATCCTCAAAGTGACTGAGACCAGGAGGGACGGATTTAAAAAAAAAAAAAAGACCTCTGGTACACTACAAATGAAATCTGGACTATTGGGAAACAGGTGCTCTTTCTGTTTCGTTTGCTTAATATGAAACTCCCAGTGCTGTGAGACTTTGTCTTCACTGGTAGGTAATAAATATAATCCTGATGTTTTTCAAATTGTTCTATACAAATAGAGGTAGGTTTTCCAGAAGCCATACTACACTGGTTTCACCTTCCTATCGACAGGAAGGTAGGTAGACCTGTAGAAAATATCTTAATGACTTCACTGGATGTTTAACCACGTATTTTACATTTATAAGCAAATTACCCAGTGGCATGAGAAACATCATAATCATTATTCCTATTTTCTTCGTTGCAATGAGTACACTATAATCTGTGTTTGTGGACTCTACCAACTATGTAAGTAGAGTTAACAGAGAATAGAAATTGAATCTGTATTGAAATATACAGACTTTTGATCATCCCCTGAATAATGCTACATGAAAGTTTTAAGTTGTACTAGGTATCCTTAGTAATAGTAGGGACGCTTAGCTTATGTGTAAATAATACACCATTTTATACAAAGGATTTGGACTTGGATTTGCTATTTGAAGCGGGTTCTGGAACCAGTCATCCACAAATACTGAGGAACAACTGTATTTTCTATTTCAGTTTTGAATAATCAGTTTCTGTCGTGCTATATGTGTTTTTAAACTCATCATAGTTAGGGCACCTGGGCTTATGGGTTTTTTGTTCTCCTGAAATTAACTGTAGTGTTGTCATTATATATCACTATATAATATAGTGCTAAGCAGTATATAGACTATAGAGTGGAGTTTGCTACATGAAGTTGGAGTCAGGGCTCTATCACTTAGAATCTAAAGTGGAACCATTGTGCCTCAGTGTTAGTAGGAAGCCCAACTGAAAACACTGCTGTACTGCTCCCTATGGCGTATATGAGCCTAAATTCCAGATTGCCATGTAGGGTCAGATGTATTACCCACAGCTTCTAGTGACCATTAAATAACATTTATTCATAACATTCATAACATTTCTCCTCATCTGAATCCTCAACTGATACAGAGATCATCCGCATAGTCAGAAGCAATTTGTGTTGGGACGGTTGCTGAGCCAGAATGTATTGTTGTGAAACCCTGTTATTTATTTTCTCTACTTTAATAACCTGAGCACTTGCTATCATCTGGGACAGTCTATATACATCCCTAAAGAGATTTTTATTTTTTTAATCCTTTAAAGATGAGATCAGCATCCTTAGAATAATTTGTATCCAGCTGGGTATTAGCTAATGGAGATGAGGTAATCCCAGGCTCTTTCCCAAGAGTGTGGTACCTCATGTGGGAAAAGCAGATGATGACAAATAGAGTAAATGTGCACATGTCTCATGCTAGAAAGATTTTGATTTAGTATAAAAAATTTGGTAGCATATCAAGATGAGCTGATAACAGTCTACAATGTTCAAGTGCTAAGAATGGAAAACATTATATATTATGGTGTATGAGAAATCCTTACCAAATAGAAAGGTAATGTTTTAATTCCTGTTCTAAAATAATTTATATTTTTTTCTTTCATCCACCAATTATTTCAGTAAAAGAAATCCACCTGTCTTATGGCTAATATCAAAGTGATTATAGTTACTTACATTAAAACTCATCAATCTGGGTCTTTTATTTTTTCAACTTTCCATAATCGATTATAGAAAATTGGTTGAATATATAAAAATAAAATGACTACTTAACAGTCACCTAATATATAGTTAAAATCTATCACTGGGAGCCAGCTCGATGGCTCGACAGGTAATCTGTCCTCTGAGCCCCACACCCATGTGCTCTCATACACACACTAAATTGTTTTTAAATACAATTTTAAGTCTTAAAATGTTTCAAAATTCTGGAAGCTGGTTACTATGAAGCTTGAATTTAAGTGTGTCAGTCAGAAGGCATGAGACAAAAAAGTTATTAAAACTCAGTTTTCCAGTCTGAGTGACCGTATGTATGGTCACTTGGTCACTTGGTGACCTTGGTGGTTGGTGGGAACCAGTGAACACATGGGTTCCTGAGCACACACTGTGAATTCTTTATGGGGCAAACACATGCAGAAGGCCAGTTTGAGACAAACTATGAGGACACTAGCAGGAACTCAAGATTCAAATTCAGAAGTTTAATAAAAGCAAAAAGGCTTTAATTTGTGATTTAGAGCTACACTATGTCTGTCTGGTCCCATTCAGACTCCCTAATTATTAATGTCCCCCTCCAGAGTGGTACACTTGTTAGAACTGATGAGCCTATGTTGACATCTTTATCACCTAAAGTTATAGTAAGTAATTAGTTCACAGTAAGGCTTGTTCTTGGTGCTGTCTGTTTTAAATTGGCCAAACGTGTAAAGACTTTTATCCATTACTGTAGCATAGCAGGGAGTGGCTTCACTGTCTTAAAACGATATCCATGCTCTCCCTCCCCTCCTAATCCTTGGCAGCCACTGATCTGCTCTGGCTCTCAACATTTTGTTTGATCTTTTACATAATGTTATACAACAGAAGGAGAACCATTAGCCCTTTCAAAGCTGCTTCCTTGACTTAGTGATATTGCAGTCCAGTCTGCCATGTCTTCCTGACACATGATGCTTCTTTGCTTCTTTGACTTCTCTATATCTCTGTTGAGGCTGCTGTGTTGATTTTTTTCCTTTTCCTCTTTTATTTTTTTAAACTACATATTTTCATTGGTTTATCAATGGAAAGATTATGTTCTCATGGTAGTAATGTTTGTTATTAACCCATTTCTATTATCTCTACCTTTTGTCTAGACTTCTTAGTGACCTTGTATGATTCTCCCGTTAGTCAAATTAACTACACCTTGTTTCTCAACCACAGATTGCTAAGTATTTTAGCCTGTGGTCTCCCATTTCGAAGAGGCATATCTAGAGACAAGTTGATCTTTGTGATATTTCTAGTTTGTGTAAATTTGAGATTTTTCTAGTACCTAACATATTTATTGTCCATAAGATAGAAAAAGAAAGACAGAGAAACTTAAACCTGGTGGAGGCAAAGAGACATGGCTGCTTTCTTAATAGGAGAATACCCTTGTATTTTCATTCTTTTTTGGTTTTATGAGATTGTATAGCCCAGCCTGTAACTTGGTAGGTAAATCAGACTGACCTCAAACTCGGCAGCCCTCCAGCCTCTATCCCTAGAGTGCTGAGATTACAGTCATGTGCCACCCATGCCCATACAGTTTTGTTTTTGTTTTTGAAATGGGGCTGGGACTCGAAATTGCCTCGTACAGTCTTGATGACATGGTCTGCTATGGTTGATATTTTATAATATGATATTTGATACTATTTTAATTTTTTGTTCTTTTCAAGACACAGGTTCTCTGTTGTAACTCTCACTGTCCCAGAGCCCAGTCTGTAGACCAAGCTGGCCCCCACCTCACAGAGATCCCTGTGCCTCTGCCTCCGCCTCCCAAGCGCTAGGATTAAAAGCGTGTGCCACCACCACCCGGCTTGATTGATACTATTTTCTAACTTTGAAACAATGCATTGTAGAAGAATTAGAAGGTACAGAAGAATATTGTAAAGTAAAGAAGTTGTCAGCAATCCTATCACTCAGACAGCCACTGCTAATAAATATGGTCACGTGTAAAAAGAGTTCATGCTGGTTTCTATGATCTACTTTCACTTAACCTTACATTGTTAGCATCTATGTCATTGATAAGTGCTTCAAGAAAACTTTAAAAGAAAATAGCTTCAGGATTTACTGTAACAGGTATCTCTCAATAATCACATTCAGTTTTTATGAATAATATGTATTCTTCTTTCCTTACTTCCACCATCTCCCAGGGCATTTATAAATACTCTTACTAGAGTCAGTTTACTACACCACCCTTCACAGTTTTCATGAGCAAATAGGAGAGGAACCTCCCAGAATATTCTCAGGAGGTTTTATCAGTGTATGTTCCTCCCAGTAGTGTATGAAAATGCCTTTCACACACCCTTGCCAGCGTTGTACCTGATTCTGCTGTAGTATGACCTGGGAAAATTTTTAAGTATGTCCATAGGAAACTAAAGAGGACATTTGGAGTTTCTTGTCTCACAGTTTATCTTCTAAATATAAAGGACATGGGTTCCATCCTGAAGGAAGAACCAAGTCCTTCTCATATCACCTGCCCCAGACTCTCTGTTACCTGTGAATACTCTGTACTGGAACTGTGTCTCAGTGCTAGAGCGCTTACCTGGGGCCATGGGTTCGATATTGCCTAACAAGTGGATACAATATTTAGCTTTCGTTTCCTTTACTGTGGATGTGCCTGCCCTGTTCTTACCTGCCGTAAGTTCCGTATGTATGCTGGACATCTCTTGGCCTCCCATCTTGCTCTGCTCCTGCCTTACTGATGTCTTGTTTCCCATTGTGCCACTCACAGCCACCTAAGCAGCATGGCTTTGGTGGACCCAGAGGCTCCTCCACCCCTCACTCGCATCTAGCTACTGTTCTATTTCTCATCCAATTCACAGCCAAGCAGGAAAGAGCTTTTTCCTATTAATCAGGAAGAGTCGCTTATATTGTTGTTTTTCTCAACCCAGGACAACCATTGAATTGGTTCCTTTGAAGTACAAGTTTCAAAAAGTTAAAACTTGGCTGCCCAGATAGAAAATAAACTTATGTCAAGAATTTTATTCAACTACTAGTTAATTAATGGAACCAATACGATGTTAAGTCCAGTTCAAAGGAGAATTGGAAGAACAAGCAAATGTGAAGAACTGAGAGTAGTAAGAGCAATTTACTGGTAGTTTTTAAATCGTTTACTTCCTATAAGGCGATAACTATAACTTAGAAGGATCGGTCTCTCTATTGGGTCAAAATCAGCTGTATCATTACAAGACAAATTTATTTTTTGCTATGGAAAAGAATCACTTATATAGCTACTTTCTATGGCTTAACTTCCTACAAAGTTGTAAACTAGCCTAGCCAATGGAGAATTATTTAAAACAATGCGCCCCAGAGAATCCAATAATCTCTGACAGTCCTGGGTAACACCCAACATCCCACTGAAATAGTGTCTAGTCATTTATTTGGCCTGGGCAGTTTTTCCTAACAGTCCCCACTGTAGCTGTGACATTTTATGAAGCCACTGCCTTCATTTAAATTGGCCTTCTGGCAAGATTGGAAAAGGTGAGCATTCCTGAAAGGCTCTGTGGTATTGGCACACAGCATCCACCTGATCCACTTTGCTCTCAGCCTTTCTGCTGGCCTCACTTCCTCTAATAAATGTCTAAGGAGCAGGATACCCAGACTATATATCAACTAACTGTTCAGCTCCAGTTCCCGCCTCCATCGTCTCTTTCCTGGACTATTCCAGAAGGCTTCTCACGGGCCCGTGTGTTTCCATTCTGACTTTCTATAGTTGATTTTCCTCCACTCAGCACCCAGAGTGTGCTGTCTCTCTTTGGCTTAAAATATTCCAATGTTCTCCCCTTGTTATTGGTCCTAAGACCTAATACGATCTGGCCTTTCCTCCCTATCTCCCAGAACCAGCACTAGTCAAACTGGTCTTTCTACTCAAGGGAGTAGAGCAAATTGTTCCTGGGCCTTTGACCTAGCTGATGCTTAACCCCCACACTCCATGTGTGGGGGTGGGGTGGGGGTGGGGGCTCTACTGGCAGCCTCCTTCATTCAGATCTCTATGAATGTTACCGCAGAGATGGCTCCCTGATCACCCAGCTAAAGCAACCTACACTCCCAGTTTTTCTCCTTTTTCATTTCATTTTCCTCACAGCCTGACAGTGCCTGAGACCCTGTTTTCCACCTCAAATTCAAGTTTCTTGAAGGTAGGAACTTTTACACAAAGTGTATGCTCTCTGAATGTTTGCTTGCTGACTAAAATCCTGGAGCGTTCCAGTTGTGCTCACATCCTCCTGTGGTTTTCTAGAAAGCCTCCCGGAATAAAAACTATAGAAAGCAGAGAGCCTTCATAACCAAACCACTGAAGGGCTTTTGAAGGCGAAGGAAGCACTGTCAGCTCTTCTGTGGTTAAACAGAAGAGATGTGTCACTTCCTCTTCTGTATTCTTCCTTCACTGTTCCCAAAGGCTCACCAAGTTGCAGGGAAAGATAGTCGGGATTTAGCTTTGGAGACTTGTTTGTGAAGTTGTTGAAGTATTTCTGATTTTAGCATAGGACTGACGTTCAAGGGTTTTGTTTTTTGTTGTTTGGTTTCTTGAGACAGGGTTTCTCTGAGTAGCCCTGGCTGTCCTGGAACTCAACTCTGCCTCCCGAGTGCTAGGACTAAAGGTGTGCACCACCACTGCCCAGCCTAAAGGTTGTATTTTCATTGAAGTAGTTAACACAGCCAGGGATTCTAGAGTCTGGAGATTCTCTAGAAGACAAGCAATGAGCTGGCTTCCTTAGCATAGCAGATGAGGAGACAGGTGCTCCTGTCATTTAGCTTGTATTTATGGACAAAGGCACTTAGTATTAGAAGTCAAGTTTCTGACTAGGAGAGTCTGTGGCAGTTTGGAAGTACTTGGGGTGCTCATCATTGTGGTACAGTGTTATGTGAGCTTTACTTTTTATGGCTAGTGTTTGAGTTTTGTTTTCATTGTGTTGAGCTGGAAGCCAAGTTCCAGTAAATAGTTTGATTTGTTGGGTGACCAAGTAAAGAAGGTATTATCTTTTTTGACTGACAGGGAAACAACTGAGCTGCACACTCTGTTCTTGATATAATGATGTATAGTTGAGAAAGAACAAGAAAAGAGAGATGCCTACACTCTAGTACCATTGCAAAGGATCACATCTGACTTACAGGACCAATAGCAATGGAGGCAAAACAAGAATGCAAGGGGAAATACGGGGAGGTGTTGCTGACATACTGCAGTGGCCCTGTAATGATTCACAATGAAAATCTCTTTTTTTTTCTATATTATAGTTAAGAAAAGTGACCATGGAGAACAACGAAACCTCAGTGGATTCAAAAGCCATTAAAAATTTTGAAGCGTGAGTATTTATTTATTTATTTGCTTCTTGTTGTTTATTAGTTATTGTGCAGGGCAGGTTCTCCACCTACCCCAGGCTGACCTGCAACTCTGTAGTCCCTGCTGGCTTCAAACTTGTGAAAGTCTGACCTCTGTTTTCTAAGTGCTAGAATAACAGGCAAGAATCACTGTACCTGGTGAAATTGGTGTAAATGGGATTCTGTGCAGTCAAAGAAAGATAATACAGCCCACTTTGAGGAGTAAGGAAGCAGAGGGGAAAAAGGGCTTTCATACCAGAGAGGCCAAGCTGCCCCCCTGCCTCCAACAGCTGTGTGGCTTAATGTAAACTCAATTCTCTGACTCTCAGCTCAGCTCAGATGACAGGGAAAGACTTGACGAGGCTGTCTGGGTCCTGTGTTAAGTGTTCTTATATTCCTGGCTTTGGGATTCTCTGTCCGTGTGTGTGTGTGTGTGTGTGTGTGTGTGTGTGTGTGTGTACATATATGTGTATGTGTGTATTATATATATGTATACAATGAAATGCATCAGGGCTGGGGCCCAAATTAATTGTATGTGTGTGTATATGTATGTGTGTGTGTGTGTGTGTGTGTGTGTGTGTGTGTGTGTGTGTGTATTGTATATATGTATATAATGAAATGCATTAGGGTATGCTACATGCATGCTACAGTGTACACGTGGAGGTCAAAGGCCAACTTCTTGTTTCTGCTGCAGAGTACCCTAGGCTAGCAGTCAAGCTTCCACCTATTCTTAGGTCTCCTCCTCTCATCTTGCAGCAGGAAAGCCGTGAATACAGCTGTGTGCTGCCACCTAGAGCAGTGTTCTCAACCTTCCTATTGCTGCGACCCTTTACAACCTCGTGTTGTGCTGACCCCCAACCATAAAATTATGTTCATTGCTACTTCGTAACTCTAATTTTACTGCTGTTCTGAATCGTAATGTAAATCTGATATGCAGGTGGTCTTAAGCGACCCCTGTGAAGGGCTTGTTTGATTCCTAAAGGGGTTGCGACCCATAGGTTGAGAATACTGATTGGGAGCTTTTTTTTTTTTTTTTTTTTTTTTTTTTTAAATGTGGTTTTCAGAGCTTGGACTCAGGACATTAGGATTGTAGGGAAAGTGCTGTTACCAACTGAGTTGTCTCTCTGGCCCACAAACTCTAAACACGACGAATTCATTCCTGTTTCATGTAAACTTTATACATGCATCCCGAAGCTAATTTTATATATTTTTCGTGTGTCTGAGTTTTGAGAGTGTTCCCGTCACATGGGGCTCGGGGCGGAATTTTCCGCTACATCATGTTGGCATTTAAAATCTGTCCAATTTTGGGAGCATTTCTGATTCTGGATTTTTGGAACAGGAATGCACGGCCTGTACCTGTGTGACCTGAAAGTCAGGTCACTCAACCTGTCGAATTTTAATTTTCTCTGTAAAATGTGGCACCTTTACCTCCGGCTAAAGATGATGGCTCATTATTGTCTTTACCCTTTTCGTTCACTGCTTTCATCTCTCGCTACCATCTTTCTTAGGATTGGTGTGATATATAAGATAGTCTTAAGGTCGAGTGTGCGACCTTAACAGTGTTGATGTTTGGCTGCTTCTAGACATTATTTCTGGGGTCCCTGATCATGGTCGGATTTGTGCTCCGTTTCTGTCACATTTGTTGGGATACAACTGCACTTCACATGTGTGTTCGCTAGGGCTAGTTTCACCAGGCCAAACTGAGTCTCTACTAGAGGAGAGCCTAAGAGCCCGAGATAATAAGTGACTTCCACACAAGTACTTTCAAGGATTTGTGATGGTTTATCTGTGTATTAATAAGTTACGTTGGTTCAGCTCATGGAGTTTAAGGACTGATCCAGTGGGGGTCTTAGATCAGAGGGCCATGACCCCAGGGGCCAGCCTAGGCTACCTACAGCAAGACTCTGCCTCAGAAAGACAAAAATCTTTAAAAACTGTACTTTTATCACGAATGATAGATTATTTCATACAATGTTAATTTTTTGAAACGTTATATTTGGTAAAATTATTGGTTATAGGCAGACCTTCCACCTTGACTCCGGCGTAAGATCTGAACGCTCTTCAGCACATTGCTCACTTAGCCTAGGCAGGTAACTTCCTCATCAGTAAAACGGGCTGTTATGAGTGTATTTATTTATGGTTTTTTTTTCTCCCGGTGTTTGGGCTCAAACCTACATGCTGTGAGATTTGAACGAGGGAACGATCTAACGTGAACTTGGTTCATCGATAGCCTTAAACAATATTAACTGCTCTTACGAGTCATAACAGTTGTATTAGTAGAGTCATTATTTCTATCTTTTAAACAGCACTTGATTTCCTTGCAGGAAGACTATACATGGAAGCAAATCAATGGACTCTGGAATATATCTGGACAGTAGTTACAAAATGGACTATCCCGAGATGGGTTTGTGTGTAATAATTAATAATAAGAACTTCCATAAAAGCACTGGTATGTACCAAACGTAAGTTTTAAACGTTTCAGCTGTTTATGCCGTTCACACTGGGTACAACATGAGAGGTGTGCTATGAGTCAGTGAACCGATAAACAGAAGAACCTCAGAGATAAGGTGGAGCCTACAGGTCCCATGCACAGGAGGGACGCTTCCTCCACTTCAGTCTCTGCTTCTCCTGTGACTGTGAAAGGTCGGGTTCTGCTGCTGCCCAGCAGAGCCAGTAACTTGACAGTCTGAGTGACAGGAGAAGAAAAGGTTTCATAAACAGCAAGCAGGCAGGGATGAAGGCGAATGGCTGGCACCTGAGGACATCCGCCCTGGGGCAGCTGAGAAAGTTGTCTCTAGCATCTTTTACAGGGACCTTAACTCACAGCCTCGGGCAGGTGGCTCTAAGGTCATTCCTTAGACAGTTCTAGAACACAAATTGGAGCCTCTTATCTCAGGCTTGAGTTACCCCTCCAGCCCATACCACGGTTTCCCCTTTGCAGGTCTGTGTGTCTGTCTGCCTTCAGGCACAGTCTGCTTCTGTGTTTGCAACTGTTTAACTGGGAACTTTAACCCAAACTGAGAATGAGTGCAGAGAAAAGGAATGGTGTTTTAAACTGTCTATCTACAAGAAGTCATTAAGATAGCGACTCGGGCTGTGTCACAGATCCGCTACACTCCAAAGGAAGGCTACACACCCAAGAGTGCACGGACAGCACAAAGTGGACTTGGTGTGCTTTTTTTGTGTTTTGTTTTGTTTTTTAAAAAGGGCACAAAGTTGGGTAGATAGGGAAGGGGTCATAGGTCGAGGAGGTGTTGGTTGGGGGAACAGGGATGAATATGACCAAAATATATTGTACAAAATTCTCAAAGGGCTAATTTTTAAAAATGAAAAAAAAATTGATGAAGAAGAAAAGAAGGAGGAAAGGGGAAAGACAATGAAATGGAGGTAAGTTGTAGTAGAACACTTGGAAGAAGTTTTTGTTGTTTTGGTTTCTTTAAAAGCGCAAAATGGCGTTTGGATTAGGGCTGCGTTCCCACCCCAGGTGTGCTGGGTGTCTATTAGTTGGATTTGGAAAGCTTGATGCGGTGGCTATGATTTGGTTAGGTGCAGTTGCGCTGGCACGTGTAGCTTGTTTTGGGATTTTGTGCTGCATGGGTCTATGGAAAATTTTGGCTTATGGCATGAAAGGTCTGAACGGGGGATGGGCATTGGTTGGTGGTTTGCTGGTGGGGTTGTCATCGTTAGTGTGTTAATTCTTAAAAGAACAGAGGTTGGAGAGAGTGAGTTTACAGACCGTGAGCTGGGACTCTAGTCTGACTCACTGTCAGCTAGTCCTCTTCAAATTTAGGACAGCCTAAAAGAGGCTGTGAAGATTTCTACCTTTCTCTCATTATATATCAAGGCACCTGCAAAAGTGGTGAAAATTTCTTTCTGTCCTTCCTTTCTCTTTCCCTAAATCGAGGGTAAAAGACTGTAGCTTACTGCAACACTAGGTAGAACACTTGCTCGTCATATACGAAGACATAATTCTATCCCCAGCGCCACATAAACCCTGTATGATGGTACATTCCTGTAATCCCATCACTGTCACCTGGGAGGTAGAAATAGAAAGGTGCTAGCCTGGGCTAATGGGACTCTATCTCAGAACAAACAAAACAAAACAAAACCTCACCTTAGGGAACATCTTCATTTCTGGGAGTTAGGGTCCTGTGCCAGTAGCTGGGCTTCTGCCCTGGTGGCCTGCAGTCCTATTGGTACCTTCTTTAGTGATCTATAGTCTTCATTGGTACCTTCCTTGATGAACTGTAGTCCTTACTGATATTCTCCTTGATGATGGGTAGTCCTCTTTGGTATCCTCCTTGATGAACTGTAGTCCTTATTGGTACCCTCCTCAATGGACTGTAGTTCTCATTGGTACACTCCTTGATGATCTGTCGTGCTCATTGGAACCCTCCTGGATGCCAGTAAGAAGTTCTCCTTCCCTCCTTCCCTCAGTCCTCTCCTTACATCGTGTAGGACCAGGGATCAAATTCAGGTTACCGAGCTTGGCAGCGGGTGTCACTGAGTCAGCTCAAAGTTCCCCAACTTTATAACTTTGAACAAATTTGTTTCCTTCCTTTTAAAGCCAGGCCTCTCTCAGTGAGCGTGGAGTGTACCAAGGTCAGTGTTCTTAGCTCATTTTAGATCTGCATCTCTCACGTGTACAAATGAAGCTAATAATAAGCATCTTGTGATGGTTGTAAAAACTGAATATTACCCACGAAGCAGAATACCTGATTAATAATACTGATAATAATCTGATAACACTAGTGGATTTTCTTTCCTGAAAAGTTGTGCAAGTAGTATGTGTTATAACTGATTCAACACAGAATCAAATATAGTATTAGTGAGTGAGCTAAATAAACAAAACTAAGATCTTTTTTCTTCTATCTAAAATTATTTTTTGGAGATTATCATGTTACATGAAAGAAATTAGCAATTTTTTTTCAAATGGTCATTTTCCCATGGTCTTTATTTAACATGAACTGGGTGTGCTGGCCCATTCCTTAACCCCAGCATTTGGGAGTATTGTTGTGAGTTCAAGACCCAGTTGGGCTACAGTGTGAGACTTTTCCTATGAATGAATGAATGAATGAATGAGATGGCAACATAGTACTCCATCACATCAATGAATCACAATTTATCAAACAAAGCTTTCTGCCAGGCATCTGAAGTCCTCTCTTGTTTTCCCTGTTGAAACTGCTGTGGCGGATATCCCTGCCATGACAGCTGGCAGCAGCTAATACAGTCAAGTGTCTTGTGTGCTAAGAGATTACAGACTCTGTCACAGATCCATCTATCACAGATCTGTCTATATGATCATAATAAGTCAAGCTTTCTTAACATTTAAAAGGAAGAGTTTATTGATGGTATGAATTGCTGCATAGTTCATGTAGTCTCAAAGCAGTTGTTGTTTTAAAATGCAATTAAGAGGAGTTCTTTTTGTCCTAAGGAATGACACCTCGGTCTGGTACAGATGTCGATGCAGCCAACCTCAGAGAGACATTCCTCAGCCTGAAATATGAAGTCAGAAATAAAAATGATCTTACTCGTGAAGAAATTGTGGAATTGATGGAAAATGGTAAGTAATAATTAAAAGAATGACCTTTAGAAGAGTCTGTGTATAGTGAACAGCGGCTCACAGCTGGTCAAAGTACAGAGATGAAGTGTCTACAGAGCTCAGTCAGAAATGGGACATCTATACCCCAAGCCCTACACCCACTCAGGACTCAGGGGCCATTGCAGAAGAGGGGCAGAAAGATTTTAAGAGCCAAAGGTCAGGGAGGACCAGAGGAAGATCTATAGGGACATCACACTCAGGGACTCACAGCAGTTGGAGTTGCCAGTCAGCATTCCAACATGGGAGGAAAGAAGGGCTCAAGCCCCTACCTCTAGCATGGGGAGCTGTTTACAGCTGATGGCTGCTAGAGGAGGGAGATTCCATTTTATTCAAGGCTGTGGTCCCTGATAGGTCGACCATGTTCCATTGGATGCCCCCCCCCCACTCCTGTGTGTATGTTTTATGAAAAAGGGGGTGGGGGGCTAAAGTTGGGAGGAAGGATCCAGGAACAGTTGGGGATGTGTATGTATTTGAACATGATCAAAATTGCATGTATAAAATTCTCAAAGAACTAATAAGAAGATTATATTAAAAAAAAATGACCTTTGTTGGTTAATTTTACTTTATGGTCTAGCTATAATTATAGACATAAAAAGTATAAAAATTGTAGAATTATACTACACATCACTCTGATTGGGTTTTTGTTTTGTTTTGTTTTGGTGGGGGGCAGTTGAGACATGGTCTCACTATGTAGACCAGGCTAGCCTCCAGTTTACAAAGATCCACCTGCCTCTGTTCCCAAGTGCTGGGATTAAAGTCATGGACTACCACACCCAGCTGCTTATATATTTTAATAAAAAGTAAAAAAAGAAATTAATCATGCCACCCCCTAAAATGGTTCCAAATGTGCCCTGCCTGTGTTTGATTCAGGTCATCTTATAGTTTATTCTTGATTTCTTCATCTTGTGGTCATGGTTTGGTAAAGCAGTAAACCCAAGGCAGGAGATCGTGAATTCAAGGCCATCTTAGTTCAGTCAGAAAACGAGATACAAATTCAATAACCACAGTTTCTTTATCATAGTCTCATACAGTGTGCTAATGTTTTAAATAAAGCTACAAAGTGCTTTTGTGTCTTTGGTTTGTTTTTATATTATTTCTAAACATCTTTCCAGTTTCTAAAGAAGATCATAGCAAGAGGAGCAGTTTTGTTTGTGTGATTCTAAGCCATGGCGATGAAGGAGTGATTTTTGGTACAAATGGGCCTGTTGACCTGAAGAAATTAACTGTTTACTTCAGAGGAGATTATTGCCGAAGTCTAACTGGGAAACCCAAACTCTTCATCATTCAGGTAGTGCCTTGCTTGAGCAGCTTGTCGCTCAGTTAAAGAGATTGACTTATATAATTATGTGTATTTACTCTTTGTTCTGGGGCTACAGAACGGTTGTTATCTTTTTATTTATTTAAATTCCACTTAGAAAATGTGGAGTACACAAATACGGAGACCGCAAAATACCTCAAGTAGACACCGAGAGAAACGTGGCCATTTTAAAGCAGTTCATTTTCCATGGGTTACATGCTGACATGTCAGAGCTAACCAATTAAAAAAACATGGCGGTGGAGAAAGACGGCTACGCAGGCCTTTTAAACCAAATAGGCAGTGGCTAGGGGATCTTTCTGATTGGTCAAGATCTAGCTGATCTAGATCTAGATACTAGATTGGCTGTGGGAAAGCGAGTATCTCATGGGAAAGCGAGGTTAAGTGCAGAGCCAAGGTCAACACTGCCACCACTAGGGGGCGCTGGCCCTCTCAATTTCAATGTTGCTTTTATATCAGAAAGACTCACTGGTTTTTACACTACTCTTACAGTTTTTAGATGTAAGTTATGTGTGTCCGTATATATATTTAAATAAAAGTTTGTTTTCCAACACACAGGCCTGCCGGGGTACGGAGCTGGACTGCGGCATTGAGACAGACAGCGGGACTGATGACGACATGGCATGCCAGAAGATACCGGTGGAGGCTGACTTCCTGTACGCTTACTCCACAGCACCTGGTAAGAGTGGAAAGGGATGCTACCTACAGATTTCAGGTGAATTGCACTGTGACTAATTATAGAGTCGAACAGTAAAGACTGTGTTCTAAAGTTATTAAGATTTCTTTATGCCCCTCACAAAGATTTTCACATCCCTAAAATAACTAATTTGTTGTCTTAGTTGCTTTTCCATTGCTGTGACAGAACATCATGACCAAGGCAACTTATTAAAAAATAAAGTTGATTTGGAGCCCATGGTTGCAGAGGGTTAGAGTCCATGGCCATCATGGTGTGTGTGCGTTGCAGGGGTGGGGGTGCAGGGCACGGCAGTGCACACAGGCGTGGTGCTGGAGCAGTAGCTAAGATCTTATATCTCTGTCTACAATCACAGCACAAGGCAGAGAGAATTAACTGGGAATGAATGGGCTTTTGAAACCTCAGACCCACCTCCAGTGGCACACTTCCTTCACCAAGGCCATACCTCCTACTGCTCCCCAAATAGCTCCACCAACTGGGGACCAAGTGTTCAAACACATGAGCCTATGGGGGTCATTCCCATTCAAACCCAATCTCTCTCTCTCTCTCTCTCTCTCTCCCATTCAAACCCAATCTCTCTCTCTCTCTCACACACACACACACACAGAAAAGGCATTGAGTTTGTGGGTATGTATCTGTATACATGTGTGTGTCATCGTAGAAAGAGAAAACTGACTCCCACAAGTTGTCTTCTGAGTTCCACATGCACTGTGGCACATGCATAACCATACACACAAACAAACAAACAAATAATAAAGCTTTTGAAATAAATAAATAAAATATCCTTGATCTTGTTTCTTTTATCCACTAGGTATCTTTCCAGGCCGTGCACTTCTAAGCTAGCTACAATGACTCCAATAGTTAATCTGAAAATAAATACAAAAAAATAATGCTATCTATTCCTTCTTGAGCTTTTGAAAACTATTACGTTTCATCCAGTTGTCCCATAGGCAAGCTAATGTCATTTGTTAAAGTGTGCATATATAAGGGCTGAAGAGACAGCTTAGCGGTTAAGAGCGCTTGTTACTTATGCAGAGGGTCCAGGTCCTCACCTCCACATGGTGATTCAGAGCCATCTCTAACTCCAGTTCCAGGGTATCCGACACCCTCTTCTGCCTTCCATGGGCATCAGACACTCGTGTGTTACACTTACGTACATGCAGCCAAAGAACTCAAGCACATAAAATAAATGTCAAGAAATGTTTTCAAAGTGTGTGTACGTAAGCAAGTCAATCAAGTTCTGATTGAAACACCGTGTAGCCTACAAGATCCCATTTGTATATCTTTGCTTTTGTATCTTCTTATCTTCCTCTTCCTCACTCTTCCCTATTCTTTCTTATGGGAAAGAGATCAGAAAGTAAAACTCACAGAAATTCAATGGCAGTCAGCCCATAACTGACTTTTTTTTCTGCTAAAAGCAGTGAGCTAGGCATAGCATATATTTTTCTCCTCGGTATCATTCTCCGGAGACCAAAGGTATTATTTCTATTTCTTTTTTATGGCTTATAATGTGCTTTTGCCTTGTAGGTTACTATTCCTGGAGAAATTCAAAGGACGGGTCCTGGTTCATCCAATCTCTTTGCGCTATGCTGAAACTGTACGCACACAAGCTTGAGTTCATGCACATTCTCACTCGTGTTAACCGGAAGGTGGCCACAGAATTTGAGTCCTTCTCCCTTGACTCTACTTTCCACGCAAAGAAACAGATTCCATGTATCGTGTCCATGCTCACCAAAGAACTGTACTTCTATCACTAAAGAAATGATAGGGGGTTTCTTCCTTCCTTCCTTACTTCCTTACTTCTTCTTTTCTTTTCTTTTTTGAATGCCAAATGAGGAAACTTTATTTCCCTCTCATTTGAATCCAATCTGATGTTCCAAGTGGTACTCTGAGCCATGCCAGTGCCCTGGCAATGTTAGCACAGCGCGGCTACCTCAACTTCAACATCAGGTAGTTGAAATGGAGTCTAATTAAGAGCAAATACATTTCAAAACTGGTACTATTGTTACAGAAAAAATTACCAATTTACTCTTTTCATAATTAGCAAGATTGGGCAATTCTATGAATTTTTATGAATACTATGAATTTATACTAATTATGAGAAAGTTAAACTTTGCAGTTATGATTTTAGTACTCCTCACACACATTAAGACTGTGCATTCTAGTTTTTGTTAAACTGTAGATACGGGAACGTGTCTTAGAACTTGAATCCATGGGCAAGGTCAAAGGCTGGAACCCTTATTCTGACAGTGATGTCCGGAAATGGATCTCGGCATTCATTGTGATATTAGTTTTGTGACATTTGTCTTGAGCATGTATTTGTGATAAAAAGAAATCATGTTTTATTATTGAAAAAAAAAAAAACGAGTATTTATGTGAAAGGAAAGCATGTGTGAACTCGGTTGACTCTTTGAAGGCTGTCATACATCAGTGGCGGACATGGCGGTGAGGTGCTAAGGTCTACCAGCATTTTTATATTATTCGTTCTTCTACAGATCAGTTGAGTTTTACAGTAGAATATCTGAAGAGCTGTTATGTAACAGCCTCAAGTTGTTGGTTATTAGGATGAAATAAAAGAAATTCTACAGGAACATACTACAGTACCATTTGTAAAATAGACAGAATGTAAGGAAAGGAGAAATGAGTTGACTGTAATTGCAGAGAAGACGGTTTGAGCTGGAGCAGAGCCATGGCAGAGCATGGGCTCAGCTTCAGCTTCAGGAAAGGACTGCCAGCTGGCTCCGCGTGGTGAGTGCTGGTTTGTGTGGATAATGTCCCCGAGGTCCAGATCACCACGGCAGAAAGTGAACCAGATCAGCGCGTCCTGAGAGGGGACTTTCCCAAAGCGGTGAGAGTCTCGAGAAAGTTCACTGGACTCCGTGTGCAGTCTGTAAGCATGCTGACTTGTTTTCTGTTGAAGTTTACAGAAAAAGGAAAGCCATTGTGATACTTATATTGTTACCAGCAATTAAAGGACCATGGCACACAGGACTTGGGAAGCATCTAGTCACAGCCCCCACAGCCGCATAGGGAAGGCGGAGTCCATCCCACCAGGAGGCTGTGATCCAGGCTTCCTCACTCACTGAGGTGCTGAACCATCGCTGGTTTTCCTGATGTGTCCAGCATTTCACATAAGCTTCCTTTGTGCCCAAAGAAAGGAACTCACATTTGTAACGGAAAGATTCTTGTTTAGACTGGATCTATTAACAGCTTTCTAAGTAAATGTAGCACGTGATGGTATCTTAAAGTGTGTCTCCCATGTGACGATTTTATAAAAATTTGTTATCTTGTGTTTTTATTTCAAAGCATAAATTTGGATTTAAAATTATCAGCGTATTTGAGTTTTTTTGTTGCCAGTACTTTTAATGTTGTGATAACTAAATGAAAGTTAAAATCGTTTTAATCCAGAGCTTAATTTGGGAGTCAAAGAGGATTGATGCCGCAGGGCCCTGATGTCGTATTTTGAGATGTCGGCAAGTGACCAGACCACTGAGGGGATAGATATGGTTTAAACCCAGAAAAAGAATATAGGAAAGGAAGGGAGCCATGTCTTCCAGTATTTATCTAATAAACATACTGCTATAAAATCAGGAACAAAACTGGATCAAGGAACCCCTGTTCCCAAGGAGTAGAGTGGCATGCATGTTTTTGTTCAGCCTCTTTTAAGCCTGTAGCACGGGGCTGGGGAGATAGATAGATAGCTCAGTGGTTAAGAGCACTGGCTGTTCTTCCAGAGGACCTGGGTTTGAATCCCAGCACCTACATAGCAGCTT
Source organism: Cricetomys ansorgei (assembly GCA_026225945.1). Taxonomy (NCBI): domain Eukaryota; kingdom Metazoa; phylum Chordata; class Mammalia; order Rodentia; family Nesomyidae; genus Cricetomys; species Cricetomys ansorgei. Next base: position 42,773,278 of record JAMJFZ010000107.1, on the reverse strand, counting down.
ACAACCTTCTGTAACTAGCTCTAAGGGATCCAACAGTCTCTCCTGGCCTCTTTGGGTATTGTATTCATGTGGTGCACAGACGTACACAGAAGCTAAATACCCATACACATAAAGTAAAAACTAATCTTTAAAATATCTGTAGCTCTGGGAAAAGACCTGTTTTAATTTCCCTGCTAGATAAAGAGGATCGCCGCCTATATTACAAAGGAAAAGACTGAGGCTATGGGGGCAGGGAGGCGCTACTTGGGTAAATCAATTGCCTTGCAAGCACAAGAACCTTGAGTTTGATCCCCAGAATCCATGTTAAAATACGAGTGTGATAATTCCAGCACTGATGTGAAGGAGGTAAATGAATTATCGAGGCTCACTGACTAGCCAGCCTCACCTACTTGACAAGGTCCCGGCCAGTGTGCTCAGCTAATGAGGAATGGCACCCAAGGTTAACCACTGGCCTGTACATACACAAGATAAAAACCATCAACCTAGTAGAAAAATGGGCCAAGTACATGAGTATGAATAGACCAAGAAAAAGAAAGCACATATCCCTTAAATCCAGAAAAAAAAGAGCTTAATTTCTCCCATCGTAATAAGAGGACTGTAAAGTAAGGTCTCATCTACCAGACTGGCGGCTACAGGCATGCGTCACCACGCCTAGCACGGGTTATAGATTTGTAAGATGTGTTGCATGGATAGTCATTAGCTGGGTGGCATATTCATAGGAATAAAGTGACCTTCCCCCTTCCCCCCTCAAACCGTGATGAACCAGATCTCTTTTCTTGGATAATTCTTCCCCTGATCCTCTTTAAAAAGAGGAAAACTCAGAGAAAATTGAGGTTTCTTAAAGAGGTAGACGATGTTTTAATATGTATGTATGGCAACTAAAGGCTTTCTAGTACTTAGTTTCTTCTGTGTGGTGAAGAACCTAACCGTAGCTTAAAAGATAAACTGCCAAGGGGCATTCTGAGATTCAGGAGACACGGATACCAAGAAACAGCTCTAGTGTTCCATGATTACCTCATATCTAACTCCTTATCAGTGGGAGTTGTGGAACAAGAGGACTCAACTATGAGAGTATGTGGTCAGAATGGATTGTTTGAGTCAGAGATGAATCAGATTTTACTGTGAAGTAACGTTAGAGAGTCAGCTTTGGAAGAGAAGGCACATAACTAAGAGGTAAGTAGACATCTTCCTTGTGTTCAATTCGAGATACCCACCACATCCTTCTCAGGGTCAGTAATCTGTCAGAACACCTCACAGGACTCAGGAACGTACGTTAGTTATGTTCACTAGTTTTTAGCTAATACAATTAAGAAATGTGGAAAGGTAGGGTGAGGCGTGGTGCGGAGGGGTGCAGATTGTCCTTATCTTCTAGTGTTTCCCCCAATCTATCCAACAACCTGGAAACTGAATCTCATTAGGACTTCTAGATCTCAGGCCCCAGCCACTCTACTCTCCTCAGAGGTTGAGGGTAGGGTGGACAAGTCCAAACACCTTTCTGTTGATTGCCTGCACTGAGATTAGCTATGGCTCCGCCTACTCCACTAGCATATTCTTAGGTGTGGGCTGAAGGGGCTTGCTATGAGTATCAAGGCATGCCTATCTTTCCAAAGATTCTAAGCTGTTTAGGACCTCTGCTTGTAGGGAACTAGGGTGAAGATCATGATTCTCATACTGGACTTGAGGGAACTTGTTGCTGTGATTATAGATTTACTTGGGAAGGAAAGAGTTGGGGAAAATAGAGCCTCGCCTATTTCAGGACACTCTCAGGCTGCCTGCTGACAGGGGAAAGAACGGGTGTTTTATTGGGTTCTTGGTGGGATCTGGAGTGTTAATCATGAGGATGGCATTTCCTCTTCCTCTAGCTCAAAGGGATTTTCCTATTTAATATTACAGAACAATGGCCCATTGTCCCAACTGGGACAGGCACACTCCATACATTGTCTATAAAGGAGAGAAGCTGGGTGGAAAACCTATAGATTAAGAATGCGAAAGCTTGTGTCTGCTGTCCCCATGAGTTAAATATAACACGAGTATATCTCAAAGTCTTGGGACTAAGACCTCATCTGTAGCTGTAGGCTGTGTGTACAGTGCTTATTTTTAGTAGCTGAAAACCAGCTAGAGCAGAAACAACTCAGCAGGGATGGAAGACAGAGGAAGGAGGAACCCACTCGAGAGTTGGTGAAATGAACAGATTTGGAAACTTGAAAGACGGTGGCAAGGGTGATGACAAGCAGATAAAACCTAACATTCTAGAAAATACCTGTCTCCTACTGCCTAGCCGGCCCCTTAGTGACTTCATCTATCTCTGCCCCCTATTTTCATTTGTAGCCTTTCGTTTCTGGACCACCCAGGCCTCCAAGAGCTTTGCACACAGGGCTTTTGAAGTGATTGATTCTACTCAAAATATAAGACAGGTTTTTTGTTTCTGAATTTTCATCAGAACATCATATAGCCAAAGGCGCTATGGAGAGAAAGCTCCCTGCTTGTGGCCGATGCTGCTGCATCTCGGCCCCGAACACTGCTTCCACAGCCCTTGTTGATGACTGTGTTGGTTACTTTTTCCATTGCTGTGCCAGCATGCCTGACAGAGGCAACTCGAGGTGTAAGAGCAAAAGTTATGTTTTAAATTTTAATTACTCTGCCTAAGAGATCTATGGAACAAGGACATAACTTCCTGGGGTGCTGGGTAGGGCTGTTCGGGTGAAATAGTCCTGAATCCCCCTTAGTACAAGGACATAACCTCTTGGATTGTTGGGTAGGGAGTGTCTTGATCCCATTTAGTTGACTCTACTGCACCGGATGTGCTCCAAATGCATTGGATGTGCTTGGTCACTTGTAGGCAGGAGATAACACAGACAGGAAGTACATCAGGATAGATGCTTGCCACTGATTGGACCTGGTGGGAAGTACATAGAGGGTTCTGCCTTTTTAAGCACCTGGGCCATTCTGTGGGAGCTCTGGAGGTGACAGGGTCACTCCATGGGTACCTCAGAATGGACCTGGTCAGAGTCCATCTTCCTGGCCAGTATTTATTTAATTAATTTAATTAAAGCTTGCTTGCTTCAAATTTGGCTGAATTGTGGTGGTCTTATTCTTAACAGGATTTGGAATTTACAGAGGGAAGAGGGATTTATTTTGGCTCACAATCTGAAAGAATATAATCCATCCTGGTGGGAAGGGCATGGCGAACTCCATGTCGCTTTAAGTGTGTGTCTAGGATTCCTCACACCAGTAGACTAGAACAGGCAGAGGGGAGTATCAATGTGTTGTGGAAGTTTATTTTTAGTTATGTATAAAATAATTGTTTTGTGTACTATCAGGAAAAGGGCTGCCTAGGCCTTGGCATTTTGTATTGTCTACAGGTGTTGGATTTATGTGGGAGATGTTTGATTGCTCATGGTCTGCACATGCTATCAGTAAAACACCTGAGGAGTTCCAATGTCCAGTATGGCACTTGCCAGGACAGTGGTTCCCGTGGTTCCCTCTGCTAAGGTCTGGCAGGGTTTGCCAATGACTATGCCTCCTTGTCTCTCTTGGCGAGCTCATACAGCAGCATAACAACTACACCAATTCTTACTTGACTTTCTCGCTCCGCCCTTTCATCAATCTGGTACCCCAGTTTGTGGTTTGGCGCCACTCATGTTCAAGCTGGGTCTCTCCTCAGTCCATCCCCTCTGGAAGTGCCTCACTAACACATGCAAAGGTATTTCAACAAGGTGATTCTAAATCCAGCCAAGTTGACAGTGAAAATTAAGCACCCCACTGATGCAAATCCGAAGGAAAGGACTGAGAATAAGATTTGCAAGTGGTGTGCGTTTACAGTCTGTGAGGATGAGTCACCGAGTGACAGTGTGAGTGGTGAGCACAGTCTGAACACTAACAACGTGCTGCGTTCCTGCACCATCTTGCCCTGCCTTCCTTATTTTCTACTTCCCCCTCCCCCCCTCTCCCCATGGCTCTCATCTCCTGCTATAAGATTATGACCATGGAATGGAAAATTATTCAGATTTTTTGATGTATGCATATTACAGTGATCCAACCCAGTCTGCTATAAAAAAAATCAAATGATTTAAATATTTAAAAGTCTTTTCATATATAGACTGATTCCATTTTCCAATTTTTTTTTCACTTTATCAATATTGATCAGCTTTGGTATGTATCTGGGTGGGGGGATGTTTTCCAATAGCTTCTTCATATGTAAGAAATTTAATATGAAGCCTGGAATAGTGGGGCCCACTTCTACTAAAGACACGAAGGCAGGAGGATTGCAAGGCGAAGGCCCTCTTGGGCTACTTAGAGAGACCTTCAAAAAACAAACAAAAAAAGAAAGAGAGAAAAGATGACATAATTTAATATGAGCTCTTGGGGAACATCTCTGATATTCACTCCATTCAAATATCCTTCAATTTCATTTGAATGCACAGTGTAATGCAAAATCATAACCTGCTTTATCCGTGCCCTCTTCCCATCTCAGACGGTCCAGTCTCACATCATCAAACACAGAGCAGAGTAGAAAGTTTGAAAGCGTTGACCCAAAACAGCATTTTGGTTTGCCCAGTGGCAAAGACAGACAACCAGTCACCATGCCCAGGTACACCCACCCACCTCTCAAGACCCAATACTTGGGAGATGAGAGTTAGTAGGAAGGAATCAGTTTTCTTCAATGGCCAGGACCCTGGGAGATGGAGCAGACTTTCACCTCTAAAGCTCTACTTTGAGAAATTTGAGAGTGCAGAAGCCTTTACAGTTACAATAAGGAGCAATGAGCATGGGTAGAGAGGTAATGGGCTGAGTCAGTTGTATGTCTCTCTTTTTTTCTTCTCTGACTAGACCTCAGTCTGGTGGAACTAATAATTTATGTGCTTTGTGTTACTTGGTGTACAGAACCTAAGAAGGGCATTTACATATTCTGATGTTATCTGAAGGTCAACAGATGGTCTGGGCTCTGAAAAGCTAAGGAAAGAATATTTAGAATTGCATTTTTCCACTTTACAATTATTTAGACATGAGTTTTCTTTTACATTTAGAAATCTGGACAAAAAAGAAGAGACATAACCTTACAAAGGACAATTTTCAAAGGGGTTGCCGCTGCTGCAAACTCAGAACCACATGAATACTGATTCATATCCTTAAAGTTCTCCTACTAAAATTTAAAGATGACTCATAAGTTCTCTTCATAAACTTAAAAACTCAACAAGGCACTGGTAGAAGATTTTTGTGAACATTTGTCTATGAGCCATTGGCCCCCTCTCTCTGCTTTATGCTTCAGCCAAGGTTCAGTCACTGAGTTCAGATGACTATGAAGCTTCTTGGAGAGAGCATAGTTATAACTTGCAAAAAGTAAATTCTAAAAAATTTCAAGATGCTATTCATCCATCCATCCACCCACCCATCTATCATCTATCCACCCACCCATCTATCATCTATCCACCCACCCATCTATCATCTATCCATCCATCCATCTATCATCTATCTATCCACATATCTATCTACCTATCTATTCATCCATCTATCATCTATCTAGCTTAGTTTCTTTCCCTGTCACTGTGATAAAACTATTCTGAAAAAAAGCAACTTAAGAGGAAAAGAGGTTCATCTAGTCTCACAGGTCAAGGTTACAGTCCCTCATAACAGGGAGTCACAGTGGCTGTGACTTAAGTAGGCAGCTGCTCACACTGCATCCACAGTCAGAAGAAGAGAAGCATGAATACATGCTCAGCTTCCCTTCTCCTTTTCCTTCAACACAGGATCCAGCTCATGATCTGGTGTCACTCACATTCGGGGTAGGTCTATCCACCTCAACCAATCCAATGAAGAAAACCCTCCATAGTCATGCCCACATCCCAAACTAACCCTCTGAGACTTCCTTCCCAGGTAATTCCGATCTTCCCAAGTTGACAACTGAAACACCACCACACTGTCTATCTATCTGTACATCTCTCCACCCACCCATCTCTATCCATCATCTATCTTCTCTATCTTTACTGTTTGTAAGGCAAGATATTTTCAGCATGTGAAACTAACAGATATCCATTACTAAGAAACTCTTTGTTTTTCATTTTTTGCAAAACACAGTCACAGTTCATTATGACTCAGAAATGAAATGTCTTCAGCTCTCCTACTCTTTCCCATTGTATTTCATGTGGTTTGGGTAATACCAGGTCTGGAATCCCCCATCTGGCCACCACTTTTCTGACCTGAACTCTAGTTTCTCTGTCTCTGAAATGGGGCCAATGATATTGTCTAAAGACAAAAATCACATTTAAAGAAAGTGTAAGGAACAATTTGATTTTATGGGGAACTCATGAATTGTGCAGTGTTTCATTTTTGATTATCACCCCAAGAAGCTGAACAGAGGAGGTTGAATTTAAAGGCAGAAAAGAACCAATGAAAGTAGAAATAGAGACCAAAATAAGAAATGGGGCTTTTCAAAGTTGTTCTTCCTATGGGGCTACCACAGAGGGGCTTTCTTTATCACGATGGCTCAGGTAATCCCGGCCCTGTGGTCAGTTGCTATGACATTTAGGCTGTTTTGAAAACTGTTCAAATTCAAAATTCAGTTTGATGATGTGGCATTTAACTTGAGTGACTCCATTCTGATTTGGTCTTGTCTGTTGTGCCTAATTCATGACCTCTGTTCAAAACAATAACCTCCCATAAATTTAATTTAGTGGTATCTTCTTTCAAGTATTAGAGATATGAGCTTTTTTAAAAATAAAATAATGGAAAAATAGCCTGAAAGAGTATTATATAACCACAATAGATTATTACACTGAAATTTGTCACCATCAAAAATGTTAGGACTAAGAAAAACTCATATCAACATATTTTTTGTTCTCAACCATGTGCCAACTTTTATGGTAAGTGATTTCAAATCTTTCAATTCTCTTATCAGTCTTATAAGACAGTTCTAGTTTACATAAGGGGAACTAGAGCAATCTGCTGACATAGGCACAATGCAATATTAAATGCTCTGGTAGGTGTACCTGTTTTCTTGTTGTGACTCAATACCTTACAATAAGCAGTGTAAAGGAAGAGGGCCTTATTTTGGCTCACGGTTTGGAGAAATTAAGTTTATCTTGGTGGGAAAGGCATGGCAGCAGGAAAAGCACAGTTCCAGAATAAGTGTGATCCCATGAACCAAATAAGAAGCAGAGAAAGGAGAATGCTAATGCTCAGTTCATTCCCCACCCACACCCCCAGGCATGGCAGCCATGATAGCAGGTTGAGATCAAACAGTTTAACTTTCCCATCCTACATTTATCGAAGCCTTGTAATCTTCTGTTTCACCTATACCCATTGCTAATGCCAAAGCTAAGATGTAGTGCCTAAAAAAGAAAAAAAATAGCGTTCCATCTTCATAATGTGTTTTTAGAAGGGTTTAGGAGCGCACCAGTTTGAAAGCAAGGTAATGGCTGAGTTACGTTCTTATCTGGAACTCTAAGGAGGGAAGAAACGGTTTCCAAGGCCACAGAGTTTATTGGTAGAATTCATTTCTTCATAGTTGTAGCATAACCAAACACAATATCACAATGAGTGCAAAGCCAGCACAAGAATGGAAAAACACTACCAGAAGATTTATTATCTGTAGCAGGTAAAGAAACCATGAGCATCATTTCCAAAGGAATGTCTTCCTTGAACAAAGGAATCATGGAAAATTTATTCCCAGAGCCCATAAATATCCCTATAGAAGAACACTTTCGGTCCAGGCATGTTCCTGAGCATGCTCAGTTTAAGGTCTTAGTTAAGGAAAGATGTCCAATATGATTTTGAGCATGATTAGCTCAGGGTCATGGCACACATAAAGTTGAAATAGTAGACAGGATACTTAGAGCGCCACTCAGCTTGGGAGACAAAGGTAGCGGACAGAAATGCCTCTCAGTATGCTCAGCTTCCGTCATACAATTGTGTGGTGCCCTCATGGAACTGGTCTCACAGTAGCTGTGGGTCAAGTGCATTTAGAACCCCAACCCTGGCATGAGGAGATGGCAGCATCCCTGGCCCCTCCCCTTTGCAGTCTCTGTGCTGACAGACCACAAGCTACGGCAAAACTCCACCCCCTTCAAAAGGTGGGCTGTGATTGGCAGAATTACTTACCTAAGTTCCTGTTCCCTGGAATATGCCTATCCCAGTATCTCTGTCTTAACCAATGACCTCTATCCTTGGGTACCAAAGACCCTCCCTCGCCCCCAATCTGATAAATGCAATGACTCCTGCATTAAACACTAGAGAATGCTCCTCTGATGGCCTCTCCTAAGAGTTTAGTCTCACTCTCATAGGCTCTGGGCTCTGGGGACAAAGGAAGCCATGGGCAGGGTGCATGGATGAGTTTCTTTTCAACACAATTGTAGCTTATAAAAGGGAAAGGATAGGGTGTTGCACACCTTTAATCCCAGCACTCAGGAGGCAGAGGCAAATGGATCTCTGTGAGTTTGAGGCCAGCCAGGCTTACAGAGTGAGTTCCAGGATAGCCAGAGTTACAACAGAGAAACCCTGTCTCAAAGAATAAAAAAGAGGAGGGTGGAGAGGGACTAGGACTAGGGCCACAGCCCAGCGGTTTAGAGCATTTGCTGCTCTTGCAAAGGACTTCGGTTCAGTTCCCAGCATCCACATGGCAGCTCAGAACCATCTGATCCAGTTTCCAGGGATCTGATGCCCTTTTCTGACTTCCAAAATCTCCTTCATGCATGTGGTGCACATGGACTCACACATGCATACACATAAAAATAATAATTAATAAATATTTTAAAGGAAAGAACACTTTGAGGGTATTGCTATAGATATTAGCCTCTAATTATATCTTCCTCTAATTAACAGCCCACCTGTCAGTAGGACTGACACTCTTAGCAGCCACAGGCCGTGAGTCCTGCTCTGCAGCCACTCAATATATGGCCATTTGCTTCTTGAACGCCAGAAGGAGATCTTACTCCAAGTATCTCCTCCTTTCAGGGGCCTCCTGGATTCCTAGAGAGCTTATCTGACCTGGTAGTGCTCACTTAGAATACTTTCCTTGCTGATCAGTTCGATTAGAGCCTTCAGTTATATCTGTAAAATCACCTCACTGCAGCCCTGGAACTAACAAGATCACAGTGGCGAGATCTCATCACAGTCGCATGCTCTGATCACAAGCACTCATAGAGCACACTCACAGAGGGGACACCTTAGAGGCAGTCTCTCTGTCCGCTTAGCCACACCCAACTCCAAAGGATGCTGAGGACCGAGTCTGAGCAAACGATGAGTAACGGTTGATGGACACCTTGTGATTCAGTTCTTGATTCACTAGTGATATCCACTGGGTGAGTTTTTGTCCTCGCACATTTATATATTCTACAGCATTTCATCTAAGATTCTAGATGCTCCATCCTGTAAGAACATTATCTTTCCGAGAAATGTTGCACCTGGGAAGAATCTTCTTATGTCATCCCAGACTCCTTTCATTCTTTTAAAAAATGTGCATTTTTGTTTGCATGTATGTAAATAGAGCATACACATGCCTGGTGCCTGTCCAGATCACAAGAGGGCATTGGATCCCCTGGAACCAGACTTACAAATGGTTGCGAGCCGCCACATAGAGCAGTAAGCACTCTCAACCACTGAGGCTTCTCTCTAGCCCTCCCCTTTCATTTGTTAAAGTCCTTCAGTGCGTCTTAATGCAGCGTACAGGTCTGGGAGCACAAATCAGGTGGCTCAAGGTCTAAGTTTGGAAATAGCCTCAATCTAAACATCAGGAAACTAAAGCCCAGATAGGAGCCAAACACGTCCAGACTACTGTTCTAGGTCTCCTGGAGTGCTTGCTGTCTTGACAGATTTCCTTGGGGCTTGGGCCTAGCTGTCAATTGATCAGGATTCCTAGTAAGCAGTCTAATGAAGGGGCCACAGGTAGAAAATGGAAAAACACTAGCCAGTGTGATTGGGTTGGAATAATTTTCTTTCTAAGACTTTAAATTGAGTAACTATTACTGTACATAGACAGACTTTGATAAAAATTCATTTTCAGTTCATTGAGCTGAATTTATTAACTGAGTTGAGGAATAATATTTAAGTATAAAACATTTTTTTATTATTTGTAATAGGAAAAACACACCATGTTTTTATAGCTTGTCTTCCTAGCCCCCATAAGATGCACTACATTTTTGAAAGTCAGCAACTGACAGTCTCCTGAGTCTATTAGGGTTAAAATAGCTGTGCCATCATCTTGGTTATTTTCCTTTTCCCGAGCTGCTGACGTACGATTGGTCTACTGTTCCCCACTTTCCAGGTGACCTTCACATCTCTTTCAGGTAGAGCTTCTCAAGAACACCCAGCATCTGGGGCTGTAGAGTTGGCTCAGTGATTAAAAGCACATGCTGTGCTTGCAGAAGACCTGAGTTCAGTTCCCAGCGCCAATGGATGCATCTTTAACACATACCCTGCATCTCAGTCTCAGAGAAGTTCCCTCAAAAGGTGGTAGAAAGGTTGTAAGAGCCAGAGGATCAGAGTGTTTGCTGTGAGATAGTATTTTCTATATATGACAGGGAGCTGTACTCATGAAATCTCAACAATATGGTCATGTAAACAGGACCTACACAGTGACATCGCAATGATATGGATGGGGCAAATCTCACAAGGGACCATCTCTAGATGATGAGCTGCATCAATTGACAACTTGTAATAGATGAAGAATTAATCTTCTCCAGGGACCAGCCTCCTGATAGTTTGTCAGGTCTCATATGGTCATCCCTAAACATAGCTACATATGAGCAAAACTAAATGGACTAAGCAGGATGGATATATATATATATATGTATACACACACACACACACACACACACACACACACACACACACACACACACACACACACAGATGTAACAATAATTAAAGAATAAGTCATGAATTTGAGACAAGTAGGAGAAACAAGGGAGGAGTTGTAGGGGGAGAAAGGGTGGACTTGATGTACATATATAGGGCTTATATATGAAATCTCAAAAAATGATAAAGTAAATATGTAAAAAAAAACTTAAAAAATGATTTATAAACCCAAAAAGGTAAGGCTAGGCTTGAGAGATACGTGCTGGATTTGAACTCCTGACCTGGCCTTCCAACGCAAATAGGTTTAAAGAGCTGAAAGGCTGTGAGCACGCAGTTGGTTAGTGCCTCTGTGGAGCCTGATACTGGTTTCAGAGGGAACTGCATCGATGCTGGGATCAGAACTGTCTGCCTAGAGATATGGAGTCATCAGAATTCTCCCATGCCCTCCCTAGAAATGCAAATTTTGGCAGCCTCTTGGGAAGTATTCTGTGTATTAGACTTTTTCATTATTGTGACAATAATATGCCTGGCAGAAACAACTTAACCAAGGAGAGATTTGTTTGGCTCATGGCTCAGGGGATGCAGACCTTCACAGTGCGGGGAGCAGAGCAGCTGAAGCAGTTGTTACATGGAAGCAGCCCATGAAGCAGAGGGACCTGGGGCTGTAACCAGACGTAGGTATCACCTTCAAGACTCATCCTCCGCTAACCCACTTCCTTCAGTTTCGACACATTTCCTGAAGGTCCCACACCTTGCAAACAGCTCCACCAGCTGTGGGTCAAGTGTTTAAACACATGAGCCTGTGGGAGACCTTTCATGTTCAAACTGAACAGGCCGCATCTTATCAAATTAAATATGCACTTACCATTTGAACTAGACATTCTCCTTCTTGGTATTATTCAAGAGAGATGAAAATGTATGTCTAAGGAAAGACATTTAAAATAACTCTGCCTCTCAATTCTGATGGGCTTTCTATTTATTAATACAGAATTATGAGAGAGGCCCAAATGGAGTAGATATTACTCTCCCTATTCCTATTGCTAAGTATATCTTAAAAGCCTGCATGCCATATTTAAAATAATTCTAAGAAGACTCCAACTTGATAGTGAGCAGCCAGGAAATGACCAGGCAGTGGATCTCCTGGCTTTTCTTCCTCCTCTTCCTCCTTCTCTCCCTTCCTTCCTCCCTCCCTTCTTCCATTCCTCCTTACTTCATGTGGTGTGTATGAGTATGTGAGAGAGAGAGAGAGAGAGAGAGAGGGAGAGGGAGAGGGAGAGGGAGAGGGAGAGGGAGAGAGAATGTATGTGTACATATGTTCTTATGGAGAACGAGGGCAACCTTGGTTGTTGTTTCTCAGGTGCCACAATCCTTGGGTTTGTTTGTTTGTTTGTTTTTTAGCACAAGGTCTCTCTCCCTGGCCTGGTGCTCACTTATTCAGTTAGGCTCAATGGAAGTGAACCCCAGGGATTGCCAGTCTCTGCTCCCTCAGGTCTGAGATTACCAGCTCTTGCCACCATGCCTGGCTCCCACATGAATTCTAAGGACATGAACTTATGCATGACAAGCACATTACTGAGGTCTCTCCTCACCCCTCTTCCTGTTTTCTTTTTTGCCTTCCACATTGGAATAACTGTAGGAGAAGCCAGCTACCAACACCAATGGATGAAGACTACTGTGTATCTCTGCTAACCCTCCACAGAAAGCCCGTGTCTAGTCAAGGACTCAGAGGGAGACAGTCTAGCAAGGGAGAAACGTGCAGACAATAGTTCCCTACTCCAGCCAAATAGTCTCAGACAACCACCCCACCCTCCTGTGCCAGCAAATGTATTCCTTAACTGTAACATTTGTTCATCTGTAACTGGAAATGGTTTCTTCTAAAAAGCTCTGTGTGTTCAGGAATGCTGACTTTGCTCTGGGGCAATTGATGACTGATGACAATTGCAAAATATTAAGGGTGGTTCTTCCTAGACAAGATAACATATCAAAATAGTTCTGCTGTCTGCACCTCTGATATTCTTGGCCCTGTAATGCAAGCCTTTGCTGATCCTCATTCTTACACTAGACCCGTGATTTTAATTTGATTTAATTTTATTTTTGAGAAATGGTCTCATGTAGCCGAGGCTTGTCTCAAACTCCCTCCCTATGTATCTAAGAGTGATTTTGAACTTCTGATCTTCCTTCTTGCACCTTTCTAGGTGCAACTAGGCATGTGTCACCAGATCCAGTTTATACGGTCCTGAGCATCTGAGCCAGGGCTCTGTGTATGCCAGGCAGGTACTCTGGCAACTGAGTTTCTTCTCCAGACCTAGACCCTTGTTTTTAAAAAAGCAAAACCAATCATTTCTGACAATTCCAAATGCAGTAGGAAAAATACTTGGCAAAATATCAGAAGTATTTGTACCCAATTTATTGTTGGCACTGCTTAGATGGTCACTCAGCTTTGCCAAAGATTTATTTCCATTTTTGATGAACTTGACTCATGTCCTCTCACAGAGTATTGAAGATGTGTTCTAAGAACTATGGGATGTGAGTAATATGTTCCAATTTCTGCAGGCTGGTGCAACAGCGCCTTAAGAACTGCCCTGTTTTTCCAACTCAGGGTGAGAGAAACTTTGAAGACAAGCATAGTTCATTCCTCTTAGAAGGTATTTACAGCTATCCAGACTTGATCTGTCTCAGTTATAATGCCATCATTATAAACATATGTCTTAGTAGTTGTATCTCTTCAGGTCAAGAGAAGCAACTTATATACAAATACTTGTCAGCAGATGTTGGAAAAGACTTCATTTATGCCATGTCTGAAAGTCCTTGGCCAGGACTGAGCTGCTCAGAGGTTAAGAGCATTTGCTGTTCTTCTCAAGGACCAAGTTCAGTTCCCAGCACTCACTGTGAGCAGCTAGTTCACAGCTGCCTATAAGTTTGGCTCTAGGGGATCTGATGCTCATTTTGTCCTCCATGGGCACACACACACACACACACACACACACACACACACACACACACACACACGATAAATAAATAAATAAATAAATAAATAAATAAATAAATAAATAAGACATTAGAAGAATGCCTTGTCTAATAGGTGTAAATGAGCTTTTACAGGATGGTGTCGACAGATCTGGCGAAGCCTTACACATCAACAATGTTTCTGCTACCACCTCTTCCAAACCTAACAGAAATGGCAAAATATGAAAATGTCATTCTGAAAAATAAACTTACAGTGTCATTAAACCAGCAAGGTTGGCCTTCCAGCTTCCGGAGAAATCAGGAGAATCTTAAGTTCTAGGCCAGCCTGGGCTATCACAGCAAGACTCTGTCTCAATTAAACTCAAGCCAAGCCAACCAATCAACCAACCAAAACAGCAGCCCTCCTTATAGTGCTTCTGAATATAAAGTACACAAGGTAAAGAACTGGAAGTCTTTCCGTATGACGTATTATCTGTAGAACGTTGAGTCTTCTTTTGGATACTTTTGGAAGAACACACATGGGGCAAAGGATAGTGAGTTGGGTTGTGATACAGAATGTGATGTTTTATTCACAAGTAAGATAGGCTCCACCAGTTGATCTGCATGATCATTACATAAGGTGGTTGAATACTGAGGTCCATTTGTAAGTGGCTCTACGTAACCCACTGTAGAGGGGATTTCCAAGGCCTGCTAACTGTTACAATGGCTGTCAAGTACTAAGGTAGTATATCTTAACTCTTAATTTCCCAAACCAAATGCCAACCCTATTCATGTTATAGCTTTTTGCTATTGTCTCTTTTTGTCCTAGACCCAGGGAAACTGACTCTCCACCACCTTCTAAAACAGTGATGACCTATGTCTTAGTTACTGTTTCTATTATTGTGATAAAAACTTATGACAAATGTAGTTTGGGGAGGAAAAGGTTTGTTTCATCCTATAACTTATATGTCTATCACCGAGGGAAGCCAGGGCAGGAACCTGGAGGCAGGAACAGGGGTAGAGGGCAAGGAAGAGTGCTGCTTACTGTCTTGCTCTCTTCTGGCTTGCTCAGCCTGCTTTCTAATAGCATCAAGGACCACCAGACAAAGGATGGCACATCCGAAATGGGACACCAATCTCCAATGAAGAAAATGCACCACAGACTTGTCCTCAGGCCAGTCTTATGGAGACATGTTTTTTTACTTGACTTGCCAAATGACTCCAGCTTGTGTCAGGTTGACATAAAACTGACCAGTATAACCCATCATAGATTTCAGTCTGTTGTTACTTTAGAGAATCCTAAATCAAGGGTCAAATAACAGATGTGCTTCCTTACTGAGTGAGATTCTGACTCTACTCTTGTCCTGCTCAGTTGTCTTCCTCAACACCCCCAAGCAAGTTTATCCTGTTATAATAGGAAAGTACCAGAAAATCTCCCAGGAGGCTCTTGTCCACCCACCTGTTCTGATCAAGAAAACAGATGCACAAACCATCACAAATGCCAACAGTGCATGACCAGAGCAACTCCAGGACATTGGCTCTCTGGTCTGTTCAATGAGTCATGACATTCAGAGGAAGGGGGTTTCCTCTCCAGGTCCAAATCAAATTTTCCATGTACACATCCCTGGACCTAGGGACTGACTATCCCTGGGATCTTGTCTTCAGAAAAGAAACAGAATTTGTCCCTTTAATTGGCATGTTCACAAAGTACTGAAGTGTTTCTGAGTAGGACCCTGCTCTCTCGTGCGACAGCCACCACAGGAAACCCTTCCTCACATATTTGCTTTCATCTGAGATGGTATGTGTGACAGTTAAACAGTCCAAGGTTAAAAAAGAAAAAACCTCTCCAGATATTAGGGGTACCATAACCAACTTCAGAGGCTATACTTTTCCTTTCTGACTCAGTGGAAAAATAGAGACAAACTAGTGACATTTTACTGCACTAATGGTCTGACACTATGTGAATGCAAAGGGACAGAGCCCTGTGTTAGGCTGTATTAGAGACGGGCCCAAGGATTTGCAGAGTGTAAAGACACATTGGTTCTAGATGACAACTTCAGCAATACTAACTTTGCATTAATTTTGTCCTAACTTCTAACTATGGCATTTCAACACAGATTTTTAAAAATTATTATTGCTATGAAATATTATTCTATATGATGCAGTGGATCCCTACAATACTGTCGTTCTACTTGGTTGTCTTACTCAGTAATTGTTTGCTCTATTTTATAATATTGAAATTGTCTCCTCTGGTTTCCAAAAGTCACAGGTATCAGGAGGGTTCTCAAGGCCTTTAAGAACATGACTTCTGTATAGGCATAGGAAGCCCACCCCTGCCCCCACCCTTTTCATTCAAAGTGCAGTGTGCACAGGGAACAGTTTTTCTAGCTGATGGGAATAAACAATGATGCTTATAGCTAGAAGTAAATGACCAGGGGCTCTTGTGACCCCTGATTCTCTAAGGAGCTCCTCTGATGACTAAGGGCTTGTCTTAGTTATGGTTTCTATTGCTGCATTGAAACACCATGGCCAAAAGCAGGTTGGGAGGAAAGAATTGATTTGGCTTACTCTTTCACACTGTAGTCCTTCATTGAAGAAAATCAGGACAGAAACTTGGAGCCCATGCTGCTTACTGGCTTGCTCAATGTGACTTGTCCAGTCTGCTTTCTTAAAGAACCCAGGATCTTCAGCCCAGGAATGGCACCACCTACAGTGGGCTGGGCTCTCCTACATCAATAACTAATTAAGAGAATGCCTTACAGCTGGTTTTTATGGAGACATTTTATTATTTGTGGGTTCCTCCTCTCAGATGACTTTAGCTTGTATCAATTAGACATAAAACTAGCAAGCATGGGGTTTCAGTACCACACACCTTCCAATTATGGGGCCCCAGAAAGTGGATTGGACACTCTCCTTTGCTCAGATGAATCAATTAAACATGTATATATACTTGGTTGGATTTGTGTCTCTTTATAAGGCAAATTGCCTAAACCATAGGGAAATACATAGCATAATTAAGCACATCTGTTTCTGCAAGAGGCTTGAAAAACAGAAAGAACTAAAGTAAATGGGAAATAAAAGCTAACATTTTAAGGATTTGGGTTTGTTTGTTTTTTTTTTTTTTTTTTGCTCTGTGAAAGATAAATCTTCCCAGCTTTCCTTTTCCATTTAATACAGAAGTTGTTGAAAAGGCTGTTTAAGTCATTTAATGGTAGGTCCTAGGCCCTCAGCTTTTTAGAGACCCTCCCTGCTCATTATCATATCAAATATATTAAAGTGACAAAACATGTCACATTGAATGGAACTTCCCTAGATAATTGTGTGTGTTATATGTACTTGTTAGTGTGCCTGTGTGTGCGTGTGTGTGCATGTGTGTGAAGGTTGAAGGTCAAGTCAGACATTCCTTAAATTGCTCTCCCCCTTTATCTTATTTGTGCCTTTTTTCTTCAGTCAGCTATATTTGAAAACCTTACATTAAAAATGAAATGTAAGATTACCCCTTGGTCGCTCCAGTCTCTCCTCAGTGATGTCTGTGTAGACCAAGACACATTCACTTTGTGGGTATTTTAGGAATTACCCAGTGTTCTTGTTCTTTGGTGGCCTTTTCTGTTTCCCCTCATTCCATGGCGATGGGAATCTACCCTGCATCACAGTTTTAATTAATACAGTGACTACTGAAAAGACTGTTTACAGACATTAATGGTAGGCTCTGGACGCTCATATTTTTAGAGGCCCGCCTCATGCTCCTTAGCACATCAAATGTAAGTCACTAAACATGCCACATTAAACACAATTCCCCTACATGTTTTTTACTCGGGGCCGAGATGTGTAGCAGGCAGGAGCTCTCCCACTGAGGTGCGTCCCCACTTGGCTGCCACTTCTTTGGTTAACATTTCCTCCTAAAGGATTCCAAATCAAATACAATCTTAGTATTTATCTTCTTTCATTTCAGTCAGTTTCTTCTTAAATGGCTCAGAATGATTTCCATCCGTCTAACCAATGCTGCTGGAATCTAAAGCATCTTCTCTTCATCGTCTACTAGAGATGAATGTGCATCAGTTAACTTATTAGCTATACCACATTGGCTATACCACACTAAACATGCCCAGCCTTACCTGATCTCAGCTGTCTTGCTAAGCTTTAACCGTCAACTTGACACAGCCTAGAGTCACCTGAGAAGGGAGTCTCATTGTGGGATTGCCTAGATCAGATTGGCCTGGAGCATATCTGAGAGGGATAAGCTTGATTGTTAATTAAGGCAGGAATTCCCAGCCCACTGTGGGTGTTGTCAATCCCTGCGCAGGTGGTCCTGGGTTGTATAAGGAGGCTAACAAAGGGCGAACCTGTGAATGAGCCAGGAAACAGTGACCCACCATGGTTTCTGTTGAATTTCTCTGGCTGTGAGTGGGTTCCCTGGTGTAAGGTAATGCTGTGTAAAGTAACAAGCAATCCTGGCTTTAAGTTCAAGGGAAAATGAAACCCTTTCCCCCCCAAGAGGCTTTGGTTATGGTGTTTGCCATGGCAACAGAATTAATTAAAAGAGAATAGAAGCTAAGCAGGGTTAAGCCTGGCAGTACTTGGATGGTAGACTTACTGTTAATACTGTGTTGATAATGTTCAGCTTAGCCCACATTGCCTCTTTCCTGTGTTGTGTTGCGTGGGACTTGCAAAGCTCGCTCACCACCCATTTCTCCTCACAATGCTGTCGGCTAGACAGCCCCTCTTGCTTTATTATCATATGTCCAAGATGTTTCTCTGGCTTTGGGCATTGTGAACCTTTGCTCTTTCTTCCTTTAAAAAAAAACATTTCTGTGAATGAGTGTTTGCTGTATGTATGTATGTGAACTACATGCGTTCCCCAGGCTCATAGAGGCTAGAAAGGGAATTACAAGCAGTTATGGGCAACAAGTACTCTTAACTGTTGAGCCATCTCTCCAGCTCCTGAAAGTTTCTTCCTTGTTTTTATGAGACCAACCCTAGAGTCCCTGCGTCATTTTTTTCTTCCTAATATCGCTTGGGTTTGATGATATTAATGGTATTATTGTTACTACACTGACATTAGAGAAGAAACAAAATGACGGTATTACAGGTTTTTAGAAATATAGGAATAATAAGACGAAAAGTCATTTGGTTTTGTTTTTGTGCATTTGAAGCTCTTCATCGAGTAAGTTTAACGGCTTTTGAAGGATGTGGCACAATTTTCTGGTGAACATTACATCTTATCACCTCAGGCTAACCTCAGGCAAGACTGCACATTTGATAAAGATTTGATTCTTCATAGAGTACAGGAACCTTCTGTATTTTCACATTCTGAATTCCTGAACTCAGTCAACATCATGTCCAAAATATTTGAAATTAAAAGTTGCATCTGTACTGAACACGACAATCTGACAACCTTCTTTTAAATACTGGCACCATCCTCTAAACACACAACAGGGAGCTACACAGCATTGACTCTGTGTTAGGCAATACAAGTAATGTAGAGTTGACTTAAAGTCTCTCAACCTTCCTAATGCTGCAACCCTTTAATACAGTTCCTTGTGTTGTGGTGACCTACAACTATAAAATTATTTTTGTTGCTACTTCATGACTGTAGGTTTGCTATTGTTAAGAATTGCAATGTAAATATCTGATATGCAGATGGTCTTAGGCAACCCCTGTGAAAGGGTCATCTGACCCCCAAAGAGGTCGAGACCCACAGGTTGAGAACAGCTGCTCTAGAGGATATGCTAATGTCCTGTGTAAATGTTATGCTGTTTTATGTAAGGCACCTGGCCAGCTCAACCAAGATCCGGTGCCCTGGTGAAGCAAGTCCTGGACCACTCTCCACAAACTGAGAGGACAGCATTTGCATCCAAAAAGGGGAGAAAGGGTGGGGAGGAAGTTGTGACAGGCTTGGTTTACACGTGACAAGAAAGAGTGTCCCAAAACAGTTTACTTCTTTCTAAAAAAAAAAAAAAGGAAGAAGAAGAAGAAGAAGAAGAAGGAGGAGGAGGAGGAGGAGGAGGAGGAGGAGGAGGAGGAGGAGGAGGAGGAGGAGGAGGAGGAGGAGGCTGCTTTTCAAGATAGGATCTCGCTATGTAATTCAAGTTGCCTTGAAACTTGTTATGACGCCCATGGTGACCTTGAACTCTAAACCCACCTGCGTTTGCCTCTTAAGAGGAACCACCACTCCCTGCCTGCCTTTGACTTTTGAACTTTGGTGTTCTGGAGTGGGGAAGAAAAGAACAGACCATCAAAATGCTGTTACAATGCACTTTATATCATATTGCAGTTTGTTGATTCATCTTGAGCAAGAATGTGACTGTCTCCCAAATTTCCTACACTGATAATCTCTTCCCACAAAGGCCCTGGACTGACGGTCATTGTTAATGATTAGTTTTAATAAATATTCATTGAATAATTTGTAGTATGTCGAAACATATTTTTAAAAACCTTTGTACCTGGATATTAAAAATTTCCAATATTTATATGCAAAAACGTTTACTCATAACTGTAGAGACAACACTCTTATGTCCGAACAGAAAAGCCGTCTCTCACAGACTGAACTGATACAATGGATTATAACTGTCTGACACAGGCTGCATGCCCACCTGGATGTGCATCTCCTCTCCACCACTAGAGGGAAGCACAGATAACAAAATCAACTCCATAAGCTTCCTGCCCACACCAATATACGGGGAAAAAAAAAAAAAAACCAAAACCAAAACAAACAAACAAACAAACAAAAAACCACCTTGTTCTACATTAAGCATTAAAGGTACTATTAAAGAGCAAATAACTGTGATATACCTGACAGTTTTAGCAATGAATTTCCCAAATGTATTACCCAATATATTACCTGAGTTTAAAACTCTGTGGCAGGGCCTAATCTATTGATTGAAGAGTTCATCTAAGGTTTCTTCCAACATTGGGACTGATTTGTTTCTTGGCTGAGCCTCTTTCTGACGCCATCCTGTTCTCAGTCTTCACAGTGTAAATAGTAGATAGGCAGGTTTACCTCTGGGTCAGGACTGGCACATACAGTGCACTTAGGAAGAACCAGAGACTGGGGAGTAGCTCCCAGGACCTTATCCTGCCTTGGGTGATGACTGCATTTTATGAAGCTGAACTCTCGACAAAGGTCTAAATGGTAATAATGTGTTCATGAATATCAGGTCAAAACTTTGAAACTTAGACTGTCTAGAGAAATCTGCTATATGTGTCATCAGACCCATGGTCAACTGTAAAAATGTTCTCTGATATCAAAATCAGTAACACCCCCTCTGTTCAGCTTTTGTCCCAAGTGTGTTTTTCACGAGCAGAATCCTGCATCTCAACAGGCAATGGTTGTTCAGGAAATTTACCATGAAAGTCAGGGTCTATAAAAAAAAGTTTAGATAGAATATAGGGGAAATAACTGACTTTTTAAAAAAACCAAATTCTTAAATAAGTTAAGTTATAAATGGTAGATAATCCTTTTTACATTAAGCCAAGTTTTTAAAAGATTGTTGAAAGTGTCAGGCATGATAATATATGCCTGTAATCCCAGAATGCTAGAGGTGGTGGCAGAAAGATCAAGAGTTTGAGGTCAGTATGAGCTATATAGCAAGGTTTATATATATATAAACAATTAAAAAATAAAATAAAATCAAGACAATTAACAACAGGTAATCAAAATTCAAAAACAACAAGCAAACAAAACCCACAATAAAACCAGTGGGGGATTCCAGTAAATACAATGAGTAAAGAGGATTCTGATGTACTTGGAATAGACTGGTCTTTCCATTTCCTGAGTTTGTTCTTTTATTCTTTGGTCTCTTGTAGACCAGAATGGCCTTGAATGCACTACGTATGGATGATCTCAAACTTCTGACCCTCCTCCCTCTACCACCTGAGTGCTTGGATTGTAGGAAAGCACCATCGTGCTGACTTTTATGTGGTTCTAAAGACTAAATAATGCAGAACTTTGTGCATGCTAGGCAAGGACTCTACCTACTGAGCCAAGTCCCCAGCTCTTTCCCTTTATTCTTTTGCGGGCCCCTAAAGCAGAGCTTGAAGTAAACACTTGGGAATGGTAGTTTATTGGGGAATTAGCATTAGGATGGAGAAAGCAGAAAGTGTGAGAAAACCAAGGAAAAGTAGCCGTGACTGTTTGCCCCCACGGCTATCCCATTCGGGTAGAAGATTTCTCCTGACAGCTTCCACATATTCCTGTGACTGTATTTGAGTACGGGCATGCTTCTACAACGGTGGATACAGCCTGAGGCAGGAAGTTTAGGTTGAGTTGAAATGCTGGAAGCACAGAAGTCTGAGCTTCTAAGGAACTGTCCACGATGGCTGAGACTGAAATTAAAGCTGAGCCAAAAAACATACGCTGAGGTGCTAAAGGACTGAGAAACTGACTGATAGATCCTGGTAAGAGAACTCTATTCTGGATCTTCTCTGACCCTCCACCCTGGCCTGCCCACTGTGGCTTATAGAGTCTCTTCTAACCCATTACTGAAGTCCTGCTTCGGTCTGAGGTTCAGGGGTCCCAGGAGATTTGTGGTGTTGGAGGACTAATGTAATTGGTGGGGGGGGGGAGATGGGGAGGGCACACCTACACATTCTTGTGTATCAACAAAGTTCAGAAAGTCAGCCATGGGGAAAAACACACAGATGTCTCATGGATGGAGCGTGTCACACATGCTCTTTATTCAGGCTTCTCTCTTCCTTTAAACTTCTGTCTCCATTCCAGGTTTTTCCCTATATCCTCTCCATAAAATCCTTTCAATAAAATCACATATATACACATTCACATCCAACCTTGTGGAAGAAGCAAAGCTTCAAAACACACATTCACATTCACACACATACACATACACTCATTTACATACATCTGTGGCAGAAACAAAGCTTCAACATACATACACACACCCTCACTTACATACATCTTGTGGAAGAAGCAAAGCTCTATCACACACAGATCTTACCCATACATTTTGCTAGCTTCCTTCTTCCCTTCTTGTAGTGGGCCAGCATACACATACCTCTCTCACACATCTTGTAAGCTTCCTTTCTCCTATTTTTCCATACACCTATATACTATTTAAACAATATCTTCTATTTAAGAAGAAATTACATCATAATCATGAGTCCTATTTTTCCCAGTGAATGATTACAAGTTACATATTTTTAAAAAAACAGGTTGTTTTCAATTCCCACACACAATTATTCATGAACAGCCAGTTTTACATGTATTTCCCCCTTAAAATACATCTATATTCCAGAAACAATAATTTTGTTATTGTAGATTAACAGAGTTTAAGCAAGCCAAATATTTTCACAGCCAACTTCTATTGTAGCTGGAAGGTAGCAGGCTTGCAGTTATTAGGAAGTGAGTACACGTCTTAGTATCCTAACCTAACACAATTCTTATTTAGTTGACACAGTGAAGCAAGTTTGTTATTAACTAGAAAACTCTAAGTCATGAGTCTTATTATTTTCCTTAGGTAATGGAGAATCTGTCCAGTCTACGTGCCACATAGCTCTATGTCCCCAAGGCACAGACAAAAACTTCATCAGTAATTTTATAATTGTAAAACCTAGGAAAACATCAAATTAATTGTGGTCAAGGAAGTTCAAACTTAGCAGCGAACACAGAAACCTAGGCCTGTCTCTCATAGATGAAACTCGTGGGCCCTAGCAACCAGGCTCTCTTTGTTCTTGCTCTCTAACCCTGACCAAGTCTTCAGCTACCAAGAGTGTGTTTTCCTATGTAGTTCCTTAGGTACTAGTTCCAAAGCAGCTTGGTGAAACACCCTAATCTGATGTTATAGATTAGCTGTTCTTTCTGGAGTTTCAACAGAGTTACCAGTTCAACTGCGTGACATTGCCTTTTAGAAAATCATCACTGTTGTTATGTGTGCCAGTAACACTGCCCAGGAAGGGGTTAAAGACCCTCATAGAACTTTTATACCACAAAATAAACAAGGACTCTACAGCAGCAATGGGTATTTGGGCAACAAATCTCTCCAGATGCAGCCTCTTTGAGGTACATTCATTGGAGCTGTGCAAACCAATGAGCTGTCCAGCCTCATTAACCCCATAGCAGACTGGAAGTCTTCAGAGATGTCTCTTGGCACATAGTCCAGGCATTCAGTGCTCTATCCAAATGGCCTGGAATATTTCACAGGGCACATTGTGATTGTCCAAAAGGTTCCAGGATGCTGACATCTAAAGGGCATCAGGATGTGTGAACAGAGCTTGGATGGAACCTAGGGTGTCCACATGGGGTTATGCACAGCCCCACAATGAGTGACAGGGCTGGGATAGAAGAGAATGGTACGAGAACTGGTTCTCTGCCTGTCACTGTGTTCTAGAGAAGGTGCCAAGGAGGTTGAGAATTCCAAATTCAACTTAAGCCATGTAGGTGATGACTTGGGCATACTGGTTAAAGTAGAAAAGTAGAACACATTTTATGGAACTACTTATTAGTTTGATTTTGTTTGTTTGTTTTTTCAAGACAGAGTTTCTCTGTTATAACTCTGGCTGTCCTGGAACTCACTCTATAGACCAGGCTGGTCTCCAACTCATAGAGATCCACCTGCCTCTTCTTCCCAAGTGCTGGAATTAGGGGTGTGCACCACCACCACCTGGCTATTAGTTTGATTTTTAACTCATTATTTAGATAGTATAAGTGTTGGCAAAAAGTTAAGCTCCATCACATATTCTGACTTTTTTTGTGGTCTTGAACTAAGAAAAAGGGATGTTGGAAAGATCAATTAATGACTGTCAGCCTGATAAGATCTAGAATCACCATGAAAACAAACCTATCGGCACATCCATGAAAGCTTTACTAGACTGGGTTCATTGAGGTGTATAGACCCACCCTAAATGTGTGCTGCCTAGTTTTATGTCAACTCGATACAAGCTAGAGTCATCGGAGAGGAGGGAGTCTCAACTGAGAAGATGTCTCCGTAGGATTGGACTGTGGGTAAGTCTACAGGGCAGCAGTTCTCAACCTGTGGGTCACAACACCTTTGGGGGTCAAACCACCCTCCACAGGGGTCTCCTAAGACCATTCTGCATATCAGGTATTTCCATTATGATACATAACAGTAACAAAATTACAGTTATAAAGTAGCAATGCAAAAATTTTTATGGTTGGGGGTAACTACAACATAAGGAACAGAATTAAAAGTTAAAAGCATTAGGATGGTTGAAAGCTACTGTTAAGTCATTTTCTCAATGATTGATGGAGAAGGGCCCAGCCCATTGTGAGGGGCCATCCCTGGGTTAGTGATCCCTGGCTCTATAAGAAAGCAGGCTGAGAAAGCCCTGAGGGACAAGCCAGTAAGCAACACATCTCCATGGGCTCTACATCAGTTCCTGCTTCCAGGTTCCTGCTATTGTAAATCCCAAATTCAGTTGAGAATAAGACTATCATAATTGAGTTAAATTTGAAGCAAGCATGCTTTAATTAAATTAATTAAATATTGGCCAGGATGATGGACTCTGACCAGGTTCATTCTGAGGTAACCATGGAGTGACCCTGTCAACTCCAGAGTTCCCACAGAATGGCCCTGAGTCATGTGGCACAGGTGCTTAAAAAGGCAGAACCCATAAGACTATGTACTTCCCACCAGTTCCAATCAGTGGCAAGCATCTGACATACTTCCTGTCTGTATTATCTCCTGCCTACAAGTGACCAAGCACATCCAATGCATTTGGAGCACATCTGGTGCAGTAGGGTGAACTAAATGGGATCTAGACACTCCCTACCCAACAATCCAAGAGGTTATATCCTTGGGCAATAGGGATTTAGGCCTATCTCACCTGAACAGGCCCACCTAGCACCCCAGAAAGTTATGTCCTTGTTCCATAGATCTCTTACGCAGAGTAAAATTTAAAACAACAGCAGTAACCCTAATTAAGTCAGTGGGTGACAGGATTCATAGGTTAGAGTCTTGAGTTGAGAACATAGAAATGTTTGTCACGATTTGAGTACTATATAATGTATTCACGCATCAAAATATCACAGGGTAACCGATAATATGTACAACTTTATGTATCAGTTATGAGTAAACCTAGACATTATGGTAACAGAGGCAGATACAAAAGACAGTTACTGTACTCATTTATTTATATCCAGTCACTCTGAAAGTCAAAGACTTAAAGAAAGAAGCAGAATGCGTTTGCAAGTGTCTTGGGAGCAAGGGTGCCAAGGAGTGCTGTTTAACAGGAAGACAGTTTCTGGAGATGGTTGTTGGTGTCAGTTCTACTACAATATGGTCTTACTCAATGCCACTAGGCAGTTCATAATTATTAGGGTCATAATTACTAGCTTTATGTAATGTGTATTTTACCATAAAAAAGTAAAAAAAAAAATTAAGGTCCAGTGTGGTGGAACACATTTTTACTTCCAGAACTCGAGACAAAAAGCTGGTAGATCTCTCTGAGTTCAGAGCCAACCTGGTTCTTAGTTCTGAGTTTTGAGTTCTAAGCAGGTCAAGATACATAGTGAGATTATGTCCCAAAACACAAAACAAAGCAAAACAAAAAGCAACAAAAGACAAGAAACAAAACAAAATTCAGATTATTTAGAATCACATAAAAATTAATGAAATCTATTTTTCGAGTGAGGCTAACATTAATTCTCCTTCAAACTATACATCCATGTCCCATGGGGTGTCCTGACCATCTCCCTGCTGGGCGTGCCCATGTGTGGTCTTTCTGCTACTTTATAGAAATAGGAATGGCCGAGCATCATTTCTTCTAATTCTCTTCCTCCATTTACAGTTTGCAGAGGACACATTTCATGATCTTCTGGTTCCTCTGCCCATATTCTTCTTGTAGCTGTTTTTATATACCACTCTGTATGCAGTGTGACATCTCAGTATCGTTAACTATTACCACATAAGAGACACCAAGAAACTGATGTCTTTCTTTGTGGATGATCTTGGGATGGAATCTTTGGGTAGATCACTCATATCTGTGCATCCTCACAAGCCCTGTAACAAATGTTTTGTGGCTTAGGACTTTAAAGAAGAGAAATTCCAACAATTTATCTACCGAGTCAGATTTACAACTGCTTGTGAAGTGTTTGTGATTGCTTGGGTTTAAAGTGGTGGCAACGTGAAACACTTAATGAGAAGCCTTCACGGAACTTGGACTGCCTCCAACAGCCCAGCTCTAGGAGATGTCTTCTGTACTGTGACAGCTCTAAAATGAAAACCATTGAAGTTAGAGCTACTCTTCCTGTTCCTGCCTCAACTTTATCCCAGCCAAGATGCTGCTCAGTGAGACACAGCTACAGGCTCCTCACAGTAGGCTCAGACAAGTGTGACATGTCTCCTGGTGGTGACTCTCTTTCCTATTTTTGAGTTGATAATGATATGCAAACATGTCGGTCACTTTGTACTGTAACACTCTTACTGCCCTCTGTATCCTCACACCTGAGATTTAATCGATCTTGGATAGAAACTATTCAGGGAAACAATTGTACCCATGCTGAATATGTACAGATTTTTTTTTTCTTGTCATTATTCCTTAAACAGCACAGCAGGACAACTACTTATATAAAATTTCTTTTGTATTAACTGCTATTTATAGATAATATAGAGATGATTTAAATTATATGGAAGGATGAATGTGTTCTATATGCACATACTATATCATGTTATATATGAGACGGGCATGTGAGAATTTTGGCATTTGAGCAGGGAGTCCCAGAATTAATCCCTTTGAATACCAACGATAAGCATATGTTAACTTCTAACAGAATGGGTTATATTATGCGTATTAGTCAGGGTTCTTTAGAGGAATAGAACTGATAGTATCTGTCTATCTATCATCTATCTATCTATCTATCTATCTATCATTTCTCTCTCTCTTCATATATATATTATAGGCTGCCAGATTAAAGGTGGATCTTCCCACCTCAAAAGATCTTGATTAAAAACGAGTCTTCCCACTTCAAAGG
Organism: Cricetomys ansorgei; assembly: GCA_026225945.1. NCBI lineage: Eukaryota > Metazoa > Chordata > Mammalia > Rodentia > Nesomyidae > Cricetomys > Cricetomys ansorgei. The sequence continues at coordinate 42,745,596 of JAMJFZ010000107.1, read as the reverse complement.
ATTTAATTAAGAAAACAATTCCTCACAGGTGTACTGAGCCACTTGGGTTTTAGTTAATTCCAGATATAATCAAGTTGACAACCATGAATAGCCATTACAATATGTATATATTTATCCACACATATATTAGTTAGAGCTATGATTTTGGGGTAAATGATATCAGAACTTATTCTATGTTCTATTATGATGACAAACTCTATTCTCAGCAATAATTTGCAGTATTTCAGATTATTAACAGAAATACTCATGTTTTTAAAACAGTATTAACCTTCAACAATACTATTACATCTTCTCTTTAAAAACTTGAATAAACAAGTTTGATATAGAAATCTTTCTTTTTCCCTTTTCTCTGACTGTAGGTGGCAGTTTCTTTAATTAGATCTGAGATTCTAGAGTTGTGGGCCTCGGTGTTCTGCATAGCACAGCAAACTTACAGTAGCACTGTGGGTAATTTCAAAGTTTGAGGGAGGGTCAGGCCTTTGTTGGATACCAGGAGTCAGACAAGTGCAGGGATCTCTGCATTTGAAACACCTGTTAGTTCAAAACATAAAATGCTTGAAATTCCTTACTTTGTGTAAGCCGTGTGGTTTCACAGATAGGATAGCTGAGATTCTGTGAGGTTAAACATCTCAACACTAGCTCCACTGCAGGTCTATGGGAATAGAAGTCAGATGTGCTTGACAGTCTATCCAGGTTTCCAGCTGGAGGTTGCTTCTCTTCAGCTTTGCAGTGAATAGAATTCCCAGCTTGCCCACAGCCCTCAGAACAGCTGAAGCCAAGGTACTTACTGTCCACGACTTTCAGCTCCCTTATTTACAAAGGGCTCTAGATGACGATAGCAGCACATGATGGGTAAAGACAAAGATGGTTCATGAATCAGTAAAAACAATATGTTTGACAATGCCCCAGAAAATTCCAAGTGCTTTACTCGGTCACTGGTTTTGGTAAATAATTTTTATATATTTCCTATGTACAGACACTAGGGAGCTATAAAGAAAAACAAACAAAATCACTTTTGTATTTAAGAGCCTTACAGGTGAGAAATATAATAATTATAATTAAGATTGATAATTATTTTAATAGAGGTAACATGAGCACAGAAATTCTGCTGAGGAGGTTGGGAAATCCTTACAGAAAAGTCTGATAAGATGTAGAGAAAGAGGAGGTGATGGGCAGATGAGTGTATGTGTGTATGGGTGGGTGTAGCAGTACACTTACTGTGGGAGCTCAGCAAACAGGACAACAAGGAGGCATATTCATAGATGTGAATTCTGCCAGACCTCAACAGACGGAACCCCATCATGGCCAAGGCTGTACTCCACAGTGGAACCCCGAGCATCTGAGCTCAGGTGTTATTCATTCAGAACTCCTCAGGTACAGATCATAAGCAATCAAACATCCCCCACAGAAATCCAACACCTGCAGACAATACAAAATGCCAGGGCCTATGCATCCCTTTTTTCCATCAGTGCACAAAAACAATTATTTTAAACACATTAAAAATAAACTTCCACAACAGGTAGGCTCTGAGAACATTCTAGAAAATGAATAGAGCCTGCCTCAAGATAAAAGTGGTAGAAAGGCTGAGTGCCTCTAAGAAAGAGGACATTGTCCTGGACAATTGGAGACAGGATAGGAAAAGGAGATGAGGCTTACAGGTAGGACAGTAGCTGTGCTCTGGGCTCTGGGCATAGGGGACTTGGTATCCTTTCTGAAGAAATACACTTTGTCCTGAAAAACTAGTGAAGGATTTCAAGCAGACAAGTGGCGTAACCAAGTGTAAAAATTTGAAAAGTGTTCTAACATGTACTAATTAGGAAATTTTGGAGCTTCAAGCATCATGTAGCTCTGCCTGTATCATTCTTTGTATGGCAACTTAATACAACGAGAAACAGTCCTGAAACAGATTTTAACAGGATGCACAGGGATACGAAAGGGATCATTCAAGAGAGGTGGGGCATGGATCACACCATCATGGTTTCTTGTACTATTCATTGTCTTGCTAATTATGTTTTTTATGGAGAATTTTAAAGCCTTGTAAAATTAGGAAAACTGAAATGTGTTTTTGAGTTACTCACTCTCAGCAATGACTCTCACTATCTGGTCCTTACGTTTGAAACTGCCAAAAGGTCTTCTCAGCCATTTTCTAGAATCAGGACAGAATAAGTCCTGTCCTTGATTTCCTGGTAATCAGATAAGACGAATGATTTATTTCCCAGGTAATCAGATGACCAGCACCTTCTGCAAACAGCCACACCCAGGGACTACTTAATAGGAAAGCACTTGCTTCAAGCTAGGCAAAACCTGGTTCCCAGAACTTTCCAGACTGTTTGTCTTGTCTGTCAAACACTTCCTTCCTCTCAACACTGTATGTTTGTTTTGGTTAAGCATGACTAAAACACAGGCCAATTCAGCTCCAAATTCCTTGGAAGGAAACAGAGGAAACTCCTCTCAAAACAAAGAGGAATTAAATGATTCCTTAGTTCAATCGGTCACACAACAGAGACCTGGGTGCAGAGCACGTACTTCATCTGCAGTCAGATATAATGAACAGGCTTCTACAGCTGTACTGTGTATACCGAGGGACTGTATGGGAAGGATTAGGAGGTGAGGTCTTGTTGGAATGAGCATGGCCGTGTCAGAGGAGGTATGTCAACAGAGGTGGGATTTGAGGTTTCAGAAGCCCACACCATTCCCAGGTAGCTCTCTCTGCCTTGTGCTGTGCTTGTGGCTGGACATGTGAGCTCTCAGCTTCTGTTCCAGCACCATGCCTGCCTGCTTGCCTGCTGTCATGCTCCCCACTAGGAGGGTCATAGACTCACACTCTGGCCTTGGTTGTGGTATCTTAGCACAGCAGCAATGGGAAAGGAACCAGACACCTACCTTGAAAGTGACATCATTTTAATGAATTGTGTCTTAAAGGAGACACTGGGGTCTAAGATGGTGTGTATGTTTTGTGTGTGTGTGTGTACATGAACGCCATAATGTTAACAAATTTAAAATATGTATGTATTGAAGGACTTTAATTCATCTTTCTAGTATATATATATATATATATATATATATATATATATATATATATATATATCCTGGCATATATTTATATTTTTGTATTAATTGACTTGAATGATTTGCTTTTTGTTCTTGTATTTTCAATTTATATTCTAAGATATATAAGTAATACATGTAAACATTACCCATTATAAAAAAACTATAAGAAAAATCTATTTTTTAAATATGCTACCAGGTGGTGGTGGCACACGCCTTTAATCCCAGCACTTGGGAGACAGAGGCAGGCAGATCTCTGTGAGTTCTAGGCCAGCCTTGTCTACAGAGTGAGTTCCAGGACAGCCAGAGTTACAACAGAGAAACCATGTCTCGAAAAACCAAAAATAAATAAATAAATAAATAAATAAATAAATATGCCATCCCAAACCTCTCTCTGGAGTTAGACACTTTGTCAATGAATTTTCATGCACTGATACTCATATAAGTGACACAGCATTTTATCACTGTAACGAATGTCTCAGATAATCCACTTATAAAAAGAAAAGGCTTGTTCTGACTCATAATTTTGGAGGTTCCAGTCTATGACCAGTTGGTCTCATTTTTTAAAATGGATTTGTTAATGTGACAACATATCACAATGGAGCATGGAATGAAACTGCTTTCCCAAAGAACAAGAGCTGGGCAGGGTAAGGATGAAGTTTCCCAACCCCCTTCAAGGACACGCCATCCAAAGACCTCCCACTAAAACCTCCCTGGGCACACACCTTTCTCACATGGACATTTGGAGTGGGCTTTGACATCTGGACTATCTAACGTCAAACTGTGTATTTTATCCCAGGGCACTCTCTCCCCCGCCCACTAAACTGCTTTCTTTTGCGTTGTGTTTCAATTGTCCTCCTCAATTTTGGCAGCACATATCATTCAGCCGACGGCTTGTCGGTGTGTTCCTGTGGCTGAGCTTTAGACTGTGTTCAGCCTTTCTGATCTTACCATGGAGCAATGGAAGCCATTATCTGTTCCTTTCTTGCACAACAGCAAGTAACGTCTGAGTTGAAGAGCACCCTTAATTTTAATATCATGCAGATTTCCTTGAAAGGCAGCGCCAGTAGCTGGTTGTAGTGGCGCACACCTTTAGTGTCAGCACCCAGCAGATAGTGGAGGGAGTATCTCTGAGAGTTTGAGGCCAGCTACGGCTACATAGTGAGACTCCATCTCAAAAAAGGTGAACATCAGCAATAAACTTCCATTATCAATGTAGAAGATTATGTCTCTCTGCACATTCTAGCTTGCTGAGGATCTCATGTCCTTTTCAAAGTTTACTGTGTGATGGCAGCAACATGGCACTTCATTGTGCACAGATTTTCATTTTCAGACTGCCAGAGAGGGTGAAGCTCTTGATGACCTGTATGTCCATGTGTTAAATTTCAGTGAGTCTTTCTACATACAAAAGGCCAACAGGCCCTCTCAAGGCCCTAATCATCAATATATTTAAAGCTTAGGGTTTTGTTTTGTTGTTGTTGTTTGTTTGATTTGTTTATTTGTTTGAGACAGGGTTTCCCTGTTGTAACTCCTGCTGTTCTGGAACTGACTCTGTAGACCAGGCTGGCCTCAAACTTATAGAGATCTGCCTGCCTCCTCCTCCTGAGTGCTAGAACTAAAGAAGTGTGCCACCACTACCTGGCAAAACTTAGGCTTTTAAAATAGGACTCTGTAGATTTTATAACTGTTGCATTATGAAATGAAGGTTGTGTGTCATTTGAATTCAAATTGGCTCTTGGTTTATTAATGTATCAGGTTCCTTCTTTGATGTTCTTTTAGGAAGGCACAAAAGTATGCCAGAGTTTGCTAACACGATTAATACTGGGGGATAAAAAGGTTTTAGATGTAACTTCTTCTGTTTCTTTATTTGAAAGAACTTGCTTTGCAGTAACTATTCTCAATAATAAATACGCCTGTCTCATAAAAATTATTAGATGAAAAGAAAAAGGCTTAAAATCTAGGTATGTTCTGAGGGTCTAACAGAGTGTTCTAGGGTATATAAAAGTTTGGAGATGTGAAAGCTTAAATCATTTCTGAGGGAAAGATATGAAATGCAAGCTGTAAAGGTGTAAGGAAATGATTTAAGGTATATGAGAAATGGGAAATGTTTCAGATTTCTTTCTTCTTCTATGTTATTGTTATGCTAAGATTTCAAAAGTTCGGAGTTTTAACCTTGATGGAGTTCTGGATAAATGTTCTTATGGAGCTCTGATAAGCTGATAAAGCACTTCTATTATCAGTCACAAGCTCACGATTTTAAATTTCCTTTGGTTGTTTTTTAATAGACTTAAAGGTGCTTCTTATTGGGCTAAAATATCTCTGTCCAATTTATATAGTCAGCTCTCTGGACAGAAGAAAACATGTTCATGCTTTTATCCAAAGCCACAGCTTTTGCTATGACTCCAGGGTATGAGTCTATTCTAGCTGTTTCATAGACACCTGTTAGCTGCTTTTTCTACAATGTGGCTTTCAGTATAGACTGCAAGCAATGCTAATTTTCATATATCTAAAATTTTTATTTCTTTTTATAAACTAAAAATTCATGTAAGCTTCAGGGAGTTGAGGGTGTCAAAAGACTTGGATCTATCTCCCACAGGTCAAATCAACTCCAGATAAGTACAGCGTACGTTTTCTTACCTGCCCATTCCTGTGGGTGTGATCTCTCTCTCTCTCCCTGGTCTTGAGACTCCTCCCCTCCTCCAACTACCAGGACCATCCCTTTGGTCTGAAAGTTCCAAATGTTAGATTTCCATTTAAGTTCCTAAACTTTAACTTCTGTCTCAGTTCTATCTATATCTGTCTCAGTGGATTTCCACTTGGCTGACAGACACCATCCAGGAGTAATCAGTTTCACATTGCAAACTGCTCCAAATGGCTATGAGTTTTTGATTTGCTAAGGCTGATGTGGACCAGTTCAGCCGATGTGATAGCTCACTGTTTCTTCAACTGGGTCAGCTAACCAAATGCTTCTGATGAATGCCCCATTGCCTGAATCCCTTCCCAGCTTTTGACTAACATTCTAGCCTTCCTGGGCCCTGACATCATCGTTCTAGATCCAACAGGAAGTAGTTACAGAAGAGAAGACATTTCACCATATCCTCTAGCAAGGAGTGGAATGTTAGGTCAAAAGGAAACTCCCTGGCATAGGAGACAAAATGACCACCTATAGTGCCTATTGGCATACAAGGAAAGGTACCTGTTCAAATCAAATAGGCACAGACCTATCAAAAGGTAGAGTCTTTAACTGAAATAGTTCTACAATATGACAGGGCGCTTAACCTACCCTATTCAGAACTTTTAAGATAAAATTATTATTTCTAATTGTCAATTTTTTTCTGAAAACCACTCTGGAATCATTAGAGATAATCTGGCTGTACTAAATAAACATTGCAAAAAGGGAACCCAAGATGAAATAAATGACTGGTCCCCATCTTATTTTAGGGCTCCTGCTAGATAGTGACTTTGACGTCAGCCATCACAGGGCCATTGATCTTTCTATTTCTGCTAATTACTGTGGCCCTTGCCATGATTAATACCTTAAGTAGATACATAAATTCCCATCTGGGTGCCATTAAGTTGATGGATTTTAGATTCTAATATTAAATAGTGCTTCCTCCCTTATTAAAGATTTGGAAGGCTCACACAAGCCAAGGTAAGTGTGTGTGTGTGTGTGTGTGTGTGTGTGTGTGTGTGTGTGTGAAACAAGAACAGAAACAACATAATTTGCAAGTTAAAGTTTTTGTTTGTGGTTAAGAATAAGTTTGTAACCAGGCGGTGGTAGCACATAGCATATGCCTTTAATCTCAGCACTCAGGAGGCAGAGGCAGGCAGATCTTTGTGAGTGTGAGGCCAGCCTGGTCTACAGAGTGAGTTCCAGGACAGCCAGAGCTACAGTCGAGAAACTCTGTCTCTTGAAAAACAAATCAAAACAAAATAAAACAAAAAGAAAAAACAAAAAACAACAAAAAAAGAAAAAAAAAGAAAGGGAAATCAGGGCAGGAACTCAAGCAGAAACAGAGAGGTGGGGACCATGGAGAAACACTGCTTATTGGCTGGCTTTCCATGGCTTGCTCTGCTGGATTTCCTATTGTATTAGTTACTGCTCTATTGCTGTGATAGAACACATGACCAAGGCAGCTTACAAAAGAAAGCATTTAACTGGGCACATCCGGTAGACACATCCACAGGCCACTCTGTTGGAAGCAAGTCCTCTATTGAGGTTCCCTCTTCCCTGGTGACTATAGGTTGTGTCAAGCTGACAAAAATTAATCTGCACACATGCCATCCCCCGGGTGTGACATGCACCAGTTGGGAGTCACATCTCCATAGCATTCATAGAACACAGAACATGTTCCATGTCTGTGGAGCTGAAAAAAGCAGAAGACATGACAAAAGTTCTACGTTAGATCAAGAGCTGGCAGCAGTTTTTAGAAAAATGCGATTCTTTTTATTTAAAAATTTCTTTTTCATTAGGTAAGTCATTTGTAATTGTGACTGTTCTCCGGAGTGCGCCTGTGGTTGACATCCGGGCCGTCGCAACTACAAGCGTGGTCACGGCTTCTGCCTACGGGAGGGGTAATAACTCTAAATGATTTGAGCCTTCTCCTAATCTACGTATAGATGACTGAGACTTACCTGCTTCTATCTTTTAATACTTATTAATTTTTTATCACATACTGCAATTTGCTTAATGATTTAGTAATCTAATGAAGCCAAATCGTTAACATAAAGAAAATATTAATGGTATCAATAATATTAATATTCAAACTTTATGTGCGTTTACTTTTTTTGTGGTGCTGGGTCTCTTCGTTTTTCTTTCTTTTATATCTCTATTGTTTATATTTTATATAATTCTTTTATTAATAACTTGAGTTTCATTTAATGTATCTTTATAACACCCTCTTCCCATTTCTCCTCGGTCTACCCTCCCAACCCCATTCTCTCAAAGGAACAAACAAACAAATAAAAGAAGATTAAGTCCAGCTTGTGTGGCGGGAACAAGGATGGCAGGCATCATCATGGTGCCAGGACATCGTACAGGCACTTGGACACTGAGTAGGCATGAGGACATTATACAGATACCTGACATCACATATATCCAGACCTTCCACAGGCATCCAGCCATCCTACAGAGACCTGGCTATCCCACAGGGATCTGGTCCTCCTGCATGCACCTGGATCTCCCACAGGCACTCGGATGTCACATAGGCCCCCAGACTTCATGCAGGCACCTGGACTCCAGGCAGGCACCCAGACTTCACATAGGTGCTGAACATCCTGCTAGAACCAGTGCCCCACAGAGCCAGGCTCAAGCACCTGGTGAACTCTGATGATGTCAGCAATGTAGACAAATTTATAATTGTTCTGGTCCCCATGAGCATTTTAAGGTTTCTAAGACCTCTCTCAAAAAGGAGAGACTCAACCCTGAGCATGGAATATTCTTCAGCTGGGGTATCTTGCTGTTGCTCAGGATCAGGTGATCCCAAGGTTTGGCAGAGTATTTTGGGGCAGGACTTGCTCAAGTTCTGGACAACCACCCTTATCACCACCTGTCCTGCTGCCTCAGTCTTTTTGCTTGCAGCCTTTGGGTGGTGTCGCAGCCCATGCTTTACCCCACCTCATCAAGGAGAGCAATATGAATGGTGGCCACAGCCACAGAAGTGGCAGAACTGGCCTGGCAGGTGGTGAAGAGGCCAGGAGAGTCTGTTGGCAACCAGAGGACAGGTCTCTTTTGTGGATATCTCCAGGAAATGTGACTTTTTTTTCAGCTGGAATATCCTGCTGTTGTTCATGACCAGGGAGAGCCTATGGTTTGGCAGTGAGTTTTAACACAGGGCTTAATAAATGGTAAAGTTTACTACTGAATTATAGATCCAGCCTCAAATAGTGAAAATTTAAGTAAGTGAAAAAAATAAAAGTCACAAAACAATGCTTTATATTATATGTTTACTTGAAAATTCAGTTTTTCCTTCTTTGAATTTTGGGTTAGGGTTAGGGTTAGGGTTAGGTCTGTGGAAGGGATAGTGCAGTATAAGCAAGGCTCTGAGCTGAGGTAATGATGGGAGGAAAAGGAGGCGATGGAGACCATTAAGACTCAGAATTCTTAGGGCAGAGCGATGCTGTCGATCACAGAAAGAGTAAAAGGGTGATGGTAGCAAAACTAGCTTAATAAGTCAGACAAATTGGGTACATTTGTAGAAATATGAGACAATTTTCAGTACCCTAACCCTGACCACAGGTGGGCATCCATTCAAGAAAATCAGGAATGGAGCTACTGAGATTTTATCAAAAGCCAAGGGAGTGGCTGAGATTGTCTGGAGAAGAATAAAAGCCAGCAAGAGAAGAAACCCTCAGGAGGCAAACATTTACAAGACAGAGGAAAGAAGACAAAAACTTTGGCTTCTGGTTAGAGATGGTCTGGCTAGCCAAATCCCGAGGTCCTGTTATAATAAAAATTCACAAGAAGTCATTGTAGCTTTAGAAACAAAACATAAAACCACCACTTGTTCGAATCTGTGAGGAATTTTCCACTCAATACAGAGCATGTGGAAGTCATTTGCATGAGATTTGGCGATCTCCATATGTATTAATCTTTAAAACAAAGCTGTGAGTCTCTATTAGAGCTGGCTTAAATTTAAGAAGAATTTAAGTAAATGGAAAACAAAACATCATCAATGGAGTTTAAAGTTGTATAGGATGCATTCTATAATTCAACAATTACATTTTTTAAACTGAGAGGAATGAGTGCTTATATCTATTAAGAATAGGAAAATACTATAGTTTTAGTTAAGATAAATAAAAATGCAAAATTAAAACAACTCAACTACCCATCAAGAATAAGATGGGGAAAGGTATTATGATATGTTGATATAACAGAATGCTTCCTAGCCATGATAATTAATGAATTACAAGATAGAAATGTGCAAACATCATGTCTAGAAACAGTCCCTAAAAAAGTACAGGTTCTTTGATTCCATCAAGTTCAAGGACAAGCAAAGCTCATCTGATGTGTGGAGCTCAGCAGAGTGGTACAGTGAGGATACTGATTAGGAAGGTTTGAGGGAGGTTTTGGAGTCTAAAATTGTCCAAATCATGTCTGTGCCTGAGTGATGGATCTGAAGACCGCATTTGAACTCCAGACATCAGGAAAAGGCAGAAAGAGAGGACTGACTCCACAAGGTTTTTTTCTGACCTCCGTTATCATGCCATGACACTTGTGTGCACGTGCGCGCACACACACACACACTATATATATACATTATATATAGTATATATTATATATGTATACATATATATATTACATATATATACATATATATGTTCTAAGGATGAAGAAACTTATCCTGAAAACACCAAATTAGAAGGAAAAAAGTTTGTTCACAAAGGAATAAAAGTCTGACAGTTCTGAAGTAATGCAATAACTTTGTACTCAGATAAGACAGAATGCAAAGACTATGCAAATGTGTTTCTTTAGATCTATGATTTCAGATAATTTCAGATTTCAGTCACAGATAATCTTTTAAACACTCAAGGATTAAATCTGACAATGTGACTGATAGGTGACAAAGAAGATGATATATTAATTAGGATAAACTACACATCTATAGCAAATAATTTTTAAAATGTACAATGGTTCAAAGACATTAACAAGTCAAGTGAAATGCTTTCAATTACTCATTAGTCAGAGAAGTTATAGGTATATTCGAATGTAATTTAGTTGAGTGAACATGAAAACAAAATGTATCAAAGTTCATGAGATACTCCATGCAAGTGTTAAAAAGAAATTTATACTGTATATTAAATAGTTATACTGAAAAAGAAGAAAAGTCTTCAATTAACATTCTATACTTCCACTTAAACTAAGAAAATTAATCTGAAGCAAATAGGAGGGAAATGAGACCAGAAATTCAGAGAATAGTAATAGAAAGAAAATGAGAAAATCAATTCAATGAAGAATGGCTCATTGAAGAAATCAATACATTTTATAAAATTTTATCATGGGTGGGGCAGGGAGAAGAGAGGAGAAAATCAATATCGGAAATGAAAGATGGGTCACTGTTACAGAACTTAAAGACATTAACAGGAAAATAAAGGATTACAGCAGCACCTTTACACCCTTGCATTCTATAAGACAGGTATGCATTTTTATTTTAAAATATTATTTATTTATATATTTATTTATTTTGTGTGTGTGTGTGTGTGTGTGTGTGTGTGTGTGTGTGTGTAACCATGGTTTGCATACTGCAATCAGAGGTCAGCTTGAAGGAGTTAGTTTCCTCCTACGATGTTCAAGCCCTTCCTGGGATTGAACTCATAGCATCATGTTTGGTGGCAAATGCCTTTACTGACCAAGCCATCTTATTGGTACTTGGACAAATTTCTTAAAGAAACTTTTTTTTTTGAGACAGAGTCTCATGCAGCCCAAGATGGCTTTGAACTTGCAGTGTATCTGAGGATAACCTTGAACATCCAAACCCCAGCTCCCAAATGCTGGGATTACAGATGTGCTCCATCATGCCCAGCTCTAGAAATTATTAAGGCTGACTCAAAACCAAATCATATTGTTACTCCTATAAATAATAATAAAAAAAAACACCCACAAATCATGCAGGTGTCCTGGTTAGGTTTCTACTTCTGTGATAGAACACTTATGAAAACCAACTTGGAGAGGAAAGGGTTTGTTTGGTTTACAGGTCACAGTGCATCATTGAGGGAAGTCAGAGCAGGAACTGAAGCAGAACCGTGCAGGAGTGCTGCTAACTGGCTTGCTCTTCATAGCTCACTCAGATTGCCCAGGACTACCTCCCCAAAGTAGGCTGCCACCCATGTCCATTAAGAAAATGCCTCACCGACTTGCCTACAGGACAGTCTGGTAGAGGCATATTCTTAATTGGGGTTCGTTATTCTCAGATTGACTCCAGCTTGTGTCAAGTTGACAAAAACAATGACAACAACAAAAAACAAAACTAACCTAAAACCAACCAGCATAACAGGTGAAACCCTCCCACCTTAAGAGCTCAAAATTTTAGGCTAGGCATAGTGACACACGCCTTTAATCCCAGTACTTAGGAGACACAGGTATGCATAGCTTTGTGCATTTGAGGCCAGCCTGGTCTGCATAATGAGTTTCAGATCACCCAGAACTAAATTATAAGATCCTGTCCTCCAAAAGCCCTACCTTAGTTAATAAATTAGAGTTCTCCAAAGAAACAGACCAAAGGATATGTATCAAAAAATACCTTCACAGAAACATTTATATTTGACAAAATATCTGGGTACTGTGGCCTAGCCAAATTGACAGTGAAAGTAAACATGGCATCAGGGAAAGAATAATACAAGTTCTACATAAACTACTAAAGAAAAGAGAAGCAGAGGGAGTATCTTCTAATTCATTTTATGAGAGTAATATTACTTGGAGTTCGACCTAGGAATGCAAGGCCAGTTTGAACTCTGAAAAACCAAGCAGTATAACTGAGCATTATCAAGAAACATCAATATCAACAAAACCAAACCAAACCAAAAACACACAATATCATTTCAAATTGATTGCAAAAGAAAAATATAAAGAATTTGACAAACCTTAGCCCTTATACATGATAACTTTCAGAATCCTGAAAACAGAGTGAAAATACTAAATGTAAAGTTTTTTTTTTCTTTTTCTTTCTTTTGTGTGTATATCACTGTTTTCTGCCATTTGAGTCTGGGTTCTTAAAGTCTGCAGCCATTCCTAAACATTGTATCTAAGCTTTTTGTAACTGTTACTTTTTCAGTTATAACTGGACTCCTAATGGAACTCCATACCCCTCTGCTTCAGCTTCACCCAGCATGGCAATTACTGAGAAAGATCTAAAATGTAATCTTAAAAAAAAAAAAAAAAAAAAAAAAAAAACCCAGTTCCACTTTATCTGAGCCTGATTTCTGCCTGCTTTCCTATCATTAGTTCTGGAGCTCAGTTTTCCCTGACACCATTCAACCAACCCAAGAGCTCATTCTTCCCCTGTTTACACCCCAACTTGGTGCTCACTCTTCCCCTATTTCTTTCCCAACTACTGTTTCCAACAGACATACTCTCTCTTATATATCTCCTTCCAAGCTGTTCCCAGAAGTCCAAGCAACATGTAATCATAAGGAAGGCTGTACAGCACAAAAAGCTTCCTAGCAAAGCGTTCCTTTACAAATCTAAACCTGATAAAGGACATTTATAAAACCAAACCAAACCAAACAAGCAAACAAAACAACAAAATCCATACTGGGGAAAGACTGAGTGGCTTTTTCCTAATATCAGAGGAAGAAGCCAGTAATGACTACTCTTACCACTTCTGTACAATATAATGTGAGTGTCCTAACTACTACAATAAGACAATAAAGTATATAAAATTCACATTCTGGAAAAGAAGAATAAGACTATACTTGAAGATGAATGTTCTCCATATAAAAAATATTCCAAAGAATCAATGAAAAAAATCTACCAGCAATAATTAACAAGTTAAACACACAGAATACAAAGTTAGCATTAACAAATCCTTAATAGTTCATGTGTTATCAACAAACAATTAGAATTTACTTTTTAAAGAATCTTTGTTTTCCCCCCTCTTGTCCTTATTTTTGAAAGAAGGGAAAGAGGGAGGGAGGGAGGGAAGGAAGATTTAAAGTATATTCAAGTAACGTGAAATATTTTACCAAAAAGGGATTCTTTATCCTTCTAAAATAAGAAAATGCATGAAGCATAAAAATGTAATCTCTTTATCCAAAACTTAATTTTATCTTACCATTCTGCTGTATAAGCTTCCAGAAGGCACTTTATTTTCTAATCTGCATATCATATGTGTAATGGTGGTTGGTGGCTTTTTAATCTTGATTTTGACAACCACCACCACCACCACCACCACCACCACCTCTGCCAGAGGTCAGAATTTTCAATAGTGGCCTTATATTCCAAGGAAAGTGCTACCGATGTGTGATTTTTCACTGCTGTAGAGGCTCATCTTCCTGGGTTTAACAGCCTGTTTTGTAGCTAGGGCTTCTTCTCACTGTCCACTTGGGGGCTATCTCAATCTATTTCAGATCCATTAGATGGGGACCATGACACATTGTTCCCAGAGTCTTCCGGCGTACCAGGAACGCATGGGTCGTCCTCATGATGTGAAAGGAGACCGTTTGAACCTAACACCTGCCTACCTAACACCCTTTAATGTACATCATTAACGAAAAAACTACAATTGCACAGAACTCGCTCACGCGCCTCGCTTACATTACTACTGCGCCTGCGCACCTCAAGTATGGACTTCATCTCCCGGGATGCATTGTGTCGCAGCCCACTCAGCTTTACTTCCTGTGCAGTGCTTCCTGTTAGGGGTCTTGCAACATACTGAATTTCGGGACTTCTTGGGAAGGCATTAGGACCAGTTTTTATTTTTCTGGGCGGTGATGGGGACCGCAAGCCACAACAGGGCGGCATCTGTCTCATTTTCTGCTGTGCACAGAGCTTGCTCTTCCGGAAGAGAGGTTCTGGCACCGCCTGAGGGTAGGCCCCTTCTCACAGGTGGTTGGCTGTTGCTCTTGTCATTTAGTTACGTCCTTAGACTTGTAAGAGATCCCGAGTAAGGCAGGCCGGCAATCCTGAGTTAACTGGTTCGGTGACCTTTTAATTTTAATTTTATATTTTCTTTAAACTATGAATATTATAGTGAAAAATATGAATACTCTAAAGCAAGTTGTCAGATAATTTATTCTGCAAACGTATGTGTGCTTTCTTTAACAGGTCTTTCTTTGTTAGTGTTGAGCTGAAATCTTTATTTTTTTAATCCTTTAAAACTAGTTACTGCTAATGTGTCCTGAAAATACTACTTACTTGAGGAAAAAAGAGAAGTTTCTTAGTATTGATTAACTAACAGCTTCAGTGTGTGTGTGTGTGTGTGTGTGTGTGTGTGTGTGAGAGAGAGAGAGAGAGAGAGAGAGAGAGAGAGGGAGAGAGGGAGAGAGATTCTTAGTGAACTACAATTCCCATCCCATTCACATTGAAATGGACTAAAGGGTGAATGTCGTGGGCTAGGAGTATAGCTTAGTGGTAGCATACTTGCCTAGCATACTTAAAACCCTACTTTCTGAAGAATAACAGTGACTCAGAAGTGGGCATACATAACTTTGTCAAAAGACATTGTTGAAGAAATAGATGGGTTGGGGGCTTGAGACCCAGGTCTTCAGTTGTTGACTCTAGTCTCTTGCAGATTAGGTTACTTCTGTGAGTCTCTGTTCCTTCCTCTGTGAAGAAGGATGTTATCAATTCTTCCTACTTGATAGTTTTTGTGAAGGCAATTCAGAATAAGATGTGTAGACAAGGACTCGATCTTGGAAAAGACAGGTCAGTTTTCAGTACCTGTGTCTGGTCTGAGAGCTTTAGGCTTGTAGGAGTTACATATCACAGTTGTCTGTCAGCAGCTTGATGTCTAATATGTTGTGCTTTTGCTTTTATGTTCCTTGTGCTAAGTACTCAATCCATGCTTCAGTTAGAGTTCCCCACATAAACAAAACCAGTAAGACATATATATGGACACACCCATATCAATATACATTTATATATACATGCATGCATTTATATGCTTTATACACACCATGGGCGTATACTTGCATATTACTAGATATGCATACATATTATGTACACATGCATATGTAAGATAGTATATACACACAAATGAAAAAATACCAGGAGATTCATTTCAAGGAAGTGTCATACGCAATTGTTGGGGCTATAGGGCAGGCTACTGGCTAGACACTACTAAGGTAAGAGCTGCTTGATGTTAGAATCTTGAGGCAGAGTTTTGTCTTCTTTAAAGAAACCCTGATTTTGATTCCGTTATTAAGCTTTGAACTGATTTCTTGAGGCCCACTCACATTATTGAGGATTGTCTCTTTTACCTAGAGCCAAGGTATGTAGATAGATTTCTTAACCCCCCCACGATATTGTTATCCACATCTCCAAAACACCTTCAAAGAAACACCTGCATCAGTGTCTAATTAACAAATTGTGCACTGTAACCTAGTCAAGACACATAGAGCTACTGCCTCTCAAAAAGTCTTTGCTCTAGTGGTGTATTTTTGTAGCCCTCAAAATTGTGTTTTTGTATAGCTTTACATTTGGTATCTATCTTCCCATATGCTATTTTCCTCAATACTTACCTTTGTACCATTATCATATTTCTTGTTTATTCTGTTTATTGTCTTTCTGCCTTCTCTAGAATTTTACCTCCACAGGGTAGGGGTTTTGTCTATGTTGTTTATTAATGAATTCTTAGCACATAGAATATAGAACCTAGCATGAAGCAAGATCTAAACAAGCAGAGGACTGAAGGAAGTATTAAGAAGAGTACTCAGTACATATTTGGTGGATGGATGAAGGGCCAGAGTTCATCATCTGGCACCCCTGAGTAGCCTTGAAGGAGAGATGTAGAAGAATAGATGAATAGCAGATTGGGGTTCATAGTTTGCTATCTAGGAAGTAGAAGTAGCATAGATTAATTGGGGCGTGAGTTTGCTTTATTGTTTTACTTAGCTATGTGACTGTGACAGGTTCCCTAATTGAAGGGCTCTAGCAGGCCTGAGTCTGCCTTTTGAGAACAAAGAGCTCAGAGGGGTCCAAACATGGCACAGAAAGTCCTGCCCTTCCTCTTTCCCCCTCCCTTAGAAGACAGATCACTCCTAAAGCTAGCCACCAAGATCAAATCCCTTATACAGCCATTAACTCAGTTCTGAGACTGATCACCATGGCCCCTTCCTTAGCCCACCAAAGTCCAGCAATCAGAAATCCCCCACTGGATACCCTAATTAACATGCCCAGTCAGGACCCACCACCACCTTATCCTTAACTTGTCCTTCCCTTTTTCCTTGTTAAAAGTACACCTGTGAAGTTTTTTTCTTTTGCTCTTTCTGTATAATTCAGAAGCAGGCACCTTCACTTTCCTGCTTAATAAAAGCTATCTCTGTGCTAAAACTTGGTGTCAGGTGGGGTCTGTGTATAATTCGGGGTCAGGGGAGGAGTACTTCACTAAGCACACCTTGTGCTGGAATTTCTTCATTAATCTCCTCGAGCATCAGTTTCTTTATCTGTAAAGTGGAGTAATAATGCTTACCACATCAACTTGTTCCAGTGATGAAGTGTTGAAAAAAGGGATTGCCACAGAACTTGGGCCCCTTGTGAGCTTCTGTTAAGAGGTGACTGTTACCATTACCATTATTGTTCAGTATCAAAGTGGGATATTTATAAGAATCACTGAAGTGTAATTATTGGATTTTAAAGTCTGGTCTGTGAGGAAGTTGGCATGCTAAAATGTTGCTCTGTACGGTGTCCGAGCACTCTCACTTTAGTTCAGGGTCCTATTGTTCCAAACAGAATGAACATCTTTCTGGGCATACAACCCATAAAAATGATGAATTGGCCAAACCTTTCAGTCTGCCCCAAGCTTCCACCCTAAGTGTAGAGTTAGTTGATTCCAGGTCAGAGCCTCCATTCATGTGCTTCCTGGGGACCCATGAGAGTAAACGTGCACTCTTTGCTGCTGAAGTTCTGCTCCCTGGGACTCTTTTATTCTTCTGAGGTTGATGCTTTGGTCAACAAGAGAGATGCTACCCGGACCCAGAGCCATCATAATTATGACTGTGTACAACTGAATGGCTTTTTAAATGATCTAAAGGACTATACACTCACAGTGAACTCTGGTTATGGCTTGTTGCTCGTATATCAGTATCATTTCTAGGCTTCAAACACTTTAGTATTGACTGCCTCTTAATAATATACTTTTTATGATCCGTGGGTTGGGTGTTTGGCAAAAAGTAAAAGAAAGAAAAAAGGAAGGAAGGAAGGAAGGAAGGAGGGAGGATGGAAGGAAGAATTCATTCTAAAAAGTCATTTTGAACTTGGTCAGTTCCTGACATCATGCCTGAACTTGTGAAGAAAGATTTATAGTCAGAAAGAAAGGCAGATTTCTTGTTGAGGCTTTCCAAATGGCTTTTTTGTTTCCAGTCCTATCCGACTATAGCTAGTTACAGTGTTTTGTGTTTGTTTAAGGTATGGGCAGATTGTGAAAAAACAGAGAGTTGGCCAAGGCTTGTGAGCTGTGTTTGTTGCTTCTTGGTTCCTGCTTTGCTCTGTTAGAAATGGAAAGGAGAACTATAGTTTAAGCACATTAGGATACCCCACCCCCCAACCCCCACCCCTCCAGATGTTCTCTTTTTTGACTGGAGGCTAGTTCCATCCCTAGGAAGGACCATGGAATTGGGAGCAGCATTCTTTTGAATGTGACAGCCGGATTGAGGATGGAACCGTGAGCACCTTGACTTTCTTTCATTAAGAGATAGTTCTTAAAGTTAGGAATGGCATCATGACCCCATCATAGTTTTGAGCTGTTTGTTTTCCAAGTGGAAAACAATGGATTATTCTTTGCTGTCCTGTATGCTTAGTTTTCAACATGTTCATAATAAACAAAATAGTGATTGTGCATTTATTATTTTTGAATTTAGAAAGTACCTGACATCTAAGGCACTGAAAGATCTTGATAAATCCTAGCAAGAGCTGTTGAGTAAGACTCTTTGTTCCATTATTTGTTTTGCTTTAGAAGTGGACTGTCTGAACTCGAGTCCTTTCTGATAATCCACACTTCACAAGACGGTTGGAAACCTCACTTTGTTATTAACCTTGTCCACAGTCTTAGGTCACTGCATACCATTGGGTGCCACCCACATGGAATTATGGTTTTTTGTTTTGTTTTGTTTTTTTATGGGTGCTCTGATTATTCCCATCAGTTTGTATGTGGGGCTGTGTGCGTGTATGTGTAAGCAGATATGTACGGAGGTCGGAGGTCTGGGTATTGTTCTTCAGGAGCTGTCCACGTTGTGTTTTGAAATAGGGTTTCTCACTTGAACCAGGGACTCAACACTTAGGCTAGGCTGTCTGGCAAGTGAGCTTTGGAGATCCATTTGTCTCCACCTCCCCAGCACTGGAAATATACGCCAGGCCCAGCGTTTTCGTGGGTGTTGGGAGTGGAATTCAGATCTTCATGACTGAGCTTCGAGCACTTCATTAATTGAACCATTACCCTGGCCTGACTATGTTTCTTAATACAGGGGTGAGAAGGGGTGTGGCAGGGGAGAAGGATCCAGGTTCTGTTTAAACGTTGTCCTTTTCATTCAGCTGAGATCACTTTTTGGGTATATTTCCAAGATTCCCGTCTCTTCCTGGGGATATTCTGGCTGAGTTCTTATTCCCAAACCTAACCTATGATCTCAGTTTCTGGAAGAATTTTTTTTTTTTATTATTTTTCTGCATTCTTACCAGACATATTTTTCATAAGCCAGCATCTTTTAGTGTTGCTTGGTTTCCTCTCTGTCCTTATTTTTGATTTCTTAGGCTCTTTTGCTTTCAGACTTTCTAAGATAATTAAAATTTTATTCTTCATCATACAAGAAATTTTAGCCTCAAAAATCCACTCAGGTTGAATGTACAGAATCTTACCAGTGTATCCTGCTACATGACGTCATTTACCACTTTATCTTGACACAGGTTCTAATCTTTTAATTCTTTTTCTCTAGCATTCTTTTTAGGTGGATATATTATTTTCTAACTGAATGAATTTTGTTCTTAAAAATTATTTTTGTGAGCCAGGTTGTGGTGGTACACGCCTTTAATCCCAGCACTTTGGAGGCAGAGGCAGATGGATCTCTTTGAGTTTCAAGGGCAGCCTGGTCTACAGAGTGAGTTCCAGGACAGCCAGAGTTACAACAGAGAAACTCTGACTTAATAAACAAACAAACAAATAAATAAAATAAACATAAATATTATTTTGTATTGACAATTGTTTTCATCCCAACAAGTAAATACTGCATAAATATTACGTCTCATGGGTGAAAATAGAATAGAATACAATAATACAAAAGACAAGGAAAGCCCTATCTCCTTTAAAGTTTATGTTCCACTAAAGGACAGAAAGTGATCAAATAAATAAACTATATAGTAGCAGGTAGAGGTAAATGCTAGGGGCAAAATAATGCAGGGGAAGGGGCAACAGAAGATGGTATTGTTATATTTATTTATTTTTATTTATTTATTTATTTATTTATTTTCGAGACAGAGTTTTTCTGTTGTACTTCGGCTGTCCTGAAAATCACTCTGTAGACCAGGCTGGCCTCCAACTCATAGGGATCTGCCTGCCTCTGCCTCCTGAGTGCTGGGATTAAAGGTGTGTGCCATCAGAGCCTGGTGGTATTGTTATTCTAGACAGAATGGTGGGGAAAGGTATCTGAGGAGGTGTGGCTGTTGGAAGATTCCAGGATGAAGTAAGGAAGTCAGTCACACAGTTATTGTGGTGAAGAAAATCCCAAATGAAGATACAGAAAGTGTGAAGACGTTAGCCACAGGCAAGCCCAGACACAGGGAGCACGGACTGGCTGGAGAGCAGTGAGACATCAGAGGAACAATAAGGAAGGTCATAGCAGAAGGAGCCAGAAGCCAGATTACAGACTCCTACAGGTTAAGGAAGGACTTTGGGTTATATTTTACGCGGTCACATGGTAGAGCTTCATTGGAGATTTTGTGATTGGCTTGTGATTTGTTTTTAAAATGAAACATATTATACATACCATAAGATTTATCCTTACAAAATATACAGCTCAGTTGTTTTCATATACATAAGGATTTTGCAACCTTCAACACTATAATTCCAGAACATTAATCTTCCCCTAAGATAAACCCCTTAGCAGACTCATCAATAGTAGCTCCCAATTCTCCTCTAGGCCCTAGAGATCACCGATCTATTTTTCTCTTTCTATGGACTTACCTATTCTGGACACTCCATACAAATAGAATCATACAATATGTAGGTTCGTGTGTTTGGTTTCTTTTACATTACACTGTGTTTTAAAACTGATCCATTTATTGGTGTTTAGTTATTTTCACTTACAGATAATATTTCTTTGTATGGGCGTACCATATTTTCTTTACCAGTTGATCTATTGATGGATATTTGGGTCATTTCCAGTTTGGGCTATTATGAACAATCCTGCCATGAGCATTTGTATAAATTTTTTTTGGATGAGTATGTATTTTTATTTCTCTTGGGTATAGCTACATATAGAGTTGATAAATCATATAGTAGCTTCATGTTTAAACTTAGTCTGCTCATTTGCTTTGAGGCAAAATTTCTTTGTGTAGCAGAACTCAGAGATCCTCCTGCCTCCACCTCCCCAGTGCTGGGATTAAAGGTATGCACCACCATGCTTGGCTAGTAATGCCAGGCTTAAGCTTTTACCCATACCAGCAATATGTAAGTGTTCTGATTTTCTCAGATCCTCAGGAACATTTCTTTATGTATAAATTACAACCACTGAGCATGTGTGAAGTGTTGTCCCATTATTTTTCTTGATTTCTGTTTCTCTAATAGCTAATGAAATCAAACATCTTTCTGTGTACTTCTTGGTTATCTGTACATATATGGGAAATGTCTATTCAAATCTACTGCAACTGAATGTATCTCCTTTGGAATTGTATATTGTCTGTGTATTGGAAACTTGCTCCCAAGCGTGGCTGTGTTCGGACATGGGACCTTTAAGAGGGATTGGCACTCATGAATGGATTATTGTTCTTGAAGAATGAGTTCTATGAAAGGACAAGTTTAATGTCTTCTCTCTCTTACCCTCCTTTTGCCCTTTTATTATGGGAGGACATAGCAAAAAAGCCCTTGCCAGATGCTGGCCCCTTAATTTTGTAGTTCCTACTCTCTGGAGCTATGAATGTGTAAGTTTCTCTTTGTTATAAATTGTCCTATCTTTTATAGCAACATAAAGGAAAAAAAAATCCTTTGTGTATTTTAATTGGATTATGAAGTTTTAAAGGATTTATACACTTAATTTATGTGTATGTGCCTGTGTAAGTGAATTCACACCACATGGATGCAGGTGCTCATGGAGGCCAGAAGATGGCATCAGATACCCCGGCACTGCAGTCACAGGTGGTTGGTAGCTGCCCTATGGGCATGGGTGCTGGGAACTAAACCAGGGTTATACAGGAACAGTAAGCGCTCTTGACCTGACACTTGACCTTTGTAAGGTATGTGACTTGCCTTTCTAGTTTTCTCTAATTTTGTAGTTATCTTTTCACCTTCCTGATCATGCCCATCAAAAGATTTTCATTCATTCATTATTTTATTTTTTTGAGACAGGCTTTCATTTTGTAGCCAAGGCTGGCCTTAAATTACCAGCAGTTATCCTACCTCAGCCATCTGAATGCTGGAATTATAGGCCTGTGCCACTACGCCTGGCTTAAATTTTTAAAACTTTGCTGATGTCTGATGTCTTAGCCATTGTTCTATTGCTGTGAGGAGACACCATGACCCATGCGGCTCTTATAAAGGAAAGCATTTAACTGGGGCTTGCTGACAGTTTCAGAGGCTCTGTCTATCATCATCACGGTGAGGAGCCACACACAGGTGGAAAAGGTGTTGGAGACGTCGCTGAGAGCTACATTCTGATCCACTGGCAGAGACAGAGAGAGAGAGAGAGAGAGAGAGAGACAGAGACAGAGACAGAGAGAGAGAGCGCCTGGCATGGGCTTTTTAAACCTCAAAGCCCAACCCCAGCGATACACTCCGACAAAGCCACACTTACTAGTCCTTTTCATCTTTTCAAATAGTGCCACACCTTGGTGACTAACCATTCCAATATATGAGTCTATGAGAGTCATTCTTATTCAAACTACCACATCTGACTTATTTTTTTCTTTGATTGCTTGTGTTTGGTGTATAAGACAAGGCCAGGATGCTTCTTTGTTTCTTTCTAAGGGCTTTTATCATTTAATGCTCACACAACGTCTAATATAATGGGAGCTGTGCAGCCAGGCCTGATAACGTGAGCTCAGTGCCCGGGATCCACATGATAGAAGGAGAGGGGAGACGCTGAAAGTTGTCCCTGGGCACCCACATGCACGCCCAGCCCACACAACATAAATTAAACATAATGAAATTTAAAAAAGAAAAAACGTAAAATGAGACACACAAAGAAAACACGTAGTAATTTTAAAATGAGCAGTGCATCCGTAAGACATGGAACAGTGTCAAGTGGTCTAACACACACATCACATAAATAAAGGGTTGGATTAATAATTAAATGAAGGAACAATAGTAACCAGAAAATGACCAAGCTAACTGAAAACTATAAATTAATATATTCAAAGAACTCAACAACCCCAAGCACAAAAGGTGTTGTGAACCTCAGACTGATGCACACGATGACCAGGAACTTCGAAACCAGTGCCAAAATGACCAAAAAAAAAAAAGAAAAAAGAAAGAAAAAACTTAAAACTCATCAAAAAGAGCAAAGATCCTTTAGCAACAGATTCCTTATTGGGAACAACACAAGCAATAAAACAGTGGAATAATGTCTGTGAGGTACTGAAAGAAAGCCGACTGCCTAGCGATACACACCCAAAGCACGAACATGTAATGCTGTGATGATGTTATTTTTCAGACATTCAAATGCTGAAGAGACGCAGCAGATTAGTGATAAAAGAAGTAACAATGAAAATGCTAATTGTTGGAAAGGTAAATAAAAAATGACGAACAAAAGAGACAATTGCATGGATAGAAATATGAGATCTAAAAATTATTTAAATCTCTCTAGAAGATTACTATCTATTCTTGGTGTTTTAAGACAAGGTGTTACTGTTTGGTGGTGGTTCCCTCTGCTGAGGTCTGGCAGAGTTTGCAGTTATGAAATACGCCTCCTTGTCATCCCTGGTGACCCGTCCAATAGGTGTGCAACTATATACTACTCTATAGATCTACATAATAGCAATTATGATTCCAGCATTGAGGACTGGTAGAATGCTGGCCTAGCATGAGAAGGTCCTGAATTTGATCCCTAGACCTGCAAAATTAATAAATTTAAAAAAAAAACAGATATGGCAGCAGTTCTGGAGTTCCCATCTACTCAGAAAGCAGAGGCAGAAAGAAGGTCTGACCCCCAGGAGTTTGGAGCCAGACTAAGCAACATATCAAGATTCCCCCACCTCATCTCTAAGTAAGTAAATCAAATTGAGTAGCTGATTCTAAAAGTCATATGGAAATGAAAGGCCCAGAAAACCAAAAATAATTTGAAAATTGAGGAACCAGGTTGGAGGGCTAACACTACCCATCATAGTAGCATGTTCATTATAGGAGCAAAATGGAACCGAGACAGGCGACTGTGCCTGGTGATGGACAGAGAGACCAGTGTATTTGAATGGAGGAGACCAGAAGTATTTACAAACACAACTGGACTATTGGTTTTTAACAAAGATGTAAAGAGAGTTCTGTGGAGAAAGGACTATTATTTTGGGCAATGGCTCCAGGGCTATTGGCATAGATAAGCTAAAAAAAAAAAAAAAAAAAAAAAAAAAAAAAAAAAAAAAAAGATGTTTTTCATTTATTTTTGAGATTATATTTTAATTACATTTTCCCCTTCCCTTTCCTCCCTCCAAACCCTTCTATATACCCCTCCATATTCTCCTGGGGTGGGGAGGGGAAGATAATTTTAAACTATACTTTACACAATATATGATAATTTATTAAAAAGATTACAGGGTCCTGTGTAAAGCCCGACTCTGTAAAACGTATGGAAGAGCCAGCCAGATGCTCAGCGTGTAAAAGCACTCACTGTCAAGCTCAGTCTGAGTTCCATCCCTGGTACTCACATGGTGGAAAGAGAGAACAGACCACCACACATACAGTGGCATGCCCCCCAAATAAATAAATGAATAAATAAATAAATAAGTATAAAACTATAGAAGAAACCATTTTTGATATTGGGTATGGCAAAGATCCCTTAGATAAATGCCATAAGCAGTATGTACAAAACTGAACTTACCAAATTAAAACTGAGTTTTAAAGGATACTGTTAAGGGAATTAAAAAAAAAAATCTTGGAGAAGAAATTTGAAAACTGTGTATCCATAAAGGAATTACATTCAGAATTATTTTTTTTTAAATTATCTACAGGAAAATGACGCGTTTTTTAAAAATAAATCAGCAAAAAGATTTGAACAGACTTATTATCAGAGAAAGTTTGTGAATAGCAAGAAGGCACATTAAAACTGCTAGGAAATACAAATTAAAAAAATAACCCACAATGAGAAACCACACTTACAAGGATGGTAAAAATAAAGAACTTGACCATATGCCAAGCATTGATTGGGGTGTGGGGAATCTGGAACTCATACACTTCTGGTGGGAATGTAGGATCACACAAGTACCCTGGAATGCAGCTTTTCTGTTTCCTAAAAATTTAAATGTACACCTGTGGGATAATCTATTCATCCCGTTTGAGGGAGTCCCCTGGATAAATGAAAGCATATGTCTATAGGAAGACTTGGGCACGATGCTCATAATAGCTTTATTTGTAGCAGTCCCAAGTTGGCAATAACCCAAGTGCGCATTGACATGTGACTGGATAAAGAAATCATGGCGCAAGTAATACTGTGCAGTAAAGAAGAATGGACTGTTTGTGGTGCCACCACACGAGTGAGTATCAGGATTACTATGTTGTGAAGGAAGGCAGATGAAGGAAAGAGTGCACACTGAGGCATTTGACTTTATGAAGCATTTTAGGAAAAGAGCCAGAATACGGTGGCATACCGTATCCTATAGTTGCGGCCATGCAGGAAGCTAAGGCAAGGCTTTTGCTTGAGCCCACAAGTTTGAGGCCAACTTAGGCAACATAATGAAACTCTGTCTCACACAAACAAGCAAGCCAATTCTAGAATATACAAATGTGTGTATAAATTTTAAAACCCTAGGGTAGGTAGGAGAGGAGAGAGGAATCTTACAGGAGGACTAGCAACTTTCATAGGTATAATTTTGAATTATTATTTAAGTTATTTTGATGATGGTTTTTCATAGGTATACCAAACATAGCAGTACTTATGAGATTGTGCACGTGAGAGTTCATTGAGTGCCAATTATACCCCAATAGCGTTTTCCAATATAAAAATATACCAATAATAGTACACAATAGTCCCATCATCTAGCTTCATTAAGTTTCAGAATACCGCTGTTCTCTTTCAAAGAGTTTAGCTGTAAAGGGGAGCACGGAAATGGGTTGCACATGGAAAGAGGAGGGATCAAATGGGGATTTTGGATGTTTGCGAAGATGCTACACGCTACAGTATATTTACACACTGTCAAAAGCAGAGGATGGGTTGATGCTAGATGGAGTAAAAGGAACCAACTGAGAGTTCTTGAGAGGCAGAGAAGCCTGGGCTGGTGGCCTGTATGCCACAGAAGGACAGATCTCCTTGGAAGACACTACAGCTGCTCCCTACAAATAGGAAAGACAAATACAGAAGCAGGGTTACTTAATGCGTTATACTCTTTGTTACCAGTGATGATAGTGTCAAGAACTGCACGATGAGAATAGTTAATAGGCCTTTGTGTTCATTAATAAAACGAGCCATGCAGACTCAGAGGACTTGAGTTGTTGGATGAGGTTTTCAACAAGGCCAATGAAGAGTGTGATACTATAGGCATAGATTATGTTTTCAACTAAGAAAAGATACTGCCCCCAGCTACAACTGTCCTCTGAATTGATGTTCACTTGGCCTGAACTGGAGTGATCAGTCAATAGAGACGATGGAAAGTCCCCCACCTGTGTGTTCAGTGTAAAATTAGGTGTCGGTTCAACGTTTTCAATGTTACAGGTATTCTCGTAAATGTCAACTCCTGTCCCCTAGTCCCTGTGCCCTCATCAGTGCCACCACTATTGCTTTCAACACCATCACCCACAACAAAATAGCAGCAGCTGCCATCTATTAAGTGTTGCTAGGCACCACTATCTCCATCTCCACAGCAGCCCCATGAGGTAGATGGTATGATTAAGCCCTGCGATATGTTGTGGAAAGTTTGGTTCATAGAGTCAGGCTATTGCCCAGTGTCACATCTCAGGATTATTAGGGTCAGAATGAAAATCCAAGTCCGCAGGACTCCAGAGTCCATGCTCTGAACAACTGCGTGTTTCACCACTGCCTTTTATAAATGAGTTTTACTGGCAAGAATGCATATATGCATACTTCCTTCCAATTCTAATTTATTGTAAAAACCACACTTTGACAATAATAAAAGAACTCAGAAGAATGAAAATAATTCACAGTTCCAACATCCTGTTGCAACAACTGTTTCCATTTTTCTCCATTTCCTTTCAATCCTTATACATATGTACATATTTTACATATTGTAAATGCAATTTTATATTCTTATTTTCTGCTTAACATTATACCAGACATTCTCCTTGTTGCTATTTAGTCTTTACTGGATGCACAATATTGCTTTTTGCAATGTGCCATGATTTTAGTCAGCCAATTACCAACAATGCACAAAACTTGTTTTCAGTGTTTTTAGTCTTATAAACCATACTGTAGCAAATAATTTGATTTTCACACCTTTGGTCATTTTTTTTTTTAGTTTAAATTCCTAGGAATTTAAATTCCAAGCAAGAATTGGGCTATGTTTACATATTTGATACTTTAAAAGAAGACAAAATTAGGAAAGCTTTATCTCTGACTGTGATGGACAAATTTCATACCCGACAAGGACAGAGTACATAAATCATTATCAAGGAAGTCCAAAATTGAAGCCAAGTAGGACAATGACTTCTCACAGGTACAAGGCTGCTTTTGGGGGTGTTGCAACATCCTGGACTTCTGCAACAGTGAGGATTTCAACCTCGTAAATGTGCTAAGAACGCTGAAGTATATGTATACACTGAAAAGGTGGGTTATAGGGTATGTGAATTACAGTTCAATAAAGCTATCATAAAAAATTAAAGAAAGTTTTCAGTTTTTACTCAGCATACTTGTTTTAACTATTGCTATAGGAAAAGTCTAGATTGGTTTTTAGTGCTTAACAACATCAGACTCATCTGCTGCATGACTGTTGGCAAGGGCAATTGGCTAGGTCCTCCAGAAGCTGTGCAAGACAGCTTGGGATACAGGATGCTTCTTAAAGATCAGTACTCCTGGAGGCAGGGGGCAGAAACAGGACAGGGGTAAAGTCAGATGCATGCCAAGTTGTATTTGAACTCTCAGAGCTCCTGTGCTGAACTGAAATGGCCAAATCTTTATTACCTGGCCTCATGAATGTCCTCCACAGACTCATGTACTTGACCACTTGTTCTCTAGGAGGTGGCGCGGTTGGGGAGTGGCTGCTGAACCTTTAGGGTGTACACCTTCACTGGAGAAAGTGTCACTAGGGAGCAGACCTTAGGGTTATGACTTGGCCTTGCTTCTGGTTGCTGTTTCCTGTCTGCCACCACAATGTGACCAGCTTCTTTATGCTCTTAACATTGTGCACTGAGCGAGACCTCCTGCTGTCATGTCTTCCCCACCATGATAGATCGAATCCCCTGAAACTGGGAGCCAAAATAAATGCTTCCTCTCTTAAGCTGCTTCTGTCAACTTTGCTATCACGAAAAAGGCCTTGATCTCACTCAGAAATTCAATGATTGGCTGGGAAGAATATACTCTTAAGTGTATTTTGTTTGTTTTTGTTTTTGCTTTGGTTTTTGGAGATAAGATCTGGCCTGGAACTCACAATATAGACAAGACCACCCTCCAACTCACAGAGATCTTTCTTGCCTCTGCCTCCCGAATGCTGGAACTAAAAGCCTATGCCACCTCACCCCCCTGGCCTAAGATGGGGCTCTTTGCATGTGTGGCATGCAATAGACTGCATGCACCTGGCCTACTGCCTGTACCTGGGAAAGGTGTTTGCCAGAGATACACAGCTCTACACCAATCACAGAAAGTTGTTTTGACTTCTTTTGCCTAGATTCTCAGTTGCAAAGTTGAGATAACAACAGTATTTACCTCTTAGGGTCGTTAGAGAATTGAATACCATTGATATACAGAAAAAACTCCTAGTGATGCTTTACAAATGGCAAACATTCAAACAATATTCTTGATATTTTATTACTCTTAAATTAAATTACACAGTCAGCTTTTCCAAGACTATGCTAAAAATTAAAATATAGTATACACAGTGAGAAGGTTCTGATAACTTTTAGAAGAGTAAGCTATTTTTGGGGGTGGGCAGGGGAGAATTTTTAGGTTCACAGCAAAATTGAGCCCCAAACAGGGCATGTTCCCATATTTTCTACACCTGCCTACATGCAAAGCTTTCTCCACTATTCTGGAGACATTTCAGCCCAGGGATGACATTTCTCAGAGGTGACACGTACATTTTGTGGCACAAGTGGGAAGAACCTGCAAGGAAGGAACTGAGTGGTTGGTAAAGCTTCGCTGCCTCCAGTTTCCCCGTTATCTGCCCACATGTAACTGATACTTCTAATCTTGCAGTCACCCTTGGCAATTAACACCTCCACAAGTACAGGCTTATTGGTTCTTTCCTGCTATGACAGCTAATGGGGAGAAGAGTCTCCTGTTAAGGACGTGAGTATTGATAACTAGATTAGGGTAATAGTTTTCTAGTGGGAGAGGTTCCTGAATGCAGGGATTCATAGGTTAGTCGCCAGTAGCAAAGAATGCAGACCTATAGCAAGGGTAGCTCGCGGTTGACCGAGGGCAGCCTGAGCCGGCGGAGGGCAGCCTGAGCCGGTAGATACCTCTGCTTGTAGAACTGTGTAGAAGGATCTTTGGAGGCAAGGAAATGGTTCAGAATGAAAGGTTATGAGGAGGCTCTGCCAAGCTTCCACTCTGCCCAGAAATAACTCTTAATATAACTCCAAAGAAGAGACAATAGCCTACCTGTTTTACTTTTTAAGTTTTGGGTCCATTTTAATCCCATCCACATTGTATAGGACAAAAAAACATTAGTGTTGAAATAGCTACGCTTCTAAAAATTTATTTATTTATTACTGTAGAGTGAAATGGACTGGGAAAGGCTACACATTTCATGAATTTTAGCGCATGCATATGTTCATGTAATCACAACCACAGCCAGACAGGACACGCCCCGCCCCAAGCCACACAAAATATCCTCTGTATCTTACTAATTTCTGTGACTTTGTCACCAGAGACGGAGGCAGGTCTGTTAATCACCTTTCAGGGAGCTTGCAGAAACATAATTCCTCCTCCACCACTGTGTATGGGATTTAGAGAGATTAACCAAATACAGTGTGGAGAGAAAAGGTAACAGACTCTTGAGGGCTCCTGTCCCTGGAGGAGAAATCTGTCTTCTCCATCTTGGCAAGTGGGCCTCTCTTAACAGATCATAATGAAATTAAGTAGGGGTATAGACCGGTGTGATTTACAGTGGAAAGGACAGAAATGGCTTGGGTTAAGAAAATAATGAATTTGATGGGTGACATGAGACAGGTTAAAGGAAAAAACTTAGTAACTCGGCTAAGGTTATACATGTATTGTGTGGCAGTGCCAAGACTGCTTGCAGTAAAACTGTAACACATGGAAATGAGCACATATTGTTTTTACATTCCACACTGCACATAACAGTTCTGACATTTTCCCTTCTTCGCAAAAATAGAAATTAAAAAAAATCAGATGTATTAATAGCCTTTCCTCATCATAAAATGTCCTAAGATTTAGGATATAGGAAGAGGAGCCCCAAGGCCACACCCTTGTCAGAGGTATAATTAACTGTGTGGTTGCTGAGGGAGGGGAATCTCAGATGATGTGGCTGCGGCTGGCTGCCTGAACCTCCGTGGATAGCGCCCCCGGCCACGTGCATATGGCCAGCACTGATTGGATGCAGGGGATATCAATCATGGCGTTGGGATGGAGACAGGGAGAGAGAGGAGTGCTGGGGAGAGCAGGAGGGAGGTAATGATGGATGGATGTATCAAAATACATTGAATAAATGTGTGGAGTTTTCAAAGACTAAATAAAAATATTTTTAAAATAAAGATTGAGGGTTATGTTTCCTTCTATTCTCTGCATCCCGGGCAAACACTTGCTCGATCATTCAAGCCAAGAACAGAACTTCTAAGAGACCCCAAATAGGGCAATTGTCTATTTTTTTATAAGCGAATGCAAAACACTGTGGAAAAGTCATTCTGTTAGTCTGTATGACTTTTGTGATGATATTGTTTTTCATTTCTACAACATTTTTCTTACTTTTACTCCATTTTATTTTAGAATCATAATTCCAAAATAAAGTTTATGAAACAAGGGATGTTCAGAGAAGTCTAGACTCCAGTACTCGCTTTGATGGCTCAGCAGGTAGAAGCACTTGTTGCTCTTCCAGAGGACCTGAGTTTTATTCCCAGCATCCAAATGCCTCACAAGTAACTCTATCACTCCAGCCCTAAAAGGTCCAGGGCTCTCTTTTGGCCTCCATAGGCCATTCACGCACACAGTCACACATATGTACACATGGATAAAAATAAAGTCTTTAAGACATTTTTAGGATTTATTTTATTTTATTTGTATGAGTGTTTCGCTTGTATCTATGTGGGTGCACTGTGAACATGTCTGGCACCCTCAGAGGTCAGAAGAGGGTGTTGGATCTTCAGGAACTGGAGTAACAGGAAGATGTGAGCCCCAGATGGATGCTGGGAACTGAGCCCGTGTCCTCTGCAAGAGCAGTAGCACACACTCTTAACCACTGAGCCATCTCTCCAAGCCCATTAGTTTGTGTTTCTTCCTCTTATTTAAAAATAGTACTAGAGTTGTATTTCCACCTTACTTAATTCACACCATTTCCTGGCGATCACACTGCAACAACATGTGGAGTTACTCATCAGTGAGCACGGTTTTGAGAAGGAAAAAGATGGAATTCATAAATAAAGCAGGTCTTCTGATTGTACGAAATCAAACTGGAAATCAATAACAGAACTGCATCTGGAGAGAAGGAAGGAGATAATAAAATGGAAAGCAAAACTCAGCGTATTAGAAAACATGAAAAAGAGAGAGAGAGAATAATATAAAAATCTGTGTCTCTGGAAAGATTGATAACTTTAGACAACACTGACTCTGGTCAGTGGTGAGACCTATTGCTTGTGGTACTTAGAAAAAAGATCAGTGAAACTGATAAGTCTCTCTCCAGACTGGTTAAGGACAACAAGGACAAAAATGACCCCATTAAGAGTGAAAGAGAGAAGCCATAGGCCCCACAGCATCACAGCAACGACTACTGTGGTCAGTTGTATGCCAGCAAACTCGATAGCTTAAATGAATTGATATATATATATATATATATATATATTTTTTTTTTTTTTTTTTGGGTGTAAAGAAAATCAAGCAAGCACATTTGTTTTAATTTCAAACGATAACAATCTGTAGCCAGTGCACGCTTCATTACAATCATATAAATGTTCCTTTCACCTTTTTGCAACAGCTGCGAGAGCCTAGGGAAGAACTATGACAATTGGCTTCTTTTGAAGTGACTCCTTACGACTTTCTCCATATAGTGACTCCCTCCTTGTGTGTTTGGATCCAAGACTAGAAATATGGACGTGACGGGATGCTTCTCCTAAGAGTAAGCGATAGGTGATTGAAGCTTTTTTCTTTCTCACACTGTTTCTTCGGGGCTCTTTTTTTTTTTTTAAATATAGTTTTTATTTGCTCCTTGACAATTTCGTACAAGTATGTAATTATTTTGATCACAATCGCAGTATTTCTCCCTCTCACTAACCTTCTTTCACTCCTGGAATCCTTCTTCTTGGCATACGCCCTTCTTACTGTCAAGACTTTATAAATACAAAAACAGTTCATCAAAAATATCTATTTTATGTGTATGTGTGTTCTGCCTGCATGTATGTCTGTGCGCCACATGCATGTCTGGCCCCTCGAAGGGTAGACGAGGGTGTCAGATCCTTTGGAACTGGAGTTAGAGGTGGTTGTGGGTTGAGAGCCAAACTCAGGTCTTCTGGAAGAGCTCTTGGTGCTCTTCCCCATTTAACTATCTCTCCAGCTCCTAAATCAAAGAAAAAAAAAACCAGTGTATTTACTTTCACAACATATTCATCTGTATGTGTGTGTGGCTGTGTGAGTTTATGTGCATCATTTGTGTGCAGGTGCTCACAGAGGCCAGAAGGTGTCATTACACCCTTGGTGTTGGAGTTACAGTCAGCTGTGCGACCTGGAAGTCAAACCCAGATTATTTGCAAGAGCAGTAAGCACTCTTAACCACAGAGTCATCTCTCTGGCTCAGATTGAAAAAGAAAATATAAATAACCAACCAAATTTAATTAGGATTGTTTGCATTGCACTCCTGTAGGATTATTTTCTGGCTCATGAGAAATTTACCAGTATTTAAAGCCCTGAAGAAAATGACTCCCTTCCCCCAGTAGCCATTAGCTGTAAGTGTAGATCCAGGGCAAAAGGCAGTTTAGTTTATTCTTTGCTAATTCAATCCCTGGTTCATAGAGGATTTCAGTCTCCATACAATCTAATCTTAAGCCTAGAACTAGAAGGCCTCAGGCTCCATTCAATCTAACTGTCAAGCTTAAAACTAGAATGTTTCAACCTTGGAGACTTACAACTGACTGACTCACTCTGACTAGCTCTTTCTGAATTCAGAGCTGTACTGAACTCAGTTCACTCTTTTGGTTGGCTGACTCAACTCACTTGCTGTTCTGGCTCAAACTGTTCCCCAACTGTTGGTTCAAACTGACCTTCTGAGCTGGCTGACTGTTTCTGACTGAACTCTTCTGACTCTGACTAACTCCTGCAACTTCTCTGACTAACCTGCTCTGCTAGACTTCAAACTGACTCTGGCTATTAGCTGACTCTTTCTCCCAAACTCATCCTCTTTCTGCTGAACTGCCTCTGTGTCTTATTTGACAGATTCTCTAACAGATTGCCTGACTCTCTGAGCTGAGAGTCTGCTTTTATATTGTAAAAATTGGGCATGTCCCCACTCTGACTCACTCTGCTAACTCTTCCTCTGAGACAGCACTCTTCCTATCTGACACTGACTTCTTCTGAGCTCTGCTTCTTCCTCTGCTTCTACTTGCTTCTCTTTTGGGGATTAAAGGCATGTGCTATGTTGCCTTAACCACGGAAATCCCTTTCACCTAACAGCACAACAGAGGATAGGATTAGTTTGACTATCATTCTTTCTGCATTCCATTCTGATTACACAGGCCTCTGAATGTAATCCTGTCATAGAGGCCTTTGGATGTGATCCCTTCCTAGCTACCATACAGTCCTTTCAATGTGATCCTTTACTAGAGCAGCTATGCAGCTGGATTAAAAGACCAAATGTTCCTCTACAATTAGCTAAGGATTGGCCTTCATGTGCCCTTCCTCCATTCATGCTGGAATGTTCATGGGCTCTGTCTTGTGCAGGTAACCACAGCTGCTGTGACTGTAACAGCCATTTAGAAGACAGTATTTCACAACACTCCTCATCTTCTTGCTTTTATATTCTTCTTGCCCCCTCTTCTGTGATGTTCCCTGAGCCTTGTGAAGTGAGGCAGTGATTTAGATACCCAATATCTGAGTATTCAATAGTCACTTATTATGAGAATTTTGAACACTTATCAGTCTATGCATTAACTGCTACAAATTGCAAAAGAAGTTTATCTGGCCAGGGCTGAGAGTAACTTCAAGCTATGGGTATAAACATAAATATTTAGAAGACAGTTTGACAACTCTATGTTCATTTAACAAAACAGTAGAAGCATGTCCCTTCTCCCTAGGTGTACAATGGCCTTGAGCCATTGGTTTTTATCAAGCTTTGCAATGCTAAGCATGAATTCCCTCCTGGGTAGGAAGCCTCAAATCTAATTGGAAAGTGATTGGTTACTCCCATAGCCTTCATGCCACTATTGTACCAGTGGACATGTCTTGCCTGTCAGGTTAACAGTGTAACATGTGATGTTCACAGGCTAGTAAGACCATTGAAGAATTTTCTCCAACAATGGCCTGTATATGATTTTGGGCACTATGAAAGCAGGAAAGATGTTTCCAGGTAGTTTCAGCTTGATTTCTCTATGTCCTGGAATCAAAGTATATGGTACTTTTTGCAAATATGTCTTACTCTATAGCTATAGTTATAGCTAATAAAGAGCAATTACAATAGCTTGTATTGTTTGACAGGGCTTTGGAGTTCTGACAAATAACACACAGGGAATTATCCTACACCTGACTCTGAGATCTTTATTTGACAACACAGCTTGGGAGAGCAATAACATCCATCCATACAGGGGATTTCTATTCAAATCACCTTTAAATTTTGAAAAATTAGTTTGGAGGGCTAGAGAGATGGGTTAGCAGTTAAGAGCAGTTACTATTCTTCAGAAGACCTGAGGTTCAATTCCCCACATGTGTTTCAGAAGTTTATTTTTAGTTATATATAAAATAATTATTTTATGCACTGTTGGGTGAAGGGCTGTCTAGGGCATTTTGTATTGTTTGCAGGTGTTGGATTTCTGTGGGGGTTGTTTAATTGCTAATGTTCTGCACCTGAGGGGTTCTGAATAAGTAAAACACCTCAGCTCAGATGCTGGGGTTTCCACTGTAGATCGAGTGTGGCATTGACCAGGATGGTGGTCCCCTCTGCTGAGGTCTGGCAGGGTTTGCAATTATGAAATATGCCTCCTTGTCTTCTTTGGTGAGCCACCTCAGTAACAGCAATGTACAACTACACACATGGTAGCTTATAATCTCTGAAGGTATCACACATGCACATGGTACACAGACACACATGAAGAGAAAACATCCCATGTACATAAAAACATAACTTTTTAAAAAAGAAATATAAATACAGAAAAAAAATTTACAAAGTAGAGAGTTTCCAAAAAGTGTTTCACACACCATTAGCTGGGTTAACTTCCCCCACCCACTTCTTTCTTCCACCACAACTTCCATTTTTGCTTAAATCTTCCCCTGTACTTTCATATTGCATGTAAACATGTTTCTTGAAAGATAAAAAACTGCTTCAGCTTATTCAAGAGGAAATGTGCAGCTTGAACAGCTTTCAATTAAATAAACCAAATGAAAGAAATTGGGTTTGTAGTTCAAACCTTTTCCACAAAGAAGCTTTATACCTATATGAATTTAATGTGAGTCTTACCAAGCATTAATAAAAATAGTATGAATTATCTTTAAACTCCTCTAAAGGACGGGTCAACAGTCTGGTATTAAAACAAGACAGGACATTATTTGAGGAAAACCTTACAGACTAATATTCTCATGAGGACAGATGCAAACGTTACACGAGAAAATGTAACCTATCAACAAAACAGAGAAATGATGTGCAATGAGTATGTAGAGTTTATCTGAAGGAAGGAAGATGTTCCAGATCTTTAAAATCAAATGATTCTTAAATCACACTAACAGATGATTTAAAACAACTCAGTGATTATCTCAATAGATGCAGAAAAGATATTTTTACAAATTCTCTCATCAATTTGTGATTTAAATGAGGAGTAGATAAGAATCTCCACAATCTTATTTTTAAAAATGTGTGAACAACCTTCAGGTAATTACAGACATAATGGTGAAAGACTTAATGCAACATCTCTCTCTCTCTCCCTCTGTGTGTGTGTGTGTGTGTGTGTGTGTGTGTGTGTGTGTGTGTGTGTGCTTGCTTGTGTATGCCGGTGCACATGCCAATATTTGCGCATGTGTGTCGGGTTAGAGGACAATATCATGTGTCTATCACATGATATTCTTCAAGAGCTGTTCACTTGTTTTGTAGACGTGGTCTCTCACTGGCCTAGAACTCACCTCGTACACTGGGCTGATTGGCAGTAAGTCAGTGAACTTCCGGTCTCCAGTGCTAGGATTTCAAGCATGTGCCATCACACCTGACAATTTTACTTGTGTGTTGGGTATCAAACTCCAGTCCTCATGTTTGCAACGCTAGCATTTTCTCCAACTGACCTACCATCCCCTGCTCTCTCAATTCCCTTTCGGAATGATTGACAGGGTAAGGATGTCAGTTCTCACCATTTCTACTCAGTATTGTCTTAAAAGTCCTGTCCAGTGCACTGCTACATGAAAATTACATAAAGCACATACACACGAAAATTACATAAAGCACATATACATATAAGAAGAAATAATACTGTCTTAACACATAGATTGCAGGATCATTTACATAAAAATCCCAAATAATCTTCAAATAAAGATGCTTAAAGTAATAAAATGGGTTTAATTGAGTGTACATGTTCAAGTCTCCTTTAGGTAATTGGATGCTG
Organism: Cricetomys ansorgei; assembly: GCA_026225945.1. Taxonomy (NCBI): domain Eukaryota; kingdom Metazoa; phylum Chordata; class Mammalia; order Rodentia; family Nesomyidae; genus Cricetomys; species Cricetomys ansorgei. The sequence continues at coordinate 42,708,415 of JAMJFZ010000107.1, read as the reverse complement.
AAATTAAAATAATTTGCAATATTATAAGTGAAATATTGGGGCTGGAGAGGTGGCTCAGTGGTTAAAAGCAAGTGTTGCTCTTGCAGGATCTCTGAGCTCAGTTCCCAGCATCCATATTGGGTGCTGCACAACTGCTTGTAACTCCAGCTCCAGAAGAATCTGATTCTCTGGACTCCACAGGCAGCTGCACTCACATGTATGAACCCTCATGTATGAATCCTCACAACGGACATGCAGAAACACACATCATTTTTTTTTAAAAAAAATATGGGAAGTATTTAGAGATAAATTTAATTTAAACAGCATAATTTGCACACAGAAAACTGAAAAGCATAACTGAATTGATGAAGCATGTATTGTCTTCCTTAGTTAACTATCTTTTCAAACCTTGAACTTATTTGTAAGCAGGTAGTTTATTTTATGTTTCCTGAGTTTGGGGAAACTTTGTGTTCACTGAACAGAAAATTCAATATTGTAAGATGTTGATTCTTTCCAAAATGATCATAATAGTCAACATATCCTAGTTACAATCCCAGGAAGCTTTTTGTCAACATCAACAAGGAAATTTTATCATGTATATCAAAAGCAATATTATATAATATCAAAAGTAATATAGCCAAAATGTTTTTGAATAGGAAGAGTAAAATCAGACAACTCGTAATACCTGGTTCAAAACATTTTAAATCTACAGTATGTAAGACAGCATCGTGCTGGCATAAAGACAGATAGATAGATCAACAAAGCAGACTAGAGACCTGAGTCCCACATGCATGCCGTCTGACTTGGGGATAGCCACCAACATAGTTCCATGGGGGAAGGTTGGCCTTTGCAGTGAGTGGCGTTGAAGTGAATGATTGCGGTGAACGGACATCCTCAGTCAGACCTCAGCCTTTACTTAGAACCATATTCAAGTTAACATAAAATAGGACATCAGTCTTAAAGAATAAGAGGCAAAACTGCAAGGATTCAGGGAACATATGAAAGAAAGGCTTTGTGGCTTTAGCTTACGCAAAGGTTTCTTAGCTAGCACTGAAAAAATCAGGATGCACAAAGGAAGTCAGTCAGTTGCAGTGATCATAACTTAAAAGCACTCTGCAAATATGCTGCCAAGGAGATGAAAAGCCAAGCAGTGGGTTGAGAGGAGACATTTGCCTAGTACAGCTGATAAAGGAATTTTATGCAGAATATAGAGCTTCCCAAACTCAGGAAACAGAAGATAAACCACCTGCTTCGAAATGAGCCTAAGACACTATCTAAGGAAGACAAATAGCAATCGAGCACATGAACTGGGTGAGCAGCAGCCTTAGTCACAAGCAGAAACTGGAAGGAGACACCTCTTCATGTATCTCAGCACGGCTGAAGGTAGAGTGCCAATGCCAACGGTTGAGGCAGAGCACCTGGGACTCATTCACTGTTGGTTTGTATGCAAAATTATACAGCCGCTTGGAAAATGGCTTGAAAGATTCCTTTTTTCTTCTTTTTAAAAATTTCGTGTGTGTGTGTGTGTGTGTGTGTGTGTGTGTGTTAGGGGACAACTTTATGGAGTTGCTTCTTTCTTGAAACCTTTATGCAGGTCCCGGTGATTGAACCAGGCTTTCAGAGCAAGCACCTTCACTCACTGAGCAATCTAATTGGCACTTCCTTTTCTATGTGTACGTACGTGTGTACGTGTGTGCTCAACTATCTGCACATGCATGTAGAGGCCCAATGTCAACACTGGGTGTCTTTGTCAGTTACTCTTCACCCTACTATTCTGAGACAAAGTCTCTCACTGATCTGGGCAGGCCAGTTATCTCCAGAGAGCCACTTGCCTGTCTCTCCCTTCCTACCCCAGCGCTGGAGTTACAGACATGCATCACACACATGCAGTTTCTCCATGGGTGTTGGGGACCAAACTCATGTTCTCACACAGTAAGCACTTTACCAACTGAGCCATTCCCCCAGTTCCCAGCTTGACATATTCTTACAAAATCGAGCATCTATATTTTTTTCTTTATGATTTATATTCCACTCTTGCATACTTACCCAAGAGAAAGAATATGTATTCATCTAAAACTTATATATGAACCTTTCTAGCAGCTTTATTTGTAGCAGTTCTAACTGGACATCAATATAATGCCTATCATCTAAAGCACCACAAACAGTGACATATCTATGGAAAGGTATATACTTGGTGTCAAAAGGGACTGAACTATTGATACTCCAAACAATCTGCTTGAAATCAAAAGTTTTATGTGGAGTTAAAGCATCCAGGAGCCAAAGACTATTCAGTTTGATTCTATCTATGCTATGTCCTTTAAGGTTTATTCCCCCCACACACAAGATTTATTTTATTTTGGCTTTGGATCAGCAATAAATACCTTTAATTCCAGCAATTGAGAGACAGAGGTAGTTGGATCTTTGTGAGTTTGAGGCCAGCCTGATATACATAGCACAGGTAAGCCTGGGATACATAGTGAGATCCTGCATCACATAGAGAGATAGATAGATAGATAGATAGATAGATAGATAGATAGATAGATAGAAAGAAAAAGAAAAGGAAAGAAATGATTTTTATGAGTACCAGCGGTTTTCTTGCATGTATGTAAGCGTATCACATGTGTGTGCCTGGTGCCTGCATAGGGTACAGGAGGACATTGGACCCCTTAGAACAGGGGTTGCAGACAGTCATGAGCCATCATGTAGGTGCTGGGAACCCAACTGGATCCTCTGCAAGAGCAGCAAGTGCTCTTTTTAGCTACTGAGCCATCCCTTCAGGTCCAACATTCTTTACGTTTAAAAGGAAAACCTGTGGGAAGAAGAACCTGACCAGTGCTGGCTAAAGTCAGGAACCAGGAAGAGGACAGATCTTAAATGCCAGCAAGAACTCTTAGGGGTAATGAAAATATTCAGTACATGCTGTTACCTAACCGTATACATTTGTCAGGACTTAATAAATGATGCTTAAAAAAGGTGGACTCTCTGTTTACATATTGCCTTTATAAATTTGACTTTAGAACTATAATCAAATCTTTTAAAAAGGACTAAAAAGGAAAAAAAAAGAGTGAGTCAGAGAGCAGCAAGGACAAGATTCAGGCTATGGCAGGGGTCACGGAATCAGAGGCACGGTGTTTAAGAACCCCCATTCTTAAAATCAAAGTTAAGATAGACTTGCTTTGCTGTGTAATCTTAGGGACAGCTCTGCCTCTCCATCTTTAAACGAGCACGGTGATGGCAGCAACCATCTCTTCTGTGCCCAATAACAGTGTGAGCAAAGGAGGTAGCTAATTATCAGCGTTGTTTGGGTTGTGTTAGAAATAGAAATGATACGCTGTCACCGTTGTTGGGCAAATAAGGGAGTAGAAGGCGGCGAAGCTGGTGCCCGGTCCTGATGCGGAGAGCCACCAGAGCACATGCGGACCTGAGGGGGACCTAGCCATTCAGGTCCCAACATGCTGGGATTAGAGGGTTGTTTTGAGTAGGATGTTGGTGAGAGTGCTTACTGAGAGTTGCAAATGGGCATCAAGAACTGTTTAAAGCAAAAGGCTATTGCTCAGGCTGATTTAATTTTTAAAGGAAAGGAAGTAAAAAATAAAATCTACAACATGGAAAGCTAATTGTTTTTCATGCGGACTCACGTTAAATACGTGCCTCTGAGTTTCCACTAATAATCTAGTGGTTAATTTTATGAAGTTGACACCCAAGCCAAAGACATAGTCAGCTCTTCATATCCACGGGCCTCGCATATGCAAATCCTACCATCTGGGAGTTGGAAAATATTATAAAGAAAGATATGGTATATCATTGCAATGATGGACTATGCAGTTAGGCCTGTGATAGCACTGTCTATACCAAGTATGTCATCATTCCCTATAAGGCACGGTCTCACCACTATTTCAAGTACTCTACCACTGAGCTACACATCCCGAACCTTATGTTGTCGCTTTCGTTGAAAGTAATCAAGACGTGATTAAAGTGTGGGGAGGAAAGTGCATGTGTTACATGCAAACGATAATTTTTAACATGAACGGCTTGGACATCCTTGGATTTTGGGATAGGGGAGGTCCTGGAACCAATTCCTTAAGGCTGCGGAGGGATAACTCAATTGTTACAATGCTCAGGTTTTAGTGCCTTAAAAATAGTAGGCACTCAACAAATAATGCCGACCAGGAGTCAAGGAAGTGGTTTAGTGTGTAAGAGCACTTGTTACACAAGCATAGAAACCTGAGGTCAGATCCCCAGTACCCACATAAAAAATACGGGCATGGCTGTATGCACCTGTAACCCCAGTGTTGGGGAGTTTGGAGAAGAAGATCACTGGGGCGTCCTGGCTGTCAGCCCAGCCAAAAAATCAGCGAGATTCAGCTTCGGTGAGAGACTCTGTCTCAAGAGAATAAGCCAGGGAGTGATAGAGGAAGATGCCTCATGTTCTCCTCTGAGTTCCTCATGCTCATGGGAATAGGCACCTGCATATACTTAGGTACATACATGCATAAATCATACTTATACAGTAAATCATACTTATAACAACTAATAAATGATCACAATAATATTGAACAAATCTATTAAATACTTTCTCTTTCCAAAGTAGGGGGGGGGGACTGTAGCAAAGTAGATAATGGTTTGAGATGTGGATTGGGAAGTGGTTACGTGTCTGGACACCCCCTTTTAAACGGATGTCTGCTGGAATTGGTTTTAAGTGTTACTTGGTTCAGTCACTTTTCATCAAACAACCCATCTCTTCTTTTGCTGCCTTCCAGAAAATTCTTCTTGAATGGTGCTGTAGTCCTCTCTTACCCACATTGCATTTTTTCTTTTGCTTATTGGCAGTTGCAACCATCCAGGAAAGACCTGCAACTTCTCTGAAAATTGAAGTTTTGCGTTTCCTGTTGTGACTTTGGCAACAGGGCCCAAAGGTGGCACACAGAAAATATGTCTGTACATCCTTGTGTGGCAGGAAGCCCAGTCTAGTCCGTTGTTACCTGCTCGGCTCAGCCGGGGCACCAGAGTGTTAGGTTCCTAATCACAAAGCTATGTGTGCATGCAGTTGTGTAGCAACTTCCTGCAAACTGGTTAGGATGATTGCATTCCCTTAACCTTACTGGGCAGGATGGCACACGTCCTGAACCTCGCTGTTGTCTCTTATTAGCACTTATTTCTCACTCCCCAAAGCCCAGAGAAGCAATCTTGGCTCTGCCTTTGATCATTCTTTTCCCTCTAGATCCTTGGTTCTTATTGTGTGTTTCTTTAGCATCCTGCACATGAGAGCAGGTTGGGGTTGAATGCTATGTTTATTGAGCAAATGTGAAAATAAGTGGGTTTGTTGAAGTCAGAGTGAGATGGGTTAGGGTTAGAGAGAGGACTGGGGAGTTAACGGACTGCAGGAGGGATGAGTCACAGCTGCTCTGGGCTTCAGAAACAGCTCAACCACGCCAGCTGCAGGCCCTGGCTTTGTGATTTTAGCAAGTGGATCTGTCCTCATTCTTCTCAATGGGGTAGGACAGGAAGGAGGTGGTTCTTCCTGTTGGTAATCTTTGAAGTCTGGTCATCAGGTTGAGCTTGGAGGAGAAACCTGCCTGGGTGACAGAAGCTAGAAGATACAATCTCACCTTTTGTGGGGACATTTAAATAGTTGGATCTGATGAATGCTGCATTTTCAAAACTGAGACATTCTCAATGCTTTGTCATTTTTTCTCAATCAGACAAAAGGTTTGCATGTGCTCTTACAAACCACGCCACATATGATTAGATTACACGGGTGAGGAAGGGTTTCTTTCTTTCAGTTGAAAAGGAGTATACATACTGGAGGTTTCAGTAGTAGTTTCCTGGGACTAGATAATTAGAGGTTCTAGAGATGAGGGTGAAGAGAAGGTCAGAAGCTGCAGGTTGGGTCAACTATTTAGAATATCAAGGACATCTGTAGGGAGGAGCTTGTCCGGAGAGATTCCTGGATGCCAGGGTCCCCTGAAGGACTGTGTGACCTACAATCTAGGGGAGGCTAACAGGTTAAGAGGACAGGCTCCCTTCCTCCTCCTCTCTACCCATCCCTCTGTTTTCCTTCTGAGGATCTAGAATTGTCACTCCCTTCTTGGCTGAAGGCCCTTAGCTCTTGGGAAAGTGTGGTGAAATGAAGATTTGCTACAGTTGCTTCTGAGTTCAAATGTTATCAGCTCTTGGAATCCTAGTCTGCAGCTCTGAGAAGCTCCACAGACTCTAACACCGGAGTGCTCCTAAGTCGCTAGGCACAAAAGGAAGAGGTGCTGTCTAACTGTTGCTTGGGAAAACCAGGCACAGTTGGCTGTATCAGGTTCACAATTCGTCACTCATGGAGATTACAGAATGAAAATCCCAGGATACCTCCCTCAGGACCTTATATTTGGACAAAGAGAGAGATCAGCTACAGTATCTGAATGCACAAAACTCTCTTGTATAACCTTATATCACTGGTCTGAAAGGTCACCTTCATCCAAGGCATCTTGATTCTGTGAAGTAAACTTCTTTTCCCCTGAGAATCATCAGTATGTGAGTCTCATCTGGAAACAGAGAATACAAATGTGTGTATGTGACGGCCAAACAGCATAAGCAAGTCTTTGATGTTTTGTTCCTGGTCTGTCCCTTACAGAAGCAAATGCGATGCAGGAGGGCTTGAACGCTCACTGGAAGACAATGACAGCCATATGCAGTATTTCCTTTTGTGTTTGTGGAGAATCCATAATCATCACCTACTCAAACATTCTCCCAGAGCACAATTAAACTCTAGTGGTTGGCACTTACTTTACTGATATTTGTGGCTTAACTATGTGATGTCATTAATTGCAAATACTCTGAAAAGAAGAAAAAGTGATAGCCTAGCAAAAACCCCAAGGTGATGAAAACCTGTGCCCGAAGTGCATGGGTAGGAAGGGACATGGGACTGAAGGCAAGCCAGGTTTGCTGGGGCAGATCTGGCTTGCCAGGCAAGTACATTGTGACCTTCCCGCCACTCACTGGGGTGAACTGTTCTACCCCCTTGAAGACATGAAGCTTTAGAGTTGTAAGGAAACTGCCTGAACTCACAGCGGTGATTTTATATATATATATATATATATATATATATATATATATATATATATATATATATATAAATCTCTTTAAAGCTAAGATGTCACAAACATCATGGTATTTATTACCCCATTGCTTCATCTGACACTCATTGCCTCTGACTGTGTACGGTACTTGTGAGTTTGGTATCTATTTGTAGATGCCTGGTGTTCCATGCCCAGGACCCAGAGACGAGCGCTTCTCCTGCTTACGGGTGTGTTCTGCAGAAAGGGCCTCAGGCTGCAGTGGGCAGAGCTTTGTCATCAGGAGAGCAGTTTTTTAAAAGCAACTCTGCTAACTCACTGCTCCTCCCTCTTCTTTCTTCTTCATTCCTAACTCTGTAGGTCTGGAGCTTGCTTGAAGAAATGTTAAAAATTCCACTGATAGATGGTCCTTTGCTGATTCTGGGAAGTGGAAAATCATTTGCTTTTGTTCTGAAGCTGCTCCAGGGGACAATGACCAATCTTCAAACTTCTTGCATGCAATCGGTCAAACAGCTGCAGGTTATTACAGAAACTGGAACACATTGTGTGATTAAAAGAAAGCCCTTGCACCTTACAGCAGCTGGGGAGAAATCTGTAGAGTCAGGGTAAAGGCTCCCAGGAACTGAGTCTCTGAAATGCTATACCTCAGGATAGAGGCCCCCTCTGGTAGGGGAGGGGACATTTGCAGAGATTCCACAACCACTGCAAGTGAAATCTCTAATTACATTCACTTATCTGGGTCTCCGAATTTTCTTCTCTGAGCAACCACAGGGTTTGCGTGCCATCCGCCTACTCTTGCTTTTGAAAATGCCTGTCACATGATGAGCTATAACTATTAATGAAGATGCTCATTAAATAAAGTAATATATATTTAGAATATTCATCCCTGCTGAACTTTTCTACATTAGCATCAAAATGACTAAAAGGGTATAAGTGGTAGCAATTCCAGATAGAACTTTAATTTTCCAGAACAGAAAAACCAAATTCACTGAAACTCCCAAAGAACTCCCAAAGGCACATTTTTCTTGCCCAGCTAAACAAAAGCCAGATCCCTAAGAACTTTACACCCGATGTTTCTCTTGACTTCATTTGATTCCAAAAAGGTACAAAGCAGCTTTTACATGAATGAAAGTCCAGAATTATTTTTCTGTCACAAATTACCTGCATATTTCCCAGATACATATGTAGCTCAGCAAGCCAAGCGCATTGTTCTTACCCGCGTAGCCTTGAACCTTGAGAAGAAAACAGGCGACAAAAATGGCTGTCACCATGTTTCAAACGAGGAAACGGGAGGCTCCAAAAGTCACGTGACCGAGACCAGCCTGGCTGCAGAGCTCCGCACTAAAAGGACTCAACTGTTGCTGCTTTTCAAACATAACTGAGGCAGTGACCTTGCTGATCCTCACGCACGCACGAGCACCACATTAGGAGCACATGTTAAAGTGAAACAGAAAGATAAAAGCTGTAGAAGGGGGGGCCGGGGATGGCTCAGTGGACACAGCGCTCCAGTGGATACAGTCGGGCAAATGTGAGGACCCCAGCGCGGCATAAAGGCTGAGTGGGTGTCATGGTCCCCTTGTAATTCCAGCTCTTGAGAGGTAGAGACAGAGGGGGCCCTGGCCAGTTGGCTAGACAGACTCATGGAGTAGATGAGCTCTGGGTTCAGGGAGATGCCCAGCCTCAGTAAATAAAGTGGGGAGTGATCAAGGAAAGCACCCGATGTCAGCCTCTGTCCTCTGCATGAATACACATACATAGGAATGCACACATATGCACTATGCGCGCGTGAAAACACGTATGCACATGTATACACATATGCAAAGTAGAAGAAACAGAAAATGCATTAAAAAGAGATGAGGTTTCTGAGGGGTTATGCTAAAGTGCAGTTTGGGTATGTCAAATCAACCGCATGGGTCTCAGGATGAAAATATAAGACGAACAACTATATATGCTACATGGTTTGTCAAAGCACAATCCATGACTGTGTGCCGTTTGGACTTTAGGGAACTTTGCTGAGAGTATATAAGGGCTGAGGCCCCTAAAGCCAGGGTTGGTTGGTTGCTTGGTTGGTCATTGGGGGTTGGTTAGTTTGTTGGTAGGCCACTATGTATTGCTTAGAGGAACACTGGTTGGAGAAATTGAGTTTGAGGATATTGAGCTGAGACATGGGTCCAGCTCACTATCAGCTCCTGCTCTCCAAGCTTTGGATAGCCCCAAAAGGCTGTGAATATTTCTTCCTTTCTCTTTTTCTCTCCATCAAAGCTCCTACAAAGGCAGTGGAGATTTCTTTCTTTCTATCCTCCCTTTCTCTATCTTGAAATAGAGGGTAAGGGAGCACAGTTAGCCACCAGCAGCACATCAGAGGAACCAAACTAGCTTCAACAACAGCAACAAGAAATTACTATATGGTTATAGAAGCTGGTTAAAAGTCTGTCCATCCTACAATTACTATGGATCCATGAGCGGAGATGGGTGTGAAGCGGATGGCAGTAGACACAAGCTGGTGTTGGCACACATGAATCAGAAGACCATGGGTGACTAGAACTGGGCCTTCCATGTTGGTTTTCTTGTGTCTTCAGCCCTCCAACTTTTACCTTGTTTTTTGTTTCATTTGCTTTATTTTGGTGCTGGAACTTTTTTTTTTAAGACGTATTATTTTTAATTATATGTGTGTGTGTGTGTGTGTGTGTGTGTGTGTGTGTGAGAGAGAGAGAGAGAGAGAGAGAGAGAGAGATGAGTCCATGGACTTGGACCATCATCAATTCTTTACAAGGGAAGCACCGCAATGATCCCAAAGGCCTCGCCTCTTGAATAACCTACCGTCTTTTCTTATCCCCAAGCTTTGGGGGATAACCCCATTCAAATCATAGTAAATGCAAGCAACTAGTTCAAAGGTGGGAAGATTTAGTTCACAAATCAGCAATACTAGGTAATAAATAAATAAAAATGAGCAAATGTTTCCATGTCTGGGAGGGTTCACAACAGGGTCTTTACAATGAATTTCTTTTAAGAAGCTTTCTTTTTTTGTGTGTGTTTCCTTTTTTGTAATTGTGTGTGTGTGTGTGTGTGTGCTCACCCTAATGACCTTATATTATCTTAATTACCTTCTTGTCTCCCAATATAGTCACGTTCTGAGGTGCTGGGCTACAAGATTCAACATACAAATTTAGGGATGAGGAACAAAATTTAGACTCTCATGTTTTCTGCAGGACACTTGAGTTTGAGAGCTCTGCATGCTCTTTTATTCTTAAAGGCTAAAAAATATTACATTGAAATAGTACACAATGTGAAAAATTCATTACTTTCTTTCACACTCCTTTCTAATTTATGTTATTGATCAATAAGCAACCTTCTTAATACACTGGCTCACCATATTGAGCCATGGAGGGGCCATGCCTTCTGGCATGTAGTCAAGAGGGAAAGGTTGGACAATAAATAGGATAGATCAAGCAGCAACTGGAACCTGAAGGGGATGAACAAGAACTGGGGTCTGTGTCTTATCAGAAGCCATGTTAGTTTTGCTACTTCCAAGCTTCAACCATTGAAGGAATGGGATTTGTGAGTGGATAAGATAGTTGGTCTTTGCCAGGTGGACTTGACCCATCCATCTGTTGCAAAGGAACCTTCTAGATTGCTAGATGCCTGGAGTTTCTTGCTTACTTCTAGGTGCCAGCCTTCCACATGGTCTAACTTCTACTGTGAATTTGTTCTCTTGTCCTCTGCAGATGAAAAAATAGGAGCAGACGTGCATACGGCACTGAAATGTAGACCAGCTTGACAGGGACACATAGGAATCTGTGGGCAGGAGCAAGTGGCTGGGGATCAATCCTGCCACCGATCCCTGCCATACCTTAGCACCAAATATCCTACAACAGGCATGGCTATGCTTCAGCCCATGCAGACATCTCCTGCCCACTGGCCTCCTTTTCATTCCCTACATCTGACCTTCCCACCTGATGCTCAGACCAGCCATTCTAGCTCAAAGTTCGGCTTTCTTTCTTTTCTACAATGGTCAAGTTCTCAGGAGGCTCTGGTTGCCCACTGTGAATTCTTCCTTGGCACTGGCTTCTGTCAGTCCTATGACTCAGGCCCAGACTTCTCTCTACTCTTCAGTTAACTTAAGATTCTGTGTGTTGCCCTGGTACCCAAGCCAGCAGGTGGCCCTCCCTATTTCTGCTGTGCTCTTCTCATGAGTCACCTGCAGATGCCTGGAGAGACTCTATCAGCTCATGAGAGCGGCTACACAGCTCCACTGAGGTTCAGCAGTCTATGAAAGCTGGCTCCATGGTAATGAAGTGCACAACTTGACAGGGACTGAGTCATCAATCAGAGCTACCTGCAGCTTCCCTTAATTAGGATATGTGGGCTAGTGCTTTCCAGATATTAGCTTTACTCCCAGTGGAAAAAAAGAATATATTGTTCTGGGGCTGGAGATGGAGCTCAATTGGTAGAATGCTTGTCTAGCATTTATAGAGTCTTGGGTTAGTCCTCACTACCACAGAAACTGGGTGTGATAGTAGGAAGATCAGGAGTTCAAGGTCATCCTAGTTCAAGGTCATTCCAGGTCATCATATAGCCAGCCTGGCCTACATGATACCCTGTCTCAAAAGAAATATGTAATACGTATGTATTCATATGGATGTGCTTATTTCATAGAGGAGAAAACTGCTTCTCAGAGAGCAAAATCATGCAGCTAGTGTGTCAGAGCATTGATGGGGACTCACAGGTCCTAAACCCATGGCACAGGAGGCCCTCACAGTCTGGACAGGTGCTAAAAGCACGCCTAAGCCCAGTCTGGTTGTCACTCTGATCGGACTGTTTTCTTCTAAATCCCAGTTCAAAAGCTTGCTCAACAGCCTCTGTCAGGAGGCTCCCCGCTCTCGGTAACGTTTAACCAGCTCTTAATCCCACTGCATGACTGCTCTGGGAGACACGTGCTTTCTAAATTAAAACTGTCATACAAAGGCTTCTGCCTGGCTTGGTCTTGGTCTTCAACCTCTGCGGTTTGCTATTCTTAGCATTTCCATCTCTCATCTCTACCTAGGACAGGCAGCACCCTGTATCTCACTGAATGCATTTGCGATCTAGGAATGTCCCTTTTCTGCCTATTTTATTTATTTTTTTGCCTGTATTTAAAGAACAAAGTATACACGGAAGGATGTGCAAACTTAGTTGCATTTCTTTAAGATCATTGCTATTGCCTGTGTGTGTGTTACAGGATATTCCTTATGTAGAATTTTGTATTGCTGTTTTTTGGTTTGGAGAGACCTAACAAAATGTTATCTATCACTTTAACATTTGACCTTAAAAGACAGTTTTATGAATATTTTATTATCTGATCTTACACAGTCTTTAATAGGATTAGGTGAGTTCACGTTTGACAAACGAGGAAACACAGTCAGTGGGCCAATGACTGGTGAGTTCCACCAGTGTAGATAGTCCAGTGACTATGTGGAGAGAGGAACTCTCAGGTCGGTGCAAACTGATGACACCACAAGCTAAAAGACCTGACTTTTGCTCGAAGGGTTCCCTGGTTCCTTCTTTGATAGATCAGTCTGCTGTAATACTGGAGGGCCCATGTTGAAGGACACACTAAGGACTCAACAACAACAAAACAGAATTCTAGGCTATGTTTCCTTCCTTGCCGGGATCCTGGGCTGGATGTAGAGCTGAAATGAGAGTTTCAGTAATATGTCCTTTGGTTTCCTGAATATGCAGCCTCTTCCATAAGCTTCTAAGTGTGTGTTCAACAGGAGAGGGGCAGCCATTCACACTCTCTGCAGAAGGTGTCACCATGTTAACGTGCATTCAGAGCCAAGCATGTTCTCATGAAAATATCTCATTCCCTGGCTACCACCGGTGAGGAATAAAAGAATCTCAAACGAAATCTCTCCATCCAGGATTCAGAAACATGCCATTGGGTAGAAAGACATGTATTCCAATCGTAAGTGACTTTCTGCTCATTTTGTACAAGTTCAGTGAGACATTACGAAAACAAACACCGTGCGAAACACTAGAGAAGAAAATTCTAGAAAGAAAAATACCTGGAAACAGAGTTCCAGGAGAAGGGACTGTATCAGCTAAATTTTAGGCACAGAAAGGAGGACGGTGTGGCTAAGCCATGGGTAACAAACACCTTTTGCAAAGGACCAACTGGGAAGCATTTTAAACTCTATGGGCCATCAGTCTTGGTTCCTCGGTTAGTTAAGCACAAAAGCAACCCTGCCCAACACCCAAACAAGCATGGCTGTGGGCCACTCAACTTTGGATGGATAGTGAAATGTGAATTACACATAATCTTCACAAGCTGCAAAATATGGTTCATTTGACCCCCCCCCCCACCTAACAATTTAAAAAATATGAAAATCATTCTTTGTTCAAGGGCTATACAAAAACAAGCAGTCGGTTAGATTTTGCCCATATACTGTAGCGAACTGTGAGGGACAAGGGAAAGAGTAGAAGGGGAGACTGTTGAGGGGTGGATTGGCCTGGGCTGGAGGACTACATGCCGACCACTTGCAATATTTCTACAACACTGTGGGCCAGCTCAATAGAAGCAACTGCTGGGAAACAACAGTACAGCAGACACGCCAGTTAAGAACTTGTTCCCAGAGACCGGAAAAAAGGGATAACATACCCGACTGGGAATCAGACCCTCAAACCCCAAGGAACTGACTGGCAGGAGGAAAACATATTTAAGCATCCAACATTGTATGGGGCACCTCCTTCACATTCAACCAATGTCCCTTCTACACGGTTTTCTTCTTTCTTTGGTGGTAAAGTTGAGAGCTCTTGGCTTGGTTCAAATTTCTCACCAGTCTCAGGAAAATAGGTCATTCTATAAATAAAAGTCAGGCATCGATAATAAAAATCAACAGATATGCTCTTAAGTTTTGTTAATGACTCCACGTATTCATACGTATGCACACAAATATCATGGTTAGGATTATCCATCAACTTCACAGAGGTAAATGTGCCCAGATTGATTGAAGTACATTTTTATTTTTGGGTTTGTCTGGCAGTGTTTCTAGAAGATCAATGCTTGTTGACTATTGGCATTTTTTTAAAATGTTGTATATGGGTTTCATTCTATTTTCATACATATATACCAGTTTATTTTGTTCTTATTTATTCCCCTGCTCAAGGACTAGCTCTTGAGTTGGTAGACTGGATAGAGAAGATCTGCCTCTGTGTTGAGGGAAGGTCAGAATAAAACATAAAGGAAATCAGTGAGTTCAACTTCTCCATCCAACTGAGGACATGGTGCTCCTCCTGGTCTGCGGACTTTCAGACTGAGGCCAGCACTTTCGCCAGTGTTTCTGTGGGCCACAAGCCCAGTGGTGTTGAATGGTCCTCTCCTGGGGGTCGCCTAAGACTGACTGCCTGTCTGATGATTACATTACAATTCATAACAGCAGCAAAATTACAGTTATGGAGTAGCAGCAAAAATAATTTTATGGTTGAGGTCGCCACACCATGAGGAACTGTATTAGAGGGGTGCAGCACCAGGAAGGTTGAGAACCACTGGCTTACCCCATCATCTTGTTAGATTCTCAGGTCTTCAGTCCTGGGCTTATTCCCACCACCAGCTTGGGTCTGGTGTTCTATTCCCAGGGTCTCCTCCAGTTGTCAGTGATAGGTGGGGAAGCTTCTTAACCATGTAAGCCAGTATCTGTCATAAATATCTCCTTCCTTGTATACATACACACAGCATATAGGTATGTATGTATGCATGCATATGTGTGTATATATACATACACTGATATGCATCTAACATTTGCATATCATATTAAGGTATGAATATAGGTATGTATATATTCATGTTATGTAGAAGCATATGACAGAGTGAAACTTGTTCTGCCGATTAAAGTGGATTGAGACATGAAAAGCATTGAGCTTATAGTTGTTATAAAAACACATTCAGTTGCTTACTTTTCCCCTGCTCCAAATTTATTTGAACAAATAGTACAGGAGGACACCAGCCCAGTGTGTACCTCATGGCCCAGGGATTATAAAAGTCCTTCTGTCCTCATCTTGGTAAATATAAAGAATCTTTATGTGGAGCCCTCATGGTGGCCTGGACACCTTGTAGGAGCCTGTACTCCGAGCTGGAGCTAGTCTCCAGACCTATACTACCAAACATCTGGTAAAATGCTATTTTAGTACACAGGTGTTCTGCCTCCAAGGCCATAAGCTAAACATCTGGATAGAAGATATTTTCTTCAGTCTCCACCAGATGTTTGGTGTTACGGAATAGACACAGGCATGTAATTAAAGTAACTTGAGAGTGAAATGCTGAGTTAACAAATAACTTGAGGCTAATCTTCCATTCATCCTGAATGTGACCACGAATAAGTCCGTTGCTATCATTACAGCTACACAGCTACTAATGAACGCCCTGAGAGGGTCCAGGAATTCACGTCTGCAGGCCTTCATCTGGTGGCTGTAGCTTTTCCCTTTCATCCTTGGGGATTCGGTTGAAGTGTCACAAGGAAATTGTTTTCAATCTCTGTTCTCGGGGGCTCAGAGCTGCCTTACAGCTCTCTCTAAAGGCATACATTTCTCCCACGCTGGCTCCAGGCCTCCTCCTCACAGTTTTAATTTCTAATTGGAAATAAAAAAGGCTCATATTTCTACTGATAGCTTGAATATATACTTCAACAAACTATCTTCGGTTTAAAACTGTAACCATGTTGGATTATTGTACCAAATAAATTTGTCAAGTAGATGATCTTTGTGGAGGGAAGGTGACTTCTAGAAGTCTGAAAGCATCTGTCAGGTTTTTAAATGCTGAATATTAATAATTGACCATGCACATATAAATCCTTTTTTAATTACCCTGCTGTTTACTTTTCAGCTCTTCTTCAAGACAGAGATCAAATCCACCCTGCTGGAAGCCCTGCTGAGCTTTTCCTTTGCAGGGTTTTCATTGTTTACTATCGGTATGAGGTTGGCATTTGTTGCTATGATAGAATACCAGGCAGTCAATAGTTTATGAAGAAGTACTGGCGTGCAGGTGTGTGGAAGGAGATTTCTCAGTGGTTAAGAGTTCTATTCCCAGCACCCATTTTGGGTGCCTCACAGCCACCTGTGACTATAGTTCTAGGGAGATGCAGTGCCTCCTGGAGCACCTACACTCATGTGCATGTGCACGCAGCCTCATATAGAAACACACACGAGTGAAAAGAAAGCCTTTTATTTGTTAAGAAAAGAGGTTTATCTAACTCACAGTTCTGGTCATTCCAAATCCGATCCCAGCAACTGTTCAGTTCAGGGCAGGGCTGCTGGTCACATCACAATATGGCAAATGGCATTAGTATAGGAAGGCATACAAGAAGAAGAAGCCACAAAGAGTTGGTGGGCAGGCTTGCTTTTCTTTATCTTCTTTCTGATGACAACACATTGTATTTGGAATTAATCAAGGTCCCCAGAGAGCCACATTAGCTCTTTTGAAGCTGGCAACTAAGACCAAATCACTGTCTATTAGGTCCCATCTCTGAAAGGTCCGACCCTCTCAGCACTGCCACTGGGACCAGGTTTCCCAGTGCATAAGCCAGGAGCTGGGGAGGAAAGAGGCAGACACATAACCACACACATACACCGAAGCCACAGCCAAGCCAGATCCGTGGCTGTGACCGTTTAGCTTTGCGCTTGGCTGATGAGTGTCATGTCAATGAAAGAAGTATCCATCTCCTCCTGGTGAGTAATTGTCCACACTGAACTTGGGTTGTGGGCTTCTGAGCTGTGTTGAGCAGAAAGGTACACGACACTTTGTTTTCAAAGTATACTCAGTGGACTGGACTCTACTAGCTGTTTGCTTCCTTCCCGCAACTGCATTGTCTGAGCAGAAGGAAGCTGTGGTGGTCCTTAAAGATGATGTGTACGGGCGTTTTGCCTGAATGTATGTCTGTGTACCACTTACATGCCTGATGCCCATGGAAGTCAAGAGAGGGTGTCAGATTCCCTAAAACTGGTGTTACAGATAGTTGTGAGCCTCCATGTAGGTGCTGGGAATTGAGCCTAGGTCCTCGAGAAGAGCAGCAAGTACTCCTAGCTCCTGAACCATCTCTGAAGTCTCTGATTTTTAGTTAAAACAAATATTTGGTTGGACTGGGCATGGTGGCTCATGCCTTTAATGCTAGCCCTTGGAAGGAAGAGGCAGGCGCATCTCGGAGCTTGAGGGCAGCTTTGTCAACATAGTGAGTTACATGTCAGCCAGGGCTACAAAGTAAGACTCTGTCTCACAAACTATGTATGGATAGAAGAAATGGCTCAGAGATTAAAAGTGCTTGCTGCTCTTGCAAAGGACCCAAGTTTGGTTCCCAGCACCCACATTCAACAGATCACAACTGCCATTGACTCCAGCTCCAGGGATCTGATGCACTTTTCTGGCTCCCACCCTACACGGCAGGCACCCATACAGATACAAACACATACATAGAAATAAATACTTTAAAAGTTTGTTCTTTATTAGTGTGTGCACATGTGTGCACGATGTATGTGTGGGTTCAGGTGCATGTGTGCAACGGCATGTACGAGGAAGCCAGACAATTTCTCTCAGAAGTCAGTGTTCTTCCATTCTAGGTTCCAAGAACGGACCCAAGTCATCAGGCCTGAGTGGCAGGTACCTTTACCCACCGAGTCATCTTGTCAGCCCCTTAAGCTGACTTCTGAAAATTTAGTAATTGAACTTTCATGTAAATGAAATAAAATTAAAAATTAGAAAACTTTTTAGTTACTAGATTTCTTTGTACTCTTAAATCTTTTTTTAAAAATAGCACGCTTATAAAAAGATGTTTAAGTTTCAACACAAGTTATGTTATTTCCATATTTTGTGATCACTGAATTCCAGAAACTCTGCTCTATTTCTTACATGTTATATATGCTCCTTTGAGAGTGAATATTTAAATCACTAAGAACAAATTTTTTTTGAAAAATGAACATTTTGGGAAGAAAACTGAGAGAATTACAAACTATTTGTAGGAAAAATGATTTTTGGTGTAACTTGAAGGTATGTGGATTAAAAATCATCTTCAAATACTATGGCTAGGGAATCTCGGATGTGGGAACTCAACGCCTTCTTTTTTGAAATACTGTGGAAAACCTGACTAACACTTTTAAGGAATTTATATAAAATTTATAAAAAAATAACTGTGAAGTAAATTCCTGAAATTACCTACAAAAAGTATCCCAGTCTTTACAGTGATAGAAAAAATGAAATCAATAATCAAGTATTACTTTTTAATAGAAAAAAATCAACCAACTTTCATTTTATATGGGAAAGGCCAAGCAAGCAGAATAGACAATATGAGGAGCAAACAGGAAAGTCCCAGAAGAAAGCAAAAGAAGTAACTCGTCAAAGAATGGCGGCTGGCATTTTGAAGTCTTCCCTTTGGGTTTTGTGCATGATGTCCGCGTGGGGCATGGAAAGTGTCCACTGTCACACTTCAGTTCACAATAAGCAAAAAATATTCACAAATGAATGCATGTCTCTGTGATCAGATGCAGGTACCATGAGAGATGATAGAGTGAGTGATAGGGTCCTCCACTGTCTCAGTCAGGGGGGAAAATGCCCACGAAGACGGCTCACGGAGGCGCGGCCGACGCCGGCTGAATGCATTGTGAAACACAAGGCGCGATTCAGCCAGTCTGACATTACTGAAACGTCCTCATTAAAAACGGGAGTGATTACTGTTGGTAACCCTGACATGACTGGGCTCACTTAGTGTTAATTTAGTTAGGTTCATCCACGCAACTCCATCAACGGTGCCCAAGTTTGCATAGCCTTGTGCTGTTTGGTCCAAACGCTTCCTTCTTTCTTCTAATTTATGGTGTCTTGAACGTGGCTGGTTGTTTTCTTTCTTATTTCCAGTGATCTGAAATTGAAGTGTGACTAACAGATCTTATTACTGACTCTTATGCTTTTTCTGCGTTTCAATCAACAGACTCCTTTTCCCATCCAAGAACGTCAATAACTCAAACAGGTAAAAAGTAAACCTATTTGCTTAGAAAAGAGGAGAGCCTGACAGGCCATGGAAACCTGCACCTGTAACTCAGAATTCTGGAGGCGGACACAGGAAGATAAAGAGTTTGAGGCCAATCTTGGCTACATAGCAAATTCAAGGCCATTCTGGGCTGCTCTGGACCCAATTTCAAAAACATAAAGAATAGAGCTTAAAGCCAGGATATATAAAGTTAAAAAACAAACAGACAAAACAGCAACAGCAATAACAGCAATAAATCATGAGAGACTATGTAATAGATGTTTAATCATGAAGTCCATAAAACTTAAAAATTTTAGGAACTATTACAAAAGAAGTTTTCATGGAAAAAAAACTAAAAAATGTTAGAAATCAAAACACAAAATACAGGGCTGCAGAGATGGCTCAGCAGTGGTTAAGAGCACTCACTGCTCTCCCAGAGGTCCTGAGCTCAATTCCCAGCAACCACATGATGGCTTCACAACCATCTACAATGGGATCAGATGCCCTCTTCTGGCATGAAGGTGTACATGCAGATAGAGTACTCATAAATAAAATAAATAAGTCTAAAAGAACAACAACAAAGACACAAAACACATCCCATAACCATTACAATTCAGGAATGAACGTTGATTTTTATCATGCCACAATCTTGAAAAATCATCACTTTTGACCCCAAAATCTGAGGAAAATAATGTATGCCTGAATTCTGTTCCCTTTAAGATAAAACACTTTGGGTACGTGCTGTAAAAAGTCACTAATTAAGTTAACTTTATCTACCTGTAAGGAAGGAAATCAGAGAGGACTTTGGACGGAAATGAGTATTTTGACTTAAGAATTTATAAAGGAGAATTCAAAACACCGACTGGAGAACAGCATGTTTCTCAGCGAATCCCTTGAGTCATGGACTGAGAGGTAATGGGGGGACAGGTGCAAATCCCTCCAAAGGGCCAGCAAGTTAAGAAATCCTTGCATTTTGTTGATGTGGAAGAGGAGAATGGGGAATTTACAGCATGATTTTTCTTTTTTTTTTTTTTTTTTTTTTTAATCACAGGCAGATTCCATGTCGAACCCTTTACAACTCCTGCTGCTCATAGAATAAAAGCCAGACTCCTTGGTCTAGCTCTGCCCACCTCTTGCCACATTCCATGTCCCTCCAACCCTTTCTGCGCGTTCGCAGGAGATTTCAGGCCTTGGACTCTTGTGCATCTGCCCCTCCTTGTTACTCTGTTCAGGCTCTTCATCTACAACGGGTATGTGGCGTTATGGGCTAAATCATGTTTTCCCTCCTCCTATTTACATGATGAAATCTGCCTCCCTAGTATCCAGAATGTGACCTTATATTTACTTACTTTTTTTTTGTTTGTTTGTTTAAAGACAGGGTCTTACTATGTAGCCCTGGTTTGCCCCTAACTCACTATGTAGACCAGGCTAGCCTCGAATGAACTCACAAGAGATCTGCCAGTCTCTGCCTTGAGAGAGCTGGGGATACAGGTAAGCACCTCCCCATCCAGCTTTTGGGCAGGTGCTGAGGATCTCAACTCTGGTTTCCATGCTTTCACAGAAAGCCCTTTACAAACTGAGCCACATCTCCAGCTCTACTTTGCTGAGTTTAGGTTACACATTTGACATTTCTCCTCTTAATCCCTAAAAGCATTACAGCAGTCCTTTCTAATAAATGTCGAGATAAAGCTATGGAAAACTTTGTCACTTAGCTTTAAAAGTAAAAGCTGTGCTCACAGTCACTTGGGAAATGATAAGGAAAAAAAAAAAGCCCAACTCAAGACATTTTTTGAAGTTGGAAGCTTTGCCTTTGGACAAGAACACTTATTACACATAAGAGAGTGAGAAAGGTCGCGGGGGGGGGGGGAAGGAAGAGAGGAGAAGGGGGAGGTAGAGAGAGGGCAAGGAGGAGCTATCCTGGAAATTTTAGAAATATGTGTCCCTTTTATTCACCAGAGCATTTATTTATTTATTACTAAGCATTGGGCAATATATTACCCAATGTAAACTCATGATTTTCATGATTTTGTAACAAACTAAGCGTTGTTTCTGTTTCTAGTGGAATAGAAGCAACAAGCAAACCTGCTCAAGAATTTCTCTAACTTGTTACCAGTTTCATGGAACCCCATTAAAGGCTTTGTAGTTACTGAAGTTCTGCTGTCTTTGCTAGAATTTAACCTTTAACCTGGCTGTCTTTATTCATCTTGGACATCACCAGAATGTTCCTTGCAGTGCAAGGAACTTTGCTTTAGCTTATACAACTTTTAGCTTTATATTGATCATGTGCTCTGGCATGTGTGGAACCTTCACTGTGTATCATCTTATTGCTCCCCCACCCCCAAGTTTAGAATCATGGAGGAGAGCCCCAGTGGCCAGCACAGAAGTCGTACCAGTGACTCTGGAGGGAACTGGAGCATCAGCTGGCAGTCTAATGAGGGTCTCTGACTTCATCTCAAATGTACTTACACTAACCCGAGTTAACATGCCATATGTATCACACCTTCTTAGAACTGCAATGTGCAATTCCAAGGACTGTGATAATAGCTAGAGGCCATGTCCCTGCCATTACCGGGATGCTACAGTGGGAAATGAACATAGCAATTGACTAGCTTGTAAAAAAAACAAAAATGTCCCAAGAATAGTAGTCTTCAATCCTTTGGCTCAGTGCTGAGAAATATTCCTGGACACCCAGCAAGTATTTGCTAGTTGAAGATTACATTATTAAAGTATCCAATTTATCAGCAAAATAAACAAATTAAAAGCCATTTTAAAAGAGGCTCACTCTGAGTGTATCTTCAGTTTTTTCCCCCAGTCAAGGGGGAAGAGATCAGTCAGAGAGAGATCTACTTGCACCCTGTTTAAATAACCATTGTCTTTACTTAATTCTCTTGAAAAGAAAGGAATCACTATTAACCCACTCAGGAAGATTCTGTAAGTTGTTCATTCTGCAGATAAAATAAAACAAGCATCCCCCAAGAAAACATTCTAGCTTTACCATTTAGCAAACGGTATTTTCCCCATAGATTACCCAAAAGACTGTATTTTGCTATATTAATATTCTAGAGATTTCTTAGTGTGTGTGTGTGTGTGTGTGTCAAGAAAAATTTTGTGTGTATGTGTATCAATACCATGTGGATGCTCTGAGTCATATTTTTATCTCTAATCTGCAGTGACATTTCATCAAGGGCATAAGAACACAGTGCTATTCATCCTAGGTTTTATGAGTGTAAGGGCCTGGAAAATTGCAAGTAGTACCTATGCCTAGGGGAGCTCCAGGGGCTCACACAAGATTGTGTGTGTGTGTGTGTGTGTGTGTGTGGTGAGCTGTGATGTTTCCCAGATTCCTGGCTATTGATGAAATGACAAATCTGAGTTTGTAAGGAAAGATGTTATGGGGTTTATTTATTTATTTATTTTTAAAAAAATGGTAATCCTAGAACTTGTGAGGCTGAGGGGATGCTCCTAAGTTCAAGGCAGCCTGAGCTACATAGTGAGACCCTGTCTGTGCTTTCCTAGTGTGAGCATGGGCCTGAATCTGGAATACATATGGATCTCATGGACAGCTAGGAGGTAACTGTAGCTCAGAGTTATATTTTAAAATGATCACTGAATATAGATGCTTCTCAACTTATTGTAACTCTCACAAACCTATCACAAAAGGAAACACTGTACCCTAAAATGTATTTGATACACCTACCCTAGGGAAGACTATAGTTTAGCAACCAATACATTGCAGGGTGTGGGCTGTTTCACCTGATGATCTTGTGGTTGACTGGGAGATAAGGATTTCTGCCATCGCCACCACGGCAACAAAGTATTACACCACAGAGTGCCAGCCCAGGAACAGACCAACACTCAAAATTTGCATTATGTTTTTTTTTTCTGAATTCGTTCTGCTTGTGTACCACTGCATAATTAGAAAATTGTAAGTGGAACAATCGTTAGGTTGAGGACCAGCTGTAGTGATATCTGAGGCTCTGGGCGTGGATGAGAGCACCCAAAAAGAAAGAGCATATAAAATGAGAAAATAAGAGGGTTGAAGATAGAATGCTTGGAAACACCATAATTTAGGGGGCTGGCAGCAAAGAGGAGCCAGCCAAGAAATGGAACAGGATGGGAAGATATCGAGGGGGGTGGGACGTGCAGTCTGCTCAGTGACAATGATGAGCAGGAGGATTGGAAATGGCATGTTTGAAAAATCACTAGCTGGAAGTACACACAAATATCAATAGATCTTATCTCTGAGGGTATAATTCCAGCCTCCCTCCAATGCCTCTGTGTGTGTGTGTGTATGTGTGTGTGTGTATGTGTGTGTGTGTGTGTATGTGTGTGTGTACACGCAAGCAAATGGTCAGGGATCAAATTTAAGCCTTGCTCATACTAAGAAAACACCAACAACTGAGCTGTACCCTCAACCTTGTTTCTTTGTTTCTTTGAGACAAGGTCTCCCTATGTAGCCCAGGCTGCCCTGGATCAGCCTTCCTCAGCCTCACAAGTGCTGGGATTACAGTTTGTACCATCATGCTCAGCAATGCTATTTTCTTTCAGTTTCCCTTTATTTTTTGACTTTCTTATAATGATAGTTACATCTGTGTTAAAATGTATTAAATGCATTTAAATGTATTAAAATTATGTAAAGGGGTCTGGAGTGATGGGTCAACAGTGAAGAGCACTTACTACTCTTGCAGAGGACCCAGGTTCTGTTTCTAGTACCCAGCTGGAGACTCACAACCATTCAGATTGCAGTTCCTGGAGATCTGATGTCTTCTTTTGACTCTGTGGGCTCCAGGCGCACACACAGTCTACATCCATACAGGCAAAACACTCATGCACATAAAATGAAATAAATGAGTCTTTTAAAATGTTATTGACGTGTAAAACAAATGCTCTGAGACAGTTTAGACTAAGGAGTTGTGAATTCAAAAATACTTGACCATCTCTGTGCTGGCCCCAGGCTAACGATAAATACGGACTGTGAAAGGACTCTGATGTTCTGCAAAAAAAGGAAGCCAGTTGGCTTCGCAAGGGAGGGATGTCGGCCTGGTAGGCTATGCTGGCTTCACATGAGGTTAGTCGGTATTCTGCCTAATGTTGTGTCTTATAACCAACTGTGACTTTTTTTCCGAAAGCTCCAGATGGTGTAACACTGGCTGTCCTGAAACTCACTGTGTAGACCAGGCTGGCCTCGAACTCACAGAGATCTACCTGCCTCTGCTTCCCAAGTGCTGGGATTAAAGGCGTGCGTCACCACTGCCTGGCTTCCATATGGGTTTCCGAGGGGCAGAGAGAGGTCTAGAACTGGGCTTTGAGTGAAGTAAGTTCCTGCTTAACTTGGATAACCACGTGCCTGTTGGTATGGAGGGACCCGAGGCGACTGGGCATGGTTCTCAAGAACTGCAATGACTGAAGGCAATGCTCTGCAGACAGGCCTCATCCAGAGACACTGGGGCATCACAGCGACATGCACATAGGCCATGGCTGATTGTTACTGGTTGTGTACTCATACACTGATTGGATGGATGGATGTATTGGGAAGGAAAGTGTCAAGAACAACTGAAAAAAAAAAAACCAAAACAAAACAGTCTGAGTGAACTTTTTGTCGCTTATCGAAGACAGAATTAGGGCATTAGTCTTTCTGCAACAGAACAGGCAGGTCCATTTCCTGATGGAGTAGCTATGAAGACACACAGATGGGAGGCTGGTCATCACAAGCACGCAGTCTGGATGCTTTCTGTAGCCAGCAATGGACTTTCCAGAACTCATCTCTGTGCGTGGCTGTAAGTCATTAGGATGTGGGGTGGAGATCTGTAGACACAGTCCTGCCTGGCTCTCCTGAGTTTTCACCACCAAGGCAGCTGTCGTCATAGATACCAGGAACACAACATCACAAGGTCCTACCACACCTCATCGTTTCAATCCTTGGGCCTGCACAAGAAGGATGCTGAGCTGAGACTGCAACGAACAAGAAGTTCAGAAAGACACCTTTCTTCCCTTCCTCTCCTTATTGTAGGGAAGACAAGACAACGATCTGGGTACAATTACAATGAGCAGGTATCACACGCCTATCATCCCAGGACTGGAACATCATTAGTTCCTGTCTAAAAACAGACACACAAACAAACATGCAAAACTGAAACCAGCACAACAACAGCAAAGAAAACAAACAAGAAAAAGAAGGGGTTATGGTGATAGCTCCGTGGGTAAGAGGGCTCGCTGTGCAAGCATGAGGAGTTGAGTTCAAATCCCCAGGATTCCCTTGAAGAGCGAGGCTTGGCTATGTGCTCACCTAATTCTATGGCTGTGGCTGGCAGAGACAGGGAGATTGCTGGAGCTGATGCTGCCAGCCTCGTTCTAGGTTCAGTGAGAAGCCCTGTCTCAAAGCAATACTGTAGAGAAGGACAGAGCAGGACATGCTGGCCTCTGTCAGTACACGACTTGCACACACATGCATGTACCACAATGTGTTGATACACACAAAAAAGCAAGCAAGAAAAGAAAGGTTAAAGGTCGTTTAACCATGGTGCCGGGTAGATAAAGAGGGATAACTCTCTTGCAGTTGGTATACTCTTCTGGTTTTTGATATATGAAAGCAAAGGTTGTACAGTGTTATTTTGGGAGGAATAAAGGTCAATGATTGCATGAGGGTTTAGTTTTTGAGGCCATAATACAGGGTCCTTAATCTTGCTCACTTCCTTCCACAGGAGTGTTGATACTCCCCCCACCCCCTACCCCAGTCTGGGAATCCAGTACTTCTGTGACAAAGAGAAGGTAGTTATTATTATTCTTACTATTATTATTATTATATGTTTGCACATAGTTAACGTCTTCTGGAATGGGGCTCTCTCTCATTGCTAGAGAAGGCTGGTAGAAGGCTGATGAAACTGTTAGCCAAGGAAGTAACTAAATGTAAAGAGATACTTTAGAAGTTAATTGACCAAAGAGGAGGCGATTCCAAGCGAGCTGGACAAGTAGAGCCAATAGGGGACAGCTACTGCACCTGCCGTAGGTACCGGACCCTGTTCTTGCATTCTTATTATCTCCATCGTACCACATGGAGGACAGCGGCTAAGGATGTGCAGCTCAGGAGGTCAAATTTGAGCTTGGGTAGACGTTAATCTGCAGTATTAAGCTTTTCCCTCCAGAACCAGCCCCAATCAAGACATCTTAAGTTCAGGTAACTCACACTCTTGCCAATCTCTTCCTGCAGGAACGGAACACATATGGCACAGGCGTGAAGTAGCCTCGGAGGGTGACTTGTAAGAGGAAGGCCTTTCTTACCATCCTAGCTCCCAAAAAGTGTCAGGCTGGCCCGCAACCCCCCAGTAGGAGATCCAATAAAGTAGGGGTGCAAGTAATGCCTTCTTTTCAGCTGACTTCGTTCCTTACATTCCTTTGCTGAGGGCGACTTTCCAAGATGAGTTTGTGTCTGCAGCCGGAGCACGGGGGTTCTGAACACTTAACCCGCAGATCAGCAAGGGTTCGTGGGCTTCCCAGGCGCCCTCCGCCCGGTCCCCACCTCCAGGTACGGCGGGGCGTCAGGTACCCTCCTTCCTTCCCGAGGCCGCTCGCTGGCGGCTGGGTCCCCAGGCTGCGCCTGGCCCGCCACTCTTGGAGCCCGCGGTGAGACGCGGGGACGCGAGGGCCCCTCCGCGCGAGCCACCGACTCCCGCGCGGCCGCTTGTTGCTCCCCCGCAGCCGCGGCGTGGGGAAGTGAAAATGAAATTGACTTTTCCGAGAAATGATGAAAGCCGCGCTGCCCGCCAATGAGCGGCGGCGGCGAACTTCCGCACCTCCCGGCTGGCGGCTGGAGCCCTCCCTCTGCCTCCACCTCCGGGTTGCACAAGCTTGAAACAAACACTCGGGAGGAAGGGCGGGGAGGGAGGAGGGCGGAGGGGGAGCGAGGGAGGGAGCGGGCCGGGAGAGGGCGGGGGTGGGGGGGATTTCCAGCCTCGGCTCCTCGCAGTTTCCTCTCCTTGTTTTGCTTTCGATCTGGACTGTTCTCAGGCAAGCCGGGGAGTAACTTTTAGTTTTGCTCCTGCGATTATTCAACTGACGGGCTTTCATTTCCATTTCACACAACCCTAACAACACTTACACCTTGCGGGATTGTATTGGTAGCGTGAAAAAAAAAAGCACACTGAGAGGTAACATTTTTTTTTTCCAAATAATAGTTGTGACTGTGCGTGTGTTTTCTCTCGAAGGCATGTTGACGGGGACCAGAGGAGCTGTGTATGTATGTGCGCCCTGATGCTTTGACACGGTGTTTTGCAGACGGAAAATGCCGGGGTTCATAAATATTAATACGGATTTTTGGAGGAAGAGTCGGCGCAGTTATGGATCATCTGATTTTAGGGGAAGCAGGGTCTGCTGCTGTTGCTGCTGGTACTGGGGTTGCTGAGGCTGCAAGGAGGAGGAGGAGGTAGAGAGGGAGGAGGAGGAGGAGGAGGAGGTTAGTGGAGGTTTAATTTCACTTTTGGATTTGCAGATGCGAAGAGGTGGTTCCATGGACACAGATCTGCTCTGTGTGATTCTGCGCCCCAGGTGTCGTGCTTCGTGGGTGCAGGTCCGCTGGAGTCGGGCCTCATTTAAAATAAAATCGGTGTGTGTGTGTGTGTGTGTGTGTGTTGCTTGCGTGTGCGTGTCTTACAGGCACTGTCGCCACCAGGTCCGAAGAAGGGAACCAGGTTCTTCTCGGTGCCCGGCGGCCCTTCTCTCCCGGCAGTCTCCGGTGTAAATGGGCTGGCACCCGCGGTCCCCAGATGCCCGTGCCCGGGCAGTGACCGCAGTCAACTTGATGAGTGTGGGTGCGGCGAGGCGGTCCCAGGATGCGCTCGCCCGCGGGGCTGGGGTACGGGTGCCGGGCGTCGGGTGCCAGCGTCCGCTCGGGCCGGGCGGGCTGTGCGCGCGGCTGGGCGCGGGCCTGGCCAGCGCGCCCGGCTTCCCGGGGGCTGGGCCGCCGCCACTCGCCGAGGTCGTCTTGTCCTCCTACCCGCCGGCCAGCGCCCGGCCTGGCCTCGGGGCTTTGTCACTGCACTTGTCCCAGCGCGCGATGCGCCCGGGAGGCGCGTCCCGGGAGGGCCCCGCGCGCGGGGGTCACCCACTCCGGCGCGGCCTAGCTGCCAGCGCCTCCGGGTCCCGGCGGGCGCCCCCGGGCCGGCCTGGCGCGCTGGGCCCGACCCGCCTCGGCTACCGAGCGGGCGAGGTGTGGGGGCGGGGAGCCTCCGGGGACCGAGCGGCGTCCCCGCGGGCGGTGTGGGGGGCCGGCGAGCCCACGGGGTCTCCGCGACGCGGTGGGAACACGAGTGCCCGCCCCGTGCCCTCCGACCCGCTCGGGGCGCCGGGTGACATGGTTGGTGCAGAGCGGCAGCCGCCACTTCCTCTCCGCCCCGGCGGCCGGCTCTCCGGGCGAGCGATGCGGGCCGCGGCCAATCGCGGTGCCCGGCCAGTCCCCGCCGCACGGCCTTGGGGGCCGGCGCCCCTGAGCGGTCGGGGAAACCTTCACGGGCGCGGCTCACCGCTCCCGGGACGCCGCAGCCAGCGCCTCGGCTGGGCCCCGGGTCTCGATCGATTGCCACCCTCAGCCCCTCGCCCCTTAGGAGCAGGAAAGGGAAGGGGGCTGGCAGCCTCAGCCTCGAGCCAGGACTGTGCTCGGGCCCCAGGTGAGACGCTCGGGTCAGCGATGAGGGCAAGACCCTCGGTGGTCGGATGAGTAGAAGACCTTGGGTTGTCACTGTGGGCCACGGTTTGCAGACCTTCCCAACTCGCTGTGTTGGAAACTTGGGGACTTGTTCTTGGCCCCCTCCTCCCTCCTGTGTGGACACTCCTTGTCCTTGGTTGTGTCTGTGCCAAGGGAGGCCAAGTGGTGCTGGGGTTTGCTTTCCGCCACTGGCCTCCCTGTGGCTGGGACTCTGGGCTGCTCTTGATGAATGGCTCCGGAGGGTGGAGGATAGTTACATTTCCTGTTGTGCATTTTCAGGAATCGCCGAGGCTGTCGTCAAGCCTGAAGTCATTTATTAGATTTTTTTTTTTTACATCGACTGACTGCAAGTAACATTTGAAGTTAGCAGTCTGCACTTTCTGGTGCTTAAGGGCAGGTGCAGGGACGGGTCTGTTAGCAGACTGTTTACAGAAGGTGGATGGTTGTAGTAGACGGATGTACACTGCCTGGTCAGGGCAGGGCCCCAGAGGTCGCCCTGTTTAACTTAATCACTCGCACAAGTTCAGGATTCTATGATTTTCTCAACTCTCCTTCCTGTTGTTGTTGTGTGTGTGTGTGTCACAAAAATGGAAGCCAATAAAATCTTGGAATTTGGCTTTTCTAAGGAAGCTTCAAGCGAATGGAATATTTAGGATTTGAGTTGGCATCTCTGTGGGGTAACGTTGGAACATCTATTGATTGATGGGGCAAAGTCCGGAATCTAACTGTAATTGGTGAATGATTATAATTTACAGCCTAGCTTGTTGTGTAAGAAGTTAGATTTTGGCCTGTGCTTAGATCCAAGAGATCTTGTCTGTTAAGATTTGTTATTACTTTTTAAAATTAAACATTTACATATTTCATTCTCAATGAGTTGTCTTTTTTTTTTCTGTTGACCTTCAAAAAAATTAGGAAGAGGTTCCACATGTTTCAGACCGACTTACCTGTAAAAATGTCATCTTTATAAAAAAAAAAAAAAAAGAGGGTCTGTGGTCACATTGAAAGCAAATTAAGGCAAAAGAGCAATCGCCATAAAGTCCTGCAGCTCTATGAACTCAGATTTCTCCTACCCCACCTCCTGAAATACCTCATTAAACAAATATTTAATATGCTAGTGAGAGCTGTTTAAGCCTAGGAGTGGAAGACTTGAAACTTTGAATGTTCAACATTTGATGTACATCGATTTTCTCACATATCCAAGGCCAGTGCCCTTTATTCTCAGCTTTATTTAGTAAAAGCTGTATTCCTCCCTCCTCCCTCCAGCCCCCCCCCCCAGCATTTTCATCTCATTTTTTAAAATAGCAAGCAGTCTGCTGAACTGTACATGGGGTATCACATCACAGGTCCCTTATCTACCTTCCACCAAACAGGCTTAAAGTAATCAAGAGAACTTATTTATACATTTTGAAAATATTTGTGGGACATGAACTACCAGACACAGTGGTAGGCTGTGTGGATGCAACTGGAACCGAGAAGGATAGCCTCTTCAGGGTCTACAAAGGTTGCATTCTAGCTGTGAGCTGACAACCAGAAATAAATACAGTAATTGCCTTTTGGGGTTAGTCTAAGAAAGGTAATAATATATTATACCTACATGGTTGCTTTGGGGAACAATTGCAATACTGTATATGAAAGAATGTTGTGTAAATTGTAGCTGCCCACAGACACATCACACGTCAACTTTCTAAATTCTATTAGATCATTGTTAAGGTTAAAAAAAATACAGGGAGCTGAGTGTTCTGGCCCACAACTCTAATCCCAGCTTTAGGGAAGCTGAGGCAGGAGGATTGTGAGTTCAAGTTCAGATACAGACTGAGACCCTGTCTTTAAAATAAAAAGCGGGGAATCACAATTAGGATGGCAATTCTGAAGGTATATAAATAATGACAAAGAGTTAAATACTGGATAACGATTATATGTAAAGTACCAAGAAAATATTTAACAGTGAAATACACGTGAATGAAAATTTGTGTGTGTGTGTGGCAGGAGAAAAGTTGAGTGGTATCCCTGGAGACCAAAGGATACGGGAATAACATTTGAATGAGTGTTTTCCTTATTTAGTTACACATTAGTTAAATCGCTTTATTGTACTGAACTCACACATAAAAACACAACGAGATTCAGGTGGCCACTCAAATACTCACCTAGACCCAAACTCTATGCATCTCTGTGAACTTCTATATAGTTTGAAGGCCTGTATTTCTGAAGTCACGGATCTTCGAGGGTTTACGTTTCACTGTTAATTACATTTATATGCACTTATCTGCCGTGAAAAAGAAAACCTATAACAGAGTTGAAACTAGAAAAACATTAGCTTCATACTCTCTTTCATGACTCATGGTTCCCTTTGCCTGCATTCTGTCCTTCCCTATCACCTAATGTTATCCTTTCTTGGTCTCTTTTCTAAATATTACATAATGCTCATACTTCCAGCTACGTACATGTGTGTGATAGGTTAGGATCCGAGTACGAGAGACACGTTTCCCCCTTTTATAATAGATACAATCTGCAGGCTGCACTGTGCTTTAGACTGCATTTTCTTCGCCCTGGTGTCGGACTCGTTCCATTATTGCTATTATAGGTATGTTTCAGCTCTAGTTTATATTTGGTTGCGTTGTCTTTAAATGGACTTGGTTGGCTTGGATTTAGTGATTATTGGAGTGCTCAACACTATATGTGTAAAAATAATGTGACATGACAGGTGAAAATAAGCATCAATGGTATAAACTTATATGTAAAACATAGAATAACACG
The DNA here is from genome assembly GCA_026225945.1 of Cricetomys ansorgei. Lineage (NCBI taxonomy): Eukaryota > Metazoa > Chordata > Mammalia > Rodentia > Nesomyidae > Cricetomys > Cricetomys ansorgei. The sequence continues at coordinate 42,676,937 of JAMJFZ010000107.1, read as the reverse complement.
TGCAAATAAATTGCTACAAAAATATCAAGAAGTGTTAATAATAAAGCCAATTATTTTCATTTGTTTGGCACCCCCTGTTCCTTCCTGAACAGGGGGAGGAGATGAGTGGGACCTTCTGCTCCTGCTTATCCCATCCATGCCCTGCTCTTTGACTTGCATGGATTAATATTTACTTAAGAATATCAACTTAATTGGTCGGAGTTGAGTGGTTCTTATGGCAGGTGTGGTAGCTGGTGGAGCAACAGCTAAGGAGGTTTGATCAAACTTCGATTTAGCCCCAAAAGAATAACAAATTGCATATAGGTATCATATTTAAACTCGAAGCCATTATTTTAAAATAAAATACTGAGGAAAACACTACCCAGAAAAATGCATGGCCAAGGCAGCTGCCACTCAACTTTGGCCATGTCATGAAAATTCTCTGGGCTCACTCGGAATTCAGAGCAAGCATCAGGCCTGTGATCACCTGCTTCTGACTGTCAGGGAGCCCTTTAAATTGATTTCATCCCTTCTAAGATTCATCTTTGGATAAACTCTCTGAAACAAATTGTGCTCATTTGGGAAGCCACCGTGTGACTGCTTTTCGCTACTTAGACACCCATGACTTCCAGTCAGAGCTCCTGGTCAGCTTGAGAAAGCCATTCTCACTGAATCTAGCAAATCCTGTTCTACCCACACATAGCGAAGCCCAGCGTTGGCACTCTGGGCAGGTGTGTTTTCTACTCACAGCCCTGAGGTGCTGCAACCAGCTGAAGACTTCCCTCAGAACCTGGGGATCCAGGAATCCCATATCATTGCTTTAAGCGAATTGTTGGTTAAATGTAGTAGCCCACAGACTTACTTACTTATCAAACATTTGTGGACAACTGGCCATGTACAAGGTTTTGTGTAGAGGATGGTGCATGGGCTCAAAAGCTTAGAATTTACCTCACACGTGCTCGCGCGCGCGCACACACACACAAGCCCTGAATTGAACCCATGGCCTGGAGCATGCTAAGCAATGCTCTGTCACTAAGCTACACCCTAAGCCTTGGAGTTGACTTTTATCTCTTTTATTTATTTTTTAGTAACTTCCCCTTTTGAGACCTTAGTTTCTATAAAATGTGGTTATGAAGTTTTGCAATCCTTATGGGACCAGACAATACATTTGTTTATTATTAAATGACCAAGGGAAAGGATCATTTAGAAGCCATTCGGCATCCTTTAGAGTTGAGACTGGATATAATCTATAGTATTATAGTTTATTACAGTATATAATTATCTCTTCTTCCCGTCCTCATTATGAGCCTCTTGGCCCCTAGAATGTGCCAGGGCTTTCACCCTAATCTCCCTCAATTATGTGGCCAGGACAAAGGTACAGAACCAGACTCTTCTGAGTCTTTGGTCTTAGCTTTGGCTTAGAGTCTATGCCAAGCTAACTGCAAGCAAAAGCCATTTGCTTCTGCGTTTTACAGATTGCTTTGAAGACAGGGCTCACCTGTGTTGGTGCTGTCCATACTGACCTTAGTCATCATATCCAAACGGTACTCACCCCGTGGTTGTCCTACTCTGACTTTTCCATTTTAAAGAGGCAAGGAAGTCAGTGTTGCATGGTGTTACCTCCTTGTGCTGGAAGATCACAGTTATGGTGAGTTATTTTTCCTGTCTTGTTTGTTTCTGTTCTGGTTCATACTTCCTTTTATCAGCTCTGATAAGCCAGAAAGAACTAGAGTTGAGCAAAGAGACACATGGAGATACATAGGACACATGGGGTGGGGGTGGGAGGACTTCCTAATCATTTGCTTTTAATCTTGAAAGCACAACTAATGTAGTTGAACAGAGATCTTAATTTAGAATTTTGTGTGATAAAAGTCTGTACAGTTTTCATTAAGTGGACCTTTTTTCTTCCTTTCCTTCTCTCCCTGCCCCCTTTCTTTCAAGTACTTCCCATGTCATTTTCCTAAATAATTTATTTTCAAATGTGCTTATCAATCTACTGCTCTCTGTGTAACAGTGTCTGCTGCTCACCCTTTGAGCAACCAGAGGAAAGTGAACTTACATTTTAATTTGTCCTTTGAGAACTTATGCCTGTCATATTTGGGGACAATCCAAAGAGATCCTTTGTAGAAGAAAGAGGCTGTTTGGCCCCGTGAGCTTCAAGTCTTTGACTTACTCCCCACTTCATTTGGTTGACATTTTGAATGAGAAGGAACTGCATACAAATTGCTTTATTTCAGCCAATGTCAGTTACTTTTCATTTTTCATTTTGTTCTCCTAGTTTTATTGAAGAGGAGGAGAAGAACAGTAGCAGGAAGAGTGTCCTAACACTAAATATAGTGTGGGTAGGGTCGTGGAGTAGAGCTGGATTGTGTGTGTGTGTGTGTGTGTGTGTGTGTGTGTAAGGGAGAATTGGAGAGAGAATAAGGAGAAAGCTAAATGGTGGGTTCTTGGTACTAGAAGAGAGGGAAAAGGCAATTAGTTAGGCAGGTAGATTTTCTGTCTAGGAACTGCCACATCTGGCTTGGATAGTTAACATTTATTTTCATTTATATGTATGAGTGTTTTGCCTTCATGTATGTCTGTGTACCATGTGTGTGCCCGGTGCCTGTAGAGGCCAGACAAGGGTGGCAGATTCCCTGGAACTGGCGTTACAGATGGTTCTGAGTCTCCATGTGGATTCTGGGAACTGAACCTGGGTTCTCTGGAAGAACGTCAAGCACTCTGAACTTCTGAGCAATCTCTTAGGCTCCAAGTTTAGCAGTTTCAAAACTTGAAGCATAGACTACTAAGTTACATTCCAGGAAGTTTCTTTCATTGCAAAGCCTCAACTACATCGTGGAGTTTGGAAGGACAGGAGAGCAAGGTAGTAAGTGCCTACTCGAGGGTCAGTTGGAATGCTGACGGAGCCTCTACTGCTGTCTTGGGGGCTAGACCTTTTAACCCTGTGGAAGAGAGAATATGACAGAAAACTGAATGAACAAGGACTTATAAGTGACTGTCACTTGGGCATGGCTGAAGTCACCTTCCAGGTATTGATGTTGAAGTATTGGGAACTGAAGGACTGAGGCCCACACAGTAAAGCCCCCAAACTGTCTTTAAAAGCCACCTCCCAGAAGCTACGAAGCAATTTAATGAATCAGAAACACCATGGCAGCTCTCATAGGACATTTTGGTTCCCCCACCCACCCCGGGCTGCTCTTCTTTGGTTGGATTTTACTCTTGTCTGATCACAGGTGGTTTTTATAGAAGCAGGCATGCAGAATGGCCAATATTGTGCTTTCTTTAAAACTAGGTGAGGATTGAACTGTGAGTGTTGTAGCTAGGTGGGTACCACAGGTCACCTACTGTTGGGAGACCTAGTCTAACAAAATGTAGTTGAGGCTTTACATGGAGAGGAATTTTCTGGAATTTAACATAGTGGTATATATTTACAATGTTAAACAAGATTAAATGTTCAAGCCAGACAGTGCCAGTGGTGGATGTTTGCCACCCTCACACAAGGAAGACCGAGGCAGGAGGATTGCTGCAAAGTTGAAGTTATCCTGGGCAACATAGTGAGCTCAAGGCTAGCTTAGATACATAGTGAGACTTCGTTTCAAAACAAACATCAATCAAACAAGAATTAATCTTTCGGTTCCAGTAACCATGCTTCTAGGAATCTACTTCCTTGAGGGTAAAGAGGTTGGAATAAAGATTGATGTAAAAAGATGTTTGTTGAATTGGCTTTCACGATGCAGAAACTTGAGAGACTTTTTGAATATCTAATGAGAGGGATGCATGTAAACTATGGCATATCTGGAAGATAGGTAGTTTTTAAAATTCATACTTTTGGATAGCATTTAACGAGGGGAAATATTTATCACACGCTGTCTGGGTGGGAGAAAAGGATATTAGATTGTACTCCTACTCTTATTTTAAGATTGTGTGTGTTTTGTTTATGCAATGTTAAAAAATGCTGGAAGAAAACAGTTTGATGGTAGGGTCATATTTGACTCTCCCCCCACATTGAAGCACTTCGTATTTTCAAAATCTGAATCCACCATAGTTACTCTAGTAACTAGAGAAACGCTCTCAGGACAGTGCTCACTAGTCCCCACCGACCCACCTCTAGAGAGTGTGAGGTTAGAAAGAGAGATGGATGTTCCTGAGTAGGATGCTTCCTATAGACTTAGCCATTTTCCAACTTACTCTGCTTCTGTGTGTGGATCCAGGTTCTTGAATTGGGGGGCTCACCTTGCCAATGCTGGGAGGCACCATTGCTTCACACAGCTCTTGCTATTCAAATTGATCTCTTGGCAAGTTTGGGGCATCCTGCCAAGAACTAGTAATGGTCTAAGATGTTGCCTCATTTGACAATTCTAACTTTTATGATTATAAATACCATGGAAACACACAATACATGAGCAGGAGGCACAAATTACTGATATTTACATACAGGTCAACAAGAGAATCATTGTAGTGTTGTCCCCATACCTAGATCGTGCTGGATCATGGGGGAGGCATTTCACTCTGTAGAGAAATTGTCCCTCTTCCCTCCCTAGAGGAAGAGAGGGAGGGGTTTGGGGGAGAACACCAAATTTCAAACTTTAACTCCTTTGAGAGGAGTGGAAAGGATTCAGGGTTCTCCTAAGATATGTGACTGTTGTCATCTAGGGAAGTCCTCCCGGTTCTGTCCCCTATCTTTTGTGCGGTATGAAGCTTGGGCAGATGGGGGTCTTCTTAGCTTTAGCAACCTGGGACCTTAATTAAGCAAAAAGGCTGGACCAGGCTGTATTATTTGGTCTTGTTGAGGAGATAAGAGTTTCCTCCCCCCTCCTTTCAGGTAAGAGCAGTTAATTTAGACAAATGGCTGCAGTCCTAATTCTCAGGGTGAATGCAAAGCAAGAGAAGAGGCTAGTGAGCACCCCTCCCCCCTATATCCTATACCTTCCCTGTTGACTTTACATCTGGTCTGTTCTCTTGTCTCAGGAGGTTAGGGTTGTTTTCAGGACTCCTAAATAATCCAAGAGTGTTATGTTCCTTACATACCCAGTTTGCAAATCTCCTCTTGGACAATCACTTAGGAAGCCTTAGTTGCACTGTGATCTCTAATTTTTCAAAACGGAAGAAGACCCCACGTGCCTGGTTTTTCTCTGTGGAACTATTAGAACAGTTTCACTCCGATGGTGAACACAGAGTTATTTTAAGACTGTGCTGAGACTAAGGTTGGGTGTATCTATTACTAGTTCAGAGACTGAAGGACAGAACCAAAGGGGGAGGGGTAATGAGGAAGACACTGAGTACAATACAGCATGAACCAAGCGTTTATTTCTTGTTGTAGTATCTATATTAGAAAAGTAAGAGAAACAAGTGAAATTAACAATAAAAATTTTTTATTTAACCCATTACTTCCCAAATGCTATCATTTCAATATCAGTGCAAAAATAATGATATTTTACATACCTTTCTTAGAAGCAAATCTTCAAAGTCCAGTATGCTGGTGTTTAATCTGCATTTTTAAACTTGTCTCAATTCCAGCTACAGTCTGAGTGTTCGGCAGAACCAAGAGACTAGCAGCTACGGTGTTAGATGCTACAGGAAATGAGAGATGCAGAGAGGGGACGGGGGATGCTCAGTTGGTAAAGTACCTGCTGCACAAGCATGATGACCTGAGTCTCTCCCAGCACCCATATAAAGAGCCAGGCCTGGTCCACATTCGTAATCCAGCACTGAGAAGGTGGAAGCAGTAGGATCCCTGCCAGTGACAGGCTCTGTATCAAAATAGGGACACACATGGACAGAGACGCGCGTGCGCGTGCGCACACACACACACGGACAGAGACAGACACACACAACACACACAGACAGAAACACACACACAGACACACACACGGACAGAGACAGACAGACACACACACACACAGAGACAAAGAGACAGACACACACACAGAGACAGAGAGACACACACACAGACACACACACAGAGACACATGGACAGAGACAGACAGACGACACACACACAGAGACAAAGAGACAGACACACACACAGAGACAGAGAGACAGACACACAGACACACACAGAGACACACACATGGACAGAGACAGACAGACACATACACACAGAGACAGAGAGACAGAAACACACACAGACACACACACAGAAACAGACAGACAGACATGCACACACACAGACAAAGAGAGATTGACAATTTTAATACAGGAACTGAGCCTAAAAGGAGTGGAGGGAAGCAGATAGAGTCTTTTGTTTTGGTCAGAACTGCATGACTCTCCTTTGCCTCTCATCACAAGCCTTACTTGATTTCTTCAGGAGACAACAGTAAGTATTCCAACTCCCACAGAAGCAGCACAGACCATGCATTGCTCCTGTGGCCACAGGCTGTGTGTGCTTGGCTGTTTGCAGGCCTCTCGGTGTGTTATGGAAAGCTTTGGTTGTCTGGGCTTTTTCATTTCTCTCACCTCTGTGATATGTTATTTGAGAGCAGGGATCATGTGTCTCTTGCATTCCTCGTGGGCACTTGATACGACTCGGTAAGAACTAGATAAATATTTGTTGCTTTGATTTTCAGTCTGAAGCAAAAGGTTAGCTCAGAAAGCTGAAATCCAGCCCAGAGGGAAGGTGCTGGTCTGTCTTGTGTTAGAACCTATTGCTGTACCCATCCAGCACGTAGTCATGGAGTCTTGTCACTCAGCAAGCGGACTTGTCACTGTGTATAACGGTTTAACATCCAGAAGGTGAAAATTGCTCGGTTTTTCTCTTTTGTACCAAGACTTTTGAGAGAATCTGACATTTCATTCCCAGTGGTGATATTTACACCTTTTTATGCATATAAATCTATTTGATGGTAAAATAGAGACGGGCCCCCAGAACTGTTATTTTCTATGCGGATTAAAATAACTTTACCTTTGTTATTAGACACTCCTAGCCCTTAACTTGTGCAGTGAAATTCTTTTGAAATCAAGTGCAGTGTTTTACAGCTGCCTCTATTTGGCTTTAATTGTTGGGCGGAAGCACCAGACCTGTCCACCGAGCTAAGGCAATTTATTTTTACTGAAGCCACCCTAAGAAGTGCTTAGGTAGGCTCGTCGCTGCAAGATTAAATGTGACCTTCATGGAATCCTGTTAGCAGGGCCAGCAGCTAGAAAAATAAAGACTAAACCCAAACCTTCAGCAACAAAATTCCCAGCTGTTCAGTGGGGTAGAACTCTCCTGATTATTCTCTTCCAATAAAAACATAGCAGATTAGTTTTAAGTGAATTCTAGTTGGTTTAGGGATTTGCAACTGACAGAAGAACAGAAAAATAAAATCTCGCTTTAAAATAATAATCCAGAAGGCAGGTCTATAATGAGTCTTTTTTTTTTTTTTTTAGGGGTATTGGGATTTTCTCATATGGGAGAATTTAACTTCCATGCACCGTTGGTCTTACCTTTCAAGGGCCTCTTACGTAGGAAGGAAAAGCTGTAATAGGGAAACGAGACTTGAGGTTGTTGTCCCAAGAACACATGCCTAGGGGGTGTGGGCACACTGGAGCGTGCCTCCATGTCGAGCCTCCCTTTTATTCTTTCCACTGTAGAACGGAGGTAGCAGCTCGGGAAACCCGCAAAGGAGGGCCCAGTAGGGTTCTTCCACTTGGAGGTGTGGTTGTACTGAGGACACCTGCTAGAAAACACTGTAGCAGAGGAATTGCTAGGGACGGGCAGCTTCGGGGTAGCAAAAAATACTATTTATTGATCGATTTTGTAACTCTTGAAAATCGGGCTACAGTTTGGTAGATGAGATGGAAGAAGGTACCTTGTAGAAAGAATCAACTGTATTGATCCTGCATGGAGTTACTTACTTGGGTGTTGTGTGGTGTGAGAGGCGGGAGGTTGGGTTAGCTAGGTACCGCTATTCCCCATAGTGAGGAGCCTCAGTCATCTATAGCAGGATCAAGCAACTAGACAACTTAAAAGAAAAGTTCTAGAAACCACTGGAGATTATCTAGGAGCCCAGGGCCCATACCACAGTTATTCTTGTTGGGGAAGCTGCAGTGAGCTTGGGACAGACTTTTGACCAGGTATATATATATCTCATTTTTTTTTTTTTTTTAAAAAAAGCGGATTCTTGGTAGATTGTAAAACAGGTCTAAAAACATAGACTGTTTTGAAGTTCCTGGTGTTTTCCCATGATACCTCGGGGTGCAGCTGTGGCCTGTAAGTCTCCTGTCAGGGACCTGATTTCATTGAGGAAAACTGATGTGACCCAGGCTGATAGCTGTCTCCACTCCATACTTCCCTTTCCCTGGGGGTCGGTGCTGTCACTGATCCTGAATATGTACTTCTGCTGTGACTCTTTCCACGGAGCCTCGTGTTGAGAGAACCTACCTCTTGGAGTGATTAGTGGGGGCTTTCTTCTCACCTGGGCTGAGAGGCCATCGCCATGAAGGGAAAACTGGCCTTAGTTAATTGAAAAAATGTGTTTTCTCTCTCATTTTTTCCTCCTCCTCCTGTTCCCCCCTCTTCATCTTCATCTCTTTTTCTTCTTCATCTTCTTCCTCCTCTTCCTCTTCTTCTTCCTCTTCTTCCTCTTCTCCCCCCACTGTGTGTGTGTCTATAGCGAATACTTCGAGTCACCTGTGTTAAAAATAATTACTATTCATCAGAGAGGACTGAAGAAAACAGTGGCAGCAAGTGGTGAATTTATAGATGCACGCCTTGTCATTCTTGTTGCAAAATTTAAGTCATATGATTTGCCTTTCCAGTATTTCTTCAAGCGAACAGCTCAGTGGCATTAAGTTCACTTACAATGTTGTGCAACCACCACCATCACAACTGGAAACTCTGTTCACATTTAACAGTAACTCCATTTCTCTCAGTGCCCGGGCACAACCATTAGACTTTCTCAGCGGACTTGGCTCTTCTCGTTAGCAGAGGCATGCCACGTTTGCCTGACACACGTCACACAGCCCTGTGTCCTCTGTTCCTCCTCGCTGTGGTGTGTATCGGAATCCACCCCCATTTAAGACTGAAAGGTGTTCCTGTATTTTACTTATCCATTTACCTGTCAGTGGGCACTGGGGTTGTTAACAGCCGTGGCTCTCATGAGTTGTGCTGCTTTGAACATTGCTGTAAAAATAACTGTTTGAGGAATTTTTACTTGGGCATCTGTCCATCCCTCTGGCCTTCTATGCCCTCATGGACATCTCTCTACTAAGACACTTACTCCTCTTCCTCTATGGGAACCCTCCCTTGCCGCCTCCCTCCCAGTCCACCTCTTCATCTGTCCTCTACTTGCTGTAACCACTCATCTTACCCTTCTACTGGGTAAGTGTCACCCCAGGGCTGCCTGCTTTGTCTGCTATGACTGCAAAGGCCACACAGATGCAGATGCCAGGATGCTCTCTTGCCCTCCTGAGCCTCTCTGTTCTCTGTGGTTTGCCACATTTCTCTCAGTCTCCTAGTTTGCTTGGGGATACCTGGGATTGAAATTCTTGTCACCAGGACACCTACCCATTCTGTTCCCTTTGTTCTGAGCTCTTTCCTGGAGCTCCCCCCCACCCCCCATGGAACTGCAGTCTCACACCTTCCTTAAGCCTTTCTGGGCCTCTATGATGTTGGAATCCTCCCTTGAGTGGGGTTCCTAACTATGACCCAGTCCCTTCTGTCTCTCAGCTCTCTCTGGAAGTCCCACTGCTTCCTGATGCCCTTCTGGTCCTTCAGCTTCCTTGTACCCTGCTGAGCTTTATATGACACTTTCTCTCTTCCTTCTCTGACTCAGAGATTGTGTTAAAGCCTCACTATTTTACTGAGATGCAGCTTAATCAATGGCCAAAACTTGGCACACTTGATTTTCAAATTCTCTCATATGGTAACAACTCTGCCACTGCATAAAAAAATGATCTCCAAATCTCTCATATCTAATCTTTCTCTGCTCAACACTTCCAAAAGTCTCTTACCTCTAAGGTTTTTCTACTTTCTATTCTTGAAAATCTTGTATTCTATAATTTCTTTGCTCTCTGCTCTCAAAATACTCTTAAGACTGTGCTATAAACTAGCTCAGGATTTGTAAATTCCTTAGGTATGGTTAAAATATCTGTAACAAAACTTAGCAGAAAACTTATAACAAAAGGCTTATTTAAAAATGTACACATAGGTAATCTTAGTTCGCTACGATTTACTATCATATACAATGTAACTGTTACTTTGGATATACTGCATATGCAACTTAGATTCAATTCTCGTTTAAAAAATAGATCTACCAGAAAATGGATGTTTTTAGATAAAAACCATGTGACTCTCCTCCATCTTGGCTGATGACCTCATTAGGATGGAAGCAACCGTGTGGCTGTCAGCCATCTTTACTAAGGTTAAAAGAGTACATGCGACGTAACGTCACCACCATCTTGTTTAAGATGAACATGGGGTATACACCAACTAAGGGAGCACTCATGAAACTTCTCAGTCCTCTGTGCCCTTCCTTATCATTGTATCTCCCTTTTAGACTAAGGAGGCAACAGTGATTCTCCAAAATATTGTGGATTAGGATGGATTTTTACATGATGGTAAATTCCTGAGGTTATAAAGGTATACGCCGGTTAACAGAGACTGACTTAGAGATGTCTGTCTAACTACTATGTCTTTGCTAAATGCTCAACACCAGTCTTCTAAAAAAATTTAGATAAAGAACAATATATGTTTGCTAAATAAGGTTTATAACTTCTTAGGGCCTACTCAGGTTAACAGTAACTGTTACTTAAAGTATCTTAAAGATGTGTGTCTATCCTCTTTGTTTTGGCTCACTTTGTTAAGCTTTAGCTAGTTGGATAAACTGAGTCATACAAGAAACTGATATTCTGTAATGGTGCCATGAAAGAGTCAGAAAAAGAATGTTTCCAGTCTCTCTGTGAATTGCATTTATATAGTAAAAGTTCCCAGTTTCTCTATGGACTGCATTTATGGTTTAATGTTTTATTTTGATGCTAAAGGATCTTCAATTAAATCTTCAACTCAAATTTTAAGGCTCAAACTTAACAGGGATAAAGCTGTAAAAATCTTAATCTTATAAAAGCTACTAACTTGTAAACTGCTAAAGATAATTAAAACATGCAAGTTAATGCTCAAGTTACCTTATAAATGCTGGAATTCTTTGATGTGCTTACAACCACACTCACAGTCATACTAAGTACAGGTGTAATTCATTTACAGTGATAAGCTTTGTTTAGCTTCCTGTGAATGTTTTCAAGGTTAAGCTTAAGACAAATGACTAAAAACAATTGAAGTTTGTTAAAAATTAGGTATACGTAATAGATAATGGTCCTTCAGTTCTTCAGATATCTGAGTATGGAATTCAAAATGTTTAATGAAAAAAAGCTCCCCATGATAGACAGAAATGCCAGCTCCTAGTGGCGACTCTCAGGTCGCCAGAGAAGACTCCACCTGGGTTGTGGTAATGCTAGCCACTGGGTCCACTAAGGCCCTACCTAAACTGTGGACACTGTTGGGTTGACTGCCTTGCCAGCAGCATAGGTCAGTTTTCCCAAGTTCCTCCTCCACAGGAAAATCTCTCAGATCTTCTGGGTCTGGTAGCTAAAGGCCAATACTGTCATGCTTCCATCTGAAGATGTAATGTGTAACATTTAGCTGTGTAACAGCTAAAGACCAACCTCTGCCCTCAACAAAACCATCTTGGTGCTCAGGGTAACTGTCTAGGTAGCTGGTAAGTCTCTGTCATTTTTATTGAAACCCAGGCTATTTCGATTATACTTCCTACTATAATTTTGCCTCTCAGATCCCTGATGTTGACAGCTCAACTAGCTTTATCAGTTTGACAGCAGCAGGCAAACCAGCTCCTTCCCCAAGGCTGCAGCTGCCTGATCAGTGAATTTCATATGTCAAATCAGGTCTCAGGCTTCACTTTTCTGGAGGTACTAAGTCTCCTGCTGAAAAAGGCAGACACAGTCACAGTTTATCCTGTAGACAGACTTTACACTGGAAGGGACAAACTCACAAAACAGGTTCCGTGTAGCTTTTTTATTATTCCTTTATTTGAAAGAAATTGCTTTGCAGTGACTGCTTTCAGTAACCAACTATCTGTGTCTCATGGTCAATGACTTAATAGAAAGAAAGGTTTAAAGTTTATATAAGTTGTGAGGGTCTGAGAAAGTAATTTAAGGTATGTAAGTGCAAATTTTAAAGGCCTGAGGGTGTGAAAGTTTAGGTAAGTTGTGGGGGTCTAAGAAAATGTTTTAAGGTATGTAAATGCAAGTTGTAAAGTTCTTAGGAAGGGATTTAAGGTATATAAAAATGAAAAATGTTTCGGGTTTCTTTCCTTCCCTCCATGTTATTGTTACGGTAAGACTTCAGAAGTTCAGAGTTTTAACATTACTTACCCAATGGAGTTTTGGTACGCTATTAATCTAGCCCTGGTAAAACATTGGCTACAAATCTCATAGTCACAAGCTCAAAATTTTAATTTCCTTGGTTGTCTTCTAACTATAGACTTAAAAGTACTTCTCCTTATGCTGAAAACATCTCTGCCCACTCTCTATATCAAGCCCTCTAGACAGAAGAAAGCATGTTCTTACTTTTAACACAAAACCATAGCTTTCGCTATGACTCAAAGTTGTGAGTCTACCGCTTTTTCTACCATGTGGATTTCAGTGCAGATTAAAAACAGTGGTAATGCTAATGCGTCTAAAACTTTTGTCTTGATTTTTTGTAAACTTAAGAAATTATTGTAAGCTTGAGGAAGTCAAGACTTGTATCACCTGTCAGAAAAGGGACTCCAGAAAAATACTCCTGTCAATCAACAGCTTAAGTTTCCCCTCCTGTCTATTCCTGAAGGCGGGACTCTCTCTCTTTCTCCCCTGGTCTTGGGTCTCCTGCCCCCAGCTACTGGGACCATGGGCTAGGGAAGTTTGAAGTGTACCCCCAAGACAAAAAATTTCCCTTAAATTCCTTAACATTACCTTCTGTCCCTCGTCTGTATCTAGGTTTCCAATCAAACTGCAAATTGCTCCAAAACTGCCTGCAGGGCTCCAGCGAGGGGTCCAGTATCACATACTGCTCTAAAGCTGCCTGCGCGACCCTAGCCCCAGGTGCTCCCACAGAGCCTGGGCAGGGAGCGTCGCCTGCCCTCTCATCTGCACTACCCCACCTCCCCGCCTTTGACCAGCATTCCAGCCTTCCTAGGCCCTGAAAACGATACCCTAATTTCAGCTGAGAAGCATTAATGGAGAGATTACATTGCCCCTTATCAGTGTTGCTCCTTTTCATCAACAAAAAAGTTGGAATGTTAGGTCCCCAGAAGCCACTGAACTGTTTCACATGGCTGACATACCATTTTCATGTTCCTACCAGGATTGCACACAGGTTCCATGGACTTTACATCTTTACCAACGTTTGTTACTTCTCAGGCGGTTATTTGTTCTTCTTTTTCTTTTTTCTTTTTTTTGGATAGTCCTAACGGATGTGAGGGATCCTTCATTACGATTTCTGACTACCAGTTCTTTAGTTCCTAGAGTGAGGTAGAGTGTCTTTTCATGATGAGAAATAACTATTCAAACCCTGTGCCTGATTTTAAACTGTTTGTTTCTTAGATGTTGAGCTGTTAGATCTTGTCATTCTTTTGGTAGATTTCAGATGACATTAAAATACGATCTGAACCTCTCACCCACAATTTCTCTCCTTAAGAGGGTGTATAGCACTATCAAAGTTTTTGAGCTGTTTCAAATGTTGATAAAATGCACTCTGGGTAATTAAGTTACTGATGAATGAAGTGCATAGGTAAATGGAAAAAAGTACCTAACCTTCTCATAGAATGCTAGAATTGGGAGTTTCTTTATACATTTTTAAAAAGATGTATTTTATTGTATATGTATGAGTGTTCTGTCTGCATGTATGTATGTGCACCGTGTGCATGCTCGGGACCCATGAATATCAGAAGATAGTGTATCTCCTGCAACTGGAGTTATGGATGGTTGTGAGCTACCGTGTGAATGCTGGGAACTGAATCCAGATCCTCTGAAAGAGCAACAAGTACCTTTAACCTCCAAACCATCTCTCTAGTCCCTGAATCAGGAGTCTCTTTAGAGATCAGAGCTTGTCCTCTGTGTAGTAAATGATTTTTTTCTATTATAATTTGAATCCTAACATTTCCATTAAGGGACGAAACATCAGAGAGTGGCTGTGGATGTGAACTAACTGCGGCCAACTCCTGCTTTCAGGGTAATCGCTTGAGACGATACGGAAATCTGCTCCGCCCTGGCGCTCTGTTGTGTGACTCTGTCCTGGGGGCATGTGAACAAATCTTTACTCGCAAATCCTCCAGATAGGGGACTGATGATAGACCAAAGCAAGGATACCATCACAGTTCAAGTTGAAGCAGTAGTTTATTGGGGTTACTCGACAGGAGCGTTTGCTTTGAGGAGCGTGGATTACTCAAAGGCAGTGTAGGTACGCCACTGAAAGCACTGGCGATGACTCATCAAAGCACTGGCGCTCTCTGAGCAACTTGCCAGCAGCTGTATTGCAATACTGTATACTCTACTGTACTGTGCTATAGCTGAAATCTCTCCTCAGCTGTTCTTACTGCTTATATAGCCTCGAGGAGGAAGGGGGTCTTGTGATTTTGTTACATTTCAGGGACTTCCTGAGACTAGGGAGTTGTTTAATATCCAGAGTCTTCAGATTCTTCTCTAGTGGATGTAATCTTTCAACTCAGACAAAATCTCTACACAGTAGGCTCAGCATTTGTATAGTATCCCGGGGGAGGGTAAGTCAGAGCAGCTTTAGAATAACAAGTAGGGGTGCTAATAATTTAAGTGTAGCCCTCTCTGTAATGGCTCAGTGCTACTATGTGGATGGAAAAAATGTTCTGCTGTAATAACAGATCTGCTAACTAAATAAAGGCATCTGAATATGTGTTATGAATCATCAACAGAATGAGGAACCTCTTGTTTCTGAAACAGAGTCTCAGTATGAACTTCAGGTTGACCTCAAGCTTGTGATCCTCCTGCCTCAGCTTCCTTGTACAGGTGTATGCTATCATCTACAGCTTCAGAATGAGGGACTTGTCATTTTCTTCTTACAAGAGCTATAGTGTAGACGAAGACATTGGGTGAAATCTCAGTCACATCATAGCAAGTTCATTATTCGTTGACATTTATGGTCTGCTCAAATTTTTGTTTCATTTATTCCTTCTGAAAAATTGATTTTATTTAATTTATTTATTTTATTTAACACAGCCTGGCAAGTTAATGTGGATGATATGAATTATAAATATTGGGGAAAGATACACAATGTCATATCTGACACGAGATGGGGTGGTAAAATAAGTCACAGAACTTTTTATTCCCTTTTATTTTTTTAAGGATATGAATGTATTTTATTCACGAGTGTGTGCTTGAATGTATGTTTTTGGGTACTGTGTGCACCCAGTGCCTATAGAGGCCAGAAGTGGGTGTCAGAGTTGTGAGCACTCTGTGGGTGCTAGAAACTGAAGCTAGGTCCTCTGCAAGAGCAGCCTGTGCTCCGAACTGCCATTTCTCCAGCCCAAGGGGCGAAACTTATTTTCCCCAAGAATCCTTAAAATTAGCTGTAAGTACTGTGAAAACACGTATGACAGTGATAAAATTAAGCCGACGACTTCTCCGCAAACAACTTTAAATAAAACTCTCGCTGGAATTAATCCCTTCAGCAGATGCTCGTGAGCAGCTGTGTGTGAAGCACCGTGCTGTGAAGATGTAAAGTTGAAAAATTCCCAGCCACGTTCTCCGAGATCTTAGAGTTTAGAGATGGAGGCAGCAGGTAAATAACCATCTGCAAGTGACAAACACGAAATGAAGAAAGATGACGTCGGGGAAGTACGGCGAGTACGAAGCTAAGGGAGAGGAGAGGAAGGAGGAGCGGATTTGGAGTGGGCTTGATGTCACAGCGTCTGGAAGGAGAGAGAGAGACAATGTCAGTCGGTAACTGATGGGCAAGCCAGGCAGTTGTGGTTGAAAGAACAGCGAGAGAAGAGAAAGACAAAGAAGGTTGTGAATTCTGTATGCCGCTGGAGCCGGCGAGCTGTCCAGTATGGCTGAGCAGAGGACTTAGTGGGAATGTCATGGCCAGTGGCCACATGCGTGTGATTGACAGTGTGCATTCCACTTTCCCAGTTAGGGGAGTTTTTATCTGGTAGTAGAAACAAAGTGTTTTGTGTTTTTTTGGAGAGTAAATTACCTAGGGTTTGGAATATGTTTCCCTTTTTATGGTTCAGAAAATGATGACTGTGACTGAGAGCATCAGGACTCTCTGAACCTTGGATGTGTGAGAGCTGTAAAAGGTGTGTGTGTGTGTGTGTGTGTGTGTGTATGTGTGTGCGCACCATAGACTTGATGGACAGTGCAGAAAGGACTGGACCCTGGCTTTGATAATGACCAAGTTCATCTTTCAGATTAATCCACTATGCTCCCTCTCCCCTCCCTCCCTTTTTTCCTCCCTCCCTCCATCCCTCCATCCCTCCCTCCCTCTTTCCTTTCCATGGCGGTAGAGGGGATGAAAACCAGAGACCTTGTAAATGCAAGGCAAGCACTCTGTGACTGAAGAACTCCCCAGAGTGACTGCTTTCATAAGGGGAAGTATTGCAAAGAGAGAAAAATATTTTTTGTACTCTCTTTTGTTTTGTTTTGAATTGATTTATTAAAAAGTGAAGTGATTCTGAGTAGGCTTATAATACCCAAAGCGAAGAGGAGACAAGGGCAATTTCTCAAATTGGATAAGAAACCCAGGTTAGGGAAGCCAGAGAATGGCCGTGCTCTTAGGCAAGGCCTTAGCAGGGTGGACATGTGTAGGATGGGGCCTTCTTTGCGTAAGGAAGTCATTTGGCTCCTCCTGGAAGACTGGAGGAAGCCTCTCCTATTGGCTGCCATGAGGTTGAGACTTCTTCCCATCTACCCTCCCAGTGTGACTGAGTTGAAAACGGTGTTGCCCTCGACGGTGGTGATCAGAACACCCGGCTTGATGGGCTGCAGTGACAGTGTTTGTTAGACATTTGCTGAGCTCTTCACTGTAGGAATAGGATTTGAAGACCTTACTTAGAGGCCTTAGCTGTATCTGGGGCTTATTTCAATTTATTATACTACATTCAATTATAAATACCTGCCTTTTGAAACCGGTTATGAATATTGGAGGGCAGTGAAGTGCTTTTCACAGGGCAGAGTGAAGTAGCTTGCAAAGACAATTCCATAAATGTGAGTTGAGTTCAACTGTAATGATCGAATTAGTTCTCCAGTTCTTACTACCTGTCCACTGTAGGTTATAGACTAAAGCGGTCACAGCCCGTGCTTCCCAGAAAGGGACACAGAGCGGACAGCAGGTAGGAAAGGGCACCAGCCACTCTGCACTGGGTCGGTTGGGTGCTTCTTTCAACCAGTCAGCAAGGACCCTATAAGGAGCAAGGGAAGCATGCTCTCTTGACTCGCCACACTCAGTCGAGGCTTGCTGCTATTTCTCCATCATCTGTGCATTGCCCAGTGGCACAGTTTCTCATATTAATAATGGTTCAAATGCACCCTTGTGCTTCCTCCCTCTTGTCCTTGCCTTTCTCCTTTTTTTTCTGGAATTTTTTCCTTCCTCTTCACCTGATGATTGTCTATCTTTCAGGCTTAGTGGAGATGCCTCTTCTTCTTTGAAACCTTCTAGAGACCTTCTTTTCTTCTGAGGTTTTATGTAACCAAGTAAAGCTCTCTCAACACGGCTTCCAAACAACCCACCTGTAGGAAACACAGGGTGACACTCTTGTGAAATGCGTGTGAAATGACGGAGGTGAGGACATGGGAGTGAAGCTGGACCAGCAGTGTTAAACGTCCACATTGGGAGTGTGATGTATCAGGAGAGGCGTCTGCACAACCCCATCTTCCCTGGACTGCTTCCCTAGGAACATCCGAGGTTGAGCATGCCTCGTCTTTGCCTGGATGTGTCGGCTCTGTCATCGCACTGCACCTTCTTTGGGTACCATGTCTGGACCGTCTTTGGGTCCTTCACGGAGCTCTTCCCAATGCTTGGTGCATAGTGGCGCATTCATGGTGCGTGAGTCAAGGAAGATTTTTAAATAAATGAGATGTTGGATAAATTCAAAAGTTTGTTAATATATTTAAACTGAACTCCTAGGAAATTTGAAAATAGTCAATTGGTTCACTTTTTAGCCTGCATGCCTTTTGCAATCGTTTTACTTCCCTTACTACTCACACATGATACATTTATCAAACACAGTTAATACGTTAATATGCCTTTCCCTCATCCCATCTGTTCTCCAAAAGGACTCATCTACTTCCTTATTGATTAATAAGCACTGTAAGCACTATCATTATGTACAAGGTGCTATGCTTGATAAATTGCGGCAGGGGGGAGTGTTCAGTGATATGGAAGGTAGGACTCTTGCTCAGAAGGACTTTATACAGTGATAAGCCTGCTTTCAAGTGCATGGTGTGAATGTTGGTGTTATTAGGTGGAAGGAGTCAGGGGATGGGAGGGTTGGGAAGGCAGAATGAAGGTGAATTGTAGTTGCTGGGAGGGTAACTTTTAGTCCTCACCGTGGAGCTATTCAAGAGATTTTTGAGCAAGGAGGTGTTGGGGACATTAAGATGGTCGTCCCTGTGTAGGGCAAGGGGGTACACTTCTGTCCCAGAAAATGGACCTTGGATGCCTTCTTGCTCTCTGTGGAGAATCTGTCTGTGTCCTCTCCCTATTGGGTAGAGCTTGCCCTGTCGTTGGATGTTTCTTTGGAGAGATCTTAGAGGAAACAAGTGCGGTCTTGAGGTAGTTCTGGCATGATTCTACTAAGATTTTGGTTGATGGGTGAGGATGGAGATGCCCTTACAGGGTGTATGTGGGTAACATTCAAATCTAGGGGTGCATGACACCAAACCTGAGCTATTTCTACCATATTATGTTTTAATAAGGAAAAAAGAAGGAAGCCATTGTGGATTTAACCACTTTTAAAGTTTAAAAAATTACATTTATTTATTTATTGTGTTCATGTATGTATTTATGTATATATGTATACATATATACGTGTGTGTGTGTGTGTGTGTGTGTGTGTGTGGTGGCACATTACACACCACTTGTGTAGAGGTCAAAGGACAGCTTGCAATAGAAATCTCTTCCTCCGCCAGGGGGTTTTGGGGATTGAACCGGGGTCATCAGGCTTGGCAGCAAGTGCCATTACCCACTGAGCCATCTTGCCGCCTCATTGTGGTTTTGAAAGGAGTTGCCCCTGAGGAGAACTTGGCAACCTTACAATGGATGCCAATTTCAGCTTTTGGCAACTGTTTGGAATTTGAGAGACAGTGAGTATCTTTGGAAATATGTTAAGATAGCTCTCCTGCTTCCAGGGGAGAGACATGTTTCTGTGTCAGAGAAGTTCCTGTACCTAAGTAGGCAGCAATTTTAGCTCTTTCTAGTTGGAATTCGTTGGTAGTTAACGATGGTTTCTCCCAGGAATAGAGTCAAAATATGAAAACTCAATACATAAATTTATAGTTCGTACTTATATGTAGGAACCAAACGTTATCTGAAAATAAGGAACTGGATTGCATGTAACAGCAGCAACAACAATAAATGATTAACAGCAGTCAGCATGTTCCCTTTATTGAGTGTTTACTAGAAGAGCAGCTTAAAGGAGACCCTTGGAGGAATCCTGGCAAGAAGGAGGTGGCCATGAACTTGGATGTGAAATTAATCGTTTGATCTCACAGGAGGTCAGGACGGGGGCTGTTTCTAGATCTGGAATTTCTCTGTATTTTGGAAGCCATTTGTTTTTATGCTGCTCGGCAAGCAATAGGCTTGAAATAAGATAGCCCCAAAATTGTAGCTTTCTGCAAAGTTTCCTTAGGTTAAAACCTTCTTAGGCATCCTGTTCTTTGGCTTTTCTAACTGATGTACTGAACATCTTAGGATCAGAAGCACGCTCTCTTCAAAAACATCCTTTTCCCTCTTTATTTCTTTCTCTGCGTGGATGTTTTGCCTGCATGTATGCCTGTGTATCATGTGTAAACCTAGTGCCAGAGGAGGCTAGAAGAGGGGTTGTGTCCCCTGGAACTATAATTACAGATGGTTTTGAGCAACCATGTGGGTGCTGGGAATTGTACCTGGGCCCTTCGCAAGAACAGACACTGTGCTCCCAACTGCCGAGCTGTTTCTCTAGCCCCTAGTTATTCCTTTCTTTATCTTTGTGGTGCTGGAAATTGAACCCAAGGCTTAATGCATGCTAAGCAATTGCTCTACCACTGAGCTATAGCCAGAGCCCTGAACAGACCTTTAATAGATCTGTTAAGTACAAGAAGGAAGTGGGTACATGAACAGCTCAGATCATTTAGATTCTGCCTGTATGCTGCCACCTTTCCTTCTTAAGCTCTAAGTTCATGTCATCCTTTCTTCTCACTAAACATTTAAAAAAAAATCCATGAGGATTAGCATCCCTTTTTCCTCCTATGTGGATAGGTGTTTTGCGTGCATGTGTGTCTATATACCACATGCATGCCTACTGCCAGAGAAGAATGTGTCAGATCCTCTAGAATTGGAGGTATAGATGTTTGTGAGCTGCCACATGGGTGCTGAGAATAGAACCTGGGACCTCTGGAAGAGCAGTAAGAGTTTTCACTTCTGAGCCATCTCTCCAGTGCCACCCAGTCCCCATATACCATCTTAATATACTTTCCCCATATGTAGTCTGTCCCTGACGTATGGTTTGATTTATGATTTGTTTACCTACTGATGCTTTTTACCCTGGGGTAGTGATATGCATAGTAGTGTATTTTCTCATGATCATAGGCAGTTCAGCTAGTCACAGTTCCTATTCAGCTGGCTATAGGACCACAAGAAGGTCCATCAGTGTGCTGCAGTATGCTGTGTGCCTGAACTGTGGCGGATAGGTTAAGGGTTGACCCATGCATTTTCAGCTTGACTAGGGCTTGTCAGGGTGCAACCTCCCTGATAGCTCAAGAGCATCTCGCTGCTATTTTTTGGGTGTGCATGAAGACATAGCAACCTTTTTCAGGCTTGCCAACTTAAACAGTTAGATGCCAGAATACCTTCATTTTAGAAAAGAAAAGAGAGACATCTTGAATGAACCTCCTTTCAACTCCTAGAATGAGAAGCTGTATCTCAGAGGCTATCTTCTTTCTCCTGTTTTGTGAAACAGTGACTGCTCAGAGGAGATGCTGACTCAGGGAAAATAGGGACCCTTTCCCCTCACTTTCCATATGGAAAAAGACTTCAGCGTGCAGCATGAGCTCTGATCCATATGCTTGGAAATCTGGCTTGGTACTTGCTTTGCAGAAGGGATTGGGACTAGGGGCCAGGCACAGTTTCAACTTTCTAATGTCTGAAAAGCCAGACTTCTGTTTCAGGTACAGAACTGTTCTAGAAAATAGTTATTTTAAAAATGGATGGAGCCAAATAAAAAATTCTTTAATTTAGTTGTATTTGGGAAATAATTTATTTGTGCAACCCCACACAGCTTTAAATAAATCTTTTTATCTTTTCAAAATTATTACAATTGTATCTACAACAAGTACAATCATAATCATAGATTTTTTCTTTTAGAGAAACCATGTTTCACACATGACTAAATTACCTGAGAAACATTCCTAGAAGTGACATTGCTGGGCTTGAGAGTGCCATTTAAACTTTTTGGTACTTACCACCAAGCTTCTATCTGGAAAATTTGTACCTATTTATAGTCCATAGTGCATGTGAGATGTAAAGTATTCTCATATTTTTTTTTTTTTTTGCCTTTTTTGGTGTGTGTAGACCAGAGGACAACCTTGGATGTAATTCTTCAGGTGCCCTACAACTTAATTTTAAGGCTTTGTTTTTGTTTTATGTGTATGAGTGTTTAACTGTATACATGTATATGAACCACGTGTGTGCAGTGCCAGTGTTTAACTGTGTGCATGTATGTGCACCATGTGTGTGCAGTGCCCATGGAGGCCAGAGATGGTGCCAGATCTCTGGCAATTGGAGTTATAGACAGCCATGAGTTGTTGTGTGAGTTCTAGGAATCAAACCTGAATTCAGAGGTGCCTTTAACCTTGGAGCCATTAGACCCAGAAGAGAGGCTTCCCTGACTGGGAAAGAACTTGTTTTTTGAGGCAGGGTCTCTCACTGGTGGGCTCCTTCATTAGGCTAGACTGGCCAGCCAGCAAGCCCTAGGGATCTTCCTGTCTGGCTTCTAGTGTTAGGCTTATAAGCGTGTGCCAGTGTGCTTTTTTATTTTTAATTTTATTTTTTTGTGAGTTCTGCGGGATCAATCTCAGGTCTTCTTGCTTACAAAACAAGTACTTTACTGACAGCTGCATTGCCTGTGCACACCCCCGCCCCTTTTGACACAGGGTTTAGCTCTGTAGCATAGGCTGGCCAGGCTCCTGAGTGGTGGGATTGCAATACGTGTTTTATATTTCTCTTCATTTTATCCTTATAAAACCTAATAAGAACAGAGAGGATCAGTAACCTACCGAAAGCCACAGAGCTAATAGAGGTGGTATTTAATCCAGGCAGGTTCAGCCAGGTCCTGTGCTGTTGCCCAATACTCTGTCATTTCCATGGCGGTAGGTATAAGAAAACTAACAGCAGGATGCAGTGACAACTTTGTCTTTCTTCTAGAGTCTCTGAATACAGACATAACCCTGTCTTCTAACTCTCCTCCATGTTCCCGGTAGGTTAGTGATAGAATGACTTTACTGGAGTAAAACCTCTGGTCTTGGGCTGGAGAGATGGCTTTAGAGAACTTGCTGCTCTTCCAGAGAACCCAAGTTCAGTTCGTAGCCTCCGCATTGGGCAGCTCACAAGTCCCTCTGCTCCAGCTCTGGGGCTCCAGCTTCATCACCTTCTTCTGGTCTGAGGACATCTGCCTACACTTCACACGTACACACATACATGTAAAAATACATCTCGAAAACAAACCTCCCTCCCCCCAAACACACAAACCCAACAGACGCTTGTGGGGAAACTGTCACTTGGAAAGCATCCTTTTGGAAAGAATCAAAAGTCATGTTGGAAGCAAGTCCCTGGTCAGTGGCCCTACAACTCCCTCTTCTCCTTTTTCTGCTGGCTTCCAGCCCAAGAAAAGCAGGGGACAGCTATGACTTACTTCCGTGCCTGTCTTCCTGACTTTCTCCCCTGAACCACTAATGGGTAGGATGAGTGTTGGTGACCCCTCTTGGCTCGAGTTTTCTCTAGAGATGGATATGCAGAAGGTACTGAGGGATTTTAGGCTGCTGGTTGTTGTGATGGATTAAAAAAAAAAAACATGTTTGTTTTTATCTGTACAGCCCTGGGGTTATGTAGTGTCACAAGACTTCCTCTTTTAGGAAAAGTCCCAGACAGCTTGCTTATCTTCTTGTTCCATCTGTCTTAGTGGGTAATTGCATTTTTAATTGTCCTCCCTTTAATCTAAACAAAGACTGAACAAAGCTAAGAAGTGTTGGCACTATGAACAGTGTGGGTTCGCGTGTTCTGTTTGAGACATGGGCTTGGGAGGACCTGACTTTTTAGGTTCCAGACCTGGGGAGATGGTTGTCAGAGCTAGAGACAGGTCCAAACACTCCATTTCCCAGCATTGATGTGTGACAACCCAAAGGACATGAGGACCAAAGAGATAGTCCCCGGGAGTTCCTGTTAGCAGTGCTACCTCAGAAGTTTGAATCTCAGTTTTGGGTACCCAGAGCTTATGCTAATGGAACTCGATGTTCCTACATCAGATGTGATATGGACTGAAGCACAGACAGAATCTTCTTAAAATGAT
Source organism: Cricetomys ansorgei (assembly GCA_026225945.1). Lineage (NCBI taxonomy): Eukaryota > Metazoa > Chordata > Mammalia > Rodentia > Nesomyidae > Cricetomys > Cricetomys ansorgei. Next base: position 42,653,193 of record JAMJFZ010000107.1, on the reverse strand, counting down.
GGGGATAATGGTACCAGCCTCAGGTGACTGAACTCCAATGAGACCACACAGAGTCCATCAGCAGATACTCAGTGCTAGTCACTGCTGTCGTGACTCCCCACCACCAGCCGAGCGATCTGAAAAGCATGCATTTGAGGCAAGTTCTGACTTTTGTATGAATATATTTACAAGCAGTTCAGTGCAGGCACAGCTAATTTAAGTGTCTGGGCCTTTTTTAGGAGTTTTGAGGATGCTTTAACCTCCACTCTCTTTAGAGCCAGTGTTCAGGGATGTCACAGAACCCAGGCACTATGGTGCCCGTCGTTCTTCCCACTTTGCCGTGATGTCTTTTTCCTTCCCATCAAAGTTGGATGTGATAAAAGAAAGAAATGGGCAGCAAACTTTCCAGGCTTTTCTCTTTAATGGTGCCCATTTTCACTTGCCCTCTATGTTTAATTTTAGATTCACACTACGGCTTTAGCTGACGAGTGAGGCTTATCCCAGAGGAAGCGGGGGTCCCGTATACGCTATGGACTTCATCCAAACACATACCGAAACAAATAATGAATTCAACCTAATTTGTTACACACAGCATATAATTATAGTAAATTACCTTTACAATAACTTTTTGGAATAAACCACTTATTTACTTATTTTGCGTGTGGATTCCAGGAATCGAACTCAGGTTGTCAGCCTTGGCAGCAAGTACCTTTACCCCCTGAGCCATCTTGCTGGCCCCAAGTCAAGTGTTAACTATCACAAGAGAACAAATGTGCGTAATGAATGTCATTAAAAAGGAGATTTAGGACATTTTCAATCTTGTTAAATTTTTATTTCATAAACAAACATTTTTATGCATTAGATCAGTTCAAGAGGGTACTTTTATTTATATGGCCGGGTAAGCCCGATTTAAAGGAAGGAATCATTTAAATGGTTACGATACAGATTTCGTAAAAATATTCAGGAAACATATTTTCTCACTTTCTAATAGGGCCACTTTGTATTAAGTTTTTGCATATTAGAACTAAAAAAAAAATGCTGTTATTCACTAAATTAAGCCTAGTATATGGCAGATGAATTTGTAATGTGCGAATGTGAGGATGCCCATTTTCCTGCGCCACAGGAAGCAGCAACATATTCCAAAGATGCTGCCTGTATTTGCGTTTGCAATCCAAAGGGTGTAGAAGACTGGAAGGCACTGTCACACGACTTCTCTGGCAATGTAGTCTGCACTGGGTTGACACGAAGCTATCCATAGCTTTCATTTGACCCAGTCGGTGTGGATATATGCATTTTGCTGCAGAATATTATTGTGCAGGGGCTCTGCCCTAGACACGGGGTTCCTGTTCCTTATGGTATGTGTACCTTGTTAATCTTTCTAAATCCAAACACTTCAAATTCTGAACCTTTCCCGGCCCAAAGATCTTGAGTAAAAGATGGTAGATTGTTCCGGTGCAGTAAGTTTAGCAATTAGAGAATCCTCCCATCCTGGTTTTTCCAAGAACAGTTCCCCTTTCCCCCCCCCTTAGACGAAGTCTCATCTATGTAGCCCAGACTGGGCTCACTTCTGAGTCTCTTGAGGATAGTCTATATTTTGTTTCCAGGATAGCCACTAATAATAAGGCATGATCTGTTCTCAAAACTGTCCTGGCTTGGCCAATAAATTACATGATCATCAAGAGCTGTTGGTTATAGGCACCGAGGTGCTACTGGTAAAATCCTATATATCTGAGGTTTTCAACCTGCGGGTCACAACTGTTGGAAAACATGTATTTCCAATGATCTTAGGAACTGAGACACTGCTTAGTAACAAAATTACAGTTATGAAGTAGCAACGAAAATAATTTTATGGTTGGGGGTCACCACACCATCAGGAACTGTACTAAAGGGTCACAGCATTAGGAAGGTTGAGAACCACTGCTATATATATGGAAGTTAAAACAAGCAAATTCTGATTATATCCTATAAGTCTAAATAATATAACCATTATTTATAAGAAGTAATTTAAAAATATATTCCCTACTGCCTTCTTCTGTGGAATTCCGTGCAGCACATATAGGTAGACAGATGGTAGATATTTCTTTTCATAGTAGTTTCTCATTGTCCTCATTGCTATTGTCTGTGAATTTCCTTTTGGTCATCATGATGCTTAATGTTAATCCTCACATACCCACTGGGGATACTTTGCAAGATTCCCAGTGAGTACTTGCAACTGTGGATAGTACTATAGATACATACAGATCTACAAAACTATTTGTCCTATGCATGCATACTTCTGAAGTTTAATTATGAGTTAAGTACAGTAGGATATCTAGAACAAGTACTAGGGAGGTGGCTCAGAAGTTAGGAGTGATTGCTGCTCTTCCAGAAAATCCTAGTTTGGTTGCAACACTTTACAACCACCTGTAGCTCCAACTCCAGGAGATCTGACGCCCTCTTCTGGCCTTGGGAAGTAACCTGCCCTCACGTGCACATATCCCCCCAAAGTGACACACACGTACACACAAGCCAACAATAGAAAGTAGAAAATTTAGAAAATTTAAAAAATAGAAAATAGAAAATTAAAAAAATTTAAAAAATAGAAATAGAAAAATATCTGTTTTTCAATAGAAAAAGAGATAATGTCAACAATAAAATAGGACACTTCTAGCATAGTAAGTTACTTTAAATTTATGAATTGCTTATTTCTTGAACTTCCATTTACTATTTTCAGACAGTGCTTGACCTCCAGTAATTGAAATCATGGAAACAATGGGTAAGGGAGACTACTGTAGTAAGTTACCGGTTACTTATTTTAAAAATATTTATTAACCTTTGGCTTTTGCCACACGCTATCTAAGGCCTTGGAACAGAATAATAAAAAAGAATTGGATTTGTTCATGGAGATTTCTTGACTCTTGGGGCACACAGACTTGGGGGGCTTTGCTTGAGGAGGCTGGGAAAATTAGTAAGCTACTGTATTTATTAGTTACTTTTCTTTTTTTTTTTGAGACACTATATTGCCCTAGCTGGGGTTCATTATGTAGACCAGGCTGACCTTGAACTCACAGAGATCCACCTGCCTCTGCTTAGGTGCTGGTATTAGAAGCATGTACCACCACCACACCTGGTCTTAGTTAATTTTTTGTTTTGTGACCCGATACCTGGCAAGAAACAAGGGAGGAAAGGTTTATTTTGACTGACATTTGGATCCATAGTTATCGAGGCAAAAGGGCATGGTGTGGAAATGGCTATCTGCGTAGCAGTAAGAGTAAGAGGCTGCTGGCTCACATCTGGACAGACCAGCAGACATTGAGGGGATAGAAGGTGGGGCTGGGCTGTAAAAGATCTGCCCAACAGCACCACGCTTCCTCCAGCTGTGTGCTCCTTCTAAGGGTTCCAGAGAGCAGCACCCTGAACCTCCCAAAGCTGCATGGCCAGCTGGGAACTGAGTGCTCAAACAGCCAATGGAGGACAGTCACTTCCTCAGACCATAGCAAGTGAGTGAGGACATCCTCGATGCTGAGGGACAGCAAGTCCAGAGGCCTTGTGCTAGACACTCCCTGCCCCCTAGCAGTTTGGGGAGCAAGGAGAGCGTAGGGGCTGCAAGGGAGTCAGTGAATGTGACCTCCGTGGGTTTTCAGCAGAAGGACTAGATCGTCCTTCTGTTTTAAGAGTGTGTTCTGGCTGCAGAGCCAATGCTGGGGCAGGGTTGTGGGCGGTGGAGGGCAGTCGGGATGGCTGCTTGGTACAGTCTTTGTAGAAGAAGGTGATTGTTCTTCAGCCACTGGCTTCACTTTCCACGCTCACAGTCTTAGCTGTTCCCCCAGACAATGGTTATATGTGCTCTGCTTGGTACTCTGAGGTCAGTGCAGTGACTGCGATTTTCAGCCTGGCTGGAACAAGTAGAACTGAAGGTTCATTCAAGCTTGCTTCTGCAAATGAGGAAAACTTGCAAATGAGAAACAGAGAGTGAAGCCCTTACTCATGGTGGGCCTTTGTGGAGCCAAGTACCCGAAAGGCTGTGGGAGTGGAAAGGGTGTCATGTTAGAAAATGAACCGATGCGGGGAAGGACGACTGTAGGGGCTGGTGAAAGATGGCGATCATTTTGGGAAATTGCATGCTGAGGCTCTGTGGTCTGGGGGCTTCTAAGACATGCAACCCACAGTTGCTAGAAAGGGACGCCCCCAGTGTTTTTTGCTTTGTTAGCAAATAACCCCTGTGAGGCCAGACAGTGCTTCTGGGAAATCAATGGCTTCTTCAAATGTAAAAGGCCGCCTTTAAATATTAGTATAGGATTTCACTGGAGGTGCCTCTTTGATGTCTGAATCTGAGAGACTTCTTTGAGCAGGCAGGCAGCCTCTTTGGTCATCCTTTTTGTTTTCTAAGCACCCTAATGGTTTAAGTGAATTAGGAACCAGTACTGCCCATCTTACCCAGGAAATGAAGCTCGGAGGCTGTCTGTCAGATGATTGTTTCTGCATTGCGTCGCCCCTTAGGGCAGACAGGATAGACAGGTAATGGTATATGTGCTTGGTGGGGCCTCGGTGCCAGGATTAGGAAGACACAGTTAGCCGCTTGACTGAAGCACCACAGAGAGAGTTTCCTAGGATTTGTTGTATTTGCAGGAATTTGTTTCCCTCCTGCCTTGTAAATTATTTACGTTCTTCGCGATTGTCTTTCTTGCCAAGCCCGTTTCTTTTGAACTCATTTCAGACTTAGGCTACAGTTACACGAATAGTACAAAGAATCCGTTTCTTCACCCCACTCCGACTCCCAGGACCCTTGGAGAGTTACTCCGTAACTCTCATGTCCTAGCTCTCCTGAATATTGAGTGCGTCTTTCCTACATCAGAGACACTCTTCACCATCACCGTAGCACGACCACCAGAGCCAGGAAATGCATTGGTACATTGCTACCATTAATCCACAGACCCATTCAAGTTTGCCAGATGTCTCAATAATGGCCTTTGTGTAGAGTCTGATCTAGGGCCAGGCATCGCTTTCAGGCATCCTTCCTTTTTAATCTATCCTCAGCCTGCATGAACTTGACATTTTTGACAATTACAGGCCATTATCCTGTAGAATATCTGCCAGTCTGTCCTTGTTGGGCATTTCCTCATGATGTTATTCAGGTCGTGTACTTTTAAATAAGACCGTCACAGGCACGGTGCCCTCCTCTTACATTCTCGTGGGTTACATACAACTCTGATTGGTCCCTTTACTGATGACGCCCGTTTCACCATTTGATTAAGGAGTTATTTGTTAGCCTTTTTTGTTGTAACGTTATTTTCCCCTTTGTAGTAAAAATATTTTGTGTGAGAGAGTAAAAGTATTTAAGACTATGTAGATGTCCAACTTACCAGCATTTCCCTTACAGATTAGCGTTTATCAGTCCTCCTCCTCCATTTCTATACATGTACTTACTGGTTTCTGCATGTGTGACTTGGGGGTCTGTGCTAGGATGGGCGGGCAGGAGTCAGATGGCAACTTGCCACAATCAGTTCTGTTTTCCTACCTGCGTGCCCTGGGATTGGACTCAGGTCATCGTCAGGCTTGGTAGCCAGTCTCTTTACTCCCCGAGCCATCTCACGAACTCTGTTTTCTGTTTCTTGAGACAGGATCTGACGATACAGCCTAACTTGCTTCAGGTTTACTGTGCATCCCTTGCAGGCTTTGAACTGTTGACGGTGCTGCCGCCGCCACTGCCTTCCAGGTGCTGGGTACACGGGCTGTGCCAACATGCCCGCTTTTCCCTCATGCTTCTTAGTTGAAGAATTACTGCTTTGCTAGGGACCAAATGTTAATGTCTGGCTCCCAGGGTTCTTCTGTGTTTATTGGTTGGCATTCTACTTTATGGAAAAGCTTATTCTCTGTTTACTTATTCATGGATCCTTACATTTTTATTATTACTTATTCGACGCTCACATTCTGTCTGATTTGGCCAGTGTAGGCCCTTTAAGCTGAAGTTTGCTGCTATGATTTTTCTTTTTATTTTTTCATGTGTTCTGTTATCCTTTGAAGACTTTCCTATTTTGTCCTATTTTGCCCCCAAATAAGTAAGTAAACATCTGGTTAGGGCTTATTCCTGGCCTTGAAATCAGCCACTGCTCTAAGAATCTCTGGTTCTGGTTAGTGGAGTTTTCAGAAACTTAAGATTTGAACAGAGTATGTGCTCGTTGCCGTTGATGTGTTTGCTGCTCATCGCAGGCCTTCTGAGAGGACAGGGATGGAGAATATGTATATGCATACACATATGTGTCTATCTATAATACCTATGTGTACATACTACCCCTACACATGCTTTTTCACATTTACATTTACTTCTGTATTTTAATACGTGAAAAACCATGAATCCAAACCAGTTCCCTCTCTACCAACCCACTGCCCTCCACCATTGTAGCCTTCTGTCTGTAACTTCCTTCTGCTTACTCTGACCGCATTCAGTACTTACCCAGTTGTCTTCTCATATTGCTGTCAGGTTCCATGGTTGCCTTGCTGTAGTCAGGAGATCCTTCTACCCCCCTGCCTCCTGTTACTGCTCCTGCACAAGACTGCTGCCTCCAGTAGAGGAGTCCCACCATCTGTCTCCCAGCTGCTGTTTCCTGCATCTGCCCTCACAGGCCCTGGGGCCTTCCTTCTTTCACATACAAGGATGCAGCTGCCTTCTCCTTCCTGGTGGAGCTCACTCCATGCCAGTCCCCACACTGGCCACTGTAGCCTTCTCTCCTCACCAGTGTCGACTCTATTAGTTTTCACATGCCAGCAGTCACAAATGGTTCATCTGAAACAACAGAAATGGATCCTCTCGTAATTATGAAAGCCAGAGGTCTGAAATCAAGGTGTTGGCCAAGTTGCTTCCTTCTGGAGCCCTAAGAGAGAGGCCTCTGGGAGCCTTCCCTGGCTTCTGGTGGTTGCTGGCAGGTCTTGATTCTGTGACTTGTAGATGTATTACTCCAATCTCTCTCTCAACCTCTCCCTCCCCCCACGTCTGTGTGTGTGTGTGTGTGTGTGTGTGTGTGTGTCTTTTGAGTGTGCCAGTGTCCGACTGTCATCTACATAAAAAGACATTCATCATACGGAACTTGAAGAATGAACCTGTTGGGGCTCAGTCTACTCCACCTCAAATGTAATTATAAAAGCCTGAATATACCATCCCAAATATACTTCTGGTATATTTCATGCTGATTATTCCAAGAAACTCTGACATAGGAGTAGATCTGGGAAGCTATGCTCTTGTAAAAATAATCCAAAACATACATCTACAAGAAAATATACATTAGAGAGAGCGTTGGTGTAAGAAGAAGGCTGTTCCGACCACTTTTATTCTAAAACTGTATCTGGATAACAGATATTTTTATTTTGTATTTTATTTGTATTTTGCTTAACACACACACCTCTCCATACCTGCCCAGAACACGTAACCACAGCCCCGCACAAGACCTACATGCTTTTGTAGCTCAGCAGGTTGCTTATGCTTCAGTCACCTGCTTCTTTTCGAGTCTCAGTTGGGGTGTCTATGTGTATGGTTTAGATAGGGTTTTAGATATGGTTTTTCTCCTATTAATCTGCCTCATGCCATCTTAATTTGTAGCCCAGCCAGAGTCTAGAAGACTCTAGGAAACCCCCTTTCCCTCCCCTGGTAGACCCGCTTTAATCCAGGATGGCTTCCTTTTAAAGTGAGTACATCTGCAGAGACCCCTCTTTCCAAATGAGGTGGTATTCACAGTTCCTAGTGATGAGAATGTTGTGGGGCTTGGGGTTTGGGAGAAGACCGTTCGAGCTGGTGCATCTGCTTGCTGTGCTCTGCTGAGTGGGCATTTGGACCAAGTCATTTGCATGAAATGAAGAGGGAGGAAGACAGGGAGATGGAGTCTTTCAGGCCTGTTGAGGAGAGTATCCTTTGTTGCTCTTTTATTCCTATCTTCTCATCTAAAGTTCAGGTCTTCTGCTGATGTTATAACTGTCTTTGGAAACTCAGGATTCAGAGCTTAGGCTAGCACCCATTTTGCAGGTGTTGGGCTTCAGCTTTTAAGACATTGCAGCCCTCACTGTGGAGGAAATGTTTGTACCTTCTATACTGGCCACTTTAGTGTTGGGGTATGACCCCATCCCCCAGCTGCCCAGTTTGAAGCCAGACAAATGTCCCTCGGTGGGAGTTGCCAGCCAGGTGTGTGTCCTGAGTACCACAGGTGGCATTTAGCTGGAGTACGTGGGATGGGTCAACTGTGACTGTCTCTAACACAGAGGGAGAAGGAAGCTTTGTTATCTGGGTCCACACAGGCCATGGTAGCCTGCTGTAGTACAGAACCCCTGGTAGCTTGTGCAAGACTCTTAATTACCTTGATGGCTGTAAAAACTGTTTTTTTTCCACTTTTTTTTTTTACTTCAGTGTTTTGAGCATTCCCATACAAATTACACTTTATATCTCCAATATTCTATCATTTGCGTCTACCACATTTTATTTGAGCATCTTCCTATAGTCTAGATATTTCAATCAACTTAAATGCTTCAAAATGATAAACAATGCTCCTTAAACATTTCTTTCTTTTTCAAAGCTGAGGACTGACCCCAGGGCCTGTACTTTCTACACAAGTGCTCTACTACTGAGCTACACCCCCGTCCTCTCCTTAAATGTCTTTAGCCATACATTCTGTATCTGTAGAAATTAGTGATTATTAACTATCAGCTATTGATCAGAGGCTACCACAGCTGCTTCACATATCTTATTCAATCATCAAAAACTCTGAGGAAGTTACATTTTTTAGGGGAGAAAAGTGGGAACTTAAGGATCTTGGGTTCTGCTACCCTCTGCATTTGTTTCTTGGAACAGTGCCCGAGAAAGCGCTTGCAATTGACAGTGAAACCTCCACCCCCACCTGCCACCCAACAGCTTCTAAGTTATGGAGAGAAGAGAAGCGATTAGGGGGTTTCTGGGTTTTATAATGGCAGGCTGATTTCTCAGTTAAGATATAAAATCCCAATCATTACTGCATACAAGGTATAGTAATAAAGGCACTCCCGAGCTACAGGCTCTCTCTGCACACCTGTGAGGCACACAGGAGCTAAGGAGGACTTCCCTGGTATCCATTTTAGGTACCTAAGACATCCTGGAGGCATGGTGGATAAGACACTAGGTACCATCCTACCTGCTTTGTGGCCACTGTCTTATTCCATGATAAGTAAAGACAGCACTGGGACCTGTGGAAGCCAGAATGACTTGTTAAGGTATTCTGTAATGGGGCTAGCGAAATGGATCAGCGGTTAAGTGTGCGTACAGAACAATGCTGAGGACAGGAATTCATATCCCCACACCCACATGACAAAGCTGTGTATGCTAGCAACCCCAGCTCTGAGTGGGATGGAGACAAGAGGATGTTGGGATCCTGCTGGCTTCCAGCCCAGCAAGAAAACACGACCTTCGGGTCAAGGAGAGATTTTATACTAAAGGAGTAGGCAGAGGTAGAGGGAACCCGACACCTTCTTCTGCCCTCTGTGTGTACACAAGTACGTGCACCTGCATACTTGCACACACGTGGATAAATCAAATAATAATGGTTTTTTAAAAAATCTAATTGAATATTGGGCCTGTGGATGTGGGTCAGCTGGTAGGGTACTCCAGGCAAGAGGCCACTGGGCATGTACGTACGCTTGCGGCTTGTGTAATCCTACTGTTCAAGGGATAGAGCCAGGAGTATCGGTTTAAAGTCATCATTAACTACATAGCACGAAACTCTTCTTCAACAACAGCAGCAGCAGCAACGACATAAAACCCAACAAAGTTCCTTATTGCTGAGTGTTGCGTAATCCCCAGGAAATTGAACCAGGGGATCAGGAGTTCAAGACTAATCTGAGCTATATGGTGACACAATGAGATCCTGTCTCAAAACAAAAATCCAAGTTGTCAAAGTAATTAGCTATGAGCCAGACAAGAAGACTTGACATGAGCATCCAAATATTTCATAACGTCATCAAATTAATAAGTCCCATGGTAACAGTTGGAGTTCCACTGGGCCTAATAAAACTTTCTTAGGAGGGGAAGTTCAAATATTCCCCCCTGAAAGCCAAGAGAAGTGACTTGGTGTTGAGAAGAACAGACCAGTCAAAGGGCTGAGATATTTAAACGGTCGGAGCGGTTCTCAGGCGTGGGAATCGCACACTCGTACGTCGTCCTCATGACTTTGGAATGGTAAGCAACATGGCCTCCTAGCTTCGTGTGTCTCCTCCTACAAACTGGCAGGAGGTGGAGATGGGCAGATGGGAAAGGTGCTGAATCTTTTAGTGGCTTTCAACACCTTAAGTCAGCGTTAGTGTGAAATTAACTTCAGGGTAGTGAAACATTAGCTTTCTGTGGAGCTTACGCTCCTGAAATAGCTCACCGGGTTAATCAGAAACAGGTCCAGCAGGGCACATGCTCCTCCTCTGCTTTTAAGACCTTTTGAGGGCCTGGAAGCATGTGCACTGGCCAGGTGACCCTGCTTTGGGAAGCAAGCTACAGTGAAGCAACCGGAGAGTGTTGCACGTTGGGGGAGCGGGGCTCTCTGCCTCTTTCCTCTTCCTGTTTCTTAAAGGAGGGAGGAGAAGGTCTGGAGGGAAGGAAGGTGCTTTTGGCTTAGGACACAGGGAGTGGGGAAATACTGCCTTCCTTGGGCAGACTGCACAAGTAAAGCTGTGGTTTCTCAGGGTGTGTAATAACCTCTGCTAATTCCCATTTCCCTGGGAGGCACAGGAGGAGGCTGGGTAAAGGAGGGTAGAGAATTGTTTCCTGTTCAGTAGGTTCTGCCCCTGGGGCTGGCACTGGGTTTGTTGTACTGTAGCCCCAGGCCCTACCCGTGGTCCCTGAAGCACTGGCTCCCCATGTGGATGTGGGCCAGATGCTGACATCCAGTCCTGTGACCCAAGCTTGGCTGCACGTATGTGTGTGTTCCTTTCTCAAAGGGTAAATAAATAAGGGTCTCAGATGACTGTTCAGGTCCCAGCTTTGATGATCAGGAGCTCTGTAACCTCGGATACCTTATTTAACCTTAAGTGCCTGTTTCTTCATCTGTAAAGTCAAGATTACAGCAGTACCCTCGTGCTTGTGAATGCACTGAGCTAATGCTCTTACCGCCAGTAACTTGCACAACACCATTAAGCACGTGACTTGGTAGCTATTAAGATTGGTGGTACATGCCTTTAATTCTAGTACCTGGGAGGCAGAGGCAGGCGGATCTCTGTGAGTTAGAGGGCAGCCTGGTCTACAGAGTGAGTTCCAGGACAGCCAGAGTTACAACAGGGAAACCCTGTCTCGGGGTTGGGGGTGGGGGGATTCTTCTGCTGAGTGTTGGGAGATGCTGGACCTGACAGCTGGTGCTGTTTGCAGGAGCTTGCAGGTCCAGACCTGGGTCATTTGGTCATTCACACTCAACAGGTTGTATTCTGAGAGGTGACTAAGCTTGTAGAATATGAGTCAGGCTTTTTTCAAACTTCTCAACGCTGAGTACAGTTTCAAAGCCGAGTGGCTAACCTGCCTCTTCTCGCAGTTTCACAGGGATGGGCTGTTTCCACCAGACATCTGATGGGTGATTGTGGTTGGGGAAGGTGAGATCTGTCCTGGAAACTATCTTTTTCTTCTGTGGTGACAATAATTTTCTCATGCACAGGTGGCCACAGGTGACTAACAGCTACCTCCTATGGACTGTGTAGATAAAGAATAAGTCCATTGTTACAAAAGTCAGATGGGCATAACTGATCTATGCTTCTTAGGTGCAATGTATAAGACTGTAGTTATGTGTATTTATGTGTATAGCAATGGCAACATAGGCTTACATCTCCAGAGGGGCCTTTGTCTTGATGAATGAAAGCACAGAAAGTTAAACCGAGACTGGAAGGTAGTGTAAGCATATGTTAAGTAACTGTATTATGGATTCAAGGGAAAGGGGGGATGTTTGAGTCCTAAGTTGTGAACTAGACGTAGAGGAGATAGCATTGGAAAATCTGCAGATGGCTGGTTGAGTATTTCCTGACTGGACCTTTTCCAGAGCTCCAGCCTCACGCACCTAATTGACCATCCGACATCAAGGAGATCTCAAACTAATAGGCCAGAAACCAACATCGGCATGTCTTAAAGCCACATTGGGTTGCAAAAGCTGAGTTGCAATGTCTCCCGCCTAGTCTGAAAACAGAGGAAAGGAGGTCACAGAAGTCCACAGAAGTTTGAAGGCAGAAGAGAGTTAGAAATTTAGAAAGAAGAGCCTGTTGGTTTCTGTAGCCTTCATGAAGTTACCTGCCATTGAGGGTAGAGGTGACTTCAGAAGCTGGAGGAGGGGTAGCTGAAATGGCTTCTGTGGAAGCGAGAGGAGGAGCTGGGAAGAGAAAAGCAGAGGAGACCTGCAGAGGCTTTGAAAGATCAACATGAACCATCCATTGGGCCTATCATGGACGTTTGTAACATAAGCAGATGAGGACGGTGATGAGACCCATTTGTAGCTAGGAAGTGGTAGAGCTACTGTCTGTGTTGGGATGTATATGGGCCAAAGAACATTCTAGGGAGAGGAGGCAAAAAAGCCAGGTCAAGTCACAGGAAAGCAAATTAGGGAGCCTGTGTTCATTTGGGCAGAGATGGGGTACAGGGTTCTAAGATTGCCAAGTGATTCTGGAGAGTATTGGAGGCCTGGGAAGGGCCCTTGCAGGCCATGATGAGAGGTCAGACTTTTCCAGAAGGATACCAGTTGGAAAGCCATGGAAAGTTTCCTAAACATGTGAGTGACCACCACAGACTTGTTTCTGATTGCCAATGAGGGCTCTCAGCAGAGAGCATGAGCATGAACTTTGCAAGTTATGTGCATCTTCGGGGCTCGCTCTCTGGCTGAAGAACTTGTGAGGCTGCAATGAGAACCATTTTGTGGGATGACAACTGTGTCACCCATCACACCCCAAACTGCTGACGTTAGTGTCTCTCAGCACACACATGGAGACCCTAAGACTGCGTGTTTACAGTGATGATGCAACAGTGCATGAACAGAAGCTAAGTCAAAACACAGTGGGTACCAGAGCATCATGTCCATAGACAACGTCGGTTTTGTATAATGGCCATGATAGTATAATATCTTCCAAAAGGACCCAGAACTCACCTAATCAGAAAATTGTGTGTGGATAGCAGGTATACTAAGCTATAATCTGTATGATTCTCAGCGTGGGAAGCGTCTTGTGATAGAGGCATTTGGGGATTTTAATTTCCTATACATTTGTTTTCCATTAATAATGAACTCCATTCACCATCACCCTACACACACGTGTCCCATGACTCATTTGGAGATGTTTGTTAAACATCAGGGATGCGGAAGGCCTTTAGATTAATGGATTCTTAGTGGCAGTGATTCCCCCACTTACGGGCGTATCAGAATTACTCTAGGATAATGAAAGTGGTTCCTGTTCCTAAGCCCTGGAGAGTCTTAGTAGAGCAGGACGAGGGAATCGTCTTTTAAAGTCTTCCAGGTGATAATATTGCACAGCAGCTTTAGGTCCTGGGATAAATGCAAAATAGAAAAGATAGCCTTGGCTTACGGTTCTGTTAGGGTGGCCATTTACTTAGTAAGGGAATTAATGTTTGAATTGCTTTTAACTTTATGGACTGAAGTCTGGAAATTCATTCTTTGTGTGTGTTCAAGGTGTGGGTAAGTATGGACCTGTGTGTATACGCATATGGAGGCCCCCCCTTTTCTGGTCTTTCTTTCCCCTCATCCCTACTCTTCCTCCCTTTTAATTTTTCTTTTTAACTTACTACCATCTTTAGGGATGGGGTTAGCCTTGTATCTACCTTCGCTTATCTCTAAAATGGAAATAATGGTATCTAATGGTAACGGCTGCTGTGTGTGCTACTGAAGATGGACGTTAAATACCTAGGACTTATTTCTCCTACGGTAGGTGACTCAGGAGCTTCACCTGTGATGGTGCATGAGTCAGGTTCTCTGTCCTCATCAGTGCACACCCCACCTCAGCCCTGCTGTGACCCTCTTTTATCTTCCCCAGCGTGTCTGTTAAATTCTATTGCCCAGGCATTTCCTCTCATCCAATATGCTCTTCCTCTGTCATAAGGCTCTCCTTGGAAATCCAATTACTAGTGATGTATGTATTCCTTATGAACTAGTTAACTTAGGTGGCAATTAATCACAGACTATTCTCTGGTCTCCACTGCATCGTTTTATTATGATAATTACAGAATTATTACTTAGCTTTATATGATTTATGTCTCATACCCTCAGCTAACTTTGAGTTCTCTGAGGGTAGTGGTCACATCTTACATATCTTTGAACACTCCCGCCCACTACAGCACTTGACACAGTTCCCAGTAACACCATGCTTTAAGAGCTATCTATTGAGGGTACCTGGGGACCCAGGCAGCCTGTGCCAGGAGACAAGCGTGTCCAGTGGCTAGCACTGTGAGAGAAGCTTTCCCCGATGAAATTAGACTTACGCCAGCTTTTGTAGGAGAGCCAAAATCCTGGAAGTTGGTAAGAGGGCTGGGGATGTGGCTCTGTGAGGAGGGAAGGTCAGTGACAAGAACCCTCACAAGCACTTTAAAAAATGATGTAACTGCAAACGAACCAAGGTAGGGGATGGCTGTTGTCAGCTTCTGGGACACAGGCTCAAACTTGGGCTGTCCTTAGTAGTTTAGTTCCCAACTTTCCTTCACTTCCTTCATCTGGCTTGTACCTGCCTGCTATGACTCAGACTGTAGTGAGCTAATAAACGGTATATAGAAAATTCTGGAAGGTAACAGTTGAGAGTGTTTTATTTTAATTCCTTCCTTCCTTCCTTCCCTCCTTCCCTCCTTCATTCCTCCCTTCCTTCCTTTTCCCCTTCCTTCCCACCCTTCCTTCTTTTCTTTCGGTTTGTTTTTGAGACAAGGTCTCACTGTGCCGGCCATGCTTACCTTGAACACAACCCTCCTGCCTCATTTCCTGAGTTGAGGTGTTATAGAGTGCTGCACCATGCTTAGTCTATGGTGGGAATCTAAGTTTTTTGTCTGAGTAAAGATGCCTTGATTTCATCTTTATTGTTGAAGGAAATATTGTCTGAGCATAAAACCCACAAGGGAGTCATTTTCCTTTACTTTCTCTTTAAGACTTATTTCTGCATGTATTCATTTAGTGTGGGTGCAGGCACAGTGCGTATGTGACCAGAGGATGACTCGTAGACGTTGGCTCTCTCCTCCCACCACGGTGCTGCGGGGCTGGAGCTCCGGTCATCTGGCGTGGTGCCATGTGCCTTTGCCAACCATGCTGGCCCAAGACTTCCATCGTTTCTGTGGAGCAGTGATGTGTAGAGCTTGCAGGTCAGGGATGTTTTGTGATTTTTTTCTCAAAGGTAATGAGTCTTTGACCCTGTGGTGCTTTTTGGATTTTCTGTGTTTTTGACTTAGGAGTGGTTTCTGTTTGGGTTTACCTGTGTGGGGTTTGCAGTGGCTTTTAATGTGTGATTAGGAAATGTCTGATCATGGTTTGCTCAAGAATTGTTTTTGCGTCACTGTTTTGCTTGTCATCATAGACTTTCGGATTCCCCATATTTTAAACTCTGCGCTATTTTCTCTGTGGAGTTCCTGCTCTTCTTTTTACATGCTTCCATCTCTTGGTCTCTCAGCTTCATTCTGTATATTCCCTTTGACCCATTTTCTGGTTCACATATTATTCCCCACCCCCAGGCATCAAAGCTATTATTAAGCCCATCCATCGGGTTCTTAATTTTAATGACTTATCCATTAATTCTAGAATTTTATTTTTTAAGATAGTTTATATGACAGGAAATTCTACTTTTGCCATTTATTTCCCTAAACATATTAGGCAGAGCTGTTTTTAAAATTGTGGAGTGGGTGCTGTGGGGAAGGTTTCAGTCAGAAGTCAAGAGGCAGAGTCAGGTGGATCTCTGTGCGTTTGAAGTCAACTTGGTCTGTATAACAAGACCCTGTCTAAAATATACGCCTGAAGACATTTGGTCTGTGTGTCTTTGTATACCGTTAGATCTGTTTAAGACCCATGCCTGCATCCTACGGTCTGTTTCCATTGTTCATTGTTTCTCTCGATCTTCTGTTTTCTGCTGTTTATCCTTACATTCCTATCTATAGTGACTGAATGCTGGTGACTGCATATGGAGAGCTCCAGAGACAATGGTTCTTTGATAATGTTATCTTCTCCAACATAAGATTTACATTTACTTTTTGGAAGCTCCTGGCTAGCTTAATTTGTTCAGGAGTTGAGATGATTTAAAACTTTGCTTCCATCTTTGCTTGGCATTAGTCTGTATCCACTTAGGGCGTGTGTGTGTGTCTGTGTGTGCCTGTGTAAGTAAGTACCTGTGAGTGCAGATGCCCTTGGAGGTGAGAGGCATCGGATCCCCCGAAGTTGGAGTTACAGGTAACTGGTGGTGTAAGCTGTAAGCCACCAACACAGGTGTTGGGAAACAAGCCTGCATCTTCTGAAAAAGCAGAAAGAGCTCTTTAACTACTAAGCTCCAGCTCCAGTCTCACTTAGTTTATTACTTACGAAGCTTGGAAAAGTTCCTAGACCTCCTTTTCCCTGGTTGGGTGCTGATCTTCAGTTTTTGCCTTGGTCACCCAAATGTGCCCCAGATTCTGTTTAGCTTCTGAACCACACAACCTCCTCCCAGGAGTCAACACATGCCTCTGGGGTGTTT
The DNA here is from genome assembly GCA_026225945.1 of Cricetomys ansorgei. NCBI lineage: Eukaryota > Metazoa > Chordata > Mammalia > Rodentia > Nesomyidae > Cricetomys > Cricetomys ansorgei. The sequence continues at coordinate 42,636,564 of JAMJFZ010000107.1, read as the reverse complement.
AGGCATCTCTAGAAGAACAGGAAATCAGCATAATTGAAATGGTATTTTAGTAAGATGCATGGGCTGGAGGCATGTAAGACAGAAACCGGAGAAAGAAGTGTCAGTCGGATCACAGAGAAGGCATCTTTAACTAAGGGCTTTCTAGAACCTCAGCTCCCCAAGCAGGTTGACTTCCAGCTGTTCTCTAACCTACCCCTCTATAGGGGTAGGTATGTCCCAATCAAGTCCCTGTCTCCCAGGACTGCAATATTTAAATCACAGAACTCAGCAAAACCTTAGTGTTAATGCCCGATACACCAGAAAATGGCAGCCGTTGTATTAGTTTAACAAGAACTAAATCTCAGCTGTTTAGTTGGAAATTAATCCTGGCTTCCGAAGACACTAATCAGGACCATAACATTGTTAACTTCATGGGGCCACCCACAGTGCAGCAGTCACAACCAGGACCTCGCAAAGCTTCATGCAATGGCCTCGACATCGTTGATGACCCAACAGCAGTTCCACCTTGTCATGGGTTTTGTTTCCTGTGGGTTTTTTTTTTTTTTTTTTTTTTTTTGCCCCAGGTCAACTGTTTTCTGAGAATATTAAGTGTAAAAGTCTATAAAGCTCCATCAATAAACATGGAGTTCTAAACCACGCACTGCTTGAGGGGTGTGGCAAAACTGCACGCGTTTGACTCCATCGCACCTGGGCAGCAAGCCGTCCACTTGTCCCTTGGATCCGTGTTGTGTGCCGCTTGTCATTAGAACCGTCTTAGTTATCAGATCGGCTGTCACAGAGTGGCGTTGTCTGCGTTCCAGTAACTCCTATTTCACTTGAGCTGGAGGCCAGCTATCGGTGAGGCTGCCGAAAAGAAACCATACAGTACTTCTTCACATTAAAGACAAGAGCCCGTGCTGTGGTCCACATGCGGTGGTCAGAGGACAAGTCTGTGGAGTCAGGTTTCTCTTTCTCCTTTTGTGTGCTTTCTCTCACTGAGCCAACACCGGTTGGAGAAATTTAGCTTTTTTTTTTTTTTCTCTCCTAAGACAATTATAGAAGCAAGGATAATGGCATCACTTTTTTAGAGGTAGCTATTATAGATACTAGGGCACTTCTGACAGAATGTAGGGCTAAATGAATCCCCAAGGAAAAGAACAAAGCTGCGATACTTTCTCCTTCAGCTACGGTGTGTGATAGTTTTCGTAAATGTGTTGTATACAATGAGAGAAGAAAAAATAAACATGAATTCCAGAGAATTCTTAAACATTTTTACATGTTGATTCACATGCCTTAGTTTATTTTGTATCCCTGAAACAAAACACCCGAGGTTGGGTCTTCGTGAAGAAAAGGGTTTTATTAAGTTCTGGAGTTTCAGGAGCATGGGGTTTAGAGACAGCTGACATCACAGTGAAGGAGAGTGTTTGGAAGTAGGATTTGGGGAGGTACAAGGCTTGTTTATAAAAGGCCCCCCTTTTCTTCAAGATTGAATTTTTAAAATTTCATACGTGTGGGTATTACATGTATGTGCACCACATGTATGTAGTGCCTGCAGAGACCAAAAGGAGGCATCAGCTTCCTTGGAACTGGAATTGCAGACTTGTGAGTTGCTGTGTGGGTGCTGGGAACCAAACTCTGGTCCTCTGTAAGAGCAGCTGGTATTCTTAACCATTAACCCACTTCTCCACCTAAGAAACGTTCATTCAGGAACAAGTCTGACCTGAATCCACTCAGTATCCACTCAGGATACTGGAGGGACCATAGCCTAATTATCTAGAGAAGACTCGACCTCTTAAAGTTTGATCAGCTCACCCTACCACACGAGGGACCACACTTCTAGCTTAGGAACCTTCAAGGGACAAACCAAACAAACTATTAGCTATAATATTTTGGCTAGGAAAGAGATAACTTTGAATTTTAGTTGAGCTGAATCCCATTAGTGATAGGCCAACAGACCAATGAAGCAGTCAAGCCTGACAATTAGATGAATGGAAAAGATCTGCCAGCCAGAAGGACCAGACATTGTAGGATGCCACAGAACATCCAGGCAATTCATATGTAAAAATTAAAGAGCATCTGGATCCTGGCTTCTCTGCGCATGGTCCAGGAACATAGGAGCTTATTAACTTTCTCTCTGGCATTAGGGATGTTGCACAATGGCCTTCCAGGACCTAAAGGGTTGTCTCTTGGGTCCTCTCTGCTTGTTGACTGGTGTCTGGTTGCTGGTTCTTCTCCTTCGAGATCATTCTGTGTTAGTTCTTGAGACTGCCATGACAAAGTACCACAGACTGTGTGGCTTAGAACAACTGTGTATTTGTTACAGCTCTACCACAAATCAAAAATCAAGGTCTTAGCAGGGCCATGCTTCCTCTGAAGGCACTAGGAGAGGCTCCATCCTTGCTGATTCCAGATTCTAGAAGCCTTAGGCATTCCTTGGTTTGGGGGAAGATTCATATGGTCTCTGCTGCTACCTTCATGTAGCCATCTCCTCTTCATGACTGTGATCATAGTGCCTTTGTGTGTGTGTGTGTGTGTGTGTGTGTGTGTGTGTGTGTTTTTCAGTTCTTTCTTATAAGGACATCGGCTTCTAGTGAGACTTGGGCCCAAATGTTTTCATCAGTGTGTGTGTGTGTGTGTGTGTGTGTATTTATATATTTATGTATAATATAAATATATGTATTAAGGATATGTGTGTGTGTGTATATATATCCTTTTTGTTTTAAGATACCTTCCTTAATACGTACTGTTGATTAGTACTGAATTTATGTTGAGAAAGTTGACATACATCTTGAATCCCAGCATCCAGGAGGCAAAGGGTGCAAATCTCTGTGAGTTTGAGGCCAACCTGGCCTACATAGCACATTCCAGGACAGCCAGTAAAACATAGAAAGTCCCTGTCTCAAAAATAAAAAGCAACAACCAAAATGAACTCTGAGCCAAGCGTATATAACACCAGCATGACTCGCGCCTGAGTCTCTGAGTGAGCTTGCGTGATGACAGGCATTTTCTCCACAAGGCGCATCACAGTCTTTTGCATGTGTTTGTGTGTTTGGAAGCACAACACAGTGCTTCAGCACTACTTTTTGGGGTGTTTTAAATGATAAGAAGATCGACAAAAAGCACGGAGATGTGAAAAATGTCATACTAAGTAGACTGTAAGGAAAGGACTTGGGCTTGCAGTCGGGGAGAGGCAACAAGGACGTAGAGTGTTGCTTTGTTTGACCTTAGCTGGCCCCGTTCACGCCAGACATCTTACATTATCCCGTTTTGCACAAGTCTAATGACCGTGAAAGCACCGTAAGGATGGGTTTTGTGGTTACAAATACAGATTTTAGTAAGATCATTCCCACATACAGAACTTTAATATAATGCACATCATCTATATATCTCCTTGTACACCGTTGCTTTAATGAGAGAAAGCTTCATGGAATATTCCAGGTAATTATCATTTTTTTCAAACAGGTTATTTATGAAAAAAAGGGTGGAAGGAGAGATACTGTGGTGATCCCTGGAAGCGGGGTCACTCACGGTAGCCGCTTGTGCTGCTCTGTCGTCAAGTGTGGACTTGTCAGCAGCCCTTCTGTTATGTCTCCCTGAGGAACGAGAGGCTGTTGCTGTCTATTCATGACTTCCTGAAATTTTGCTATTTTGTCCCTAATTTTTCTATTTTGTCTCTGCTCCATGTTTTACTTCTCCGGGGAGATCTGACTAGGCGGTGGTCACCGCTCTGCAGGGCAGAGCCTTTGCGGTGACAGCAATGGGTATATATAGTTTCCCCAGTGTTCCCAGAACTCTCTGGTAACTCTGTACACCTGTACACAGGACTCTCCACGTTTCAAATTCTTTTCTTTACAAAATCCTTTAAGACTCAAGATAATAGGGAATGTTTTATCATATCCAAATCCCAGAATCTCATTTTTAATCCAGAATCTTTGAATGGATAGATGATGAATGAGTGAATGAATGGATGGACGCATGAATGGAACAGTTTGAGCTTCACGAAAAGCAGCTGTATCGGGGACTGCTCATCATCATCCCATGGCATTTTGTAATGTCTCCAAGGCTCCTTTCTCTGTCTCCAAAAATGGCCACCTGGGAGCCTGCAGATGTTGCAGAGGCCACCCTTCCATGACAGCTTTGCCTGCTTAGAACTTGCCTGGTCCTCGTGTTGAACGTTTTCAGTGTAGAAGGCAGAACTTGGCTTTACAGGATTATACGTTTTACTGTGAAGACTGAAGTTCATCCTCTCAAAGAGCTTGCAATTTGCATGGGAAGTGAGGCTGTGCACAGCTGAAAAGTTTATAGGCATAATAAGAGATGAGATGAAAGCTGAGTCTAAAACAGCTGTCCTAAAGCAATGTCTGGTTCTCAAGAAATCAGAGGAAGATCTGTGAGTAGTGTAGGTATTGGAAGAGGAGGAGTCGCTTCAGGGTGGAGTGATCTGGAATGACCTTTGGAGGAGAAGTGTAGAGGTGAGGTCTTGGGAGATTGGATGAAGATTGACAAGGCCAAGGAAGAGGGGAGGGAGAGCTTGGTGTGAGCAAAGATCACCGTGACTTAAGCTTTGGGAGGGGGACAGAGAAAAGTTGGGGGCGGGGAGCTCCCATGGACAAAGGCAAGGCCCTTGCTGATTCATGAACTGGGGCTTGTTCCCTAAGCACTAGCTGGGGACAGAGCGTAGGGGAGAGCTTGGCAAGAAGGAAGAGAGAACTATGAGGCGTGAATCATCTTGATGGACACTCACCTGCATGGAATTTCCAGTTAATTTTGGAAGAAGGGAGACAGCTACAGGTTGGAAAGAGTACCGTAATGCCCACGAAGTCTTGTAGAGTGGAAGCCTGAGTCCATCTCATCTTTGCTTTCAGGTGTCAGATTGAGTGTAAATGTACAGACTTACAAGTATCGTGGAGATGTAGGGTGGAGGGTTGGAAGCGACTTTATTAGTGATTCCATAGTAGCTGTGTTTGGTGGGGGAAGGAAAGCCTGCTATAGGACGAGTCTGGAAAGAGTGGGGAGAGGTGTTGTGTGGCCTTTTGAAAATATTCCGACCATGCAAGTGATTTTCAAAGGAAACGTTAGTGAAGGGAAAAGGTGTGCAGTTGGGTCAGAGCAGGGAGGCTGGTATTGAAGAGGAGCGCTGGAGGGGGTGACCAGTGTACTGGGGTGGACAGAGAAGCAAAGATGGGAACAGGGCAAGGTGCTGGTGAGCTCTGCACATAAAGTAACTATAGAAGGAATGAGTCGTCAGTAAGAAACCTCTAGTGAACCTAATTAACCAGTGCTTTAGTGCCAAAGTATTTTTACACCCTGGATACTCAGTGAAATGTATTGGTTACCATAGCTCTTTGACTCAGGATTGTTTGATTGGATGTTGGAAGATAAAATGTTGGTGTTTTGAAGGTCTGGTATGTAAGCACAGCCCAGAGAGAAGTTAAGCTTGACTTGAGGCAAAGCCATCAAAAAACATCTAGACCTCCAGCCATTTAGGTGTGTGGCATACCACATCCACAAAACTTTCTTCAGCTGAGAGTCAGCACAGAAAATATCTGGCCTGGTCCATTTTGCCATTCATTGGAAGAACAGGATAGGTAAAAAAGCAGGTGGCAGGAGAGCTAAATATACTCACATTCCCTTGAGGGAGAAGAGACTAGGAAAATGTCATGCCAGGGGTTTAGAACTTTGTAGTGCAGATAAGACAGCCAGTTGCAGAAATACCAAATGCTGTGCTTCTCTTCTGCCACAGGGCACCATGCCGGTGGAAAGAATGCGAATGCGCCCCTGGCTGGAGGAACAGATAAATTCAAACACGATACCGGGTCTAAAGTGGCTGAACAAGGTAGGTGTGTGGGTGTGTGCATACGTGTGTATGTGTGTTGGTGGGGAACGAGAGAGAGGGAGGGTGGGGTGGTGGTGGGGAGAAAGAGGAAGAGAGAAGAGAAAAGGGGAGGGTGTTCTTGCTGAGAGTGTGCCCACTGGACTGCCAAATAAAGTTGTGTTCAGAATCTTCTGCTCATTCATACAGGAAACAGCTAGCTAGTGGTGATCATAAAACATGAATTTATGATAACAAAAAGGTCTTGGTCACATTTCTGAAATCAAGTGGGGCACAGAGAGAGGGTGAATTTGAGGTGACAAGGAAGATGGGCTGTCTGTAACGGCCTCTTGAGTCATGAAGGAGGGTATAAAGCTAATTGTTTTTTTCTAGTTTTAACTGTCATTGCTCTACCTTTTTTTTGTAGTGGATAAATACATAAAAATATGATTGATAGTGAAAGTAAAACTCAGTGTGGAGCCCCACAGCATTAGCGTGTCTGTTGTCACGCTACAGAAGTTTACTGAGATGTATAGACTGTGGATCTGGCCAATATCACTACATGATGACTTCACTTGCACGTTCTTTAACAGTGATGTTTTAATTATTTTTTTAAAGTTTTTTTTTGTTTTTTGGTTGTTGTTTTTTTGTCAGCCGGGTGGTGGGGGCACACACCCTTAATCCCAGCACTCAGGAGGCAGAAGCAGGTGGATCTCTGTGAGTTTGAGGCTAAGTCTGATTAACAGAGTGAGGTCCAAGTCAGCCTGGGATACACAGCAAGACCCTGTCTCAGAAAACAAAAACAAAAATACTGTCTTTACCTGAAACCCTGGTTTTGCCTCCCCTCCCCCTCCCTCTGCACGCACATGCACGTGTGCGCACACACACACCAAGGAGAGATAATGTGGGTAATTTTGTATTTAATCTAAAAATGCATGGTTAGAGTCTAGAGGACTAGCTAAGTAGAATATGTTATGCCTTCTTAAGGAGGCCCAAGGAAGAAGTTTTTCTTTCACCAAGAGCACCAAGAATTTTGAGCAAATGTCTCTTTCCTCTTCTCCAGTCTACCCCCTTCATCTTTTAATCTTAAGGACATGGTGAATAGTTTAATAGGTCAGGCTTTATTTTTGAACCAGGTGTAAGAGCTTAAAGCCCGAGAGCAGATCGTGGCCTGCTTTTAATGAGTGAAAAAAGATACTGTGGATAAATAAAAAAAACCAAAAAACAAAACAGAACAACCCCTCCAAACTTCTGGTTTCATTTTATCTTTTTCAGATTCCTCTTAAACCTTACTCTTTCTCTTGCCCGTTTGTTTTGAATTTTATATGACCATGGTTGAATATCTATTTGAATCCTTTCTGAAATAAGGGAAACACAGAGAAAATAGAGATAAATAGGCTATGCACTTGCTTCACCTGTCCTGTCATGTACTAGAAGGTTTTGTGTCAAGCAATATATTTTTTCCAAGTTTGCAGTATCTATAGTTAGTCGGGGTTTAGGTATACAGTTAGTCTCTTCTAAAATTACAGACAATAACTCCCATCACCCTTGCTTGCTCAATGAACAACAGTGCGAATAGGGGTGTAAGGAAAGAGAGGTGGTAGTTCGGAGACAGTATAGGGAGATGTAACAGATAACAGTGATGGCTTCTAGCATTTGTTACAAACTCAGTGATACTTAAATTCTTAAGCAAGGCATTACATGCCTCAACTCACTTATCCCCTACTTTTGGAAAGGGCTGTTATTTTCCATTTTGTAGGCCAGGAAATCGAAGTACAGAGAGGAAAGAAGACTCAAGTTTGGATTCATGATGTGAGATTGAAGTGTGTGTTCATCATTTCTCAAGAAAAGCAAGTGGTCTGATTCTAATTTTTCTTTTTCTATCACTCACTTTTGCTTGTCTTGAACCATGTCTGTCATTGTGCCTCTGTGTCAACTAGACACTGGCAGTCTGTAGTTGGGTGTTATCTGCAGGAGGTTGACCAGTAGTCTCTACCTCCAAAGACTTATCCCAACCTCTAGAACCTGGGAATATGGCTTTATTAGGAAAAGGGTTTTCAGATACAGTTAGGGATATCAAGATGAGAGTATCTGAATTATCTGCCTGGGCCCTTAGTCCAAGGGCAAGAGTCTTTAGAAGAGACAGAAGAAGACACACACATGCAGAGGGGAAGCTTTGTGAAGACAAAGGAGTGAGATGAAGCCACAACAAGGAGCTTCTGGAGCTATCAGAAGCTAGAAGAGGGAGAGAAGACTCTCCTCCAGAAATTTTGAAAAAAAAAAAAAAAAGACGGAGAAAGAAAGAAAGAAAGAAAGAAAGAAAGAAAGAAAGAAAGAAAGAAACCCTGCCAATGCCTTGATTTTGGATTTCTGACTTCCAGAACTGTGATAGAATATGTTTCTGTTGCAAACCACTTAGGGTATGGACATTTTTGGTAACAGCCTCAGGAAACAAGTGTATGTTCTAGGTACTTTCTTTTCTGCTATCCCCTCCCCCACAGTGCTGGGATAGAAAGGTCTTGTGCGTACTGAACAAGTACTTTTGACACAGATACATCCTCAGCCTTGTCTACATTTTTCTGCTCTAGGGCTAGAGTCAACAATTTCTCTTTTATAATCAAGCCCTTAGCATGCTCAGAGGGCCCTTCTCTGACTGAGCTTCCTTTCTCTGGCTCTTGCTGTCAGAATTGTCCTCCTGAAGAAGATCAGGGAAGGGAACTACCTTGTCATCTCATGGGTGCTTCTGCTAGAACTGGACCTGAGGCCATCTGTTGAAAGGAGCACGTCATTGGCTCTAGCTACCTCAGCTTCTCAGGAAAAATATTGACACAGGGAGGCCTAGCCTGCTCTATTGTCTGAGGGTCTCTGTTAGGCAGGTACCCACAAGGGCTAAACTATAGAAGGTGTGTGTCTGTGCATATGGACAGTGCAGGCCTAGATGGGTCAGGGTATTTTCTCTCTATTCCTAAACTCCCACAGGCATCTTTTTATAGACTTCCTCTATCTTAGGCTTGTTGGCATTCATCTGTCTACATAAAAACTTCACTAAGAGCCTGTTGTTTTTTTCCTTGCTATTCACAATCCCTCTAAGAACCTCTGTTAGTATTTTGGGTGGTTTGAGGTCTTTCTAAGACCTTTCCCATCGAAGACTGTTGGTATTCTAGGGAAACAGATGTACTACTGTCACTCAGACTTTGATGCTCTTGCGCCACAGTTGGTGTCTCGGTGCACTTTGTGTTGCTGTGGCAGAGTGTGTTAACTGCAGAACACAGAATTTATCTGACTCACAGTCTGGGTGGTTGAAGCCTCTGCATGGCGTGCAGCCCATATCTTGGTGAGGGCTGCTTTACAACATGGCTGACAGCAGAAGAGGCAGATCTGGAAGCTAGGAGAAAGGACCTGGGCAGAGCCCAAGCTGCTTTTTAAAAAAAGTAACAGCAGATTCTTTAAGGAACTAGGGCACTTCTACCAGACCTTATCCACTCCCCAAAACAGCACTCACTCATTCATGGGGATAGAGCTTGTGATCTAATAATTCTCCACTCGTACCCCATCACTTAAAGGTTCCATCATCTCAGCCCATCCTCGGTGCAGATCACGGAAGCCTTGTGAGACACACTCAAGCCATATCCAAACCATAGCAGTCGAGACTCAGAATGTATTTTTACTTATGCCCTGAAGCTATAGGTATAATGCATGGGTATATTGACAGTTACTAGATTCTCAATGCCAGGCCTAGTGCTTGACTAGACGAGGCTCTCCATATAGAGTGTCTTGTAACCTATGAATGAAGGTATTGAACCCAAATTCATGACTTTAAATTTTTTTTTTGCTGATATTAACAAACTTGGTGGTGCATATCTGTAACCTTTGTACTCAACATTGCTGAACACCTTAGTCTAAATGGGCTACCCATGGAAACCCTACCTCAAAAAACCAAATCCAAAATAAGCCAGAAAAGAAAAGAAAAAAGATATCACTTGTGAATGAGGCTCTGAAGGACCATCTACTTTCTGAGACAGTATTTGCAAGTGACATAGTGTGGCTGAGTCATATGTTTAGAAAGAATAGGAGACCAGATTATCACGCCCACATCTTTTCTTTGTGGGTTAGGGGTGGCGGTATCTTAAAGACATTGATTGATATTGCACATCTGGAAGATTTAAGGATAATTCCTTGCCTATCTACTATATCATTGTCAACTGGACAAAGTCAGTAATAATTTTTCTAATACCACTGTTCCATTTATATTCAGAAACCGTGTGTATTCCCAAGATATCTTTTAAAGTTAATTTATTTTTTGAGATTGTTAATATAATTACATTATTTCCTCTTCCTCTTTCCTCCTTCTACGCCCTCCCATGCATACCCCTCCCACCCTCTTTCCAATTCATGGCCTCTTTTTTTCTTCAACTGTTTTATATGTGTATACTCGTAAACACACAAGCACAACCTGCTCAGTCTGAATATTGTGACTTGTATGTGTTTTCAGGGCTGACCATTTGGTGTGGGAGAACCAATTGCTGTGTCCTTCCCTGGGGAAGACTATTTCGTCCACTCTCAGCATTTCTTAGGTGCTTGTGGCTCTTTGTCTAGGGCTGAGGCCTCCTGAGCTTTCCCCCTTCCACATTAGCGTGTCCACTGGTGTCATCCTTGTTCAGGTCATGTTTGGGCAGCCATGTTGGTGAGACTTCATGGGTGCACTTTCTGACATTTCTTGGAGAAACAATCTCACAGGAGACTCCTTGTGCCTCTGGTTCTTACAATCCTCCCCCTCTTCTGCAATGATCCCTGAGCCTGATGTGCAAGAGTTGTATTGTAGATGCAACAGTTGGAACTGGGCTCCACAACTCTGCCTTTTGATTGGTTGTTTTCTGTAATGATCTCTGTTTGTTTCAAAGAGAAGTTTCCTTGATGAGAGGTGAGTGCTACATTTATCTGTGGGCATAAGGACAAAATGAGAATGTAGTTAGAGATTATTCTAGCTTAGCAAAGTGGAGGTTGTAGGTTCTCCTTAAAGGTGCACAATTTAACTCTCCCTGGGTATTTGGCTAGGTTTCCAGTACCAGATATGATTTCTGTTTTGTTGAGTGGGTCTTAAGCCTAAAGTCCAATTACAGTGCTGCTGTTTACCACCAAGGTATGCATGCCACTACAGTACCCTTAGGTTAGCCAGTTGTCCTTGTGGTTCAGAGGTGTCATAACTGAGTAGGACTGCTGGATGTGTGCCTCCTTTGGAATGACATCTTTTGGTACCATGAGAGCTAGTCTTCAAGGAAGAAGCTTTCAGGTTAGACTCAGCTCAGGGCTTCTGGGCCCTTGGTGTGAAATGCATTGTGTCTTCAACAATAGGGACTTGCATTCTACCTCTGGGGGCAACCAAGGGCTATAGCAATTACTTGAAATATTTTGGGAGTCTCTTGGACAACCTTGGCTAATAGCTTAAAAGAGGGCCTCATTTGCCTATGGTTGGATTTTTTTATTTAGGTGATCTGTGGCTCTTAGGGGAAGGATTGTTGGCCCAGATGGGAAAATGCCATTTAAACAGATATGTATACCTATACAACAACTTTCATGTATTACACATTTTTAAATAAATAGTTAATAGTTATAATAACCATAGTTCCTTATAACTCTTTCAGATATCTTTACTGTCATTTTGCCCTCCTCCATCCTTCTGTATTTCTCTCCTTCCCCTTCCTAATTAGAGCTTCCCGTTTCTCCCATTTTTCCCGTCAGATCGCTTTTACCTCACTCTTCCCCTCCCCGCCCCGCCCCATCCCTGCAATCATGTCTTTTTCCTTTCCTCTTCCAGTATTTGTCTTCCTAGGTCTGGGTTACTTCACTCAGTGTTTTCTAGTTACACAAAATCTGCAAATGTGATGGTTTCATTTTTCTTTATAGCGGAATAGCATTCTGAAGTGCACTCATACCACTTTTCATTATCCGCGCATCAGCTGAAGGACACTGAAGTTGCCTCCATTTTCTAACTAATGTGCATAGAGCCGCAACGAACACGCTGAGCAAGTGTCTGGAGTAGGATGTGCCAAGGAGTGGTATAACTGGGCCATATGGTAGATTGAATTTTAGAACCCCCACGGTGATTTACAGAGTGGTTGGACTCGTTTGAATGACGGTTCCTCTTTTTCTACATTCCCCTCTCTAGAATTTATCGTCAATTATCTTGTTGATCTTTGCCATTCTGAATGAGGTGAGTTTAAATCTCAAAGTTGTTTTGATTTGGACTTCTGGAATTGCTAGGACGATGAACATCTTTTGAGATATTTCTTAGACATTTTTCTTTTCTTCTCTTGAGAACTCTGTGTTCAGATTCGGGTCCATTTTTTGAACGGATCTTTGATTTTTTTTGTTTGTTTGTTTTTTATTTTGTTTTGTTTTTGACTCTGCGTTTTTCTGAGTTCTTTATAGATTCTGGATGTTAGTCCTCTATCAGCTGCATAGCTGACAGTGATTCTCACCCATTCTCTGTGCCTACTCTTCACCCTATTGATTGTGTCTTTAGCTGGGTGGAAGAGCTTTAGTTTCATGAAGTCCACTTGTCAATTGTTGACCTTAATTCTTGGGACAATGAAGTCCTATTCAGGGAGTCCTTTCCTATACCTATGTTCTGTAGGTACTGCCTATATTTTCTTATAGAAGCTTCAGTTTTTCAGGTTTCTCCTATAGGTCTTTGATTCATCTGGAGTCAGTTTTTGTGAAAGGTGATAGATACAGGTCTAATTACGTTCTTCTGCACATGGACAGTCAGTTTCCCCACAACCATCGTTAAAGATGCCTTCTTGATTCTGTATCCTGCCATGTTGATGAATTTATCATTTCTAGAAGTTTTCTGGTGGAATCTTTTGGATCTCTATAGTATCATATCATCTGTGACTAGAGATCGTTTGAAGCCTTCTTTCCCTATTTATATCCCTTTAATTGCTTTCTCTTGCTTTATTGCTCTAGCCAGTGCTTTGAGCACAGTATTGCAAAGGGATGGGGATAGGACAGCCCTGTCTCTTTATTTCAGTGGGATTGATTTAAGCTTGTCTTTATTTAGGATGATGTTATCTTTAAGTTTCTCACATGTGGCCTTTATTATGGTCTTTCTAGCCTGCTTTATCTAGGACTTTTATCATGAAGGCATGTTGGAGTTGGGGCCTTTTGTGATGATCATATGATTTTTGACTTTAAATCCGTTTATGTGGTTTATTACATTTATTGACTTCCATATGTTGAACTGTCTCTGCATCTCAGAGATAAAGCCAATTTTGTCATGGTGTATAATCTTTTCGATACATGTCTGTGTTTCATTTTTATGACCCTTAAGTCTCTTCTGACTGTGAGAAGTAAGTGCAGTGTTTTTCTTCCTTGTCATTGGCTTGTTGGAGAATCCAGGTTAGTTCCAGATTTGTCTGTATGATTGCTTCTGATTTTTCCAGGCCATTTATTTATTTAGGAATGCAGGAGGCAACCACTGTTCAGTTCCTCATTTCTCTCATAGCTCTGTTGATTTCCGTTCTAGTTGTTGGTATCCACAGTAGAGATCCGTTTAGACCAAGGCCTCATGGCTACTCCTCAGACCAAAGACCTTTGTCTTGTCTTCCCTTTGAAACAGGCTTGTCTTTTTGTAAATATTAGGCTGTCTCAGCACAGAGTAAAAATAAAAAGTCCAAACAAAAAGAACAAACCAATTAGAACATCATAACCATGTTGGGGGAAAATGAAGCAGAGAGAGGTAACAGAACTAGTTTCCAAGAGGACCAAGGTATGTGCATTTCACCCTGTTGAAGAGAGTCTCAGGTGATTTTCTCAGCTCAGCCAGTTCTTCCCGCAGTTGGGCAGGTCTGCTCAAGCATACATGGGAGGACTCAGGTGCAGTCTCTCCATTCAAAGTGCGCATGTCTACCATGGGTGCAGGACTACGAAGGATTCTGAGCCACTGGACTCTGGAGATGTCTCAGGGTCTACACAGACATGTAGCAACACTGTTTATGTCCCTTGAAGCACAAAGATCTTTGGCAGGACTGCTTGTTAGTAACCAGTTTTTAAATAAATCTTGGATCTGGAGAGATGGCTCAGCAGTTAAGAGAGTATACTATTCTTGTAGGAGACTCTGGTTCAGTTCCCAGCACCCACGTTGGGTGACTCACAAGCAGCTGTAACCCCAGCTCCAGAGGATCCAATGCCCTCTGAACCTACACTCACATACACATATGCTGCCCACCCCCAACACACACACACACACACACACACACACACACACACACAAATACAAATAAAATACATATTTAAAATTAAACTCGTATTTTTCTATGTAAGTATGTTTTTTAAGTTCTGGGATACATTTATTTAGCAGTACTATTTATTCAATATGAAAAGCTGGTTAAAAGTTACGTGTCATTTGTAAAAGCTTACCACTCTAACTATTTTAGAGTGTACATTTCAGAGACATTAGATACCTTCACGGTGTTGCACAGCCATCACCACCATCTCCTCGCAGGACTTTTTCTGCCCCATCCAAATAAAAGACTGTCACTGCCCATTTCTTCCTTCCCTGGTTCTTGGCAACTGTTGAGCTGCCGTCAGTCACTATACCTTTGCCCTTCCTGGGTATTCCATATATATAGGGCCACTTGATGTTTGTTCCTTTGTGTCTGTGTTCTTTTTGTCAGTACCATCTTTGCAAAGTCCACCCATGTGGTTGCATGCGTTGTACTTCATTTCTGATCTGTACAAACTAAACGGAGTGACATCCAGTGGAACACATGGGATAGAGTGGAGTGATATTCCACCGACTGCGTGTGCCACACTTGATGTATGGACTCATCAGCCAGTGGGCATCTGGGCTGTTTCCATCGTCAGGCTTTGCAGGCACGTGCACATCCACGTATCAGTTTTTGTTGAAGGCTTGTTGTAATTCTTTGAGTATGCATCCAGACATTAAGTGAAGTGATGGAGTGGCCTGATACTTCTCTGTTTAACTTTCTGAGCAATGACGGGACTGCTTCCCACAGCGGCTGTGCTATTTCACATTCTCTCGGCAGTGTGTGGGAGTTTCAGTGTCTCCCAATCCTCATGAACACTTTTTGTCTTCTAGTTTTCCTTTATTCCCTGTCTAGCCATTCTGGCAGGGGTGAGATGTTTGTTGTTTTAGTTTGTAATCCTTTAGAGATTGGTAACAACCAGCACGTTTCCATGTCTTTATACCTTTATCGGAGAAAGGCCTATTTGAGTTCTTTACCCATGTCAGGATGCAGGATGATCAATAGTGGCAGTTGCTAGATTCAGTCATCGTTTTTACGATTCATGATTTTTGCTTGAAACCCCATTTGTGTGTGTGTGTGTGTGTGTGTGCTTACACACAGTGCTTGAAAAGATGTTACTTTGTGTCTTGTGGAATAGAATTCAGGTTGTGCTACATCAAAAGTCTTTTCATTTAGGAAAAGAAAAAAGAACACATTCTTCAGAGTCTGTAATTTTAAGCAGGAAGCTTTAGATTATAGGGGTGCATTGCAGGGCAAAGAAATCTCTGGACTGTTGTTTTGATTTTTGTTGTTGTTGTTGTTTTTGAGACAGGGTTTCTCTGTTGTGACTCTGGCTGTCCTGGAACTCACTCTGTAGACCAGGCTGGCCTCAAACTCACAGAGACCCACCTGCTTCTGCCTCCTGAGTGCTGGGATTAAAGGCATGTGCACTACCAATGCCCGGCTGGAATAATTTTTTTAAAGAATACTTTGTATTTGTTCTTTGACAGTTTCATACGTGTAAACAATATACTTTGATCATATTCATCCCAAATTCCCCTTCCCACTCCTCCTGAACCTCCCCTAAACACATTCCTCTTCCAACCTTCCTGTTCACTCTCTTTTTGTTTTAAATCATTCAGAGTTCCATTAGTACCTCTCACATGTGCATGAGTGTGGGGCCATCAGCCATAACAAGAGCAATATATTAGTAGCCACACCCCCAAAGAAAATGCTCCTTCCTCCCAGAGCAGCCATCATTGACAATATAGCTCCTCATCCAAGGGTAAGACTTTGTGAGCCTATCCCCCTTCCATTCTAAATTGTGACTGGTTCCTAGTTGTGCAGACAACCGTAGCTGCTTCTAGTTCATAAGTGCAATGATCATGTCACGTTATGGCACTCCTCCCCATTCTCCTGATATTACGGTCTTTCTGCCCCTGCTTCTGTGATGTTCCCCGAGTCTTGAGAAGTTCGATGTAGATACCCCATTTAGGGCTGAACACTCAATAGTCACGTATTCCCAGCACTTTGACTCGTTACTAGTCTGCAGTGAATGCTGTCCACTGCAAAAAGAAGCTTCCCTAGCTAAGGTTGAGAACAACGCTATTCTATGGGTATAAACAAAAATATTTAGAAGGCTTCTAAAGTATTTAGAAGTTTGACCATGAGTCAATTCAGCAGAAAGTTTGTATTAGGTTTCCCCATCCAGACCTATGACATTCACAGTCATGGGATTTTGACCAGGTTTACAACACAAGGCACAAATTCCCACTTGTGGAACAGGCCTCACATGCAATGAGGAAGTAGTTGGTTACTAACATTCATGCCACGATTGCACCAATGGACACATCTTGCCTGGCTGGTCAGTATTACAGTGTGCAGGGTCCAGTGCTGGACCATGGATGGTTTAACACCATTGGTGTGGTTTTTTTCCCCAGCATCCTGGAAGCATCTTCTAGCATTTTGAAATCTAGCCAGCAGGGAAAACATTTCCATGAAATCAGTTCCTTCTTAATTTGTATTCACTTTCAGGAGAACATCAAAAAACTGCATGGAGTGATTTTGCTCTCTGATTTTCATGCACATTAAAAAAAATTAAAATTCCACTCAGCCTTCTTCTAATTCCCCTGCTCGTTGGCCCACCTGTGGGTGACAGAAATTGTACAATGAAGAGTGTATGAAAATGTCTGTCACTTTCAGTTCTTCTATGTTAACTGACTGTTATATATACAGAGGGTTTTTTTTTTCCCTAATAAGAGTTTTGGAAACTCTCCAGCATTTTAAAATATTTTCAGTTCAGCCTCTGTGAGTGGTTCTGTGTAGAGGTCTCAAGTCCCTTTGAGATGGCTGGGTCCCTTTCTAGATTTCACTGTGTGAGACTGGGCAGTGGAAATTCCGTACTGACCTTCCTTTTCCTTCCCCAGTGAGAGGTGCAGGATCCCTGGTACCCAGCAATAATCAGAACTACCCCCAAAGCTGTAAACAAAGAAACAAACTAAACACACCTCCTGCCTTACCTCCCCAACCCCACCACATTCCTGGGCTTTAATCTTGACAGAGTCCAAGCCAGCAGGGCAGAGACTCTGATTCGAAAAGGTGAGAGACGGCACGTGGGTTAATAGGGGATCACATGACTTTGGCTTTGAATTTAGATATTGTAGCTCAAAAGTTCCTTGGCAAAATAATTTGAATTCCTTTCTTTTTCAGTTTCCTCATTTGTAAAATGGAAATTATAAGGGTCCTACTTAGCTCCTTAGGGAATTTCAAGAAGCAAAGTGAGCCTCATGTGGGCATGCCTAGTCCAACGTGCAGTGCAGAGGCCCCGTCAGAGGGCTGGCCTAGCCCTTGCTTTTTGCACATGAGGTTTCACTGTGAGTAGGACCTTTTCCTGAAGCATCAGTTTCTAAGCATGTGTTTGCTGGGTTTGATTTGAGCAACTGTGAGTTGTGCCCAGGTGGTAAGAAAAATAGTCTTGTATAAGGTTTGTGCCAAAGAATGACTGTAACCTCACAAACTGGACATCTTTGCATTTCCTGCTGTTTCGTCCAGGACAGTGGACACAGAGGGATGAGAACAGTACACATACAAAAGACTTCTATATTTGGTAAATACCCATGCAAAACCGAAGATTCTTGTTTTCCCTGGCAGTGGACTCCAATACACTAGACATTCCTTTAGTAGCACGTACGGGTATGTGGTATTTTGGAAAGTTGACTAATTTTTCATTCACCTAAATCAGATGGTATTGCTGTGTACCAGTTGACAAGAAGAAATAATAAATTAGCACTGGATGTTTCAATCAGTTATCTGTGGCTGTGTACAAAGGGAGGAGCGCAAATCATGGAACACATCAGCATAGCATACATCTTCTCCTTTGACATTACAGTACGCTCCTATTCTGCCAGGCCATGCAAGACTCTGAATTTCTTTCTGGGTAGACTGTCAGAATCTGGGACTCGGTGGGGTAGTGGGATTATTATTTTTTGAATTTAAGTTTTCTTCAAATTGTGTGTGTGTGTGTGTGTGTGTGTTGTGTGTGTTGTGTGTATATATGCTCATGTGTGTGCTGCTGTGCATGCTCACTTGGAGGCCAGAGGCTGATGTTGGATACCCTCCTCAGTAGCTCTTATTTTCTGAAACAGTGACTCTCACTGAACCTGGGGCCTACTGCTTGGGCAAGATAGCGTGGCCAGCATACTCCAGGGATCTTCTGGTCGCTGCTTCCCCAGGATTATAGGCACACACACACTACACCTGGCTCTTTATTGGGTACTTGAACTTGGGTCTTTCTGTTTGGAAGGCCATCCCTTTCCCAGCGGAACCATCTTCCCAGAGTTAGTTTTCCAGCCGCTTCACTGCAAATGCTCCTGCTTAGCTGTGAGGTTTAGCACTATAATGTTAGAAGGCCATGACTTCAGCCAAACCCCATGACTACAGTTTGGAAGATTTTAGTTTTTTTTTTTTTTTTCCTCATTTCAGGAAAAGAAGATTTTCCAGATCCCCTGGATGCATGCAGCTAGACACGGGTGGGATGTGGAAAAGGATGCACCACTCTTTAGAAACTGGGCAATCCACACAGGTATTAAACTTTGCCTTTTTTTTTTTTTTTTTTTTTTTTGCACAGTTTCTATTGTTTATTTTTGTTTTCATTACGCAAGTGTCCTGGGTTATGATATCCTGAAGATAGGTCTGAAACTCTGTGACTTGTCCCCAGGTACATCTAGGGAATGTAGGAGTAGGCTACATCATTCAGAAGAAGTGATGTCCCACCCACGACAGATGTTCTTGGTCCTTGTATTTCCCATCGACGTGGTATTCTGATAACTTCTTCCGGGTTATTAGGGGGACTTTAGCACTACTAACCTAGATTAATATATTTATTTATTACAACACTTTGCAGGGAGATATTTTTAGAGATGGAATTTTTTAACTTAATATTCGAAGCTAGTTAATTCCGTTTGTTGGTTTTCTAGTCTTACATATGGTTTGAGTCCTCGTTCTACAATTTTATTTTTCCCTCAAACTGTATGGTCGAGCCAGAGTGACCAACTTATTCTGGTGTGTCCCCATTATCTAGGTTTTCAAAATAAAATGCCTGTACCTTATAAATGTCTCAGTTTCAGGCAAAGGAGGATTGCTAGTCATCTGGAACAAAGAAGCTTTTTGCGCTCTCTCTCTCTCTCTCTCTGTCTCTGACATTACTATTTTTAGACATTTTCCCGTGTCTAATGACCCCCCTTCGTCTCTGGCTATTTTGCTAGGAAAGCATCAACCAGGAGTAGATAAGCCTGATCCGAAAACCTGGAAGGCAAATTTCCGATGCGCCATGAATTCCTTGCCTGATATTGAGGAAGTGAAGGACAGAAGCATAAAGAAAGGAAACAATGCCTTCAGAGTGTACCGGATGTTGCCCTTATCTGAACGACCTTCCAAGAAAGGTAAAGCTGATCACTGACTAAATAAATGATCACTCAGTGTGCACCACGTGTACCCCCGTGGTCTCTTTATTTCTGCCTCTGTAGTCACTTTTGAGGGTAGGATATTTGTTCACTCCAGAGGTGTTGATTCTGTCCTTACTTGCCTTGGGAAAAAGACTTTCAAGGCATCAAGTACATTTGTCGTATGAAACAAGTACATTTGGAATTTTGATCTTGTATAGATGAGGCAGCAGGTGCAGAAAGAATTTAATGTAGGAGAATCCGTGTTTCTCTGTCCTTCATGAATTGACCCAGAACTACCTTTTTGTTGCCACAGGAAAGAAACCAAAGACAGAAAAAGAAGAGCGAGTTAAGCACATCAAGGTAATCTTTGGTTGTTTAGAAAGCCCGTGTTATGACCATACATTAATGATTCATATTCTATCGCATCAAAGCCAGCAACAGGACCTTTGTGGAGGCTGCTTTGACCTTTCTCCTTTTGCTATTGTGTTTTGTGTGCTTTTTACATTTCCTCCTCTGCGTGTGCCCGTTTGCAGACATGGGTATGCATGTACTCTGCTCAATCCAGTGTCCCAGAAAAAAGTGCAAATGTCATCACAAATTCTCAGGGCTTGATAGTTAGAAGCCTGTCTTTAGCCAGTTGCTTAGCTCCAACTTATGTCTAATACTGTGAAGTGGGTCTCCAGGCTATGAAGCTTGTTTGAAAACGATAGTAGCTATTATGTGCAACTCTTAAGAAGTATAAACTGTTTTACATCTGTTCTATCACAAGCCGTTAGCTGGAGAACACAGTAGTTCAGACACTCCATTGGTGTGGATCTCGGTGGTTCTTTTCTGCTCAGTGATTGAATCATCCCCCCTCCCCTAAAGTCCCAAAGTTTTCTATGGGATGAGTGTGTGTGCTTGAGGTTTTCAGTTGACTAGCTGGTCAGACCACCCTTACATCTCAATTATCTTAGTGCACAGATGATGTAGCCCCTGTTAAATAGTGAGGGAGATACCAAACAATCCTATGCCTGACTGGGGAGGCCCATCAGTTGCTAAGCAAAGAATAGACAGTATATTTGGAGATTCAAAGACTGCCCAAGAGTTGATATAGATCAATGGCTTCCTTGTACAGAGGAAGGGACTGAAGTCTAAGAGTTGAGTGGCTTGTGTCCAAGGTGCCATGGCTCCTTAGAACTGAACTTGAAGTAGATGTGGAACATTCTGATTTACAATCCAGAAAAACTGTTGAAGAAGAAGAAACACAACTCCAACTGCCCAGACTACACAAAAGCATTAAAAGCAATCCTGGAGATTGAAATTCAAGGTAAAAGCCACAGTGACTTAATTTAGGTATCTCATGAGACTCGGGAAGGGACCATCCTGTGCTATCACTGGGAGCTGGTCCCCAGCATTCCCCTCCCCTGCCAGGTGCCTTCATGGAAAATGATTTAGAGCCTATCCACACCCCCCATTTACTTTAAATCACTCCTTGGTTACTTTAAATATCTAACATGATATAAGTTTTGTTGAGTTGTATTGTTTAGGGAACAATAACAAGAAAAAAGTCAATGTTTGGTATGGACCAGCGATTGGTTAAATATGTAGGTCTGGAATTGTGGATACATGTGGCTAACTGCTGTTAGATTTTTTTTTTAATGTGTATAGTCTGCTTACATGTATGTCTGCACACCGTGTACATGCCTGGTACCTACAGAGGCCAGAAGAGGGCCTTTTAACTAGATCTATGGACAGTTGTGAACCTCCATATGGGTACTAAGAATCGAACCTGGATCCTCTAGAAGAGCAGTAAGTGCTTCTAACTGTGAAGCTGTTTCTCCAACTCCTGTAGTTAAGAGTCTGAGGGGAAACTTAGCTACTGTCCGAGGTTTAGATTCTTATCTCTGCAGTGGAAAATAAATATTTGCAGCAGACTATTTGGCAGTGATACTTTCTTTCATTTTTGATATTTTTAAGTTTCTGATTGATTTTAAAAATTGTACAGGATTAGGGATTGGAGCGACAGCTCCGTGGCCTGGAGCGTTTCTAAGGGACCTGAGCTTAATTCACAGCACCCATGTCAGGTGGCTTCAACTTCAGCTCCAAGAGGCTCAAACATGTACATAACTGACACACACACTACAACAGTAATAGTAATAAATAATAATTAATAATAATCATCATCATCATCTTTTAAAAGCTAGGACAGGATTGACAAGTTTTGTTGTGGTTTTTATTGTGGAAAAATTTTATGCACATAGGAAGCAGTAAAATTTACTCTAGCCCACCAGCCTAATTTTAATATTAATCAACTCGTGATCATATTTGTCCCGTTAGTGCCTCTGTCCCTTTCCTGACTTTCAGTTTGACACCATGGGTATTTGACTCATTTTGACTTATGGAAACAACCTCTGATAGTTGTCAAAATATTTTGAAGCAAATTTCCAATATGTTATTTTTTTCCATAAATATTTCAATATATCTCTCTAAAAGTAAATACTCCTCTGGAAATACTATGATATCATTATTATAGCTGATGAATTCAGCAGTGATTCCTCAGTATCATTAAATATCTAGCCAATGCTCAGATTTCTAATTATCTCAGAAATGTTATTACAAAGTCTGCATGATTTTTTTTTTACCTGAATTAAGACCCATGTCAGGGGCTGGTTATGTAGGTTGCCCCCATCTATAGCTCCAGCACTCAAGGGGCTAAGGCAGGAGGACCTCGAGTTTGAGGCTATGCTGGACTACATAATGAAGGAAACTTTGTTGCAGAAAAGAAGAAATTTATATGCGATCCACGTGTGATTTTTTTTTTTAATATGTCTTGAGGATTTTTCTTTCTTTCTTTGCTTGATTGGTTGGTTTTTCTTTAAGACAGGGTCTTACTGTGTAGCCTAGGCAGGCCCCAAACTTGCAGCAATTCTCGTCCCTGGGTCTCCTTGGTGCTGGGATTACAGCAGCTGCCACAGCCAGCGGGTGGCTTTTTATCTATGGGTTTTTTCCAACATCTGATTTTATTAGAAAGATTATTTTCTCCCTGGGATTGTAAAAGCTAATCATTAGCCATACTGTTTTCTACAGTGCCAATTTTTTTAAGCATATATTTTGAGCTGTTTTGTTCAGTGTGAGATGTATAACTTTTTTTTTTTAAACAAATATGTAGTTTGAAGAATTCACTGCAATCTTAGGTGTTATTGTACCATATCTACTAGTTTCACAGCATTCAGTGACTAGCATAGAGCAAATAATGCGTATTTGATAATTGAGTGGATACATAAGCACTTGTTGAATAAACACTTGCTGAAAGAGTCAGGGATTTAAATTGGGGTACAGATTTAATTTCATAAGTGTAGTTAATAGAAAAACGACAGCAGAATAACATCTCCTTTCAGTATGTTTTGCCCACATGTTTGCCACCATATTCCATGTAATATCAATACCAAAGATTACACGGCAGACCATTATATTATGTCTCTTGAAGAGACACTATCAAGGCTAAGACATGCAGCATTTCAGGGCTGTGGGAATGTGAGGAAATGTGCATCCTAGGGTGAATGACATGTGGGGTTCTCATACGTGAAGGGTAGCTTCGGTTACATCAGCCTTGTGGGGCTTGCCTTTGGTGGGCCACTAAAATGAGCAAGTTGTGGACTGCACGGCCCTGGGTGGGGCTTAGCCATGTTGCTCCAGGAGGTGAGAGGCCTTAGGTACAATCATGTGGGCAAAGCTCCCTTTCAGCAGTGTATGTTATGAAATCCTAGTATGACAAAGATATGATTAACACTGTGTTCCTCGAGGGACATTGTTCCTTCAGCAGAAGGCTGATGAGTCATACACAGTGCGTCTAACCTTTGGATGTAGGTCTTTTATGTATATGTCTTGTAGTGTTCCAGGGGAACAGGAAACAGGCCAGTTGGCTTCCTCAATTCCAGGGTTCATAGTTTCTAAAGACATCAATTGACTTAGGGTAACTGCAGAATGTTTCCAAAGTTAATTTTATGTTTGCTCTGGGGTCATATAGTCAAAAGATTTTTCTTTAATAAACTATTAATAGCTTACTTTTTTTTCCACTTCAAATTATGTAAGCTGGGCCAGGCTTGGTGGCGCATGTCCATAATCCCTGCACTTGCGGGGGTTGGGGAAGGTAGAAGGGCCAGAAAGTTTAAGGTAAACCTCAGCCACATAGCAAGTTTGAGGCCAGCCTGTGCTATATGAGATCCTGTTTCAAAAAGAAAGAGAAAAAAAAGAGAGAGAGAGAGAATGCAAGCAAGCAAGCACGCACGCAAAGTGTCCCCCCAACAACAAAACTAACAAAATACCTAAGCTGAATTCTTCAGCCACCTGCGGATCGTGAGTGGCTGGACTAGCTTCCTGCCTACTGAGCATATTGTGGGTGTGCACTGGGAACTGCAGCTACGTGCAGTTGTTGAAGCAAGCTCTTCCCAATCTTCAGTTGAAGTTAAAGTTTTAATTAGAGAACAACATTTACAGCATGCTAGTCAAGGACTTGAAGTTTTTTCTGGACTGTGGACATGATTTGTTGTATCCTAACTGTGGCCTCAGAAAACAATTTCTGCAAGATCTATGCCCCTGGAGTAGAAGTGAAGATAAGGGAGAAGTTGTCATAATTAAAATGGAGTCACACTGGGCATTGCTGTGTTTTCCCGTCATCCTAGTGCTCACAAAGCTGAAGGGTGAGGGTGTTACGCTTAAGGCAAGCCTGGCTTCAGGCTAAGCCTCGTCCTCAAACCAAGGTGAGGCTGCTTGTGCCAGCTCTTCCTAAAGGCGGAGGGGTAGAAAACTGCTTCTTATGCACGGATGTCTGACACTAACTGCACTGTTCATTTATTCAGACACAGACACATCCCACCTCACGGCTGAGGGGTTAAAATAGAAACTGGGGGATTGTAACTGGCCTGGCAGAAATGAAGATATTCAGAAGAGGCATGACTATCAGACTATTAAAACAGTGAACCCCAAAGAAATGAAAATTTCCCTAGAAATCTCATGCCAGAAGACGGAAAGTCTCCATTCAGTGGAAACTTGTCTCCCAATGAGATTCTACACAGTTCTAATACAGTCCATCTTCAAGGTCCTGAAAGGAGTTTAAATAAGAGCAAGAACTATGCAGTTCTAGTTGAGGTGTGGTCCTCTCATCACGTATAGGCCTCGGTCTCGTGGTCTGTCAGAGGGAGTATCCTATGTGCTTAGTGAGCCATACATCACTGAACTATACCCTGCCTACATGGAGCTACCTGTCTACATAAGGAAATTAGAATAAGAGAAACATCAGTGAGCAGTCCTAGACTGAACATTATCATGTGTTTCAAAAACTATCATGGAACAGATTGCCCGTGGGAATATGGGCAAGACCAAGAATAAGACCAAAAAGAGGTAGAGCTGGAGGTGTTGACAATTTTTAGTTCCTCTAAGTGATATTATTACCTTATTTAGTTCTTCCTGTGATTCAGATTCTCTCCCTTTTACACATCAAGGAAGAACAGGCACAGAGGGGCTGAGCCACTTCCCCAGGATGGCATTGCTTTGGGGAGTCAGTGAATTCTGGGACCCGTGCTCGTCCCTCCTTACCCTACGCTTCAGCCTTTTTGAAGCTGCAGAACCTGAACCAGACCTTGGAGAGGCAAATGTGGCTCGGATGGGCCTCATTCTCTAGTCCCAGGAGCTTCATTAATGAAAATCTAGAGGTTAGAGTTGTTTAGTTTTTTTCTGAATGAATATGGGAACTGGCATAATTTGAGCAGGGCTGTGTGTGAGACAAGGGGAAAGGAGGTTGTGCAGACAGGATGGGTATGAGCTGGTTATGAATGACTGCTTCCTGCCTCAGGGTTGTTTGCAAGTGGGAATTCAAGTACTTCCAGATCAAAGCATCAGTGTTACCATGGGAACAGAATAGGAAGGGGCCTAAAGGCATTTGGTTAAAGACATAGATCTGTGTTAGTTCTGAGTGCAGACATGTGGATAAAAGCTACAGAAAAGCAGGTACTGTTTTTGCAGAACTTTCTCACAGGACACTTCACTGCAACAAAGACCAGAGCCGGTTTAAAACAGTGCATTCCCAGTTTAGAGACAGGACAGAGACTGCCTGTGGAGCTTGGAAAAGCTCTTTGGATTCGAAATTGTGATGACAAGGAAACCTGTATCAGCATCTCTTTGCAAACACATCAGATCTGCCCCAGATGAAACAGGCTAAGAGGGTGAAGCAGGCTAGGAGGGTGAAGGTGGCTAGGAGGATGAAGCAGGCTAGGAGCCATCTTTGGTCCTCTCCTTCCCTGCTCATGGGCTAAATCACTTCTATGGACATAAAAATCACAACTTTCACCTTAAGGGAAAGAAAAGATCGTTTATTCCAGAGCTAAATTTGAGTGACCATGGCCTGGGAACGTAGCTTTAGGGCATTCCGAATTCCGTGTTCCAACATGGAAGCAGTTTCGTGAAGCTTTACAGTTTTACAGAATAAAGGAAATCATGAATTGGGGCTAGTTTAAAATGCATTGGTGGGTACATTAGAGAGGTGGTTACAGCAAGCTGGGGGGAGCTTTCCCATTGGCCTCATATCTGATGTCATATCTTAGTTTTGGAGTTTTGAAGCCAGTGTTCTGCTACATTCGTAGGTTTCAAAGGTTTTTTATGGATTAGTCACAGGATGTTAGTTCTGACACAGAGGTCGGCAAGGATAGCTATTATGGAGGCTACAGCTGGCTCAAGATAAGGTAACCAGTCCTGGACCTGCAACATTCAAATCCCCCTACGTTACTGAGTTCTACTCAGTGGTTCGGTCTCTCCAGACACAGCTTCTTACCAGGAATTCTCATTCACAATTCTGTGGATAACTTTAGGAAATAAAGTCGAACTACTTGGAGCAAGTTTTGGAGCCAGTGGAGTTTATGTTTAATGAAGGTTCATGGTAGATGGAAGGGAGAAAGAGAATAGCAGACTATACCATATCAAGTGTAGACAAAGATGGTGGCCATTGGGATGGAGAGGAGGGATCATTTCCTCGGAATATGGAGATGATGATAGGGGTGGACTGAAGAGGGGGACACACACAGAGAATACTAGGTCTGGAGCTTGCTTGTGAGCGAAACACCAGAGAGCCCCGGTAAGCCAGTGCTACCCTGAGGCTCTGAGGTCCGCAAGTGTGATCATTCCCTCCAGAACAACATTGGCGGCCTTGACTGTCGGCCTTCTCCAGGACAGACGTTCTCTGAGATGAAGGGAAAGGCAAGGGAGCGGGCCGAGAAGCGTCACGAGGGTCGCTTCATCGAGGAATGGACAAGAGTGAAGATGGCCTCTCCTCGGGGGAGGAAAGGCGAAGGGAGGCTAGAGGCTACGTAGCAGCTTCTGTTCTCTGTGGCACTGTGACTGCTGTCCTGGGGACCACACCACCTCTGAGGTTCAGTTCCCGGCCTTTGTTTATGAAGCTCAGCCGTCACCCTGGCAATTTTGTTAACAGAGACCTAGAGATGCCCTTAGATTTGATGTCCTCAAACTGACTGTAAGAGAGCATTTTGGGAGAGGAAGTGGGCCAGGTGGGAAATGTTCTTAAGGCCATTGGATGGGCCTCTGGATGGGATAACAGATCTAGACAAAGTGTTTTAGCACAGGGGTGAGGCGGGAAGGGCTTGGAGCAGAGGGGTGAGATGCTCTGCCCACCAACAACCCTGCTGTCTACCTCAGGTCCACTCCAAGCCCATCCAGCAAGCTGAGCCCAGAGACCAACCAAAACAGAGCTGTTTTACAGGCAGAAACATGGCTGCCACTCGCCCTTAAAACTCTGTAGTACCACTCTTCCTTTTGCTTAAAAATCCTTTAAGCTATACACCAGAGCTTAGATTCTGTGATTGCAGAAGATGTCATTGAGCCTAAATGTTTGGCAAGGTTATTGCCCCACGGAGGGAATCTACCTGAGTGTGATTTGTTTGTTTTGTTGGGAGTCAGGCTAGAGACCAAGAAAGCTGCAGGTGTGTTGGTTTGTAAGCGAGTCTCTATCCGACATGAGGCTCAGGACGCTGTGTTAGGCTCTGGTGCGGTGGTAGAGTGAGGTGTCATTGAGATAAGGCAGAAGAGGGACATCAGAGCCGACCAGGACACTGGCACTGTCTCTGCGCATGTTCGTAGAGAACCGTCACCTGTTTTCACAGTTTGGAATCCTTGGATTTTTCGTGTAGTTTAGGGTTTTGTCTTAATATGTGCACTACATTATTTATGACTTATCTGTGCATCTGTTTGCATGTGCATGTCCATGCATACACAGTGTGTGATGGAGGTCAGAGAATAACCTAGGGGGGGGTTTCTTCTCTCCTTGTATTGTATGGGTCCCAGGAATTGAACTCAGGTCGTTAGGCTTGGCAGCAAGTGGCTTTACCTGCTGAGCCAGCTTGCTGGCCCAGTTTAGCCTTTAATATGCCCAGTTCTAATTATTTTAAAATTTTTTGGCTGAGTTCTTTTTAAAAATTTATTTATTATTATTCTCTCTATAACACATCCAACACCCTTCCTCCCTCCCTCCACTCTTCCCTGTTTCCCTATCTCCCCTTTCCCCAAGATCCACCCTAACCCCACCTTTCCCAGACAAGAGCAGTCTTTCCTGTGTTACCCCTCCAACAGGGCACAATAAGATGGAACAAGGCCTGGCACTAATCCATGCATCACAGGTGGACTAGGCACCCCAGCAGGAGGAGAAGGGTCCCAAGGGCAGCAAAAGGGTCAGAGATTTTCACCCCCAAGAGTCTGTAGGAGCTCCACAAGAATACTAAGCCATACAACCACAAGACATATATATCTAGGGGACCCTAGAGGTTCCAAGTCTGCCACTTTAGGCTCTGTGAGCCCCCAAGGGTGCTTGCTGGTCAGTTGCTCCATGGGGCTTGTTCTCCTGTCTTCGACCCCTGTGGTCTGCAATCTCCCTTTCCCTCCGAGTTCCCCGAGCTCTGCATGTTAGGCCTTGGGCCTCTGCATCTGCTCCCATCAGCTGCTGGAGTTGACTGAGTTCTTGAAGAAACTTCTCTCCTGGGACAATTTGTTCCATACCCTGGAGGGAGACTTCTCAGGGACATGCGCAGCGCATCATGCTGTACGCATTGCCAATTTGTCCCTCTGGACCGACGGTATCAATGAGAGATTGCCCAGAGTGGTGGTAGGAGGAGCAAGGCGAAGTCCAAATAGAAGTCTCAGTTGCCATTGGTTGAAAGGTCCGCCTCAGACAGAACGCCAGGAAAGCAGAGGGAATAAAGCAGCGGTTCACCCCACCCATCCCGGTCCCACCCTGTTCCTTCGTGGTCTCGGAGTACAGAAGACCGAGGCTCCTGCGTTTGAACGTGCTGCACACCCGGAGGCTCCCTCAGATCCTGTATCTCACCAGACTAAAAGTAGCGTGATGTTGGAAAATTAATTTAGTGAAGTGTCATAATCGCCTCTCACGAGAAGTGACACAAGTGTCGCTTGCTACCATTAAACTGTAGATCGTGCGAAGCACTTCGCCGTCTCTGTTGCAAAGTCAGAATAATTTAATTTTTGAATGATGCAAACCTGACTGTTTTATTACTTTGATAGGAAGTCTAGAAATAGAATGATTTTTTTTTTTAGGTAACAAAAGATCATACAGAAGCAGTTCTTCCAATCCAGTCTTTAGAGTCCTGTACTTAGCTCCTGGGGGAGGAATTGAGGAAATGAAGTGGCATGATGGAGTGCTGAGCATGACTAGGGAGGAGAAAATGGAACAGGGGCCACGGAGAAAGCTGGTGCTGGGGGGGGGGGGGGCGCTCGTAGCAGCCTAGGGTGATTCAGGCTGTGAAGAAGGGAGACAAAGTCCTCCCTGTTGGGTGCCAGAGGATGGAGCTGAGGGGAAGGGCTTGAGGAAGGGCCTCCGGATTTGGCTGACCTTGGATGGTAGCAAGAGTCATTTACTAATACATTTACTAATACATTAGTATTTACTAATACATACTAATTCATCTCCTTTAAGCTTAACGTCACACCTGGCTTGGAACCTATTACTGTTCTCAGCTCACTAATGTCATCAGTGCTTTTAGAGGAGATTAAAGAGTTAAATTCAGCAAACCACCAAGAAGCAGAGGAGCCAGGCTTGGTCCTTCCCAAGGCAGGACTGTAGGCTTTTCCAAGGGTGCATGTGAGGAGGTGGTGTTAACAGGGCGGGCATTTGTTCAGATGTCTGGCTCTAAAGGAAGGAACTGGTAAGGTCCCACCCTTTTTCTCTGAAAGGGCAAGCCTTCTGTTGGAACTTAACAGATGAGGGGAAAATACAAGATGCTGAGGGAGAAAGGGGGAAAATGTCTCAGTGGGCCTGCCCTGCTCCCTTCTGGGTATTTGACCTTTGCTATAGCAGGTAAACCATAGAGTGAGGTTGTTTTGCTTTGTTCTGTTCTGTTTTCATTAAGCTGAGCTGAACATCAAGGCGAAGCCCTTATAGCCACAATAGTCATGGGACTTTGCCAGAGGGCCATGGAGACGGTGTGGAGTTTGATCTTGACTCCTCAGTGTAACCAATTGATAAGAATGCCCCATGTGCCTAAGAATGCCCAGTTCCCCTGACTACCACTCCCACAGTCCTCCTCTGCTTGCAGCCACTCTACCCCTCCAGTCTCTCCTTCCATCGTAGATTCCTCTGGAGCCATCCTAGGTGGCTTTTGTCTGGCTTATTGCCATCCCTGAAACAAATGGAGTTTTACTGGAAGGAAGTACACTCATCAAAGTTCTGAGAGTCGTGTGTACCTCAGGATTGGCTTTCCTTGATTGGTTGGTATTCTCAGGGAGTGAAGAGTTCAAGTGCACCTGAATGAAGAAGAGATACAGAGTTAAGACAAGAAAAGAATGCATTCTCCTATTGTCAGTGTCACTCTGTCGCTTCTTGGGGTGGGTGGCAGTTTTAGGCATGAGAAGGGCATTTATGTGAAGCTGTGGCAGCAGGATTGCCTTTCTGGTGATGGGCCAGGGAGGGGGAGGCTTTAGCTGAGGTTGTGGATGTTATCATCTGAAAACCAGTGCAGTGTGCTCAAGTGACTGTAACCTACCCCAGTATACCCCAGTACTCATCCCTACCTTCCTCTGTGCTCCTGTCTCAGGCTAATCTGATAGCAAAAGCATGGTGTGGCTTCTCTCTCTGAGAGAATCCAGGATTAGCTGCTTCTGAGTGCTCCCTCAGGGGAGCACTCTGGACTCAGGACCCATGCAGCACAGGACTTACAGTGCCTCAGCTCTGCTCAACCACACAACTATTGTCTGCCGCTGCAGGTGTTTCCTGAATCAAGCCAGATGTGCTGAGAACATTTCCTTGAAGGAAAATGAAAGGAACGGAATAGCTAGCTTCTTTAATGTCAGGCTGACTTAAAGAGGCAGGGGATGCATTTGGGACATGACGTGAATGACTAACCCCAGGATTCAACAAATTAGACAGGGGGAGAGTTAAAGGGAGGGAAAGGAAGTGTTCTCAATTCTTTTTTCTTTTCTTCTTCCTAGCAAGAACCAGTTGAGTCATCTTTGGGGCTTAGTAATGGAGTAAGTGACCTTTCTCCTGAGTATGCGGTCCTGACTTCAGCTATAAAAAATGAAGTGGATAGTACGGTGAACATCATAGGTAAACTGTTTTGACATCTTATTTTTATACTCACGAGCAGCCTCCAAGGTCTAAACTTTGTAAAACAGTACTCTCAAAACAACGTAGTCAGTAAGAGGCGGTCTTGGAACACGTCCAAATCCAAATTCTAGCCCTTAGATTTCAGGGCTTCGTAGATGAGATAAAGGTTCATAGATGAATCAGACCCAAGAAGAGAAGGTGAGGCACCCGAGGTGCTTCCTCCCTGGTGGCTAATGGTTGGCAGTTCTTCCTTACTCATTGCCCAGTCACATGGACAAAAATGTTGTTTGTTTAACTTGGGGACCAAGGAGGGGAAAGGCCATCCTTGTGAGTCCTCTCACCTCTTGCTCTGTGAACGTCTATCTGCCCAGAGGTGACACTCATTTTACAGGCCAAGAAACTGAGGCACAGAAACTTTCAGTCAAAGGGCTGTTTGACCCACAGATTTAATGAGAATTTTCTACTGTCCTGATGCAGTTCTGTGAGCAGTGAGCAAATAGGGAACAGGTTCGCTCTAGTCTATTTTTGTGGGGACATAGTCAACAGACAAAGCCACAGGTAAGCGCAGCACCCCCATTTGTGGTCTGTGATACAAAGGGAATAACCTGGAAACCAGATTTGCATGGGGTGGGGGAGGGGGCTGTCCGCAGAAGAGTGACATTCTGCTACAGTGGGTGTGTGAGGAGCGGCGGCGGGTGACACGTGGAGGCAGGCATGAGGCTGACTGAGGGAACAGAGAGCAGGCCAGTGTGGCATGGTGACAGCTCATGAGGTCCCCTCAGAGGCAGACATAGTGTGATGGCTATTCTTGGTGGTCTACTTGACCACATCTGGAATTAGCTGAAACCCAAGCAGCTGTGAGGGATTATTTTTCTTAATTAAATCATTTGAAGTGGGAAGACCCGCTTTGTATTTGGATCCTTTGAGGTGGGAAGGTACACCTTTAATCCGGGCCACCCTCTGCTGGCAATCTATGTAAAGGACACGGAAGAAGGAGGATTTTGTTTTTTGCCTGCTTGCCCTCACTCTTGCTGGCAAGCCCATTCCTTCACTGGCGTTAGAGCCTCCATCTTCAGGATCCTGGCATATACTGATGACCAGCCGAGACATCCAGCCTTGTGGCCTGAAGAACTGGATTTTTAGACTTTCCATTGGTAGACAGCCATTGTTGGACCAGCAGGACCACAGCCTGTAAGCCACTCTGATAAGTTCCCCCCTTTCCTCTTTCTCTCTATGCATCCTATCCGTTCTGTTTCTCTAGAGAACCCTGACTAATACAGACTTTGGTACCAGAATTGGGTTCTAGAGCAACAGAACTATACAGATGAATTTTTTAAGAATCTGGAATAGCGTTTTCAGTTGCCAACACCTGAAGCCTCTCTTGGAAGCTCAGAGAATATTAAAAGCCCATGGTACAAACTGTCTTACAAACTTAAGGAGATAAATGCATTTGATTATCCTGATTAACCAGTTGTGAGCGGCAATGGATTTGGTGACTCTGTATAGAAAGCTTTTGACAATTTGTGGAAAAATAAGGAAAATGATGATATTGGGTGGTTGCTCCTAGCACCTCTGAATAAACTGACAAAGGAAAAGATTGAGTTCCATGATAAAATTAACCAACTTCTAGCGTCTCAGGAAACTGTGAAGGGAAACAATGAACTCAGTGAGAACTGACCGGCTCCAGATGCTCGTAAACACTCTAAAGGTTTCTAAGTGTTCCCTGGAAGAGAATCTTCTCTCTAGCAGCCACAGAGTGCAAATTGCAGAAAATCAAACCAAAGCCCTCAGTATAAGGTTGGCTGAATAACAGCGAAAATTCAAGTCCCAAATTCACTCCTTGGAGGGTGTTGGCAATTAAAGTAAGTGCATTAATTGTTAAAGAATGGGATCCTGTGACTTGGGCTGGGGATGTGAGGGAGGGCCCTATTGAAGCTGAGAACTTTGAACCCTCAGATTCTCAAGGGTTTATCTCACCTGTGGAAGTATAAGATATATTCACACCCCACCCTCTGGAACATTGACTTTTCACTTTTGACTGAGGAAATTAATCTTTCGTTGTCTGCTAAACCAGCGGTGACTTTCTCTGAAGGAGATGCCAGGCGAGACAATACTGATGTCTCTTAGGGCCCACCAATAGTTACCTCTAGACATATAACCAGAATTAAGGATAAGCAGGCTCCTAGAGAGGAGATAGAAAATGTAGACCACAAAGACGTGTGCCACATACACTACTAAAGAGCTTAACGAGTTTGCTAATTCATTCAAGCGGAAGTCTGGGGCCTATGTTTGGTAATGGATTTTAAGGGTGGATAACAGCAGGAGGAACATGAAACTGGCCCAGGCTGTTTGTCGATACTGACCCACAGAGAGAAGATTCTAGTTTTAATGTGAAAGCTTTCTCAGTTGAAAAGGATGTCAAAAGCTGACGCATTTGTCAAAAGATGGCCTACTGAAAAGAAACTGGAGATGCCTGATGGATATCCCTTGGCACAGTGTTTAAGAAGGGATTTCAAGGCTCAGGGAAAATGCATGCTGGAGTGGGAGCACTGTATAAAATCCAATCCTTCACAATGGGAAGGGCCAGGGGACATGCCCTTCGCTTATCCTATAAAATGCAAAATGGGGCGGGCCGGGGGGAGCAGTAGCACATTTGAAGAGCTGTTTCCCTGTTACTTGTGCCAGATCTTAGGGTTGGAGATACTGCTTCTCAGACAGATGAATTAAAACGCAGTGAGTTTAATTGGGCCAGAAGTAGCAGTGGCCAGTTGGCAGCACTGAATTGCCAAAGGCAAGGTGATCATACTTATAATGGGCAGGATAGGCAAAGCAGTTACCATAATGGCTTGACTCATAATGGTCAGCACAGGCAAAGGGAGTTTTATAGTGCCATGACTCATATGAAACTTTGGTACTAGCTGATCAATCATGGTGTTTCCAGTCATGAAATAGGTAAGAAGCCTACTGCATTTGTGTTTGATCTGTATAAGTGGGAAAATTCCCAAACAAATGAAGGAAAGGTGACATTGGATCATGGAGAAAGGGAATCTCGGCCTATGAAACAATTTTCAGACTTGAGCCAGTTTGAAGACCCACAACCCACAAGACCCACAATAAAGGGATAGCCAGGTTCCCCTCAGGAAGGACCTTGATAAAATGCTGAAGAATTTTACTGTTATCCTTTCTTCAGTCTTTCCCCAGAGAGACTTATGGCTTTTCACAAGGGTAACTGTAGGTTGGGCAAAAGGAAGCATCCAGCTTTCCAGGGTCTGTTGGTTCTGAACTGATGCTGATTCTGGGAGATTCTGAGAAATGTTGTGGACCTCCAGTTAATATAGGGGCTTATGGAGGTCAGGTGATTAGTGAAGTTTTGGCTGGAATCCAACTCACAGTAGGCCCAGGGGGTACTTATCCTGTATTTATTTCCCCAGTTTCAGAGTGTATAATTGGGATAGATATATTTAGAAGTTGGCATAATTTCCACATTGGTTCCCTGACCTGTGGAGTGAGGGCTATTATGATTGGAAAGGCTAAATGGAAGCCATAGGAGTTGTCTCTGCCATAGAAATAATAAGTCAAAGACAAAATCACATGACAGGAGAAATTAGTGCCACCGTCAAGGACCTGAAAGATGCAGGGGTGGTGGTTTCTACCATGTCTCCCTTTAACTCTCCTTTCTGGCCATTGCAGAAGGCACATGGATCATGGATAATGACGGTTGACCATGGAAAACTTAGTCAAGTAGTGCCTCCAGTTGCAGCGACTGGATAAGATGTAGTGTCCTTACTTGAGCAGATGAACACATCTCCTGGTACATGGTATGCAGGCTATTGATCTGGCAAATGCTTTTTTCTTGGTACCTGTCCACAAGGACCACCAGAAGCAATTTGCCTTCAGTTGGCAAGGCCAGCAGTGTACCTTTACGGTTTTATCTGAAGGATATATTAACTCTCCAGTCTTGGGTCATAACTTAGTTCAAAGAGATCTTGATTATCTGTCTCTTCCACAAAATATCGCGTTAGTCCACTATATTGATGATATTATGCTGATTGGGCCAGTTGAGCAAGGAGGTAGCAACCACTTTGGACTTACTGCTAACACATGTGCATCAGAAGATGGGAAATAAACCCCACCGAAACTTCAAGGGCCTTCTACCTCAGTGAAACTTCTGGAGTCTAGTGGTATGGGGCCTGTAGAAGTAATTCTTAGCTGAGGGATAAGTTACATCACTTGGCCTCTCCCACCACTAAGATAGAAACACAACTTTTAATGGGCCTATTTGGATTTTGAAGACAGCACATTCCTTATTGGTGTCTTACTCTGGCCCATATACCAAGTGGCTTGGAAGGCTGGTAGCTTATAGTGGAGCCTGGAACAGGAAAAGGCTCTTCATCAGGTCCAGGCTGCTGTGCAGGCTGCTCTACCACTTGGGGCATATGATCCAGCAGACCCTGTGGTACTCGGAGTGTCAATGGTAGATAAGGATGCTGTTGGGGTCTTTGGCAGGCCCCTAAAAGCGAATCACAGCAGAGACCTTTGACTATTGTCCCTCTGAAACACAGCTCTTGGCATGTTGTGCCTTAGAGGAAACTAAGTGTTTGACAATGGTCCATGAAGTGTCCATGCAACCTGAGCTTCCCATCACAAGCTAGATATTGTCCTCCCACCAAGCCATAAAGTGGGATGTGCACAGCAGAAACCCATTATCATATGGAAGTGGTATATATGTGATCAGGCCTGAGCAGATCCAGAAGGCACAAGTAAGTTACATTAAGAAGTTGCTCAAATGCCTCTGGTTTCTACTCCCGTTACAATGCTGTCTGCTCCTAAGCATTCTCCTAAACGTGTAGCCTCATGGGATATGCCCTGTGATCAGTTAAGTGAGGAAGAGATGACTAGGGCCTAGCTTACTGATGATTCTGAACGTTATGCAGGTATCATCCAGAAATGGACAGCAGCAGCATTACAAACCCTTTCTGGAGCAAACCTGAAAGACATCCGTGAAGGGAAATCTTCACAGTGGGCATAACTTCAGGCAGTACATATGGTCACACATTTTGTTTGGAAGGAAAAATTTCCAGATGTGTAGTTGTTTGCTGACTCATGGGCTGTAGCCAATGGTTTGCTAGATGGTCAGGGATAAAGTGTGATTGGAAATTTGGTGAGAAAGACATCTGGGGAAGAGGAATGTGGATAGATTTCTCCAAATGATTGAAGGATGTGAAGATACTCATGTACCATGTAAATGATCATCAAAGGGCGACTTTATCAGAAGAGGATTTCAATCATCAAGTAGATAGGATGACCTGTTCTGTGGACACTCAGACTCTTTCCCCAGCTATCCC
Organism: Cricetomys ansorgei; assembly: GCA_026225945.1. Taxonomy (NCBI): domain Eukaryota; kingdom Metazoa; phylum Chordata; class Mammalia; order Rodentia; family Nesomyidae; genus Cricetomys; species Cricetomys ansorgei. The sequence goes on along the minus strand of JAMJFZ010000107.1, from coordinate 42,600,136 downwards.
TGTCTTTGCCCAGTGGGCCATGAACAAAGTGGGCACGATGGCGGAGATGGGGTTATGTATGGGCTTCACAACATGAATTTTACCAAGTTTGATCTGACTACAGCCGATGCTGAGTTCCAGACCTGCCAACAGCAGAGACCAACACTGAGCCTCAGCTATGGTATCATCCCCTGGGGGTGACCAGCCAGTGACCTAGTGACAGGTTGACTACATTGGACCACTTCCTCTATGGAAAGGACAGTGCTTTGTCCTTACTGGGATAGATACTTATTCTGGTTTGGATTTGTCTTTCCTGCACGTATTGCTTCTGCCCAAACCATCATCTGTGGACTTACAGAATGCCGTATCTACTGTGACCAAGGAACTCACTTCACAGCCAGAGAAGTGCGACAGTGGGCCCACGATCACGTCATCCACTGCTCTTACCATGTTCCCCACCATCCTGACACAGCTGGCCTGTTAGAAAGATGGAATGGCCTTTTGAAGACACAATTACAGCACTAATTATGTGGCAGCTGCCTGGAGGGCTGGGGCAGAGTTCTCCAGAAGCAGTATATGCTTTGAATCAGTGTCCAGTATATGGAAGGGTTTCTTCCACAGCCAGTATCCACAGGCTCAGGAATCAGGAGGTGGAAAAAGGAATAGTTCCACTTACTGTCACCCTAGTGACTTCCCCCTGGCTACTTAGAGCTCCTGATGCCTTTAAGCCAAGGCTAAGAAAGGAATAACAGTGTTAGGAGGGGTGATTGATCCAGATTATCAAGAGGAAAGTGGATTGCTTCTCCACAATGGCTCTAAGAAAGATTACGTCTGTGCTGCAGGAGCTACTTTAGGGCATCTCTTGGTGCTACCATGTCCTGTGATTCATGTCAATGGAAACTATGACAACTAATCCAGGCAGGATGACAAAGGGCACAGACCCTTCCGGAATGAAGGAGACCCTTCCGGAATGAAGGAATGGGTCATTCCTCCAGGAAAAGATGCAAGACCTGCTACCGTTCTTGGGGTGGTGGATACAGAGTGGGTGGTAGAGGAAGGTGGTTACAAATGCCAGCTAAGGCCGTGTGACAGTTGCAGAAACGAAGGTTATAATTGACATGAGGATTTCTGTCAGATTTTGTTAATAATGCGCTTGTACGGATATTTGTATTTTCATTCTTCTATTTCTTTATCATGTAATTTAACATCAATTAAGAGAATATAAGTTGTTATCATATTTAAGTTTTGAGATACTAGAAGAATGTCCATCAAGGGACATTGTCACCTCTTCTAAAGTTAAAAAAAAAATTTAATACAGAAAATGCTTTAATAAATTTTAGTACATAAATACTCACACTCTAATAATGCTTAACATTTAATTTCTAAAATATTTTTCTAAAGCAAAATATTATTATAAATTTATCTTTAACTTTTTAATCAAATTCCTTTTGCTATGCTTTTTATTATTTAAAACAATTCTTAAATTTAAATATCTTTTGATCGTGTTCTTCTTCTGTTTGCAGTTGTATGAGGGATAGTTGTACCATGTAGACATATTCATGACCTGGTTAAACATATATGTGTTTGCTATTGTATGTGGGTCAGTCATGTTAGGCATGATTTTGACCTGGTTATTGTTTTCATTTGGAAATTAAGCATGGCGTGAGGAGATATGATTGTGTGTCAAGTTGGCAAGGGGTGGGATTGGGACGGCTGTTCTTGATTGTCAACGTGACCACATCTGGAATTAACTAAAACTCCACAGCTGGGTACGCCTGTGAGGGATTTTTCCTTAATTAAATCATTTGAAGTGGAAAGACCCACTTTTAACCTGGATCTTCTGAGGTGGGAAGATCCACCTTTAATCTGGGCCACACCTTCAGCTGGACACGGAAGAAGGAAGGTTTTTGCTTTTTGCTTGCTTGCCCTCACTCTTGCTGGCAAGTTCAATCCTTCACTGGCAATAGAGCCTACGTCTTCAGGATTCTGGCATTTATGGAAGAACTGCTGAGATATTCAGCCTCTTAGGCTGGACAACTCCTAGATTCTTGGACTTTCCATTGGTAGATAGCCATGGATGGACTGGCTGGAATACAGCCTGTAAGCCTCTCTAACAAATCATATATATTTGATTCTATCAGTTCTGTTCCTCTAGAATAGCAGTTTTTAACCTTTGGGTTGCTTGGGGGTCCAATGACCCTTTCCCAGGGGGTTGCCTAAGACCATCTTGCATATCAGATATTTACATTATGACTCATAATGATAGCAAAATTACAGTTACGAAGAGGCAACAAAAATTTTGTGTTTGGGGGTCACATGACTGTATTAAAGGGTTGCAGCATTAGGAGGGTTGGGAGCCGCTGCTCTAGAGGACACTCACTAATACAAGGAGGCAGGAGATATCATGGGGACTTTGTAGGTCATGGTGAGAAAGTTGGGTTTTATTCAAATTATCGGGGGGATGTTTAAAGTTGGGGTGGGGTAGGGTGCGGCTGGAAAGTTGGCTCAGCAGTTAAGGGTGCTTGCTATTCTTCCAGAGGATCACAGTTTGATTCCCAGTACCAGTGTTGGGCAGCTCACAACTGCCTGTAACTCTAGCTCCAGGGAATCTGCCATTCTCTTCTGGCCTCTATGGGTACCTGAAAACATGCACCCATATGTATAGAGAGACAGACAGACAGACACACACATACACACACATACACAAACACATAAATAAAAATAAATATGTATATTTTTACACTGAAAGCAATATAGACAGTAAGTAACCCAAAGCAAGCACTACCTCTTCAGGGTTTCAGGCAAGTGGGTGACAAGTCATGGATTGCATCACAGTAAGTCCTGCTGAGATGTCATGATGAATGGATGCTGGGACTCCATGTAAAACTAGAGACCTGACAGCGTACTTGGCTTGAATCTATGCTCAGAATCCAGAGTTGAGGCTTTGTGGCCCAAGGATACCTTTTGACCCATAAAACTTTGCTTCAATCTGGGCTTCTGCTATTACTAAGAACTTGAAAGAACTAACAAAGGTCTACCAAGCCCTTTGAACAGGTAGCTGGCTGTCTGAATTCTAACAGGAGGCCACCACCAGAAGCTGTCAGTATCTATCATTCCCCTTGATTTTGGAGTTTATCCCTTTTTTGGAAGTACCCCCTCTTTCCTGCCTTCTGCTCCTGTGAAAATGTCTCCCTTTCCTGTCTTTCCCTGTAGGTTACCACTTAGCTTTCCTAGCAGGCCTGGAGAATGTACTTATAAGTCTTGGAGCCCTTAAAGTTACAGCCAAACTCCAAGCACGATTTCTTAAAACTTAGCTCATTTTGAATGTGTTGGATGGCTCTGGAGTCAACCTCAAATAATCTGCCAAACCAAGACTAGGGTTGTATGATGGTTTCCCCGTGATTGTTTTTTATGCTACTTACTTACTTTTGATTGACAAGTAATAATTATGAATATAGGTAGGATGCAGTGTGATGCTGTGATCCAGGTGCACACTGTAGGACAATTAATTTATTATCCTGATGAAAACTCCTGCCACCTCATCAACATTTTCTTTGGAGTATTGGAGGTTTCTTGTTTTTTAAATTTCTTTCTTTCTTTAAATATCAGTTATTCCAGCCACTTGGAAGCACACAGTACAGTATTACCACCACTGATAAACATGCGGTGTTAAGACCTGTAAAAGTCACTCCTCAACTCTAAACATGCCCTTGGATTGGCAGCTTCCCTTCCCCTCCCCTCTCCCTACTACCTTTCTCCTCTGTTTCTAAGGAGATTGGATTTCTCTCTTGCTGAGGCCAAGCAGCACTGGTTTTCTGTGCTTGGCTTATTTCACTTAGCAGCGTGACCTCCAATTCCACCCTACTTTTGTGTGTGTGTGTGTCATTTTGTTGGTGTGTGTGCACTGTGTAGGATTTTTGGTCACATTGATCATCCTTTGCCGTTTCACATGGCTGGTGCTCCCTGGAGCTGGTGTAAGATTGAGCCAGTATTCTCTTCTGGGACAAAGATCCTGGTCAGGGTTCATGAGACCATCACCTGCTCGATTAATGATTCTCTTCCTGGTCTTAATACTTCATTAATAATGAATGGCAGGAAAATGAGTCTGGAGATGTCTTTCTCATTGGTTGGTTGCCCTTAAAAAATAAGAAATTGAAATGAAGTAGAGCTATGAAGCATTTCAATAGATAGGTAATCAGTGCCAGTGTTCACCGTGGTACTGTCGTAGGCTTTTAATCCCATGGAGCTTTTGCCTATGACTTCCCTGTAGTCTTCATGGGCCGCCTTGGTCGTTGAGGTTTGTGATTAGAACTGAGGAATACAGGCATCTGGATCCATGGCTACAATTGCTTCTGAAATACTCTCTCCATCTCCTTACCTTGAAAATTGTTTTTCTTAAAACAAATGACACCATTTCTCACTTTCTATTGACTTGCTTCTAAACCAAGGTTGCATTTCAGATTTGTATTTGGGCTCCAACACAAAAGCTACAAAATGTTTGCACCCTATGTTGATGAACATAGGAAAACTGGGACTGAAATGGGCGCTTAATATGATAACATTTCGTATGCTGTCTGGAGGCTCGTTAGCCAGGGAGCTGCGCTGGAAATCACTGAGCTCAGTGGGGATTCATTCTGGTCAGCACTGGCTGTTCTCATAAGCAAAAGCTGCATAACCTGAAATGTCCTGTTGCCTTGACAAAGGAACTCTTGGTTAGTTTCTATACACAACTTTTAGTTGTGCCACAAGTCACAGCAACAGCAACAACAACACACACATACATACATACACAGACACACACACACGCACAGACACACACAAAGACACACATGTACACACAGACACACACGCATACACATACATACATACACAGACACACACACACGCACAGACACACACAAAGACACACATGTACACACAGACACACACACATACATACATACATACACAGACACACACACACGCACAGACACCCACAGAGACACACATGTATACACAGACATACACACATACACATACATACATACACAGACACACACACACGCACAGACACCCACAGAGACACACATACACACACACACACACATACAGACACCCACAGAGACACACATACACACACACACATACAGACAGACACACACACACACACACCCCACTGGCCCCCTGCCCCAGGCAGCAGAGCTTCTGCTGACTGTATGGAAGGGATCTGCAGGCCAGTCTGGGAGGCTCGCAGGTGCCTGGCCCGGCCTGACTTGGCTGACAGGGCTCTGCAGCCACATTGTGTTTCTTGATAAAAGTGAACCCCACCCTTCACTAAGGCAAAGATCACTGCAAACAAGGAGCACTACTCAACATTCTGACCTGCATAAAACGATCCTACAATGACCGACACAGGGCAGTTTAGAAGTAATACATTTCATCTGAATTTTAGCTACCCACCTTTGAGGACTGTCCTTTCTGGATTTTTTCCCCCAAATTTGGTTATTTTTATAAAACAAAGTAAAGCAAAGCTCAAATTTTGTGAGACTTTTTTCTTTCCCCTTTCTTCTGTTTATAAGTTGCTGGGGAGCCAATCCAGGACCCTGAGTATGCTAGACAAGCACTCCAGTGCTCAGCTACAACCCTAGCATGGTTTTATTTTTTATTTTTTTATTTTTAGCTGAGCCTCAAAATCCAGGTATCAGCAGGCACAGAACTGATAATAGGTTGTGTTTTTCTTCAGCGACTTGCTTCCCCACCCCAACCCCACCCCACCCTGTGCTGGGTCACACAGGTGGGATGGTCACCATCTGCTAACCAGGAGCTGTGATGGTAGAATTCGGGTGTTGTTTTTCTAGCCTATGAAGCTTTTACGTGCTAAAGAAGGCTGTCATATTTCCATGAGGTTTTTCTCTCCTCCCTCTGTCCCTAGTCACCTCCACCTGTTGATAATTAACTATGTTAATTATCCTTATGTCCTCCGCTCCATCTTCTTCTAGGTCTGGCAGCATTTCTAGTCATTCCTTGGTTCTCGCCTGGACTCTGCTTCCATTCTTCCCACTTCCTACCCATTCCTCAGTCCCACAGAGTGTGTGTGTGTGTGTGTGTGTGTGTGTGTGTGTGTGTGTGTGTGTGTGTGTGTGCTTAAATGCCCTTATTACCATATCATCATTGCCTCCATTTAAAAACAACAGCAAAAACAAACAAACAAAAACTGGAGTAACTGGAGTCTTCGTTTCTGGCATCACCTGTCCCTGCCTATCATGCTCAGACCTGCCCTTGAACTTGAACTGGCCTGAGTCATCTAACTGTATGGGGCAAGCTGTTGAGAAGGAGGTTGGTGGGAGGCCTTGGGGCCAAGCCACACCACCAGGGTTCTCACTTTCATGGCTAAGGAAAGCTGCTAGCCCAGCACATTGTGCTCACGTTTCTGCTTCCAAATCATTGACGCCAAGATGCTGGTCAACTCTGATGAGTGTTACTGGGAAAGCTTGTGTGCTCTGGTGTGTGCAGTAATATGTGATGCTAATTGCCGTCGGGTTGAAGAGATCCCCTCAGCACCGGCTAACCTCTTGCTTCTTCCTACACCTGTCTCAACCTTTTGAGGCAGGAGCAGCCTAATGCCAGAGATAGCCCAGACAGCTGACCCACACTAGGGCTCAGCTCTGGCTTTAAGTTCCTGATCCTATTATGACTTCTCTCCCAACCTAGTGGTGGCTGTTATTTTATAAAAATGAATGGTTGCTGTATTTGATAGAGATGAGCACTAGATTAGGTGTCAAGGGACTTGGATTCTAGACCTACTTTTGGAGTTTTAGATTCATACCCTTTAGAATCTGAGACTCAGTGTATGTGTGAACTGTAAACAATATGCGCTTTATTATCTGTAAAGTGGAAAAATAGCAGTATTATATAAAATGATAATGCCGATCCTATACTCTGTGCGGAGTTGTAAAGATCAAATGAAATGTGCAGTTGATCATTCTCTACTTAGAAGGAAGGTAGGGTGATTGTATTTCCAAAATCAAATGAACATGCATTTGAGTAGGAAAAGTGTTTCCCTGTACGCCGTGTCAGAAGGACTGGTATTAGAAGGTTTCCGTTCTCAAATCATCTAATGACACATTCCCCCTACAGTGAGATGTTGATGGTCTGGTTTTATCCACACAGACAGTAAGTTCATTGCTTGGCCCTGTAGCTACCTGGTAACCCTGGCGATTCACCTCCCTTCAGTGTTTCAGCTTTTTCAACTGTAAAATGATAGGACTCGTCCCCTCAAGGGCCTTTCTGTTCTCAGTAGTCCTTGCTCTAAAACACTTTCTCTGAAGCCTGAGAGCAAGCTGCTTTCTCAGGCGGGGCCTTGCACCAACTCAACAATTGTTAATAAAGTAAGAATGACCTTTTAAGCAATCAAACCGGTCCATCAGTAACCAGCTATGAATAATATTGTTGTAATTCTCAGAAACTAGATTCAGATAAAGTTACATTCCAGAGAGTGACTTTGCATGAGGGGCTGACCTTACTAAGCTGGAGGAGCTGGGTAGATTTCTTGCTTGCTAACCCAATTGAGAGTTCTTGGCACCCAATAGAAAGCTGTTGAAAGGAAATTTCACTGTTGGTTATGGGCCCAATGGTTCATTAAGGTGAGGCTCAAAAGTTTTTTTTTTATTTTTTTTTTATCTTGAACGGGGCTTAGGAAGTCAAAAGTGCTCAGTTTGAACTTTATGGGCTGCTTTTATTTAGGGTGACCATGTCACAAAGGAGATTTGAAATCAAAGTCAAGCTGACCTTGACTCCTTGCTTCTGTCCTGTGCTAACTGGCTGGCTTTTGCTGGATTATCATTACTTTATTCCACCTAAAATGGGGTTCAGAATTGCAGTGACCTTCCCTTATAGGGTTGGGAAGTTTTCAGAGGGTGTTCTCAGGAAGTTGGATTTTGTTACTATTTTTCAGTCAGGTTACCCATTGTCTAGCACCTAAAGGCCTAGTATGGAAAGAGACAGAGGAGTGACAGTGTCTACACCTCCCTGTCTCCCCAGGGCTTTTCAGACTCTGGGCTTTCCCTGTTTCTATGGAGGGCTTGCATTTGAACATTGGGACATTTCTGAAGGGCTCTCACCCACGTGTAGATGGAGAAATTTGCCGCCTCCTCGAAACTGCACTGCCCTATGAGAGAAGTTTGGCCTCAGAGATGCTAATAAAACTATGTAAACTGGGTATCTGGTTCTTAGCCCATAAGACAGAAGCTCAGCTGCCTGTCCTAGTAACCAGTGTTCAGGGTCCGCTAATAATTTAAACAGCGGTTCTTGTCTGCGTTTTCTCTCAAGTCACATATATTAAATGACACAGAGGACAAAATAATTCCTTTTAGGTGTATAATTCCACATTCTACCACTGAGTTATACCTCCAGCCCCCCAGCCCTCTAGGTTTAGACAAATGCATTTGGGTGTGTAACCAGCACCATATTCAAGATCGAATGTTTTTCATCAACCCCAGAACTCTTTTCCCCCAGCCTCTCATAGCAATATAGTCTGTGGTGTCCTTTTCTCTTTAGAGAGGTTAAAAGAGCCCACTTACTGCAAGTCTTGGCATTTTCCAGAAAGCAAAAGTTAATGTCATGTCACATATTTGCAAGTTGTTATGAACTCCTCGCAGACTCTGGCTACAGTCGCCGAGCCTGGACCCCTTCACGTATTGCTTGTTCAGGAGAAGTCCATCGAGCTCTTTGCTGGTGCTAGCCATGAGCGTGGGCTACAGTGGAGTACAGAAAGTGCCGACGGCAGTTCTCAGCTCTCAGGAGACACTGTGCATACAAATAAAAGGTTAAATAAAGATGCATAGAGTTAACCAGCAACCTAAGGCAGGAAATCAAGATGTCCTACAAGGTCCTATAGTTTGGGCTGAGCTCCAGCTACAGAGTACGAGAGGTGCTTAAGGGAAGGTCAAGTGAATCTGTGGTTTGGCCCAGGAAGGGCTCTAGAAAACAGGGCTGCTCTGAGCTGTGCCCATAGCTCAGCTCCCTCTCCTCTAGTCTCGCCTTACCGAAGCCTTTGGTTTTCCAGCTTGGGGGAGGGGGAACACCTTATACCCTCAACTTTGATGTCCTCCTATTCCAGCCCTTGCTTTTTCCCTTTCAGTCTTTCTCTGCCTCCCACTTCCTCCCTAGATGGATATACGCTGGCCTGCTACCTTCTGGACTTCTTGCAAACCTGCTTATCCTCCTTGTCTCCATTACGTCCTATTTGCTCCTCCCAGTCCCAGATAACAGCATCTGTGCCAATGCAGGTGCTCCATGGGTCTGGGCTGGTTGAATAACTAAGCTGGACATTGTGAGTAAAGGAACAGAGAGAAAGAGCTCTTGGGCAGAACAAAGGGACAGATGCAAAAGATACCCGAGCTGCGCCATTGTGCCGCTGTTAGGAACGAAAGGCACGAAGAAAGGAGTGTTGGAGCACGGAAATGAAAGAGGCGCTGATTTAAGGAACGTTATTGTAGGGCCCTATTTCCATTGCCCCTTCCGCTGCATGCATGCACTGTGCATGGATGATGGATGTGTGTTCTCTCTGTCTGTCTGTCTGTCTCTCTCTTACACACAAACACACACACACTTGCTTGGTTTTTATTGTTACCTAACTGCTTTGTAAGACTTTCAGGATAAGATGTTGTCTTCCTGCCATTTTCTGTGTTCATCTTTCATTGTCTTTACTTGGGAGAGGAGACGGAGGAAACCACAGGGGATGCAATGTCAGCACTCAGAGTCTAGTGAACTGCATAACCGACTCCCTCACACTCAAATGCGATACTCCAAAGTATGAAATAAGACTTTGGGTCTCTGCCTTTCATATATATTTATCTTTCTTCTCTTCTTTTTAATTATTTGCTACCAGGAAAGCCCAAACAATATCCAGCATCCCTTCTACTCTGTGTAATTTAGGGTGCTCTTTTAACATATCCATGGTCCCCTTTCCCAACCTCCCTTTATTAAAGATCTCATGATTTCTCACCACCTCCAAAACTTTCCCTGAGTAGAAATCGAGTAATATAATCACTGTCCTCTTAAAGCAATTAAAACAGAGACTTACTTAAAAATAAGTCTGCCTGGGTGGGATAAACGTTCTTCCAGAAGACAGTTCTCAGCACCCTTGCTGCGAGGCTCACAACCACCTACAACTTCAGTTCTGGGGGATCTGATGCCCTCTTCTGGCCTCTGCAGGTAATCACACCCGTGGTGCACATGCACACCCTCACTTGTTCACAAGTGTATATGTGAAAGGAGCTCACCATGTGTCCCTGACTGGCCTGGAACTCATTCTATAGACCAGGAGGCCTAGAACTCAGAGATCTTTCTGTCTGCCTTTCAAGTGCTGGGATTATAGGTGTGTGCCACTGTGCTCAGAAGATATAAATGTTTAAAAAAATATTGGAGTGGAGAGATGGCTCAGTGGTTAAGAGTGTGCTCTGCTCTTCCAGAGGTCGTGAGTTCAGTTCATAGCATTTGTGTTGTGCAGCTCACAGCTGGCTGTGACTGGAGCTCCAAGGGAATCAGAAGCCTCTGGCCTCCAAGGGCACTTACATTCCCATGTACACATACACACTTAATAATAAAATAAGTCTTTAAAATTGTTTTAAAACTTATAAGTAATATGTTAGCCAAAGAGATGCTTTGAGTGGCTGAAACCAGAGCTCTTGACAGTAGATAACTTTCTGGGAGACTGGCGTGTGGCCTCTTCTGGCAAAAGCTGAGCATATTACAGTTTTAGAAGGATAGGAAAGGGAGAGGAACAGAGCACTGAGTGGAACCGCTCAGTGAACACATCGATGAGTTACTTACTCTGCCTCTTTGTGACCCAGTTTCTTTGTCTGTATCAGGATAGTGATGCTCCATTTATGATCAAAATGTTAAAATAACCTCCATGTGTATAGTATAATGTTGATGATGGCGGCCTTGTGCTTGAGGGCCTTAGGAAACTGTGTTAGCATACTGCTTTCTTGTCTTTTCTTAATCGGAGCCAATTTTCAGGAACATTTCATTCAGTCAGCTGCCAAGAACAGTATACAGTCAATTCTTCTTGAAGCTAAGACATTGATATTAAAAATGTAGAGCCCTATCATTGTTTACCTAGAAGAATGGTCAAAATAAAAGTGGTAACAACACCAGATGCTGGCAAGGATGCAGAGAAATTAGATCACTCTGACACTGCTGACGAGCGTGCAAAGTATGCAGCCACCCTGGGAAATGGTTTGGCTGCTTCTTGTGAAGCTAAACACGGAATTTCCGTATGAGCCAGCAATTACACTCTTGGATGTGTATCCCAGAGAAATGGAAACATGTTTGTGGAAAACCTGAACACGAATGTTCATAGCAACCTAGTCTGTTATAGGCAAAGACTGGTATCAATCCAAGCATCCTTCAATGGGTGGATAGTTAAACATATGGAATATGTTCTCCAACAGTCTGCAGTAGTTAAACAGCAGAATATGTACACCAGCAATAGAGAGCAAGCTATGGGTACACACAACGTGGTGGCTCTCTGGGGAATTACGCTAAATGAAAAAAGCCAAGCTCAATGGACTGTTGTATGAATCTGCTTGTGTAACATCTTTGAAATAACAGAAGTTACAGAAAGGGGGAGTAGATGGGTGATTGCTAGGAACTAGGGACAGGGAGGCGGTTGAGAGGCTCCTGAAGAAGGGCACTTAAGGTTACAGAGCTAGAGAGGTACTTGTGGTAATGGAGTCAGGTTTTTGGCTGTGGTGGTTGGTACATGAGCCTTTGTATTTGATAAAATTACAGTGAGGTACATACACCACACACCAAGGAATCCAGGTAAAAATGAGGCAATATGAACAAGACGGTGGGTTGTCTAGCGTGTGGTTGAGATACTAGATTCTAATTTCACAAGCTGTTGCCTGAAGGGAGCTGAGTAAAGGACCCACTTCTGTATTGTTCCTTACAACCATATAGATTTGTTATTGTCCCCAAGTAAAAATTTTAGCTTTTTTGACCTCTTATTCTTCAATTATATATGTATAAATACGCGTAAATGCAACCTGCTGCGTCCATTTAGTATTGCTCATATGTGTACGTGTTCAGGGACGACCACTTGATGTAGGATAACCAGTTAGAGGAATAAGCCTGATTGGTTATACTTCTCTCGGTAGTCATTAATTACATAGATAGAGATTGTGCTGTATTGTAGATGTATCAGTTGAGTCTGGGTACCCCAAAGTCATGTCTTCTTGTCACCAAAATAAAGATTTTAATTAAAAAATGTGGTACCAGTTTCAGAGCTAAAATACTTGGATTCATCTCACCAGTGTCAGGCAGCTAATGCTGCTCACATCTGTCAGGAGCAGGGAGCTACCGTCTTGTTCTCATACTTTGGACAGGGGTCACGTTCAGATCAGGAAAAGGTATGACTAGAACTTCCCCTTTCCGTTAGGCCAGAAATGGCTCAGTGGATGCATTTTTGTATCTTTTTCTTCTTGTGATGGTTGGACAATGTCCATCTGGATCACAGAATCTGGAAAATAGGCATGGTACCTCCCTGTAGAGCAAGAGCGGAGAGCAGTACTAGGTTGGGTTTAGAGCATTAGGGTGTCTGGCCTGAGGTTTGGCCAAGACATGGTCACCAGGATGTAGCATCTTCAGGAATGCTGTGGACACATCTGGGCCAACTCACTGCAGGCTATTTCTCTGGGACATTAACTCAGAACTCAGTTTGGTTTTCAGATTCCTGGCAGGCAACATGGAAGGCCTGGAATCTGACCCTTAGTTGCCGAAGCTGAGGAAGGTTTTCTGATTTGAGAGTGTGTGCTATAATCATGAAGTACAGAGACTTTGAGGGATGATGGTCTCCTGTCCTTTGAAGTTGTAGGTCAGTCCCATTTGGACAACAACATTGAAGATCAAGAGATTGTCGCTAATCCTCCAGACATTTGCCAAGTTGTGGAAGTGACCACTGAGAGTGACGACCAGCCAGTAAGCATGAGTGAGCTCTACCCTCTACAGATTTCTCCTGTGTCTTCCTATGCAGGTAAGGGGACAGGTGGGTGACCTGGAGACTGAATAGGAGATGGACCACCGTGTCTGACGTCACACCCTTTCACCACACCGCACCACAGGAGACCTCTGCTCTGTACTAGGAATTATTGCTGTGGAATTATTCTTACTCTTCCATTCTTGGCAACATCTTGGATACTTCTGTTATATGTAGTCATGCTATGCCTTTACTTGCTTGCCCCCAATATTGGTTCATTCAGGACTACAAACATTTCCTCAGATAAATGCTTCATTGTCATCATGAACATGTAAGTGTTATAGTTACTGAGAACTGGCCAAGAGGCCCTGGATCATGTGAGTTCAAATCCACTTGTAATGTATTTGCCTAAGTTAACAGAATTTGGGGACATAGTGGTTTGATGGAATCTTAGGTAGGACTTCAGAAATCATCTTTTCTAGATTTTCCATTTGTGGAAGTGAAAGAATTTCCTCAGGGTCACAAGTGTCCTGGCCAGGACTTGAACTCAGCTTTTAGCTCTGAGGTCATTGCCAGATCCAATCCAATTCACTACCTTTACTTGCTACTTCCACATATTTCTCCCTCCCTCTCTCCCTCTCTCCCTCTCTCCCTCCCTCCCTCCCTCTTTTTCTCCCCTCCTCCCTTCCTCCTTCCCTTCTTTACTTGTTAAATAGTGCTGCTTCTAGCTGAACTGCGCAACTGAGCCCATTTTTACTTCTCTTGGGGACTGGTCCCATCACTGCAGAAATTAGTCCAGACAGAACCACAGCATTCGAAACAGACTAAGAAAATGACCACTTCCTGTGTCACCAGCATTGTATCACCTTACACTCCCTTCTTGATCATCTCCATTTAAGCTTTTGGAGCTCAGTCACAACTAGGAAATCTAAATCCTGAGTCAGTGTTGTTGCTTGCAACTATTCAAAATAAAAAGCAGAGGCCCGAGCATGAGAAGGGCCAGTCAGCTCTAGCAAATGGATCACCTTCTCGCCAGGCCCACCTCGGAGGCCACACGGTGGCGGAGTTCATCCAGACATCAGTTGTTTGTAAATTACCAGCAGATGAACTGACCTCGTATTTCCTAACTACCAGCTTTCTTTTTTTAGTTTATTTTTTAATCATGGTGAAATACGTGTAACATAGATTTGCCATTTGTTGACTATTCAGTTGAATGGCTTCCAGTATGTTCATATTACTGTGCAACTACCATCTATCCCCAGAAATCTTTCATCTTCTAAAACTAAAATACTGCACCCATTAGATATGAACTCCTCTACCCGAGTCTTGAGAACCACCAATCTACTTTCTCTCTGCTCAGTGGGCTCTTCTGAGTGGAGTCTTGCAGTCTTTATCCTTTGTGGCTGGCTTATTTTACTTAGCATACATCACAACTTGCTTTGGTGTCAGGAGCATGAAGCAGGTGAGAGCAACCTTATCGACAGGAATCCTGTGGCCTGTCAAACGACTTGCTGTCTGCCGTTCATTCATCAGACATAGTGTGAACTTTTATATGTGTCCGTCTCTTTTTGTTTTTTGCCAGGGCCCCAAAACTATATTGTTTGTTATATGTATATTTATTATTTTTTGTATGTTTTTTGTGTTCTGGGGGATTATGTTAAATACTTGTAAGAATTTGCATTGCTTGATTTGCATAATTATCAAAGGAATAAATGTTATTCTATCCTTTTCAAAACTGCGGACTCTGAGCTTACTGCCAGTCTAGGAATGAAAAACTAATGACACAGAGATATCCATTCCTAGCTGATGGGTTTTTTTTTTTTGTTGTTTTTTGGGTTTTTTTTTTTTTTGTTTTTCGAGACAGGGTTTCTCTGTTGTAACTCTGGCTGTCCTGGAACTCACTCTGTAGACCAAGCTAGCCTCGAACTCACAGAGACCCACCTGCCTCTGCCTCCTGAGTGCACCAGGCTTGTGACTGATGTTCTTAACCACTCACCACAGTGCTACACAGGGTCATATGCTGTGATCTCATAGGACTCACCAGAGGAGGTAGACCAGATGTTTATGCAAAAACAACGGAAGCATTAAGGTGGTTTGTTTATATGTTGTGAAGCTAAGGCTAAATTCATGGCTTTCTTCTAAGTCACCCAGCTGCTGTTTGTTTTTGTTAAGCAGGGGGTGGGGCTTGAGGGGCGGAGCCTTAGAGTAGATTGCTTTACCTTTTGAACTTTATATGAGGTTTTCCTGGGGATTTCAGAAAAATCTTCTTCTTGCCGTTCTGTCAGCAGTGGCATTTTGCCTTGGCTTGGGCATCCAAGAACAGCTGATGTGTATGGAGAGAAATGAAAATTTCATTCCCCTTTCTGGGTACATTTGCATAGGTTTAAAAGGCAGGATTTCAACTCCAGGGTGGCAGGCATCTCAAATTTCTGTGAGAGTCCAGCTTTTTAGCCTGGTATTTGGTTCATTCCATTGTTTTCACTGTCAGAATTCTCCAGAATCTTGTGGGGGGAGGGGGTGGTAGGATGGAGCCCAAATTGCTTGTTGCTGGTCCCTTTCTAGACTTGAAGACATGTCAGGAAGTTCTCTGTTGCTGACCATGGCTAGTTCATGGCTTTCAGTCAAGAAGCTTATAACATCCTGTAGCCCTCCGTTCTTACCTCTTTATGTTATATTCGGCAGTAGCACAGGTGGTTTGATTGCTTTTCACAACTGAGTTCCGTTATTCCGGCTGTTCATCCAAATGTCAGCCACCTTTATTCACCTGTCCTGGGAACTACAGCTTGAAGGCTGTTGTTGAATATTCTTCTCTTCTAACGATCGCTGAAATAGAACCCTGGGAGTATCACAAAACCACCTCCTGCCATGCAGACTTGTCTTCTAATGTAATATTTAATGTCTTGGTGAGAAGGAGTCGAGACAGTGTCTTTGGGTGGAAGGAAGTATTTGCATTAGATAGTTTAAGAGGATGAGAAATTCTACTTTGATTTGTAAAATTTTTGTAGGGAGGAAGTATGTTTCAAAGCCCAGTCTGAGGAAGCACTAAGGCATAGTCGCTTGTTTGTTTAGTTACTTAGTTACTCATTTTTGCAGTGCTGAGGATGGAACCCAAGGTTTCAGGCGTGATAGAACAGGCATTCCTGTTTCCGTCCCCGACCCTCACTGATTTTGATGCTCCATCTGTCTAGGATATAACTAGACTGCTGGTAGTTTAGTAAAAGAAAACCATGGTGGTGATTCAGAAAAAAGGAGGCATAAAACAGGCTTGAGTAAGAAGCATAATAAGAATTGGTTGGTTATATAATCAGCAGGGGTTGTGCAGGTCACTAGCTGTCATTCTTCCAGAAACCATATGTTTGTGAATGAGGTAAAGGTGCATTGGTGTGGTGACTAAGAAGATCCTGATTTGAGCTGCTGAGTGATCAGTTGCTTCTTCCAGTGAATGTAATTGAGGAAATTGTATGGAAAGAAATCAATGCTAATCATGTTTTGTTGAATGAGAGCCTTCCAGAAAATATATCAGATATCACATAATCCAATAACGCATCCTATAAAATATATCATCTCCTTTCCTGTGATGTTCTTGAGGTGGTTTGGCAATATGTGTTCTCCAAGCAGATGTTAAAAACCGGGCTAAAGTGGCATGATTCTAGAACAGCCACTCTGGAAGAGCCCTTGAGCTCATCTGAGTCCAAATTATTTTCTTCCCTCTTAGCTGCTTGCAAGAAAACAGGCCAGAAAGATTAAATCAATTATTTGTGTATCTGCTACTGTTATGTAAATATTTCAGCTGATTCTGACCACACTTGCAATGCACCTTCAGGCATTTTTATCCCATTGTATTGGAAGTCAGTTTGAAAAGTATCCAAATAATAATAATAAATCCAAATAATAAAAGGGGAAGTGACATAATCCACATTGACACTTTGGCAGTCGCATTGATCTGGAAGCTGCGGCTGCAGTGAACTCATTTGTCATGTAAGACATTATTCCGGAAGTGGCTATGCTGGAGTAAAACCAAGAGAACTGGAATGAGGACTTGGAGTCAACTGTTCAGTAACTGAAAGCAAACTTTGGGATGCTCAGATGGGAGCCCCAGGCACTTGCATCTCCTAGGCCAAAGACCCTCCAAGGCCACTTTGTCAAAAATAGTCAGAGTTAGAAACCAGTGTGTTAGTACATTTCAGGTTGCTGTAACAAAACGCCGGAGGCAATCCACTTAAAAAGAGCAAAAGACAATGTGGCTCACAGTTCCAGAGATTTCAGTTCATAGCTACGTGGTCCCATTGCTTCAGGACTGTGATAGAACAGAACAGCGTGGCCAGAAGCATGTGGTGGAGCAAAGCTGCTCAGACCACGGTGGCTGGGAAGGGAAATAAAGTCAGGAAGGGCAGGGGGGGGTCCCCAATATGCCCTGTGTAGGTATAATTGCAATGGTCTCACCTCCTAGAGTTTCCAATCCATCCCAACATCACTATCATCTGGGGACCAGGTCTTCTACACTTGAGCCTTTGGGAAGCAGTTAAGATCCATTTACACCCAGTTCCTGAAGTGGAGAGACTCCATAACTCCGTCAGAGACAGTTGATCTTAATTTAGAAATGATTCTCTCCAACTGGCATTTGTGTCCGCTGAAAACACCAAGGCAGGATATGTGTTGTGTATTTATTTCTTTATTTCTCTAGTTTTCTCTAGGAATGCTGGGTACTTACAGGAAATGAATGGTCTTATCCCCTTTTAGGTTTAAAGTCTTACCAAGGAGCTTAACCCAGCATCTGACTTCCAAACCCTCCAACCACTGTGACTTGGGCTAGTGGGATCCTAGAACCTTGATGTTAACAGCTCCTTTCTCCGAATCTTCCTTCCAAAAGCATGCCTGATGTCTTTGTGTGTTTGCTTTTATCTGAAGGGGAAAGGCCCAGAAGATCATAGGATTTATGGAGAGTCATTAGGAGAAGAGGGGGCTTAGTGCATGTGGAAGGAAAAGAAACCCTGGCTTCAGAGCACAAACAAAGCTAAGCTTGAAAATAGAAAGGGGATCTTGAAATTTCGCCAGCAGGAAGGCAGTCTCTGTGCTCTGTGTGCGACTTTGGGATCTCAAGTACAGTTTTGTTTTCTCTCCTCTGCTGACTCAGTCCACGACTTGGCAAGTTTCTCAATAGCCCTGTTCCTCTTTTCTTTTTTCTTTTTGGGAGTGGCAGTCCTGCCTCCTCTGGAGGCTGAGCTAATGTGGCTTTTGTGTTTGGAGAGAAGTTTCCTTTTCTGGACTTCATTGACTTCTGCCTGAAAACATTTCTTGTGCCTATTCTTGTCAGCTTGTCTCTGTAGCTCAGGTCATCGTCTGCTAAGACCTAGGCTTACTCATGGCACCAGTGGCCCCTATATGGGGATGTTTTGGGCCGAACATTCTGAGTTGGAGGAGCAAAGAGTTGATTTTTGGCCAGCCCATGGCAATCTCCCAGGCCTGTCTGAAGTCCCTGGAGCCCAGTGGCTGAGAATCATGGAAAAACATTTCTGGGTGAGACTTGTGGATATCACATGTTTGCTGTTTGTTTAAGGAATGTACTGGGAGTGCGATTTGCCCATTTGTTTTTGTTTTTGTTTTTTTTTTTAATTTTTATATGTGGAGAGCCTGGTCCCTAGCCAGGGCTTTGAGTCGTGGAAAGGGCTCTGGCTAGCCTGGAGCCATTGGGTCTTAATTCTGCTGTCAGGTAGGCATGAGATTGGAAGCCAGACTTTCAGCAGAGGCAGAGTAGGAGAGGGTAAGCAGCTCTAGAGAATATATGCCGGTAGCAGCGGCTTTGTGACATAGGATCTTTGCAAGGGATGAACAAGACCTGGATATGAAGGTTCTAACCAAGCTTCCCATAGCTCTCCACAAATGCCCAGCTCTTGACAAGGAAAATAGAAAATGACTTACGAGAGTCTGTCTAATTTAGATGTTGTACCCTCTGTGTATTAACTCTTGCAGTGGTGGCGAACACTGAAAAAAAACTGTACATCCTTTTCTTAATTTGTAAAGCAACATACAGATGGTGTGTCATCACCAGTTACTGGATTGGACTCTGTCGTATCCAGCCCAATGCTCAAACTCAGTGTTGAATGCCAATTACATTGCAGGCACTGTGTGTCAGCTCTGTGCTCGGCCTTCCCAAACACCCAAACACTTTCTCGCTTCCTCTTTGGAAGGTGGCAGGTAATTGTAGCTCACTGTAGTTAGGAAATTTTCTGGGTTTCACATCTGGCAGATCCAGTCGGGTTTATAAGGGATTAATTTCCTATTACTCTGTAGCGGTATGACCATAAACATAATGCTTAGCATAATACATAGTTACCATCTCACAATCTTCGTGGCTTGGGACTCCAGATACGGCTTAGCCGGGTCCTTTGCATCAGAGCCTTGCTAGCCTATCATCAGGTGTTGGCTAGTGCTGCAGCTCATCTGAGATTCAACTGTGGCATTGGCCAGAATTGAATGCTGAGCAGAGATATCCAGTTTCTTGCTAGCTTTTACCTGGAAAGGCCTTCCTAACATAGCCAGCAAGCAAGAGAGTATCCTTAAAAGACAGGTTAAAACTTACACGGTGACATGATCACGCTCATATAATATTTACATCTTTGCTGTGTTTTTTTCTTTGGCGGGTGGTGGTAAAAGCAAGTCACAGCTCTTACCTGCACTAGAGAGGATGGGTCCCAGAGACTGTAAACACTGAGTGGTCTCGCGCATCTAGAGCACAGCCACATGCTATAACTCCAGTAGAAGCTGGATCTCTATAAATCCAAGGGGAGGACACTAACAGTAGGAGGGAACAAAGAGAGACTGAGGAAGATTTCTTGGAAAATTTCACTGAGTTGAGCTTCCTGTGACAGCTGGCATGGACTGCAAGAAGGCAGTGTGCTGCATTATGGACAGAGCTTCAGGGAAGAGATGGTGCCACAGGGACAGCACCCTGCCCTGGGAGGCGGAAACCGGCAGCATAGCCTTGGAAGGTGTGCCTCTCCACTCAGCTCCAAGGCCCGCTTCTCTTAGAGGACAAGCCAATAATTGGAATTCACACTGGCTTGTTGCGCTTACAAAGTAGAGGGAGAGGGTTGTGTAGTTTCTTATTTCTGAACCGCTGGTATAGGTTTTTAAGATGCTTCCTGAGCCTCAAAACAGCTTGAGCAACAAGAATATTTCTCTGTGTTTTTTTTTCCTTTACAGAAAGCGAAACCACCGACAGTGTGCCCAGTGATGAGGAGAGCGCAGAGGTGAGCAGCTTCCTGTTGCCTCCTGTAGCTGCTTGCTTTAGACCACGCATTTTATTTTTGGATCTCTCTCTCTCTCTCTCTCTCTCTCTCTCTCTGTCTCACACACACACACAGAGACAGACAGACAGAGACAATGTACATAACCTAATATTTACGTTAGCTTTTTATTCTGGATTATAAATTTGGTACTGAGCACTGAATGAGAGGAAAGGAAGTAAAATGTGACCTTCAGAAAGAGAGGGGCAGGAAGAGAAAACTGAAGCAAAGGCCAGGAAATGTCGATATTCTATGGCTGTAAACATCTTTATTTGCCAACAGAATAGAACGGCCTGCCTGGCCCACAGCAGTAGACAGAAGTTAAGTGTCAGAAAGAGCTGAGCAAAGTTATCTTCACACAGACGGGTCCCCTCCTGGAGTGGTCCTGCAGAGAGGCGGGTGTGTGTCCAGTCTCTGCTCCCTGCCCAACTTCCGGCTTCCCTCTGTCGGCTAGACTCACACAATGGCAGGAAGCGGCCTGAATGCTGATGGGGAGAAGGGGGTGGAGAAGAAGCTGATGTTTGTTTGAATTCCTAATATTCCAAGTTCAGGAATTCCAAGAAGACAGTAGGCATCCGTGCTGGCATAGTTTATAATCCAGTTTCTTCAGGTTTCTTCTAGCTCCCTTCCTGCCTGACAACCCAGGAGGCCAATTGCGGTTCAGAAAACCCACATCTCCACTCCACCCATTTAAAAAGCAATTGAAAGGGCATTTGCTGCCTGTTCCTAAGCTCTCTATTCTCTGCCTCTGAAAACTCAGGATAACTAATTAGATTGGGCCATCTAGTATGGCTGGAAACTAACTCTTCAGTGTGCAGCTGGGGCAGCCGGGACATAAAAACCACAAGCCAAGTTGCTACCTTGTTTTGTGTCTTTGTAGAATAGTCTTGGCCAGATTTCTGAAAGATAGCAAATAAGAATTGATTTGAAAAGAGAAGCCATTACTTAGCGTATGACATTCGATGGGAGGAAAAGAATGTATGCATCTCGATTGTTTTCTCTGAAAGGGGAGACCACATTGGCGGAAGAGGAACATTGAAGGCAAGCAGTACCTCAGCAACATGGGGACACGGAACACCTACATGCTGCCCAGCATGGCGACCTTTGTCTCTTCCAACAAGCCAGATCTGCAGGTCACTATCAAAGAGGAGAGCTGTCCGATGCCTTACAACAGCTCCTGGCCTCCATTTACAGACCTCTCCCTCCCTGCCCCGGGGACCCCCACACCCAGCAGCAGTCGGCCGGACAGGGAGGCCCGGGCCAGTGTCATCAAGAAGACATCTGATATCACCCAGGCCCGAGTCAAGAGCTGTTAAGCCTTTGGCTCTCCCTGGTGGTTGTTGGGGTTTCTTGGCTGTGTCGTTTGTTTGTATTTTATTTTTCTCTCTGATACCTATCTTAGACAAATCTAAGGGGGAAAGCCTTGACAATAGAATATTGATTGCTGTGTCCACCTCCAGTGCTGGAGCTTCTTTTTAACTCAGGACTCCAGCCCCTCGGTAGATGCGTATCTCTAGAACCTGCTGGATCTCCCAGGGCTACTCCCTCAAGTTCAAGGACCAACAGCCACATGGGCAGTGGAGGTGCTGCGTTGCCTATGGACAAGGCCAGCATGGTGGAGTGGACGCCTCAGAATGGACAAGAAAATGTGAACTAGCTGGAATTTTTTATCCTTGTGAATATGTACATAGGGCAGCACTAGCCACGTTGCGGTCTGCTTCTGCACCTTATATTGAAGCACTTACGATAGGCCTTCTTGTGATCTTGCTCTTCTTCACAGCACACTCGGCTCCCTCCCTCTTCTGTGCCCTTTACCCCACTACCCACTCCTCCCCTCCCCAACCCATTTATCCCCGCCTACTACATCCATCCCTGCCCACTACCCACCCCTTCCTCCCCAACCCACCCATCCCCACCCACTTCCCACCCCCCCTCCCCAGCCCACCCATCCCCTCCCACTACCCACCCATCCCTGCCCACTACCCACCCCTCCCTCCCCAGCCCACCCATCCCAGTCAGTCCAGTTCCTTTGCTCCCTCCCTCTCCTCAAAGGCAATGTTCCACATCTTGGAGGAGTAGGAGAAGAAAATGAACTTCTCCACAGCTGTCCCATTTTAAGACTGCTTGAAAAAACAAATCTTTCTAATCTGCTATGCTTGAATGCCACGCGGTACAAAGGAAAACTGTCATGGAAATATTATGCAAATTCCCAGATTTGAAGACGAAAATACTCTAATTCTAACCAGAGCAAGCTTTTTTATTTTTTATACAGGGGAATATTTTATTCAAGGTAAAATTCTAAATAAAATATAATTGTTTTTTATCTTTTCTACAGCAAATTTATAATTTTAAGATTCCTTTTCTTGTTTATCAGCAGTTGTTATTACATCTTTGTGGCACATTTTTTTTTTTAATTTTGTAAAGGTGAAAAAAAAAACTTTTATGAGCTCATGTAGCAATCAAATTATCCTGTGGATTGATAATAAATGAATATGGTATATAGTTAAATTTTTTAATGGGCATCACTCCTGGCTTTATGTGTGTCTACTTAGCATTTATTTTTGGGGACCAGCTTGCTTTCCTTTGCTGACCACAAGAAACTTAGAAGGTTCTTATTTGTAAGGCGGCAAATGCCTTCCTCTTCCAAATGCCCAGTGCACTGGGCCTTGTGCAGAGTGTCCTACGTGAGTTACAATCTTCGCTCATCGGCAACTATTCCATATTGCAGAAATGGAGACCTGAAGCAGAGGCCTTCGAAGGTCACCCAGGCAGCACGGGACCAGGAAACCACTTGTGCTGGTGGAGCCCAAATCTGGAGGGGCTCTGGAGGGGGACCGTTTCCCATCCCACTGATCTGCTGTGAGCAGACCCCACTCGTGTGTGTTTTCTGCCTTATCTATAGGTTTATACACACGATCCAAGTTTGTGTTGTGTTCCATATCTGGGCACGGATAACACACTTTCAATACTGGGAAATAGTTGTTGGGTTCTAACTTTATGGTAGTCACTGTCCGTTCTAAGACCTGGGGTCTTTAAAGTAAGACCTTGCCCTTAAAGCTTCGGTCTTTGAGAACACTGCTTTCTGTCACCTACTTGGAATTTATTTCCTTTCCTTTTGAATTCCCTTTATTGCCTTCACACACACACCTTGGTAGTTCAAGGTACAGCCCCGACCTCAAGAAGGTCACCTCCCTTACCTCCCGTGCTTCCTTAGAATACTAACACTGAACTGCCTGCCTTTCCTGCCACCTTTGGGGGTTGTGAAAAGATCGCCAAGTTAATGTTTGAAAAGGTCCCTTTAATTTATGAAAGGACAAAGGGCTCTTTTTAAGTCTATCTCCCTGTGTGGCTGCAGATATAAGCAGTGGCCATAAAATTATCGTCCCTGAGCACAAATCAACGGAAACATGTTACTGTTTGGTGAGTTGTTTGAAATGTCTCGTACAGGTGGTCAGTTGCACCTTTTCAGAGCACCTTTGTAGGAGTTGTTATTTTAATTTCTTAGGAGAAGTCATAAGGCCCTCAGTATATGAGCCCCCCATTTAGTTTTACATTAAAATTAAATTTCATATTAATTAAAAAATCTCATTAATCACCTTGTATTGTTTTGTTTGCAAAACACAAAATCCCAGTAATAGAAGTTGTCCCTGACGCGCAGGGTGGTCAGTAGCTCTAGGATAGCTCTGGTTCTCGGTCCTCTCTCTCTTCTGTACCTATAAAGAGCCCAGCAGGTCCCGAATGCCATGCCACTGCCTTACTACATTTCTCTGATGGGAACCAGACTAGCAGCCAAATTCAGGATTCAGAGGCAACGAAATTTAGGTGCTCAGGATAATACCCCACTGCCGATACAGTCAACAAAAACATAACCGTGCTTAAAATACCCCCCTAGGAAAGGCTGGGTTCTTTCTAAGTCACACTTGCCATAGAAGAAGAAACCGAGTGGCTTATCTAATGCCTGGGGTAGACCTGTGGAAGCCGAACAAACCAGACGGACAGCTCGGTGACAGGAGCCCCAGACCTTGTTGTCAGTTAGAGGAAGTGCTGGGGAACGTGATTTACTTGCTTGGCCTGTGTGTGTGCTGATACGGTTTTATGATGGGGTTTTGCTGTGTGTGTGTTTAAGTAGCAATGTAACCGCCTTTGGGACAATAGTTTTCATTCTCGATAGCAAGCACATAGGTCACACCCTTAACAACAAAGCTTCTTATACACTTGTGAGGTGGGAATTCATTGACAGCAGAGTGAACCAAACACCTTGATGCGATTGTTTTCCCGAAATGCTGTTTAGGGGTCGCTACAACCGTAGCCTTCTTTCCCTGTTGAGGTGCCAAAGGCGGCGTTTAGTCTATTTGAATGTATTAGATATACACGACTAAAAATTACAAATCTTTTGAACATCGAAGCCCTAAAATGATACCCTTGTTGTTGTTTCCCCAAATGCAAAGGGTACTATCGGGTGACCCACTCCCTGAGATAGAAATTTTAGGAATGAGGAAGATTAGTGATTTGGTTTCAGGATTCTGAGTCTTCAAGTTAGTGTTTTTAAAAGTATTTTCCCTATGAATGAAAAAAGGCGTAAGCCCTAAATGGCCTCTTGCCCCTAAATCTGAGAGGTGAAACATTAGACCTTCCATTCGCTAGAGGCTGTCCTTTGAATGTTGAATTCATTAGGCTTTAAAAGCCCTTTGTTATTTTAGCTTTGGACAAACAGACCCAGATAAAGGAGGAAATCAGAACCCAAGTCTTCTGTCAAATTTTTACTGACAACAGACACAAAAGTAGAAAAGGGCTGGCAAACAGATTGGTCTCTGGTATACGGGAGGAGAATGTCCAACATCTTTACTAGGTTGGGTTTGGAAAGAGAATAGAGACAGAAACTGGTTGCAACCAGTTATATTCAGCTTCTCTATCCTGAAACTCCATCTCTCTTAGTATAACCTAGGGCCAGCATGGGTGATGAGAGCCATGGGGACAGGAACCTGACTTGCCAGGAGACGGGAGGGGGGCAGTCATCCCCACCGTGTCCAGGCTGCAGTGGACCCCTCTCCAAAGGTATTTTCTCTCTCTCTTGGCACTGAAAATCTCTTGAGGTGGTGTCTCCGTCACATTCCCATTCCGACAGGTGGCACAAGGCAAGTACCTATTAGATAATCATACCCTGCATCTACACCAAACCCCGTCTCCTAGTGGACAATGTCAGTCCTGAGCCGCACCCTTCAGCAATGACTTGGAAACCAGCTGCAGACCTGGAGAAGGGGGTTTTGCCATGGGTACGTGGAGCTTTGGGTGAAGAGATCCAAAAAAGCATGTGTGATGGTAGGGAGGGATTCTCCCTGAAGCTGGCTGCCTTCTGTGACCCCACCAGCCCTAGTGAACAGGGAAACAGTTCCCTGCCATAGCTCGGCCATTGCTGGCCCTGCCATGAGCATAAATGAGGGTTCTAAAGAGATGTGCTTCGGTGGCCATACAACAGGTGCTGAGGCACTGTCTGAAAATGGAACCTGCGAGGAAGGAAGTGGTCAGGACTGATAGCTGGTTTTAGCAAAAATGTGAAGTCTGTCCAAGAACTTGGTTCATGCTATGAAAGGATCAAGAGGCGGGCGTTTCAGAGTTTACAGAGTCTAGAGTGGGGTCCCACTCCGTGTAGAGTGCTTGTCTGGCATGTGCAGAGTCCTGTGCAATGCCCAGCATCGTGGAGACAAACAAAAACAAGCACAATTAGGAGTTCACACAGTCTGGCAAGACCACATTCTAGAATCCTGCGTCATGTTTCCTCAGGAAGAAAGTAGAGCGAGTATCCTGAGCCTCTAAATAAGGTTTGGTCACTATCTCCGGATCTACTGTTCATGTGTTTGGGCAGATGGCTGGCTCTGTTGGTTTAACTCCTTATATTCACGGCTGAAGAGTCACTGCCACCAAACTCACCGGGTCTGTGTCACAAAACCAGTGGATTCGAGTAACACAACCTTTCATGGGGGTCCAAAAAACGTCTAGCCCAGTAATATTTCAGTTCCAGTTTTTTCTGAGAATACATGAAACTGGATCCCCTAACAAGCATCCACATGAACTATCAAAGGGAAAAGGCAACAGATTTCTTCCGTCTGATTGATTCTTGGGTCTTCTATCTGGGATGGTTCCTGTCGCCCCCACCACACAAATCCCCCAATGTACCACTTCAAGGGCAGTTTCAATCCATATACTGTACCGAGGATGTGCCTGAAGTTTCAGAACAATATGAGGAGAGCTTCAAGACGACGTGAGCAGTTGGGGTGATTCCGATGGTTTGTGATGAGCAGGGCTTTATCCACACCTAGCATCTACACTGACAAATGTTCTCTGTAGAGCATGTTATTCCGGCTGCCAACAGTTCCTCTCCAGGGCTGTAAATCCAGCTCTTATCTTCATCCACAGCCTCTTTGCTTGGGGAAGCCCATAGATCATGTTTTTAATATGAGCGTGAAATGCAGAAGAGAGTTCACAGTCCCGGTTCTACAACACTCAGGCTATAAGGAAATTATAATTTTAGGAGGGAACTGTGAAATGCAGCCAAAAGCTATTGCTCAAATTCTAACCAGTGACTTTAGGGGTCACATGGCAATCAGATTACAACAGGGAAGAAAAGCCCTGGATGGTTTAGCATGTTTTAAAGTTTCTATTTGCAGGATAGCTTTAAAGTGGTATAATTCTAAGTGTTTTACTTTTAGCAGCTCATGACTTTAACTTGGTAACTAATGATCTTGGTTCCACAAGATGGGGAATTTTCATTGTTGAAATTGGGCCTGTCTCAGGTAAACCACAGGGATTAGTTGCCTTGAGTATAATGCTGATATCAGAGGGCACATGTCTTACACTTTTCTGAGGATGTTAAAAAACAAATTTAAGCTCCATGAGAAGGTATTATTGGTGGCATATTGTTGTTGAGTCTTTTACTAATCCATTAATTTAGGGGGTATTTTTATTAAGAGACATAGACTTGGCCAGGTGATGGTGGTGCATGCCTTTAATCCCAGCACGCAAGAGACAGAGGCAGGCAGATCTCTGTGAGTTCAAGGCCAGCCTGGTCTACAAAATGAGTTCCAGGACAGACAGAGTTACAAGAGAAACCCTGTCTTGGAAGAAAAAGAGACTGAGAGAGACTTAATTCATTCAGAACTATAAGTTCCCAGTATGTGCTGGTCTTAAGTGTTAAAGCCACACAGAAGTGAATGGAACTCCTTCCAAGGGAGCATATACTCCGGTGGTGGGCGGGTGGGGGACATTCAGTCATTAAACAAAAGCAATCTTTGGGTGACAATAAATGCTACAGAGGAAAATAAAGCAAGGCAAGGGAGACAGGGAGCAGTAGGGATACTCGAAGCCATCATTTTGATATTTACAGAGTCAGTCATGGGGTTGACAGTTGCAAAGCTCAGCAGTTAGAGGAAAAAAAGGAAAATGGTTCTCTGTATCAGCAAGGCTTTTTTGCAGAAAGCAAAAACCACAGGAGCTATTTTAAGCACAAAGGCAGTGACTACAGAGAAGCAGGTGTTTATGTGGGCAAGTTGGACAAGCCTCTGTAGGGCTGGTTTTACCCCACTGTGGAGGTGGGCTACTAGGAAACACCAACTCTGTAAACACATTGCGTTAACTTCAGTCTCATCAGAAAGCCCCTGTCACAGGCCACCGCAACTCTCTCTGGATACTTTATTAACTGGACACCAAGTCACTGCTTCAGAAAGTCCCAAGGCTCCAGGACACCTATGGCACTGGTTACTGCCAGACCAGGAAAATAGCTTCTGCCTCACTATTGACTTCCCAATCTTGTACAAGTTGAACCTAATTTTGTAGTTAGGATCTCAGGTATGAGGAAGACTGAGAAATGGGGTTCCGGATTTGCAGTGTCAGCAGCAGCAAAGGGCATACCACAGGCAGAATGGATGTTACAGGCTGTTCAGGACATCCAGCCTACGTCAAGAATGCTAAGGGGTGTGAGAAGTCTAGGGGAAGAACAGTCAGAACGAAGCACTCATCCCACGCGTGCCATCAGATGTGCAAAAATAACACTACACGGTGGCCAGAATGGGGCTTTTGTTTAGTCTTTTTGGTTTTTAACATTTTCTTTATTTTATGTGTATGGATGTTTTGCCCGCATGTGTGTATGTACAGCATGTGTGTGCCCCCAGAAGGAAGAAGCGGGCATGACCATTCTCTGGAACTGGAGTTACAGGCAGTTGTAAACTGCCATGTGGGTGCTGGGAATTGAACCCATGTCCTCTGGAGGAGCAACCAATGCTCTTAACTTCTGAGTAATCTCTCCATCCTTGATGATACTTGTTCTAACGCAAGATCCTGTGTAGCCCAGGCTGACCTCATCTTTGCTGTAGCTGCTACACTGCTGAAGCTGGCCTTAAAATCACAGTCCCATCTGAGCCTCCAAGGGCTGGTGTATGCTCTGGCGTTTAGTTCAGGATACACTTTTGAAGTCATATCAGCCTGTACTTACTTGACAGTGGCTTTAAGAAACTCTCTTGATACATTGGAAGAACAGTTTCTTTCTTAAATGGGGCTGTTAACTCCTTACTTGTAAAGTCACTGTATAATTAAATAGGATAATGCTAGCAATATATGGAGCATTCTGCAGACACTCATTTGTCGCCT
Source organism: Cricetomys ansorgei (assembly GCA_026225945.1). Lineage (NCBI taxonomy): Eukaryota > Metazoa > Chordata > Mammalia > Rodentia > Nesomyidae > Cricetomys > Cricetomys ansorgei. The sequence goes on along the minus strand of JAMJFZ010000107.1, from coordinate 42,571,270 downwards.
CTGAATAATCTGTGTATGAGATAGCTAAGAGCTGTGGTTTGGAAAACTGGTTCCAAATTGTCCATAGCTTCCCAGACTCTTATGAATTTGAGAGTTTATCAGTGAAGATAAATTTATCAAATCGTAAATACGTGACTGCAATTTACACACACACACACACACACACACACACACAACCTCATCCCCAGCCTCATGTCTTGGACTTTATTGAGAAAGTCTAACTCCATTATGGAACTAGCTTAAAGGAATCAAAGAACTAATGCCTCTGATTAACAGTGAAGAGACAAAAAACTTTCTGCTAGCTTTAATTTTGAAGAAATAGATTCAAACAAAGTCTTAAACATCTTAAAACCACTAGGTGGAATCATGCTAACTTACGATGATTGGCATATTCTAGTTTGTTTCATTGTGGTTCATCAATACAGTTTCCATTAGGGACAACTCTTTGCTATAATTTTCACCAAATTTGTGGGTATGGAATACTTTAACTCAGTAATTTAAGAAGTAGACATATTTTAACACATTTTATTAAAACAGAGCATCGAATTACTGGGCTTTTGTGCTTTCTTGGCATCTTCTCATTGTAATAGACGTTATTCTTGCTCATGGACAGGATGATCAGCTTCAAGAGGAAGGTTTTTTGTTTGTTTGTTTGTTTTTGCAAATATTTATTTTATTTTAATTTTTAATTGTGTGTGCATATGAGTGCAGGTGCTTGTGGAGGCCAGAAGAGGGTGTGGGGTCCCCTGGAAGCTGGAGTTTATAGGCAATTATCGACTTTCTTATATGGGATCTTGGAACCAAACTCTGGTTCTTTGTGAGATCAGTGTCTGCTCTAAGTGCTGAGCCACCTCTCCAGCCCCGGAGGCTTACCTTTGGAGAATCTAAACACACGCCAGGTGTGAGTCTAGGATACACCTTACTATGGCCTATGTTTAGATGAACCGATTAACATAAACGCTGTGGAGCTTCTGGGGAAAAGAGCTGTCTCAGAGTGTCAGGGACTGGATTCCAGTGAAAGAATATAATTTAGGGATGAGATTATCTGAAGCCAGCTATACCCCGAAGGTGGAAGAAGATGCTGTTGGTACTAGGTTGAAACTACCACTGAATCCCACAATGCAGTGGTTCTTAATTCGTGGGTCAGGACCCCTTTGGGGGTTGAATGAGCCTTTTCCGTGGGTCTCCGAAGACTAACTGCATATATCTATATTACGATTAACAACAGCAGCAAAATTACAGCTATGAAGTAGCAATGAAAATAATTTTATGGTTGGAGGAGTCACCATAACATGAAGAAATGTATTAAAGGATGGCAGTATCAGGAAAGTTAAGAACCACTGCTGTAATAACACCCATTGTGAAGGGCTTGTATGCCTTGAAGAAAAAATGGCTCGGAATGATGGATAATATTCTGGCTATCCTTCTGAGGCACAGGTTCCTGTGGTCTGAGCCTAGGTGACATGAAGTAGAGATAAGAGGCCTTCCTTAAAGGTAGCAGTGATGGGTACAGAAGTTCCTCAGACATTGTATAATAGGACTGTATTTGACATAATCTAGAATTGCCTGCAAAGAGCACCTCAGTGGAGAACTGCCTAAATCAGGTTGGCCTGAGCCATGCCAATGAGGGATTTTCTCATAGCTAAATTAATTGAGGTGGGAAGACCCAGCCCACTCTGGGAAGTGCCATCCCTTGGGTCTGTATCCTGGACTGTGTAAGAGTCGAGGAAGCTAGCTCAGTACTCAGTATGGATGCATTAATTCTCGTCGTTCTCTTGGATGCAACCCAACTGTTGCTTCAAGTTTCTGCCTTGACTTTCCGGCTATGGCGTACTATAACTTGGAATTGTAAGTGGAATAACTCCATGAAAGCAATGGAAATGAAACTGGGAGAGACTACACAAGTAGATGTTGTAGTGTGAATGTTTCTATAGCCTCCCTAGTCCATGTATTAAAAGCTAATTCCCAGAACATTAAGATTAAAACGGAGGTGACTGGGTCCTGAAGGCTGATCTCTTAGGATTATCAGTAGCATTCTTAACAAAGAGACACATGGGGGTAGGGGGTGGGGTTGTGTTTGCTCTCCATCAGGGGAGGACACATAGAAGGAACAATTGTGTGTGTGTGTGTGTGTCTGCTCACATACATGCGCGTGTGTCTGAGTCTTGGACCTTCTATGCTCCATCAACAGTGAATTTGTATTTGTAAATTACACAGTCTGGGGTATGTTGATACATTTTCCTCAACTGACTACAACAGTTAAGCGAGCAGAAGCCTTAGCTAAGGGATGAAAACTTGATTGAAAGCAAGGCAAGGAGCTGGGCCAAGAGGGTAGCAGCTCTAAGGCTGGTGTGGGAGTAGTGTACAAAGCAGAGCCACACACAAAGGCAAGGGAGATGCGGAGGAAGAGGGTCCGGCAAATGGGGGTTATGGTGGCACAGAGGCTGGGCCCAAGTTTAAGACAGCTGGTTCATTAGCATGCATCGTGTGCACGCATGCTCAGGAAACACACTAACATTCCAATTATAGCTTGCTAATAACAACAGAGGTTTTTGTTGTGATGTGACTACAAGGCTGTGAAAAATTATCTCTCCTTTCTTCTAGAAAATCTTCCTCCTTCACCTTTTTCTCTGCCAGTTCTGCAAGGAACACCACCCCCTTTCTATGTACTGGACAAATAAGATCTAATACACATATGATGAAAGTTCTAGAAGAAGAGATGTCATTAATAGAACAGGACTGAAATCCAAGAAAGCCTTCTATAAGTAAGAGAAAATGTAAATTTATACGTCAAAAAGACCCACTGTATATTTAGGAAAACTGATCTAGAAAGAGCAACTCTGAAGCATTTTCTAGAAGACTCTGAAATCTCAATCTCTCTCTCTCTCTCCCACTTCTCTTCCTCCCTCCCTCCCTCCTGCAGTTCCCCCCTCCCCAATCTATATTAATATCCTGACTGCTGTAACAAATTTCCATGCATCTGGTGTTTAAAATAGCAAAACTGTATTCTGTCACCGCTATGTTAGTAGGACTACCGTCCCCCTGAGGGCTCAGGGGAGAGTCCTTCCTCAGCTCTTCTAAGTTCTGGGAATGCCGGGTGTTCTTTAGCTCAAGGCTGTATCACTCCAGTCTCTGCCTCTATAGCACTCTCCCCCTTCAGCTTTATGCCTCTCCCTCCCCCTCTCCTCAGATGTGTACCCTGTACCTTTCTTTCTCTCATAAGAAGATTTCTCACTGAATGGAAGGCCCACCTGCACAATCTAGGACAATCTTGTCTCAAGATCATTTAATAACATCTACAGATATTGTTTCCCAATTAAGCGAATAGTTACATGTGCCAGGGATTTGGAACTAGACATATCTTTCTGGGGTCATTTTTCAGCTCATTTCAGAATCCCTAGGTAAAAGGTCAAATTATTTATGTGTAGAGGAGTAGGCTTGTGTGAAAGCTAGGAAGGGTCTACATTCAGAGGTCTGTGTGGTCTGGATGGAATGCAGACACACCTTTGATCTGAGTATTCAGAAGGCAGTGATGGCCCACGCCTTTAATCCCCAAGAGAAAAACAGAATATGGAAGCAGATACAGGAGGCAGGGCTCAGAAGGAGTCAGTGTCACATAGGAAGTCTGAGATGAGTCAGAGTGAAGGACAGGTAAAGTGAATAATCAGAGGAAGAGTGAGCAGAGTGAGTCAGAGTGAGGACATGCCCAACCCTCCCAACAGAAGAGGTGGGAGTCAGTCAGTTGAAGAGGAGTTATAGTTAAAGGGTCAGGGAGTTATAGAGTCGGTAAGAAGAGTGAGTTACAGAGTCATTTACAGCAGGGTCAGTTACAGAGGCAGGATGGGACAGTGAGAGCTCATAGAGACAAAGAAGCAGTCTAAAGAATCGGAGTTCAGAGGGAGCTAGTTGGAGTGGCTCAATCAGCAGTGGAGGCATAAGTGTTCTAGACTGTATGGAGGCTGAAGCTTTTCAGTTCTAGGCTTAAGAGTAGATTGTAAAGAGGACAAAATAGGGCTCTTGGGCTCTGGGCAAGAACTAGTGTAGTTGTGCATCTGTTGCTGTGTGTTTAGCAAGGATGACAAGGAGGCATAATCATAGGTGCAAACCTTTCCAGACATCATTAGAGGGAACCACCATTATGGCCAGCATCATACTCGACAGTGGAACCCTGAGGATCTGAGCTCAGGTGTTTTTATTGATTCAGAACTCCTCAGGTGCAGATCATAAGCAACTAAACATCCCCCACAGAAATCCAACACCTGCAGACAATACAAAATACCAAGGCCTATGAATCCCTTTTTTCCAACAGTGCACAAAAACAATTATTTTAAACGCAACTAAAAATAAACTTCCACAACAAACGAGTGATTTAATTTAGCCAAAGAATAAACTGCCTTTGTGCTGAACCAATGTCTACATCTGACATCTAAGTCTACGTCTGCATTTATGACCTTAAGGCTGCTCATGAATGACACAAAAAAGAATCCAATAACAGGGACAGGTTCTTAAGAGATTTCAGAGCAAAAGGTGAAAGCTGGCATGTTTATATCCAGCCAAGCTGCCCTTCAAGCTTCAAGAGAAAGAAAAAAAAAAAAAAACAGCTTGGAAATACCTCAAGGGATTCTGGGCAGGTATCAACTGACTCTTCTGGAAGATGAGTTTCAGCCAAACAAGAGGCAGCTGGGAAAACTTTAGGACCGACAGCACACATATGCTTTGTGATGCAAGTTTATCACATGATACAAAATTACTGTGTTCAGTTATATATCTCAGGCCATGGCTGAAGAGTAATGTGTAACTATTGTACATTCTGTGAAAATGAATAATTACATGGCCGAAAGGGATGGGAGAAAAGAGACTGTAGAATGGTATAGTTGACGGCTCTACAGACAGTAGGCATGGAGTTCCTACACGTAGTCTGTGAACTATTCAGCAGAGAGGGAAAGGGATTATGTGTAGTGAAAATCAAATACATACAAAAAAACCACGTAACAAACACACAATTATCCTGAAATGCTGAAAGAGATGAGGAAAACAAGCAGCAAGTAAAACAAGCCACTTGGAGCAGAAATAAGCTATAACACATGCAGCAATTATGAATTAGTACGATATGAAAGATTAAATATAGTAGTCATATTAATTAATGGAATAGGTTTTTCTCCTTTTCTTCTCTCTCTTCTTTTAGTGACAAACGAGTCAGGTTTCAATTTGACCCATAACACAAAAGCTAAATCCATACTATATTTAATAAACGCACTTCAAATATGATTATTCAACAGCCCCTTATCAAACCCAAAGTTGGCAAAGGTATATCACAAAAATCATAGCATTAAGAGGGTGGGATGGTAGTTCTTATCAGACAAGTGAACTCAACCCCCAAACCTCTGTGATGCAGAACCTACATCAATTACAGTTGAAAGGTGTGATATACCGTTGGAAAGTGTGAATCACGTGATGAAGACAGAACAATTAGAAATATCTATGTGCCGTGGACCACAGCAACCACCATATGAATCAGAAACTTCATGAGACGGAAATAGAGATAGAAACACATTAGTAATAGGTGATTTTAACACCCCATATTCAGTACAGACAGCGTATGAATCGTAGAAAATAAAGATATAAGCATAAATAATTCAATTCATATAAGATCAGTTTTGTTTAAACATATCCAACATGTTCCCTGATAATGAAGATATCGCCTCATATGTATCATTTCCACAAAATGTTCATTTTTGTAGCTGCATGAAATGGTCTTGTGTTGATATGAGATACCTCTGCTTTGATTTTATATTTTACTACGTCTTCAGCTAAAGTCTTACTTTGCAGCGTGAGAGACACATATGCAGACAAACCAGTTCTCACTGAAATGTACGATCAGATCTAAAACTCACCCAGTGGTATTGTTTCTTTGCTGGCCTTTTCCAGACACTGCATACTATAATCTCCCTTTTAAGTACAGCATGTGGAGTGACTAAGTGAAATGTGCCTTTAGATAGGCGTTTGGGGACACATTAGTCCTTCAGGCCCCTAGGCCTGAATACAGGAGTATTTGACGCTTCTGCAGAACACTAATGCTCCGTGTTGTGGCCTGTGGCATACACAGTATTGTCATGTTCCATTCGCAGGGTCAGTGGGAAGCATGGAAAATGTAGGTCAGCGGCATATAAAATATTTACAAAGATGAAAGCACAGATGTCTTTTCTTAACACATCTCCGAAGTACAGAATCTTTGTACAATAGTGGTTTTGTGAGTCCTAGTTAACATATATATCTATAACTATTTGTACTGCTACTTAGTAATTCTTTTTTTTTTTTCAGTAAGTAATTCAGCAGCCGTGATTTTTTTTTTTTAAGTGCATATTCGGAGTTGGAGAGAGGGCTCAATGGTCAAGATTGCGCTGCTCATGCAGGGGCCCAGAGTTTGGCCTCTATCAAACATGCAATTCCAGCTCGGGGGGGGGGGGAGGGCAGGGGGGGCGGGGTGGGGGGAGGGAGACACTGATGCCCTCTTCTGGCCTCTGTGGTACCTGTCCTCATGTGGCACACACTCACACAAACCACACACATATACATAATTAAATATATATACAAATGCATATACATAACGAAGAATAAATGTATCTTTAAACATTAAAAAAAAGTGCATACTTACTGAAAAAAAGCACTACTGTCCTTTGGTTTCTCTGAGAATTTGATGATAAGTAAGTGCACATTTAATGGAAAAATAATTGCTATCTTTGGTTTCTCAAAGAAGTTGGTAGTAAATAAAGTAATTCGCAGATCCGCTGGGGGCCTACCATGATATCATTTGACCGCAAGAGAACTTGAAGACAAAATCTTCTAAAAGAAATATCAGCATCTATATCAAAAGCTAGTAATTATTTTAAGAAGACTGTGCTAAAGAAAAAAAAATGATTAACATAAGCATATGCAGAGAGTGGATTCACATATCCCTGTGAAGTAGTGATGCTTTTTTGTTTAGATCAATCTGTTCTTCTAAGGGCTTTGCCCCACCCCTCCTGCCAGTAGTGTCTCCATGTGACAGGCCGTTGGTGGAGAGAAGACCCACCTCACTACGGCACCAGAAACATTCAACAATGTCAAATATGAGATTTTGGAGGCCCGGGAAGATAGTGAAGTACTTGCTGGGCACGTGTGAAGGGCTGAGTTCATATCACTAGCACCCATGCATAGTAAAATAACCCAGGAACTTGGCAGCTCGTGCTTGTAATCCCAGCAGGGGGAAGTAAGGACAGAAGGATCCCTGGAGCTTGTTGGCCAGTCCCTCTGAACAAATCAGTGAGGGGCGCCAGGTTTCGTGAGAGACCTTGTCATAAGATGGGCCTGGAGAGATGGGTTCACCAGTTAAGAGCACTAGCTGCTCTTCCAGAGAAGCTGGGTTCCATTTCTAGCACCCACGGAACATCTCACGGCTATAGCTGCTCCAGGGTTAGGGTTAGGGTTAGGGTTAGGGTTAGGGTTAGGGTTAGGGTTAGGGTTAGAGTTAGGGTTAGGGAGATCGTCGTCCTGTTCTGGCTTTTGAGGGCACTGAATGCAAGTGTTACACAATACTTATATATTTAATATGATAGAATTGGTAAAATACAAGTTAAATAAGAGAACTGACTGAGGAAGATGTTCAGTGTTGGCCTGTTCTCCCCATGTATGTGCAAGTGTACACACACAGACACACAGTGAGAGAGAGGGGGGGGTTTTGTGTTAGTAAAGAAGTCTACCCGAATATATAAACATAAGAGATACATCTGTGGGGTCTGTGGCCAGAAACGAAAAGTTGGGGTTTCTAGCTGTCGCAGTGAATGTGCTGGTGTCCAAGGCAGTGTGGCTGATGTGAGAGTTGGGGAGCAGCAGCCTCTGGGGTCCTGCTTGCTTATCCTGTGGCCCCAGTATGTTGGCAGAGCTGCAAGGTAACTGACTGTCCAGAGCACACAGATCACGTTCATAACTCCTCTAGGCTGACTGAGGGAGAGGGCTGTTCAGCTTTACAATGTGCTTCTTCTACGGCTTTGTAGATTCCTTCCAGAGATTTCTGAACACTGGCCTGCTTTGGTTTTGCCTCCTCCCCTCTGTAGATTCTTATCACAGGCTTCCAGACTGCAGAACCTACCCTTCCCCCTTTTATAGAACTGGCTGGGAATTGTTTCAGAATCTCTGAAGCAAAGTGATTACCGGTGAAACAGGAAGGGAGGGGTTGTGTGTGTGAACTTTTAGCCACCACGGAAAGGTTGTTTGCTTAATAACTTTATAATGAAGAAGGTGGAAGGAAAAATAATACTCACAATAAGCAAAAATAACCACCCATGGGAACACACAAACTACTGAATGCTTTCATGGGATTAATTCCTAATTCCTTTATGAGATTCAGGTGGGTGTTCCACACAGCCGTATGTCAATACCAATTCAGAGCTTTAAAACCCCAGACTAGGGTTTTTAAAACCTTCTTTTCTTAGCAAGCCATGAAAAAACGTATTTACCCATGAGCCTTCAGGCAATGAAGTCTGATCTAAGAGGAATAAATCTACTGGCAGTTAAGGCAGGAAACTTAAAATAAGCTTAATTGCTGTCTTTTCCTTTCAGATAGGTCTCCATCCTAGCTGAGATTTGAACTTTCTTATCTCTCATGTTGGGGGTGAGGGGAGCTGCGAAGACAGGAAACAAAGAAGAAACACAGGTCTCCAGCTGACGGACACCACTTCAACTAAATGAAATTCTCAGGGCTTCAACATCTTTGAAAACTCCCTTCTTTCTGCTAGTCTGTCTCCCTTCATTTTTTTTCACATTAACATTTCTGAAATTGGGATGTAAAAAGGAAAAAAAAAATGCCTTGGAGAGGCTGAGCCTTGGAGTGAAGCGCTAGCCTGGCGAGCATTGCGTTCAGGCTCACGAGCTTCGCCAGAGTCGTGTGGAACTAGCTGTGTGCTGCTTCTATTTGCTTCGGTGGCAGAAGCCAGCATTTGCTAAGATTCATGATACCAATTGTCATGGAAAATGTCTTCCCAAGGATGACATTGCTTTGCTCCATTGAACAGAAGTCACCATGTGTGCATTGGATTGCCCGGCACGTGTCAGCTGTTACACAGTGGCATTGCACAATGCCCCCACTGCAACTGAATAAATGATAGGATTTTTTTTTTTTTTTAAAGCTGGAGCAAGTTGGCATGACAACTTCAGGCATCATCAAAATGGTACTCCAGGCTCCAAATCTATCAAAGGCTTCTGGTGATGTTCAAAAGAAGTCACTTGTTGTTTAGCTTTAAGAAAAGACAAACAAAATGAGAAGAGTGTTAACTGTCTCGGTTTACTTTCTGTTGCTGTGATAAAACACTGACCTAAAGCAAGTTGCAGGGAGAAAGGGGTTTATGTGGTTTCGAGGGGATAGTCCATTATCGAGGGAAGCCAAGGCAGAAACTCAAGACACGAGCTTGATTCAGAAAACATGGAGAAACACTGCTTGTTAAATTGGTCATCTTGGTTTAGAAAGATAGCTTATTTATATAGCCCACTCTGCTTGCCAAGGGATGGTACCACCCACAGTGGGATGGGGCATTCTACATCAATCAAGAAAATGAATCCAAAGACATGGCGGCAGGCCAATCTGATGAAATCGATTCCATAGCTGAGAGTCTCTGTTCCCTGATAGGTCTTTCTTGGTTTGTGTCAAATTGACAAAAGTTGACCAACACACTAACAAACTGCCAGACTTTTCACGACGCTATCAATCTTAAGTGCGCTAAAGAGACCAAGCTCATAAGCACAGCAGGCAGGTACCATGCCTCCACGGGGCTGTGAATGACTGCGGGTATCTGAAATGATCTAGAGGAAGATTTAGTGTCTGCTTGTGAAATTGCAGTTAAACGCTGGGAACGAGAGCAGCATATAACTGTGTGGCATTATGGTCTGAACTCCCACGGGTTCGTGGTTTAAGGCTTGCTTCCCATCTGGTGGTGGTACTGTGGGAATTGTGGAACTTTTAGGATGTGTGGCCTCACTGGAAGAAGAAGGCCACCAGTGATAGGCTTTTAAGGTTATCTCTCACGGTTCCCATCCCCCATGCTGCTTCTTGATCCGCCGAAGGGCCAGGAACAGTTTCACTGCTGCTTCTGCTGTCTTGGGTAGAGAGAGCAGTTTCACCCTTTCTGCCATGGTCCTCTGAAAGCGTGCGCTCGAGGTGCAGGTGGTTTATGCCAGGTAATGTGGTCACTGTGGCACAGAAGTAACAAATGGGTGCAGATGAATGAATTAAGGTCACTTAAGAATTCTCACAGGACCCTCCGCTCCCCCTTGCCTTCTGCTTCCCCCCACCCCCACCCTTCTCTCTCTTTCTTCCACGTCTTTTCTTTTTCATCTCACTTTCTTCCATCTCCCCTGCCCCCTTGACTAAAAGGTCACTGTTAAATGAGAGCGTTGTACAAGTGATGGAATTTTAGGTTGGGGAAATATAGAATTTTCCAGGCGACTTGAGTTGGCTGTGGGGGGTGGGGGTGGGATGTAATTTGGAGATGATTTCACATAACCAAGTGTCCTAGTTAGGGTTTCCATTGCTGTGATGAAACACCATGGGACTAGAGGAGGAAAAGGTTTAATTCAGCTCACAAGTCTCAGGTCACCCTCCATCGCTGAAGGAAGTCAGGGCAGGAACTCGGGGCAGGAACTGAAGCAGAGGCCATGGAGGAGCGCTGCTTCCTGGCTTGCTCCCCAGGGCTTACTCAACCTGCTTTCTTGTATAACTCAGAACTACCTGCTCCCGGGTGGGACCGCCTACTCACAGTGAGCTGGGCCTTCCCACATCCATCATTATTCTGGCTACTTTTATGTCAACTTGACACAAGCTAACGTCATCTGAGAGGAGGGAACCTTAATTAGTGGAATTAATTAAGGGAAGTTAATTAATTAGTGATTAATGTGGGAGGTCCCAGCGCATCGTGAGTAGTGCGTTCCCTGGGCAGGCGGTCCTGAGTTCTGTAAGAAAGCAGGCAGAGCAAGCCATGAGGAGCAAGCCAGTAAGCAGCACTCCTCCATGGCCTCTGCATCAGCTCCTGCCTCTAGGTTCCTGTCCAGTTTGAATTCCTACCCTGATTATCTTCAGCGATGGACTATGATGTGAAAGTGTAAACCAAATAAACCCTTTCCTCCCCAAGTTACTTTTGGCCATGGTATTTCATCACAGCAATAGTAATGCTAACTCGAACAATCATTAAATAACAAAACGTCTCACAGGCTCACTGACAAGACAATCTGGAGGGGACATTTTCTCAGTTGAGGTTCCCTCTACTCAAATGACTCCAGCTTCTTCAAGTTGACAAAATCCAGGACAGGAAGATTACTAAGTCTCATTAGAGAAGATACTTATGAAATGTAATTAGCAGAGGATAGACCAATGAAGATGAAAACCCTCAGTGAAGGACAGGTTCCTCCAACCCATTTAGAATGGAGAGAGAGAGAAAATAATTCCTGAGCTCTGTAGGTGCAGGGGGCAGGGGCAATTGTGAAGAAGATCTTTCTCAGAAGAAGACAAGGAGTAAAGTTTGCTTACTTGGAGTCTAAGTCCCACATGGAAGGAGTCATGGCCACCCCATGGCTGAGTGTCTTCATTTAACAGATAAGATATACACATATAGTGGGTCCTTGGAACTGAAGGGAAACTCTAGGTGTCTATAAACCGCTTCTAAGGATCTTCCCTAGGCCACAGAGCCTGTGTACCTGCTGCACCCCTGACACACGACACACTACTCTCTCCCTACCCAGTCATGAGACTGTCTTCCTCATCTGCCTCACATTTTTGCCTAAATTTCCATTCCTCGGTGAGATTGTCTCTGAGGAAACCAGAATATGCCACCTCAAAATACAACTACAAGATTTTAGAAGGGGCCACCCCTAGGACGCCTTCTTGGCATGCGGATTATTTTAAGCTGATTACTTGAAAAACCATTGAAACACAAGCGTCCCTGGGCTCTGGCTGTTAATCTTGATTGGATCTGGAATCAAGGGAGAGATGAACCTCTGGGTGGATCTGCGACAGTACTTTCTGGAAGGATTAACTGAGTGGCCAGCTTCCCATGGCCCAGACATAAAGAGTCCTGGAGAAACCATGCTGCTTTTTGTCTGCTTGCCTCCACTCCTCACTGAGTGCTGTGGGTGTTCACCAGAGAAGACTGCTCAGACCTGGGTTTAAGCCAGTAGAAAGTCTTTATTAGCCAGCCACTACACTGGGTATTCTGAATCCTGAGCCTTTCTCAGGGTGAGCTTTTAAGCACAAAAACCATGTTCTTGGTTGACATGTTTCGGTTAACAAGATCAGTTAGCCAGAAGTGGAACGGAAGCCAAAAAGTGAGGCTAGTACATTTAGAGAGTTTCCCAGAACCATGGGCTTTGGTGGATTAGGTCTCTGTTTTAGTTTTGGCAGGTGGGGCTGTCTATGTGCTCAGTCTTACAGCCTGAATGGCACTTCCATCATGGAGTCAGTTGTGCTAAGGTCTCAGGGCCTACTAAGGTCTGGGGTCCGGTGACAATGAGTACGGCTAATAAGGTGTTCCAGCACATACCCAGGCATCCTCCAGGCCTTCAAAGCAGCAAATGGGATATGAAAAATGGGAGGCATCTCTGAGTTCAAAGGAGGCCTTTCCTCTTGCCTTGGGTGGTCTTTTAAATACGATGCCAGATGCTCACGGTCTCACAAAATGTCTGACGAGTCAAATGAACTTCGGATTCTTGTCTTGTGAAACCTAGGAGTAAAATTCATGGACCACAGAGGGTGGCTTCAAGGAAGAAGTGTCTTGCAGATTGGAAGGTAGGCACTTATGAAAAAGAAGGCAGAGATCCTGCGTAGTCGTCAGTGGGTTCAATGGACTGGGGAGCTACTGTGCTGCTCGTCTGGGGCCTTTTACAGGACTGACAGTAGAACTAAGCATAGGCATAGGGAGGTGGTCAGTCCAGTTGACCAAACCACATACCTGGGTGCCTCTGCTTCATTCACATCCATGGCACAGCTTTCAGGCAAGGGTAAGAGATGAGGAAGCAGGAACCAGAACTTTCTTTCAGCATTCCTGATGCCTCTGGCAAGGACTTTGTCAAGCTGCTTTGGTGTTCCTGAGCTACCTGACTAGCTTCTGTCTCCTGTCCTTATATGTTCAGGTGTCACTTGCTGAGTCTCTGCACCACGAATCGACTTCAGAGGCAGAGACTGAATGGGTTCACACCCTCATTACCCGGGCAGTTTTTGTATTCAGAGTCAGTGACAGCTGAGGTTAGGCCTGTTTTCCCCCTCGAAGCAGGGATATAGAGCTTTATCTTCCTTAAGGATTATCCTTCAGGGTTGACCACTTGAGCTCAAGAGAAACATCTCATGAGGCTTGCTCAGTCATAAAAAATATTTAAATGCATTTGAAAAGGATGCAGAAAAGAAAATTCTGAAAAAAATAAAAGCAAAAAGACAGAAAGCCTTTTCCCATTTATTTTCAATCTGTGTCTGCCCTTATGTGTCCCTAGCAGCAGCTACAGCAAGGTACTTGGGGATACCTGCTATTTGTAGGACGGATGAATAAATGGTGGATCCTGGTGTGTGCTCTCACGGTGCCTGGTCTGACTTTGAGCCCTGTTTACAAACCGGTTCATCTCACAAGACAGGAATAGGTGTTCCGCTTTCATTCTGTTTGTTGGCTATCTGTTCTTTAGCAAAGCACAGCTATGCATCAGCTCTTGTCCTGATGTGAAACTATTTCTCCCAATGGCAGGGGAGAAGGGCCTTCAGAAAGTTACATCGAGATTAGCAATGAAAGAAGCCAGTTAGCAGGGTAGGACTAGAAACCCTTCCCCACCTGGGCTACATAGACCAAGCAGAGCATGCTCAGGGAAGTCCAGCGACACGTGCAAATGTGGAAGTGGAGGCTGCGTCACTGGTCACAGGAGCACCGCGCTTTTGAATGCGTTCTGTCCCTCTGACCCCCAGGCCATTCCTACTCTCAGGAGTGCTTTTGCTTTCTTAAGAAACTGTCTCTACTTAAGAGACAGTTTGCTACTGAAGAAACTGTCTCTAAATCTCAAACTATGTGCCCATGGGACACAAGGGCCAGGAAGCTCCAGCGGGTCCCTTAGAAGTAGGATTCACACTGTAACACCCCCTGAACAGACTCCCCTCATGGCCTTTTGTCTCATTCGTCCCCCACTCCCAGAGTCTGTCCCCCTTTGTCAGTTCCCTGATCTTGTAAGGTGTCTATTCTAAGATGCAGCATGAATGGGTATAGAGCGTGTCATCTTCTAGCCTGCCTTCCCTTTCTTCACAGAAGGTACTTGGCATCCTTTCATTTTGTTGCACATATCAGTGGTCCAGTTTTATCGGTGAGTAGTACTACATTGTACAGACATATCATAATTTGTTGGCCAATTCATCCATTGACGACTGGGTTCCAGTGATGATGAATAAAATACTTCAAACATTTGTATCCTAGTTTTTGTGTAAACGTAAGTTCTTATTTCACTTGGCCAAACATCTATGAATGAGGCTCTAGGTATAAGGTACCTGTATGTTATAGCCTGAATAGGAGGACAAAGTAAGAAGGTGGCCATCTTGTAAGCCAGAAAGAGAGCCCTCACGGGACCTCAACTATGCTGGCAACTTTAAGATAAATTCTAGCTTCTGAAATTGCAAGGAATCTCCGTTGTTTAAGCTATTAATTTTATGGTATTTTATTACCATAGCTCAAAGCGATTAAAGTACTGCCTGTTTGATTTTATCTGAAGAGATTTCCAAGCTGTTTCCCAAAGTTAGGCTCCGTTTTGCACCCTAAGCAGCAGCGTGCAGATATTCCAGGTGCAGGGCTGGAGAGATGCAGTGTTCAGCAGCGAAGATCACCTGCTGCTCCGGAAAGAGCCTGAAGTTCCGTTCCCAGCACCTATAGGTTCACCACCACCTGTAACTCCAGCTCTAGAGAATGTGATGTCCTCTTTCTCCCCTGGGTCCCTGCCTGTGTATTCATGTATACACGGGGACATGAGCATACACTCCTGAGATCATGCAACATCGTGAAACTATCTCTTATGTTCTAAGAGGGTGGAACTTTTGCTAGATCTCACAGCCTGAGTTACTAATACAACTTGAGGTCACTGAAGACTTAAGACTTACTTTACTGTGTCCTTGGCATGTTTGTTTAACATGCTTTTAGGAGAGCTGTGTAAAAATCAACTGTACTTGCCTGAGACTTCCCATGTAATCAACCTTTGCAACCTAAACTAACACATAGCTGTAAACTTCAATTATATGCTCTTCCGTGCCCCTGGCACAGAGCAATGTGTATCACTTGCTGATAGCAGCAAGTACAGACGTTGGAAGCAATCTTCTAAAATTAATATCCACCATACATGTTGGATGTCACATTTAGATATTGGTTGATAGTGATGTTTGTGGTACTGTTTGTTGTCTGGGTCAGTTGGGGCCAGCTGGAGCCAGTGACTAAATCCTTTGTAAAACTGTTAAATACTTTTGTAAAGTATTCCAATCCTTCCCATGTGATGCTTTTTGTGCTGTTCAATAAAGACAGAGCAAAGCCCATTGTTAGGGAAAGACACAAACAGATATGGACAGACATGTACACAGAACATGTACAGAGACGAATTCACAGAACAGCCTCCGGGCCGGCACAGATGCAGACTCATACAACAGACAGACAGAGGACAGAAGACGCAGGGAGAATACAGCAGAGAATTCAAATCTGGGCTTGCTTTTGGTCAGATGACTCCAAGGGAAGGTGCTTTACTTTCTTTCCTTAATGTGACACCGATGTGTTCTTGGTGACTCAGAGTTAATCACTAGTGTGTTTTAATCCATGCACACCCTAAAGTAAATGTTTTTAATCTTACAAATACCCTTCCCCCCCTGCCAAAAAAAGAAAAGAAAAAGAAAAAAAATGCCAACTGCTTGAAATCCCCACTAAGACCTGGTATTACCATTCTCATTTTCCTCTGAATGGAACTATTCTAATAGGTTTGTTGCTCTTTTAATTTGCACATCTCTAATCACTAATGGTGCTGAACTTTTCATGTTTAATAGAGCTCGACACTCATCTAAACAAGTTCCTTTACTAGACCACTCAGTCTTTACCATATATAATGCACAACGTGAAACTCATGGGCGCGGCTAGCTGGGAAGTCTGTACCCGAGGGAAGGTTGCAAGAATCGGGTACTAGTGGGAACAACTTGGAAAACGCTCGCCTGTGTTATTGAAGGGACCCAGAATGTGCACTAGTCTCAAATACGCCACTTTGCAATGAGGGCTATTTTCGGCTGAAAGCAACTGGAAACCCGTAGATGCAGGACAAGATATGTTCTCTTTTTCCTGCCTAAAACCAAGGAGTAGAACGTCCCTCCGGGACGTTTTCTCCCCCAGCTCTGTGCCAGGAAGAGCTGATCAGAAACAGAGCAGCACTGAGAGGAGTGTGCACAAATACCCTCCGCCATTACTTTGTCTCACGTTTTCTAGACACTTTCTCGACCCCACTTTCTTGGTTAAAATTATATAATGAGACCCCGGGTTCCACACCTCTAGTTATTGGGATGGTTTATTGCACAACAATGGGTAAATGAAACGCACAATGTTTTTCTCAGTTTCTCACCTACTCCAAGCATCTCATTCCGTGTCCTTGTCTTTCCAAACAGAAGAATAAGCAAGTCGAGCTGCTTCCGTATTCTTCTTGCATCTCAATTGTCGTCAGAACAAATTTCACAGATGAATTAGTTTCCTATCCCTGTTGTGCTGTCGTAAGAAGTTCCCATAAACCTGGTGGCTTAAACTAAAAATTATTCTCTTAGAGTTCTGGAGGCCAGAAGTTTCAAAGAGTATGTAACAGGGGACACAGTGTCTCTGAAAATGTAAGCTTCTAATGTCCTCAGACATTCTTGGCCCATGGCTGCGGAATTCCTATCTCCTCTGTCTTTACGTGGTCTTCTCTATGTTTCTCTGCCCTTTCTTTCCTTCCTTCCTTTTTTTTTTTTTTTGGCTTTTTGAGACAGGGTTTCTCTGTTGTATCTCTGGCTGTCTTGGAACTCATTTTGTAGATCAGGCTGGCCTCGAACCCACAGAGATCCGCCTGCCTCCCAAGTGCTGGGATTAAAGGCGTGTACCACCACCACCCGGCTCCGGCTCCTTCCTTTTCTTAGAAAAGTATCCATATCTGTAACTAGAGCCCACCTTACAACCATCATGACTCCCTCTCCTCCTCCTTCTCCTCTTCCCCCTCCTCTTCCTGGTCCTTCTCCTCCCCCTCCTCCCCCTCCTCCTCTTCCTCCTCCTCCTCTTCCTCCTCCTCTTCTCCTTCTCCTTCTCCTTCTCCTTCTCCTTCTCCTTCTCCTTCTTCTTCTTCTTCTTCTTCCTTCCCTCCTCCTCCTCCCTACTCTTTCTTCTTCTTCATCTTTTTGACATCTCCTAGCAATATTTTTTTTCCTTCCTTCATTCTCTTGGCCAAAAGTTTAAAATAGTCTTCATTCTTCTTAGTGTGTTGGTTTTTTTTTTCAGAGCAAGAAGGTGGGACACACGGAGTAACAAGACATTGACTCTTGGGTGCTTTGGTCCTGGAATTCTTACTTTCTTTGGTTAAGGTACATTTATATACACTGGCAGACATCATCTTCTGTAGAGAGACTGAAAAGCTTTTGGATTCTGCTAGCTCTTCTGGTCCCCAACTCTGAGGCACAGTAGTATCTGCCAGTCCAGGATATATAGAATATCTTTTTATCCTTTATTTTTTTCTGTTCTGTTCTTTTCTTTCTTTCTTCCTTTTTTTTTTTTTTTTTGACAAGGTTTCTCTGTTGTAACTCTGTCTGTCCTGGAGCTCACTCTGACTCTAGAGACCAGGCTGGCTTCAACTCACAGAGATCCTCCTGCCTCTGCCTCCTGAGTGCTGGGATTAAAGGCATGTGGCACCACCACCCAGCCTTCTATCCTTATTTTTTTAAATTGTCTTTACAATAACCAAGTTGAGAACACTCAGATTGGAATCCACAATGGATCCCTGAAAAGACTTGCACTTCTTCTCTCTAGTTCTCCTTGGTCTATCTAACAAGAATGCTCCTTACTCGACAACACGTACACTCTGCTGTGGGTCGAGACCCCTTACTTCCTCAGAGAACGTTGTCGTTCCTACCATAGATTTGGATCACATGACCCGTCAAACTTCACCCAGAACATGAGCAGCTACTTCTGTGGCCATGGCTTCTCATAGAAAGTATGGAGCCTGCATTCGTCATCCACTATAGTGAGTTTCTAACAGAGTGGCTGGGAAGAAGCATTCAGCTTCCTCTCTGAGGGGATCTCTGCAGGTGTCAGGCAGAGAAATGAACCACAAGAAGAGATGAGAATGAAACCACGGTTCAGATTGACTTCATCAACCTGGATTAGACTTCCTTATTCCTATTTAAGCCCAGTATAATTTGGAAGTATAATTTGGAAAAACACTTCCTGGTGTAATGCAATACCAGGTGAACAGGGAAGCACAATTACACTGAAACTTCACTCAGGGTACCTGTCATTTCCTAAGAAGTTGGGCTCTGGAGATAGGCTGCCTGTCCTAGCTTAAGGGCCTAAGGGTCTAGCCTGGTCTTGGTCATGTAGATAGTGTGAGGTCATTTGAGCTATTAGCCACCCCTGGTCCTGGTTGTGAGAGCTCGGGGAGCCTCTGGCTATAAGGATCATTTGGATTATTAGGTAATTCTGGTCATGGTTGTGGAAACTTGGAGAACCTCTGGCTATAAGGGTCATTTAGACAACTAGCCACTTCCAGTCCTGGTTGTAGGAGCTTGGTATAGCCTGGTCCGACAGATAACACAGACCATCTGGCTACTAATTACTTCCAACTCTCAGCTTTCTGGATGGAAGAACAGGTTTTTCATCTTTCCCGTTGAAAAGACAATTCTGCTTGCTTAATATTCTTGGTTTCTCTGAGATCTGTGGGTTTGAGGTTTAGTCAGGTTTCCAGTGATGTGACAAACTACCAGAGACAGACCAAATCCAAGGAAGAATGGGTCCAGAAGCTTCAGGCCATGGCCACCTGGGAACCAGTTAGGTCTGTGAGAAGTTGAACATCCTAGTGGGGAGCATGTAATGGGGCAATGATGTTCATATTATGAAGGGGGGGGGAGAGGAACCTCAGAAGTTAGCACAGGACACACCTAGACAACAGATTATTAACACAAAGGAGATGTATTTGCCCCAGAGGGACAAAAGCAGGGACATGGAACAGAGATAAGGCAGAGGAGAGGGAAGGGGCATGGGAGAGGGGGAAGAAATATTTGACCCCCCCGGGGGGGGACGACAAAGGACTATCCTTGGATACGGTAGGGATAGACAGAAGCTCTTAGGCAAAATGGTGGGTTATATAGGGCCCTAGGTGGAAAAGGAAAAGGGGGAGGTTCAGTCAGAAAAGGGTTGGGGTGGCTGATTCTGATTGGCTGGGAGGAGAACAAAGAAGAGCAAATGTGGACTTTTCAGAGAGATGCAGGGGCACTGTGGAGGGGTTTCTGGGAGACAGGCCTGTGTGTATGAGGCTGGAACTTATGTCTGGCTGTCTTTTCATGGCCTATCGACATCTTGGGGCCATGTGGGTGATGTACAGAGAGAAGGGGGTGAGGAGATCTCCTCAAGGGCACATCCTCAATGACCTACTTAACTAGTACCATCTCTGAAGGTTTACACCCATTTCAAGAATCCCTATCAACTGTGAACCAGTTCTTCAATACGTGAACTTTTGAAGGACGTTTAAGACATTAAAATAACACTTCCCTCTTAGTTCCTGAAGATTCTTGTCAATCTCAAAATGCAAAAGATATTTGTTTTATCCCAAGAGTCTTTATAATCTTAAAGACCAAGCCAATTCCCTGTTGGGACTCAAGATAAACTCTCACCTATAAGCTCCTGTATAAAAGAAGTCATTTTCTAAACCAGTATAATTCCTAACTGCATTTCAAATACTTATTGTTCTATCCAAAGATGGGTGTAGTTCTTACCCTTCGCTATTGCAGAAGATAAGAGACCATTCCAGAAAGTCACAGTTGGTCAAAATGCAGAGGCCACCTGACTGTGGAGCTCCCAGCCTCAGCTGATACAGCTGTAGCACATCTCCTACAACTTAAAGATCACAGAACATCCTAGAAGAGGAGCCGGGAAGACTGGCAGAGCCAACAGTCCAGGAAGTCTGATGTAAGATTGTGTCTTCTACACCCATGAAATAGCAACACTGTGATTCCCTAAGCAAGACCTGAAAATTCCAATACCAGTTGTCTACCCAATATGAGTGGGAGAAAATTTCATAGGCCCCACCTCTAGGTGAAGAGCTGCAAGTAAATAATTACTGGAGAGAGAGGGAGAGAGAGAGAGAGAAAGAGAGAGAGAGAGAGAATCGATCTTCCCTAGGAATGAAGCCCCTAACTGATTATCCAATACCCAGTGGTCAGCCCTAGAAACATATACATTACAAACAACAATAAACAGACTCAACAGGTTATATTTAACCAAAGAACAATAGGCCATGAATTTGAGTTAGAGTGGGGTTGGGGGACATGGGAGGTTTGGAAGCAGAAGCGGGGAATGATATAATATTTTAATAAGAAATAAAATAAATCAAAAAGCAAGTTGCATACTTCCAATATACAGTGGCACAAGGGAAATACTGCCATTCAGAAGAGAGAGATAGACCCATGGGAAAGAAGGATCAGACCAAAAGCAAAGTTGGAACTCAGTGACACAAATATGACATTCTGTACCTCCACAACTAACATCTGCATGCATGTTTGATATGAGCTCAGAAGGGTCTGGGCAGCCCTGCCCCTTTATCCTCTCTTGCAGGAGCCCACATATTTCTTTCTTCAGCTGGTTCCACTCTCTGTCTGCAGAATTCTCCGGTTCCTGATCTCTTGACTTGCTGGGATGTTCAATGCAGGCTCAGCCTCAGCCGCACAGCTTCACACGGCCGTTTCAGAGGCTGCTCTAGAGACTCTTCCCCACACTGCCTAGACTTACAGACTCTCTCACAACTTCACTGGAAGCCTCCATGAACCCATGACTCACGCATTCTGCAATCAGGCAAAACCAGAATCAAATGGGCAACCTCCTTCTGGGACTGACTTCGGCGGTACCTGGGTCTCCAAGTGTCCAGATAGCTGAACCCGGGAAACAAATCCAGGGCAATAATTCACTGGGTGGTTGGGAGCGAGAGCAGTATACCACAGGGGGCTCTTTTCAACAAAACCCTTTAGCCTGAGAATTCGGGTGGGTCTTGCTGATTCCTGATGTGCCCCAGGGACATTTTTTGCAATATTACAGTGCAAAATAACTAGTTTCGTCGATTGCTTGCCTTTTACCTTCATTTATTATTTCATGCACTTATGAGTGTGTTTTGGTTATTTACACACACACACACACACACACACACACTACCCTCTCCCATCCCCCTCCGACACTCCCTGAACCCTTTCTCCCTCCTCATTTGCTTCCTGTTTTTATGTCTTATTTTCTTTTTGATGGCCCACTGAGTTTGATCAGTGCTACTAGCATGAGCATGCAGGGATTTCAGTTGTCAAATATTGCTAAATCCTTCAGCAGACACACCTTCCTTGGCTACAGCTTTAAAACCATTACGATTTGACTATCATATTTCCCACGCCTTAAGAGTCTGGCCTCCAGCTAGCTCTGGAAACTTCGTAAGGCGGGGTCTGCTGCAGAAAGTTAAACACTCACGTGGGGCCTGGGGGTCTCGCCACTGGACCCTTCTTGTCCCTTGCTCTTCTTCCTGTCCTCCACGAAGTGAAGAATTCCTTCACTACACAATCTCACCACTACAGCGTTCTGTGCAATTGCAGGGAGCCAAGCACCCATGGAGATGCTGAGTCGGAGAGCTAACTGCCTCCCTTTAGGGTGCTATCTCAGGTCTTTGGTCACGGTGACACAAAAGTCTGCCTGGTACAAACACCCTCCTTTTCTAACACAACTCAGAGTTCTTCGAGTCTTTCCTCTGGGCTGTTTACTGCTGACTGTTACTGCAGATCTGAGCGAAGGATGTGCTGCGGCCACTGCCTGAGTGCTCTTCCGCCTGAGCACTTTCTTAAAGGGCGAAGGACAATCACCTTTAAGCTCGCCACGTCTCAGAGCATGCCAAATGTAGCCAAGTTGTTTGCCAGAATGTACCACAAATGGCTTCTTATTCAGTCCCCCAAGAGGCCTGGTTTCTAGCTGAAACTGTGTCAACGGAGTCTTTACGGTCCACATTCCTATCTGCGTACTGGGCTTGAAATCCCACTTGATTTGCCAATTAAATCCCACTCACGGCGTTTGATGTTGCTCTAGTTCCTCCAAAACTTCCCTAACTCGCCCCATTAATTTCAACTGACCCCACTTCTCGGTACCAGCTTCCTGTGCCAATCGGGTTTCTGCCACTGACAAAGTCATGGTGATAGATCCATTCGAAGAGGACAGGCTCATTTTGTTCCTTGGTTGCTGAGGTTTCAGCCTACAGTTTCTTGGACATGTTATTTTGTGCCTACGGTAAGGCAGAATCATGTTGGGGAGAATGTGTTGGTTCTCAACTTTCCTAATCCTGCCACCCTTTAATACAGTTCCTCATGGTGTGGGACCCCCAACCATAAAATTATTTTGGTTGTTACTTCATAACTGTAATTTTGCTACTGTTATGAATTGTAATGTAAATATCTGATATGCAGATGTTTTTAGGCAATCCCTGTGAAAGGGCTGGGGTAGCGACCCACGGGTTGAGAACCACTGTAAGAGGAATGGTACTGACATCATGGTGGCAAGAGACAGAGAGAGTGCAGAATGGGCTTGAGGACCAGTATCTCCTTTAAATGCACATCCCCAAGATGTGCCTTACTTCTCCACTAGGCCCCAGCTCTCAAAGTTTTCACTACTTTTGAAATACACAGTCAACTGGGGAATCAAGCTTTCAATAAATGAACTTTCCAGGGCATTTAAGATCTCAATCATAATGCATGAAGTTCAGGGAATGGTTACATTGGTTACATGTAACCAATGGTTATAACTTCTCACAAAAAGCTGCCAACATCTATAACAATTTGATTCCTATGTTCTCCATTCACCAAACTGCAGATTAGAGGTTTAATTAGAGGATAATGTGGATTTTAGGGCTTTTCTCTCTCTCTCTCTCTCTTTTTTTTTTTTTTTTTTTTTGCTTTATGTGTATAGTTTTGCCTGCAGTGCCCACGGGGCCAGAAGAGGGCACTAGATCCTCTGGAAGTGGAGCTACAGGTGGTTGTGAGCTGCTCTGTGAGTGCTGGAAACTGAACCTAGGACTGTGAGAAGAGCAACCAGTGCTCTTAACAGCTGAGCCCTTTCCAGCATTTTTGCAGTGCTGTGTAAGACATGGAGTTGGTGTCTGGCAGTAATGAGACAGGAAGCTTAGCATGAGGCTGGTGGTACTTACTCTACAGGATCCCAGGCTTGCTTGGGCTGCTTCTAACACTGTGTGTGTGTATGTGTGTTCAAATGGTCATATATTCATGAAGTTTGTAATAGTACAATACTTGACAAGTTAAAAGGACTGACTCTTTTCATTCTGGCTTCCTTTCTGCTTCTATTTTCCCGTGTTGGTTTTGGGAGTAGTCCTGAGTGTCTTTGTACTTGCCTTAATGGCATCTGTGTTAGGAGTGCATTTCGTTTGGGTTAAATGGGATATATTTATGTGGTTTCTGTCAGGCAATTTCACATATGGCTGAGTTATGAATATCCACCAGGCTGAGGAATGACTTCCAGGAATACTCCCAAGTCCACAGGGCTGATTTGCCAGCATCAAAACATAAACGTGCAGAGCCAGAGGAAGCATGGCAATGTGTACCAGCACTGGGAGTCTGTGGGGTGTGGAGGAAAAGCAGGGCTGGAAACACATAGAGCCAGAAGCTATCTGTGGGAAAGTCTTCCAGTCATCAAAGTAAAGGATTGGGTTTCCAAAGACGTCTATTCAAAAGTGCATTTCTTCCCAGTTAAGACTAACTCTGGTAATGCAGCATATATGAATTCACCATATATTTCATAGCATGAGATAAAATCTGCAGGGTGGTGGTGTAACTCAGTTGCCCTGGCTTTGAACCACGGCACTGCATAAAACACGTATGACAGTGCATGCCTATAATCCCAGTACTTAGGAGGTAGACGCAGGAAGATCAGAAGTTTCATGTCATTCTTGACTACATAGTGAGTTTGAGGCCAACCTGGGATGTATGAGACTCATTGTTAGTATTGGGCACAATCTCTAACAGTATTACAGACATTAACTATATCTATAATAAGTCCTATATGAAAGAAAGGCTATATAGGTTTCCCCAAGCATGAAAACAATCCCAGTGTTTATTACGATATTAATGGTAAATCTGTGAATGTCCTAGACTTCTCTATAATGAAAGCATGTTTTGACCAAACATATAATAAATAAATAAATTCATTTATTTAAATTTATTTATTTTAGCTGAGTGATGGTGGTACTGTCTTTAATCCCAGCACTCAGGAGGCAGAGAGGCAGCGGATCTCTGTGAGTTCAAGGCCAGCCTGGTCTACAAAGTGAGTTCCAGGACAGCCAGAATTACAACAGAAGAAACCTGTCTCGAAACGCCCCCAAAATGATTTATTTGATTTAAATATGATATTGTAGCTGGCTGTGATTCCACACATCTAACATAACAGCACTTCTGAGGCTCAGGCAATATTATGAGTTTGGGACCAGGTTTTTTTGTATAGGGAGAAAACCTCAAAACTACCTCAAAAACATGTATTATTAGGTTATTAAATAGGTAGGTAATAATTGTATAGAGAAAGTATAAAAGAGGTATTTTAAGCATGCAGTTAGTACAGATTTCAAGTTTTATGATATTTATGTTGACAGTTTTTAAAAAATGTGTGTATTATATAATCTCTTAATTCTAAATATTAAAGCTCATTTCTAATTTGTAACTGTATTTTTTTTCTTGAAGTATATGTCCCAGTTAAAAAGACTTTTGGATGCTACAATTTCTAAATCTAATTATGTAACCCTTTTAACCAGTTCAATGCTGTCAGGAATTTTTATTTGTGTTTCTTCTACAATCCACTTGCCCAAGAATAGGCTTCTGGCTTTTGTCTACGATTTTTTTCAAGCTGCCGACAGAAACAGAAAGCTGGCTTTTGCAAGGCTTTCTGCAGATTGAGTCTTTTGATGGTCCCAACATCAATGAGTTTTATATAGAGGAGAGAGAGCCATGGCACTTGGGAATGGATTCTTGCCTCATTCATTTTTGAGGGAGGTGAAGGGGAAGGAAACCATTGTGAGGATGAAGCAGGAAGGCTTTGTATGGTAGTTGGACTATGAAGAAACTTGTCCAAAAAAGCTATCCTGTGTGTTGGAATCAGGAAGATAACATTTGTTCTAGGTGTGAAGTCCTTGCATGCATCTGCAAAGAAATACTGACAATGAGATTTCTTGAGAAGCAGGAACTTCAAAGCTTGGTTACATTTAACAATTTCAGAATTAACTAGGGCCGTTTGATGAATTTTCCAGGGTCTGTGATATGATCAAAATCTTTCCAGAACTGGAAGATGTTGTTAAACTGTGGAAAGTATTTTAAAGGTCCTGGGAGCAGCCGGAATGATGGTGGGTTACTTTAGCCCAGGCTACAAAAATGTTAGGCAAACAAGAAAAAGATCAAAAGTTCAGACCTGGAATCTGGCAGAATTTTCCCTGTTATTCCTGTTGTGTATTCGTTATATGTCCTAAAGGAGTGAAGGGTGTCAGTAAGAACAAAGAAAATTAAAACAGGACAGTGTTAGCCATTATGCACGGCAATGTTGTCTTTAGGGGAGACTCATTTTAATGCCTTCAAAGTGTCCCTTTTGCTCCAGCTAGAACTTTAAGATGAAAGCTGAGCATCCCCAGAGACTTCTGGCTTGCCATGCTTATGATACAAGTTGAGCATGCCCAGAAGTGCTACTGTCTGTCATTTTAAGCTCTTGAACATACGCTCTATGATCTGACCTGCCTGCCATCTTTCTTTCTTAATTATGACTTACTGAGCATGCTCAAGAATGCATCTTCCCTCTAATATGCTTTTCTGTATGAATATGTATAGACTCTCCCAAGAAAATCCACACCCTTCTTGTTAGAAAAGTGCATTACTCCCGACATAAGCCCTGTGTTCTTCTTACCCACCACCAGGAGCAGGTCTGTGTCCACTTTTTATTTCTTGGGAGTGCTTGGTTTTGACTTCATACTCACCAAGAGGTGAAGCCATTGCTTTCAGCACTGCTCCCCACACTAACAACACGCCACATCTCCACACTAGAAACACTGTCAGATCCTCCCAGTTCTTGTGGAGGAGCAGAGAAAGACGTGAGTGTGATGCAGTAGGTGGAAGGTCTTCAGAGTAAGCACAGGCGTTTTCACATTTTTATAATAGTGTCGTATGCCTGAAAAGTAAGTAGCTCTTGCTGATTGTGAGGGTTCTGAAGGAGCTCAGCAGTGAAAGCTAAGAATCCTGTGATGTGTGGAAAATCACAGGCACGTTCTCGAAGCTCAAAAAAACAGGTGGGTTCCGAGTCAGCGAAATTATGCACTACTTCCCATGGCACAGAGTAGGGTCTGGTGGTCTTGACACGAGTATGTGGGCTAAAAAGGGTCTGTATGTGTAAGTTAACAACCAACACATACCCAGAAGACTTTTGTTTTCTACTCCCAAGGATTCTCTAGATGCTTCAGAGGAATAGGAACTTCAACGACACTGGAGCCTGTTTCTTCTCAGGTGGGCAGTTGAATAATTATGGTTTTAAAAAAAGGTCCTGTTTGCTACTGAGAGCCGTAAAAGTGAGTCAGACCTCAAATGGCTGTGATGACTCCGCGCGGGTTAAGGTGCGTACTGCTAAGTCCCAGGGCCTGAGTTCAGTCTTCAGGACCTAGGTGGTGGAAGGAGAAAAACCACCTCACAAGTTGTCCTCTGACCTCCACATGTACAGTGTGGCAGCAAGTGCTTATGGGAGAACACACTCCCACCCACCCACCCACCCACACACAGACACTAAATAAACAAACAAATAAATAAATAAATAAATATAATGGAGTAGGGCAACCTGGGTTGTCTCTGAGCTCAGCTATGTAGTACCTGTGTGGACTTAATCTCTCTGAAGTTCGGTTTCCTTTTACATTTTTTTTGTTTTTAATTTTGTGTGTGTAGATCTCTGTGTGAGTATGTACAATTATGTGCAGGGGTGGGGGGGCAGAGAATGGAAGAGGGTGTCTGATCCCCTGGAGATTGAGTTACAAGTGGCTGTGAGACACCCAAAGTGGGTGCTGGGAACTGACCTTGGGCGCTCTGCTGAATTTCAGTTCATCTGTGCCATAGATAACATTTTTTTTTTTTTTGACCATAAACTCACAAGTTGTTGTCGAGATTATATGTAGGTCAGATTATTGAAGACAGCGGTAGGCAGAGTCTGACAGAGTGCCAGCCAGCCGCTGCCTCACCACCTCTACTCAAGTGGTCCCTGGCTGCTCGCGTGTTCATGGGCTGGGAGTACCCTACACAGGCACCAAGTCCCGAAGACGGAACTTTGAGACTTAGAAGTGGTTGAAAAGAAGCAGTGGCAGCGACAGATCTGGAAAGTCGGCTGTGAGTAGAGAGAGGAAGGATGGGGTAGAACGAGCCTGCAGGTTCATCCTTGGACCTGGAGAACCAGAGGCTGGAACAAGATAGAGGGCAGAGGAGTTCAGAGCTCCTGAGAGGGACTAGTATTCCGATATTGGGGGGCTGGGGCCACCCTATTGCTGCCCATCAGGTCAGGGGCTCCCACTCAGAGAATGGAGAGGCACAGATGGCAAAGAGAGACAGAGTTAGGGATTCTGCATGCAGGGGAATGGTGGCGAGCACTGCTAAGATTCACACGGCTGGGGGTTGGGGCAGGCATGGGCATCCACCCAAGGTGAACAGGGGATTGGTCTTGGGGTGCCATCAGACACTCCTGGCCCCTTCACCAAGTGCCAGGCTATTACTGCTGCTCCAGTGGCCACAGCCGGTGCACTTATTGCTCTCCCTGATGAAGTGTGTGTGTGTGTGGGGGGGGTCATGTGCTGCGGTGCTACCATGGGTGGCACAAAGGCCAAGGCAACAGGATGGACCGTATTGAGGGTAAACTGGGGGGTGGCGGGTGTTGGCTGGAGGCAACAGTCTGAAGTTCGATCAGGGCCTGCCCCAAAACTCACTGCTAAACCTTGGGATCACCCTGATCCCGAGCAACAATAGACTATCCCAGCTGAAGAATGTCTCGTTTCCTGGGCTGAGTATCCATACAAGGGACCTGTCCTTGGACTGCGACTAGACCCTCCCAGCGCCCTCACTGCCCACTACCATGGCTGCCCTTCATAAGGTCTCCCTGATGGGGGAGAACACGGGCTGCAGAACTAACTACCCACTGGCTGCCAGCACAAAGGCTGGGGCAGCAGGATGGTCAGTGACTTGGGCAGGGTGGTGTGTAAATCTGCAGCTCGAGCAAGTCCTGTCTCCAGATGCTCTGCCAAACCTCAGGATCACTCTGATCCTGAACAACAGCAAAGTGTTCCAGCCGAAGAATATTCCATTTTCTAGGTTGGTCTCCTCCTTTTGGGAGGCGTTTGGGAGGGGTTTGAAAAACTCCATAATTGGTCATGTGGACCAAGACAACTAGAGTTCCTCCTGGATTCCTGACACCGTCAGAGTTCACCCTGGCTTCATGCGGCACTCTTTCTGGCAAACTGTCTGGGGACCTACATGGTGCCCAAGAGCCTGCATGATGTCTGGGCCTGACCGATGTCTGGGTGCCTGCAGGATGTCTGGCTGGATGCCTGCTTGTTTGGGTAGTGAATCCCAACTGCAGGTTGAACTTTGTCATGCTTAATCTCAGGCTAATATAGGCCAAGCGGATGTCCCTGATCGGAGTTGCCTACGCCACCAAAAACTATGCTCATGCTCATGATCCATGCTTCTGCCATAAAAGCTTGACCTTTTTGTTTCTTAGTTTTTCTTATTTTCTTTCTTTTTTTTTGGCACAGGGGTGGGAGGGTGGACCTGGGAGGAATGGAATGGAAAGAGAGTGTGATCAAGATACATTGTATGAAACTCAAGTAATTAATAAAAGTATTATATTGAAAAAACGATTATATAGAAGATTAGACAAGTTGCAAACACCCAATGACACGCTGCGTGGATTCATTTATACTCGAAGCTCTTAAAACCATGGTTACAAACACATGAGACAACAAAGTGAGTGTTTTTCACTTGAAGTATCTGAATTATTTCTAGTGGGATTCTGACCATTTATGTTTATTCATTTATTTATTTTATTTGAAGAGACGTTTTGGTAGAGGTCCTTCATCCAATTCTATACCACTCCTGTCCCCATAAAAGGCTGTGAAGCAAAGGCAAAGGCAGTTCTGTCAAACTTTAAAACATTTCTTCTACCAACAAATACCAGTTGTGGAATCTTCCCTGTAAAAGCCCATCCCCCGCTCCTTTGGAATTCTTAAACAGCTAAATGAGTATTTACGAGCTGCTGTAAGAAATGACACCATTTGTTTCTAACGCAGACACTCACAGCACAGGAATTGATGCTACCATTTTAAGTACTTTGAGGGCTGTGTCGCTTGGTCAAACACTACACAAAAGGAATCTTCTGGGATTATGGTCCGACAAGGGATTAGTTAGCACCACGTCTGGGAAGGATTCCATTTGTTCTGTTTACAGTTCTTGTGCAATTTCAGGACACTGTGTTCCCTTCGATAACTGTGCAACAGCAGCCCTGCTGGGCAGCCCTAGAAGAGCCTTCCTGCCTCACACCAGGCTTTCCTCCTGGCTGACATCCTTTGCTACCAGCTGTGAGGTCTGTAGGTAGCCTGCAACAAAGAAAAGAAATAGACAAATGTGGCCCAGAGAGCTCCTGCTGTCATTTGCTTTATGCTTGTTCAATCTGTCTCTTAATTCAGTTTTGTTTTCCTCTGTAAAGTCAAAGTGATAAGTAGTCTTTGTAGGATCATTGTGTTGCAAAGATTGAGCAAGACAGTTTATGTTAAACACTCGGCACAATGCCTGGCGATATTAATCCTCTTAACAAGTGGAGCCATACTTTCTCATTAGGGCACGTGCTTCCTTGGTATCTTTGATACCACAATGCTCTACCTCTGATTAAAATCTTCAAACACACTCACAAAAGTATCTCCATTAGGGAATATAATACTAAGTGGTACGGATTCTTTCTATAGTGACCACCTTAGTGGCTCATTGGTCTCTCTCTGAGTCAGCTGTGCTTTTATGACATGTCTGGACACGGACGAGGGATATCATACCGGTCTGTTGACTGTGGAGTTGCAGTTGTATGAAATAAGAAGTGGTGTTCACACTGATGGTGACAGGAACACTTTGTGTTAGTCAGTCTTTTTGTTGGCTGTGAAAAATGCCTAAGAAATGATTTGAAGGAGAGACAGCTTATGTGGCGTGGGCTGAAGACCAAGGTTTCAACAAACGAGCCTGTGGAGGGAAATTCACATAAAACTGTAAAACACTCATAAACATCCAAAACCCCGGTGATGCTTTTGCCCTTCATCCTTTGTGAGACTGGAGGGGTGGGGGTGGGCACAGACTGCGTACTTTATATACACAGATACAGAGCTTATGCATATGACTACCTACTTTCGAATGAGTGAAAGCTTTTGCTTGTGGGGGATTGTTCTACAAGGTGAATGTGCATTTCGGCCCTTAGCATTCTGAAGAATCCTCATTTGGGAGAGTGCTGCCAGGAAGGGGTATGTGGGCTGCTGCTTGACTTGGGTGTTGTACCGATCACGTGACATTAAGGAAGAACAGACTTTCGAATCACAGAGACCTGGACTCAAGATCTCAGTTCACCCACTCACCATTCACTTTGCTCTTCTGAGGCACCTTATTTATTTATTTATTTATTTAATTTAGTATTTGTTTTTTTTGAGACAGAGTTTCTCTGTTGTGACTCTGGCTGTCCTGGAACTCACTGTGTAGACCAGGCTGGCCTAGAGCTCACAGAGATCCGCCTGCCTCTGCCTCCCGAGTGCTGGATTGAAGGTGCGCACTGCCACCGCCTGGCTGAGGCATCTCACTTTTGAGATGAAAGTAATGACTCGTACAGATATGATTATGATCATAATTTTTTAAAGTGTTGTCCTTGTACGTCCAGCACAGTAAGATGGCAGCAAATAGAGATTTCTGTCGCCATCGCTCAAGTAAAGGGGAGTGAGGGGACCATAGCACTGACCAATTCATTATGCAGACGAACAGGTCTCTAAACAATCTTGCCTTTCCTTCACATAGAACACAGCCTTTAGAGCATTAGTGGCTAGTCACCGTGGAGTGGGGAAAGGCATCTATGATTTACTATTAAATGAATTTCATGGCTACTAACCAGTCTTAGCAAATCTTCTGGATGCTTGGAGCTGGCTTCCCGAAGTTTCCCTGAGGCCAATGAACATACTCATGTGTCCATTTATCAATGAGAACAGACAAACACACTTTCCTTTCATAAAACCATCTATGTTGGCTAGACTTCCTTGGGTGAATGAGCAACGGAAGCAGGAGAGGCCAGAACACTACCGTGCTCCAAGTGTGAGCTAGGCAGGCACAGCCTCATCCGGCTCCACCACATTCCCATGGGAAACGCTGTCTCTCAGCTCCACGGTACTAACGCTCTAGACTGAGTTTAATACTAACCAAGACTGTGAAGCAGTCTTGTGGATCCGGTGGGACTGGGCTTGACTTGATAACTTCTGGCGCTGTCCCGGACAATGGTTAGAGGGTGGGTAGTATCCACAGTGTAAATTATATGTGTGGCCAAACTGGTGGCTACTCAGCAAAGATCTCTGCTGTCTTTTTGTGTTTCTGGGAAGTTGGGTACCCATCCAGAGATGACCTTGTCCAGAAATACTTGTATTAAATTTGGATGATATGACTTAGATCTGTAGTTGGCAGGTGGGCAGAAGTGATGTATGATGCTTCTAGACTTGTCCCATTTTAAAAAAATCCATGTGTACTCCTTTGCTTTCAGTCTCCTCTCTGTAGGCTGGCTGTCAATGCCTTGGCAGCATTGAGAGTCTTTGTTAAATAAGATAAAAAAAAATGAACACCAACAGTTGGTCCAGAGAAGTCGACACACAATTCCTTTAATGAGCTTTACGAGAATTAAAGGGCCTCGAGGCCATGACTGAGCCTTGAGATGAAAGGGAGAATATTAGACAGAAACAATACTCTGTATGGAGATCTTGAGATAGCGGGGCTTCAAAGAGAAGAAGAGGCCTCCCTTTAAAGCCTGGAGAGGAGTATCACCAAGAGTGATGATGATGATGATGATGATGATGATGATGATGATGATGATGATGATGCAGAGAGAGAAAAAGAGAGAGAGAGAGCTGTTATGAGAAGGATGGGGGGGCACCATTCTGAGCAAAACTCCTCAGAGAATTCTCCAGACCCAACTCCACAGAACAAATGAACTGTCTGGCTTTTTCTAACCTTCTTAGGGGTAGCGGGAATTTTCACATCATGTGATTTAGTTCAACATAGCAGACAAGACGAGGAGCATGGAGAAGCTAGATACCGTAGGTTGAGGTCAGTCACAGCTCAGAATTCTGAACTCTGTCCCAGAGAAAGCTGCAGAAAGGCGTGACTTGATTCAAGTTGTGACCAGATGCAGTTTACAGCCAAGGGAACGCCCACTGAGAGTCTTATCTCTCAGGTGGATTCGCCTCTCTCAGATGGAGCCTCCACAGGGTTGTGTGAAGTAGACATTTCATTGTCTTCATCTCGTTGGACACAACCTGACCAGGAATAAATCTCAATAGTGTTCTACATTAGGAGAGTTCACCTGCAGCAGTAGCTGATGCTAGCTCACTACACAGTACACAGTACCACGTCCTATGCTAAGGTCCTTGATCCATTTGGAGTTGAATTTTATGCAGGGTGAGAAACAAGAGCCTTGTTTCATTTTTCTACATGTTGAGATCCAGGATTTGAAGTGCCATTTGTTAAAGATGTTGTCTCTTCTCTAATGTATGTTTTTTAGGGTATTGTTATCAAAAAGTCAGGGAGCTGTAGTTGTGCAGACTTGTGTCTGGGTCTTGTATTCTAATCTATTGGTCTGTGAGTCTGTTTATGTACCAGTACCACACTGTTTTTATTACCACGGCTCAGTAGTACAATTTGAGATCAGGTAAGTAGTTACCTTTTGCATTATTCTTTTCATTAAAAATTGCTTGGCTATCTTTGTGTGTGTGTGTGTGTGTGTGTGTGTGTGTGTGTGTGTGTGTGTGTGTGTGTGCATGTGTGCTGCTATATAAATTTTGAGATTGTTTTCTCCATGACTGAGGAGAATGGCCTATGGATTTTAATTAGGATTGCAATGGGTCTGCAGATTGCTTTTGGTAAGATGGCCATTATCACAAGGTAAATTCTTCCAGTCCACGAGCATGGAAATTCTTATGGTATCCTCATCAATTTCTTTCTTTGATGTCCTAAAGTTTTCAGTAGAGGCCTTTCATCCTTGGTTAGGTTTATTCCTAAGTGTTTTATTTATTTACTTTCAGTTAGTTTTGAACGGGATTGTTTCCTTGATTTCAGCCTGCTACAGTGAAACCACTATGTAGTTAATGAAGAGACTCATAATAGGTCAAAAGCAAATATATGTAACCCTGAGAGCTCAGCTTTGGAAGAATCATCTGTTTTAATACACCTCCATCCAAGGCTCATGGGACATCACAGAAGAGAGGGCAGAGAGGTTTCAAGACCTAGCAGAGGAAGAACTGTGAAATGACAGGCTGTTACATACATCATCTCACAGCAATTGTGACTGCCTGCAAAATCCCCGTAAGATATCAAGCCTATCACAATTCTAAGGCAAAGGGAAAGGTCCCGGAGGCCCTAGCCTTGGTGGGGAGGTGTTGGCAGCAGATGGTTGCTAAGGGAGGGAGAACTATTTTCCTTTGGGGACACGGCTGCTAGAAGGTTGGCCAGGTCTCGGTGGAAGAACTCACACCTATACATGCATGTAGGCAACACTCAGGTTATCGATAACCAAAAAAGAAAAGAAAAACAAACAACAAATAAACAGCAGCAGCAAAATAAAACCAAACCAAACTGACCAACAAAAGCAACAACCCAGAAGACATGAAACTGGGAGGTGGGGGATAGGGGAGAGGAGCCACTAAAGGCAGCTGGAGGTGGTGATGAAAGATGGACATGATAAATATACATTGCATAAAAGAATAAATAAAAAAGATTATTAAAAGTGAACTGTTTTGGGAGGAAGTAGAAAGGAGAGATGTTATAATTAAACTATAATCTCAAAAAAAGTCTATACCTCTACCTCCAAAAAGCTGAATCACATAACAGCAACTATAACCAAGATGGTTTTATTTAACTTTTCCTAACATATCAGCTTGCCAGAACCTTGGCTATGTGGTAACCAGGTAACTGAGGGTATCTGATAAGTAAATAAGTGGAGGAGACCAGGGTATTTCATACCAACATTCAGTGCATGATTACATGTTTCAGGACAAGAAGAAGCCCGATATTTCCATTTTAAATGTAGATCATTAACTGCTAAGTAGATCCTTAGTTCAGAATGAAAGAGATACATTCATTACAGATTTAAAAATGGTGTTTCTTGAAATTTCTATATCCAAATGAACATGTAGAATTAACTGCTCAGTAATTATTCATGGATGAATTAAAATTTAATTGGTTAGATATTTTAAGTACAGAGAAAAGTCAAAGCAATTATCATCTGGGTACCCAAATGTCTTACACAGTATCTATACATGACTTTACTGGCCAGGTACTGCGACAGAATTGTCTGTTTGCTTTCTCATGCTAACCCTTTCCCATGTAAGGATGGGCCCTGAGTGAGAACCACTCACTTTCACTTCATGAGTCTGCTGGGGCTTACTCTTGTCTGTCATCACAAGATGTACCATAGACTTCTTGGGAAGTTTGCCAAGTTCCTCACATTCTTGCCACAGAAGGCAAAATTCACTAGAAGCAGGTACTTCCACTTTCTTCCAACAACACTTTACTCGGTCACCAGGAAGTCCCGCCTCCTGCCAGCTGCACAGAGCCTGTGTGTGCATGCGTGTGTCTGTGTGTGCTCCACTGTGACATGAAGAGACAGGTGTGTGAAGCAACAGAAAAGGCTTTCTGCAGCATTGCTGGGAAATCTTACTATACTCTTCCCATAAGCTCATTTGTGGCTTTTCTCCCACTGAGCTCACGCCAGCCCCAGTTGAGCTTCGGTCTTCTCATATCCACGGACAGTTGGAACACAGGCATGTAAGCCCATTTGTAGTGATCTCCGGGAATTCAAATTCTGCTTTTTTAGAGCCCCCCCTCCCCGCCTTGGTTATACTGTACCATTCTCTCAGAAATGATGCTTTTCATATTTTCTTGTCACCTAGAATCAGAGATTCTAGATGGAACCATTTATGCTACTCTAGCTGTTCTAGTATTAGTTTATCTGCTACTATAACGGCTATGATCATAGCTCTGATTCAGGGAACTTTACTAAACAATACACTTGGTGAAAATACGTATGCTGCTCTTCAGTAGAAGTTACAGAAGTCCGTTGTTTGGCCTACGTTCTTGCAGGTAAGCCCAGTCGAACAGGCTAAAAATCAAAATGGAGGTAATCACAGTAAACTGCCTCGTCACCAAGTTAAACAAAGCTGTTTATTTGGCCTTCCAAGTGATAGGGATCACTGAGATGACAAGCAAACTTCCCAAACGGTTTCACTTGGCATGTTCGTGAAGTTCCCTCTACCATAGTCCTTAAGTAACCTGAGGTTAGGCAATCCATGATTTCTTGTTGCTCTGTCTCCTTTCCTCACTTTTAGGGGAAAGTAACTTTGAAATTACCAATCTTAGCCCATACAAATGGGCAATTATTATGAGTCGATTTAAAAAATATTGCAAAAACTTTCACCTTTCCTCCATAAAACCAGCAGCATCCTTTGCTTTGCTGATTAGAACACTTTTCTACCATGTGGGATTTTGAGAGAGAGGAGTCTTTTGCAGCCCAACTGAGCATGACCCAGGGATCTAAGATGTCAGATACTTACCATCATCAAAGACCAGCCTGGGACTGTGGCTCCAGAGTTGGTTGTCTCACGCCGATAAAAATTAAAGGTATGGATTTTTGTGGGAGTAAGCAAGGCAGAAATGCGTTTTTATTAAGGGTTATTATAGAAAAGTAAGAAATTGAAAAGAAGCGAGAAACTTCGGAGAAGTGGAGGAAATTCCCAAGAGCATCGAGGGGTTTTCAAGAGAGGGAAAGGATGTTGAATTTCTTTGGTGATTTTGATAGGGTGATGGCAGAAACTGGATGAAGCTGAGGTGATCTCTGTGGACATTGGTTAATTCTCTGGGTTACCATGGGCTGAGCCTGGAGGGCTCGTATACTCCATAGAGAGTATACTCCAACAGGAAGATGATTGTGTGTTGCTTATGCTCTGCCTACTCAGTTAAGGGTAGCTGAAGTCTTTCCCTGTCCATTCCTAACTTGTAGTTTGTTAGCTGTTGACCTTGACTGTTAGCTAGCTGTTGGCTTGTGTTAGCTAGCTAGCCTTGGCTAGTGTTACAACCCTCTGACCTTAAGGGTGTTCTAAACACTGCTAACTATACTGGGATCTCTCTGTTCTCTTGGTAACCAAGAAGTAGATGCAATGTTTTGGGATATGTTTTGTCCACAACCGGATGGCCAGGGGTCTCTGTCCTGAAAGGAATCAGGTTTATACACATTCTTATATACAACTTAGTCTCTTATATGTAGCTGCATTAGCAGCAATAAATCAAGGATATGTGCTAAACAATGGTACCTAGTCTGTGTTTCTAAAAGAGGATGGAAGCTAGCCAACAATCCTTCCATAGCTAGCTTCGCTTCTTAAAGCCTGTTTGTCTCTTATCAGGGCCATTTGCCTCTCTCATATCTAGCTACAAGCATCTTTGTCTCTCTCATCTTCAGTGCTCCTGGTTATACGGTTTTAACCCTCATATTCCCTTTTGTCTCAACTTCCATCCTGATTAGCATAAGTAGGCAGCTTGCAGTTTTCATCTGGCCCTTTCTTGCTGCCTACTATGAACTAGTTCCTGCCTCACATTTTATGGAATGCAATCTTACTAGATTATAGAGTAACAAATAAAGAAAAGAAAAGGTTAAATTAAGTTGTTATTTTGTCCTTTGGCCCTGCTCATACCTAGTGTCCTGGTAATTACTTCCACATGTGAAATAACCCCCTGAATTTAGTAGCTTAACACAACATCTTGTTGGTTATGAGGGTGCATATCTGTAATTCCAGCCCTCAGGAGGCAGAGGAGGGAAGACTCACTCCCACATTAGCTTGGGATACATAGCAGTACCTGTGGGGGCCTGAGGAGTACGTTAGATCTGCTGGGACTAGAGCTAGTGACAATTGTGAGCCACTATGTTGGGGTTCGGAATGGAACCTGGTCCTCTAGAAGAGAAGCCAGTGTTTTTAACCCTGGCGCCATCTCTCTGGCCTTTTTCGATCTTTAGATTTCTGATTATGATACTATTACATCTTCACATACTTCATTTTTAACCTCTCCCTGATACTTTAATGGTTTTCCATGGCATTATTAAAAGTTTAAGGAAAACATATCCTTTGGTCCCCATTCTCCCTGCTTCTCTTTTCTACACATTCTTGTCTCCTCGGCCTACAGAACTGCATATACTTAACACGATATTTTAAAAATTTAGTTGTATGTATTATACAGCATCCATTCTACATTCAAATTCTGGGCAATCATTTGGAATATTTTGCAAGGCAAATCTGTTGGAAATTGAGGGCAATAGCAAATCACTTTTATATCCCCATGGCTAGCAAAAAAACAATAAAATATCATGGTTGGCATAACACAGCCCACATTTTAAAATGGATTTTGTGTGATTCAAATCAACTTAGGAGGAAAAGTT
This sequence comes from Cricetomys ansorgei, assembly GCA_026225945.1. NCBI lineage: Eukaryota > Metazoa > Chordata > Mammalia > Rodentia > Nesomyidae > Cricetomys > Cricetomys ansorgei. The sequence goes on along the minus strand of JAMJFZ010000107.1, from coordinate 42,533,243 downwards.
AGTTGAAAATACCCTCTTAGTCTTTACTCTCGGGCATAGAAAGAAAAACGGGCCTCCGACTTGTTTGGGATACCAAAGTACAATACACAGAAGAATAAATAACAGCAAACTGGTAAGGAGAAGGGCGGGACCCCTAAAATGTCCACATCCTAACCCTGGAGCCTGTGGGCTTCATCACAAGTCCAAGAAGAGGAGATACTTATGGATGATGGAGGTGGTCTTGGTGTTTCCTGAGAGTCTCAAGTGAAGGGATGGGCAAGAGAGTCAGAGTCATACTGCGTAAAAGGCTTGACTGGCCCTTGTTGGATTCTGAAGATGGAAGAGGACTGTTAGTTTGAATATAAAGTGTTCCCCTACTTTCATGTATTGGATGTTTAGTTCTCAGACGGTGGTACTGTTTTGAGATGTTTGGGAGATTTTAAGAGATGGCTACAATCGGAAAAAGGTCAGCAGTGTGTGCCTTTGAAGGGTACGCCTGATCCAAATCCCTTCCTTGCTCTCAGCCTTTTGCCTGCCTTGAGGTGATAAGTCTCCTCTATATGCTTCTACCTGCATGAGGGTCTGCCCAAGAGACCATGGGTCCAAGAGACCATGGACTGAACCTTCCAGAACCATGACCCAAAATAAATCCTTCCTCCCTTAAGTCGCTTTCCTTGGATGTTAGTTCACAGCAAGGATAAAGCTGACACAAGGGCGAAAGGGATAAATGTATTCTCTAGGAGCTGGAAGAGGAGGAAAGAAAGCAGTCTTGCATCTGCCTTCGGACAGTAAGACAACAAATTTATGTTGCTTCAAGCCTCTAAACCCGTGGCAATTTGTGATGGCAGCATTAGGAAACCAGTACAAACGACAACGCTCAATGAAACAAGAAGGTGGGGGCATATCAGACGCCAGTAAGGCGGACATTGCCAAATAGTTCAGTTTCTACTGCTGCAGCAGATATTCTTCCCCCACCCCACCTCTTCTCATGGTTTCACTTCTGCAAAACCAATTGTGAAAAAGTAATTGGACTGACTTATGGGAAAATTATGGTTGAAGCAGATTTCTGAAAACACGTGGAATTTATACCTGGGGCAGAAACAAAGGTGACGGTGACGGAGACAGCACCATTGGTTTAACTGACTCACGACTGGCTTTCCGTCTCCACCAGCAGTCCACTTTTTCCATCCTGGGTATCCACTGTCTTCAGGAGAATGGAATGCTGTATTATTGTTGTTACTGTTGTTTTGGTTTTGTATTTTTCAAGATGGGGTTTCTCTGTTGTAACTCTGACTGTCTGGAATCCACTCCGTAGTGTAGAAGTACGTGTAGATGTGTGTGTTGATGTAGATGTAGATGTTGATTCGCCAGATGTAGACATTGATTCAGGGTAGAGGATGGTTTGTTCTTTTGTCTAATTAAATGACCAGTTGGAGCCCTGGAGCCCTAGAGCATTTTGTCCTCTTTACAATCTAGTCTTAATCCTTGAACTGGAAGGCTTCAGCCTTCATATAATCTAGAATATTTAAACTGCTATCCTGGACCTAGAAGGCTTTATAGCCTCCGAGACCTACTGCTGACTGAGCCACTTTGACTAGCTCCTTTTGAACTCTGACTCTTCTGGTTCAACTCACTCTCTGTTCTGGGCTCCTACCAAATTCTGCTGTCTCTCCATGACTCTTCCTGAGCTCTCATTGCTCCATCCGCCCTCGGTAACTGACTCTGTTATAACTTACTCCAGCCTCAGCTTTTGTAACTCCTCCTCTGTAAATGACTCTTCAATTTACTCTGTTATCTGCTCCTCAACTGACTCTTCAGCCTGCTTCTCAACTGGCTGCTTCAACTGCCTCTCAACTGACTCTTCTTACTCTTCTCAACTGACTCCAACTCCTTCTGAGCTCTACCTCCTGTATCAACTTCCATATTATATTTCTGTCTTAGGGATTAAAGCCAGGGACCACCACTGCTTTCTAAATACTGGGATTAAGGGTGCTACATTCTAGCAGTCCACATGGGCCTCTGAATGTGATTCCTTCATATAGACTCCTGAAATATAGACTCTTCCTAGCTTTCGCACAGGCCTATTCCTCACTGTAGACCAGACTGGTCTTAAACTCACAGAGATCCACTTGCCTCTGCCTTCTGAGTGCTGGGATTAAAGGCATGTGCTACCCCTGCTGGCGAGAATGGAATGCTTTGAAATGTAGAGACATGCTTCATTCAAACTAAGAATCCAATCCAAGGGGCTGGAGGGACTGCAGTTGGTAAAATGCTTGCTGTGCAAGCATAAGGAACTGAGTTTGAATCCCCAGCACCCAAGATGAAATCCAGGCAGAGCACTATGTCTGAAATCCTAGCATTCAGGAGGTGCCTTCTGCCCCTGCAACTGTGCCTTCCCCACAGTGATAGTCTGATACCCTTGAAATGTGAGCAAAAATTAACCTCTTTTCTTATGTTGCTTTTGTGAGATGTTTTTATTACAGTAAAAAAAAAAAAAAAAAAACTAATAGAAGGTCTCATTCACATAGCAGCCATGGGGGTGGGTTTTTTATTCTATAAGCTGTTCCCCAAGAGATTAAGGAAGTGCTTCTCAACTTTCCTAATGCTGTGACCCTTTAATATACTTCCTCATGTTGTAGTGACGCCCAACCATAAAATTATTTTCATTGCTACTTCACAACTGTAATTTTGCTACTGTTATGAATTGTAATTTAAATATCTGATATGCAGATGGTCTTACGTGACCTCTCTGAAAGGGTCATTCAACCCTCAAAGGAGTCTCAACCCATTGGTTGAAACCAGCTGGATTAAGATTCTTATATGTTAATATATGTGACAAATTTGTACTAATTTCTTTCTTTTATTTGTGTGTGTGTTTTTGGACAGAATTTTACTATGTAATAGCCCAGATTGATTTTGATTGCTAGATCTTACTGGCCTAGTTCTCAAAGATCTAGAGTTACAAGTATGAGCCACCATGGAAGGCCTCTTGTGTATGCTTTTTAATATATGTATGTGTGTGTATATATATATATACACACATATACATATTTATACATATGTACATATATATACATACATGTACATATATATACATATTTTTAAGACTTTAATTTATTTGTTGTATCTGTGTGAGCATATGCCACATGTGTGTAGGAGCCTGAAGGTAACTGTAGGTACCTGAAGAGGCCAGAAGAGGGTGTCAGATCCCCTGGACAGGCCATTGTGATCTGCCCAGTATAGATGCTGGGATCTGAACTCACATCCTTCTGAAGAGCAGTGAGCACCACTAACTGCTAAGCCATCTTTCCAAACCCTTAACTAACCTTTCCTTAGTATACATTAATTGTACAGAATAATGGACTTCCCTTGTGGTATTTTAAATAAACATACAATATGCTCTGATCAGTTAGTTTTTTCTCACTCTTTTCCCTTCTCTCCATCAATTTCCGAGTCTCTCTTTTTACATCTTGTGTCCAGTTCACTCTCTACCTGGAAGGTGACACTCCTGGCTGAGGGAGACAAAGCCCTGTGTGGTCACTGGGCTACCCTACACTGTGCATTTGCAGGATTTCTTCTACTGTCTGCTCAATGACTGCTCCGTGTTCAGGCTAGACCATATCTGTCACAGCCAGCTATGTTGGTGAAGGAACAAATTCTCAAGCATTCAAGGGCGAGCAGGATGGGTGATCAGAGAAACTAGGACTATGCAACCTAGGACAAGAAGCTATAGTGTGGGGTGTGGGGATGTAGGGGTGGGAGAGGGGGCTTGTTTTTTAGCACAGAAGGGGAAGCCCTTTCACACCTGTGTAACAAGAAAGGTACTGTCAGCACCCATTGGAATTTCCCTGAGAGGAGAGGGCTACAGAAAGGGGAGAGTATAAAATCTGGACCTCACTCTAATATCATGATCCAAAGATTTGGAAGGAGATCTGGGAATTAGGAACGCTGTGTGATTTCTTTACTCACTCATTTGAGAAATAGTCTTGAAAAGCGAGCTACATGCAAGGGGTCAGTAAGTGCCTATTGGATTGAAGATGTAAGTGAACTGGATTTAAATCGCCCACGCAGGACGGCTACGTGGGGAGGTTTGAAAAAAGGAGAACCAATTAAACTTTGTTTAAGTGGGGGAATTTGGTAAACGCAAGAGGAATGAAGAACTGCGAAGGGGCTTTTGCTTTGAGCTCTCAGCTCCTGCTTCACGAAGCAGAGCTTGTGGGTGCGAACAGAGATTTACTTGTTGGTTCAGCAAATCGCTCTAGGCCTCACCCAACCTGCTTCTCAGGTGTTAAAGTTGAAGCTGGTGTGTGAAAATGCTATGGGCTTTTGTGTTCTAAAGGAACCAGAGTGAAGTACAGTTGGCCTTGACCTTAGTTAACACCACAATCTCCATAACCCCATGAACCCCAATCATGCCACCCACCAGATTAGCAAGCCCAACACGATGTATTTTTCCCATGAGCCATGTAGTGCCCTGCAGAGTAGCCTGGGAACTTGACACAGTGCGGCCATGGTGAGCCAGCAGTGAAGAGAAAGGACAGGGGCTTATGTGTTTGCTTTTTTAAAAAAATTGCAGCCAACAGATAAGGTTGTTTATACAGCTTCTACAACCAAGAAACCTGAACTGAAAGAATTATAACCAGCAAATAAATACACAGTTCACTGTGGCCAGGCATTGGGAGACCAACAGGGAAGGGACTGAGTGTACCAGTGTACACGGAGTTAGTAACATGGGGAACGTTGCTTCTTGGGAGCTAATGTCTGAGTTTTCTCGTGTGGAGTGATTATTTGCAGTCTGCTGTCGAAAAAGGCACCATCCAGCAACAGGCAGAGCTGTAAACGGAGGGTGCTCAGTGGACTCCTCCTGCGTAGGGTACCAAATAGCTCTACAATCGACCTGACAGGTCTCTGGGTCGCAGAGCCTTGTGTTTAGGGACAAGCTTTGGGGAGCACTGGGGGCAGTTGGAAAGTATAAAGGACTAAGTTTAGAGATTCCTGATATTTTCAGAAAATGTCCTAAAGATGTAGACAAATACGCATATCAGCGGTTGGGAATAAAGCCAATCCCTAGAGATTCATGGAATCACTTCATCTCTTGGCCATAGGAAAAGTCACCTTAACTTTTTTCCCCAATCCCCAGCATCTTAGGAAAAATGTTAACACTGAAGCTAATCTCACAGGATCCCATCGGCATTTGCAAGCAACCTTGTGAGCAGCCTCGGAACACTGAGAGGTTGGCGTCGTTACGTGAAATAAAGGAAGTAGGTGACAGATCCATCAGTGTTTAAAATTGTTTGGTGTCCCAAGTCAACGTTTTCTCCAGTGGATTGTAGTCATATCTTTACCCTTCCATACCCTGCTCTTCTTTGAAATAGACAAAGAAAGGGGAGGAGCACTTATACTATTGGAAAATTGCCAGGTAGTTCCTTCCAGTTCAGTGTTTTGTTCTCTCAACCTAGATCCACTCACTGGTCAAAGTGTGACACGTTTATTCCAAACAGCTCAAAAAGTGGAAGGAAGAGAGCAGGGCAGGGAAGAAGAGGAAGAGAAAGAGAAGGAAGAGGATGTTAGTTTTAGTTTAAGGTCATAAATAAACCAAGCTTCTGTTGGAGAACATCGCCTATAGGAAATGTCTTTGTTGATCCACATCGTTTTGTGAACACGGTCTGTGGGAAGCGGCACATTCCGAGGGATCTCCTCTTTGGTGCTGGTTTTCAGATTTCACATCTGCTATCTTTCGAACAAGGGCTCAAAGAAGCAAAATGGTGTTGTTGTCACACCTCCATTTTGGAACGTATGTGCAGGTCACTTAAGACATTTGAAAGAAGACAACCTTCATGATGATTTTCAGGAGATTCCAAAGACAGACTGCCTTGTAATTCTCAGTGGACTCCACAGCTGTTTCAAAATGTCCATTTCCTGCCTTACATTTGGGTTCCTCTTTCAAGTGCTGCCACACAAATAAGCTTCCCCACAGTTCTGAAGCTCCAGCTCCAAAGGGGCCGACTGGGATGACAGTGCCTGACCCCTCTCTCTGAGCCCTAGAACCCGTGTTCTTGGTGAGAGAAGATTTTAATTAACTTGGGAATATACCTAGAAATCTGGAAATCCAACTCTGCCCTCCATCTTTTTCTGTATTTTATGCAATATACAGGAAGGAAGTCATAACTGAAAAATAAAACTCACATGTAAGCATTGGGCCAACATATAAACTTTAGTAATGAAACCTCTCGGAGTCTCATGTTGGGCTTTTTTTCAATGTTGTAAACAGTGTTTGATGTGCACACTCAGACTCCTGGGGCCACTTGAGTTGGAATAGTCACATGACTAGGATTGTTTCCCCAGCAAAGCGAAAAGAGTTGTCCTCTGGGTTTGAGAACTACACCCTCCTATATTGTTACCATGTTTATCTAACCAATGACAGATTCCTGGGATGGGGGTACAGCTGAATGGGGTGGCTAGTGTGCTGATCTCAAGTTCTATTTGCCTCCTGGACTTTAATCATAAAATTGATTGTTGGCTAAAAAAATACATTTCATCAAAGTCTCTGGTTTGGAGCTGAAGACCTGAGTTCTAATCCCAGAAGCTAAATGTAAAAAGTTGGGTGTGGTGATACACACTTGTAATCCCAACACTGACAAAGTGGAATATCGATGGGTCTCTAGAGCTTGGCAGCCAGCCTAGCCTACCTGGCAAAATGAGAGACCTTGCCACAAAGAGAGGGGTGGGGGGAGAGGATGAAAGCACCAGTACATGATCTAATAACACCTTGGAGTCACCGAGACCAGCCAGAAGACACTGCCATCACCTTCAAGGAGAGAAGACATTGTAATACTATCAGTGCATGAATTCTCCAAAATTCCCTTGAGCAAAGGCTTTATTGGCTACACTTAAGAGAAAGACCTTGTAACTATCTTGAAAGGAACGAAAGGAACATGCTCCGGGGAGCCAGTTCTTCAAAGTAGTATTGTAGGAAAAGTGTCCACTCTAGAGGGATCAGAAGAATCATTTGGCTGCATTCAAATATTCAAGCTTCTTCTGGGTGCTGGACTGGGCTTCTTTGGACTTCTGATAGACACAGTCATGAATCCATGACCCACAAAAAGTCAAATACCTGTACAAGTGTATCATCATCCCAGGCCCCAGCTCGCTCCTCTTGGTTACGACATTCAGTCACCTGGTGGTTGAATGATTCTTGTACTATCAGCAATCTCCCTGTTCCTAAATGTTTACACCCTAAATTCCAAGATAATTCTGTCGCCATGGAAAGATGACTTTGGAGAAAGTCAAACTTGAATTTAAACCCTCTGCTTCTACAAATTTGGGGCATTAGATTTTATGTTCCTACTCTATAAAATGGAAGATCTCTCAGGGTGCTTAGGAAGGGTAGTGTAGGCAGTTTGTGTCCTAATGGGTAGCCTAATGCTTGGTGCACAGAAGTTAACAGTGGGCATGACTTGTCTCTATTACTGTAGGAGGGACAGGCCACACACACCTGTCAGGCAGTACCAGCATGCGGATATAGCAGACAGACAATGAAACCCGATTTATTCCTTATCAGATGTGAGATCTCCTGTTTCATATTTCTGAAAAGGTAGTTTATCACATAAGAATTAAAATGGGAAAATGACAGAGCATGACGCTAGCATATTTAGGAACTCAATTCAAGTTTGTTCTTAACTTCAAACTTCTTTGAAATATGAATCTCCCATACCCTGTGCTACCCTCACATACAGCTACACCCATGGACCACCTGCTGCCTGTGTCTCTGTTCCCTGCATCGTTCATCCCCTGAGGAGGTACAGAGGAAGACTTGAGGATCCATAGCAAGTGTGTGGGACTGTGGCTTCCAAAGTAAACCTCCCTTCACTTTCCCTCTTCGCTACTTGTGTTGTTCAACATAATCCGGTTTTACCTTTGAAACCAACCATGGGTTAGGGATAGCCTCCCCAAGCTCTGACCCGTCTCTTAGGGTCTCTCTGAACTATCACATTCTCCTGTTTTCCACCTCTTAGGACTTTCCTTCTGAACAATAGCACGGTTCAGATCCATAAAGAACAAACTTATTTCAATAAACCTAAGAGAAAGTCTGACAAGAATGCATTCATCTTATAGCTCATGTCTTTAGATCTGTCTACTGTTTCAAAAGAGACACTCAATGCAAGTTCAATGGAATAGCATTTTGTGTGTCTATGGATCTATCTGATTTCATATATTATCATTGGCCCAAAAGTTGGATTTTTTTTCTTTTGTTGTTGGAAGTTTAGTCATTTTCACCCTGGATTTCCCTTTCTCCTCCCCTCCATCTCCCACTGAAACCGTTCTCCCCACAAGCCCTCCTCCTCCTTCCATGCCTTCTTTGTGCATGGATCACAGGGTCCAATTAGAGTTTCTCACCTGAATATGGGTGGATCTCATTTTCCAGAGCAAGGACAACGTATCGGTGGCTACACTACTGAAGAAAGTGATACCTTCTCCCCCAAGAACTGGTAACTGCCAGTAATCCCTCAGGGGTGGTGGCGCCTTGTGTGGCCCTCCCCATCCATCATGAAATGTCAACGGGCTCAGTCTTGTACAGGTCTCCTTCTGGTAACCACAACTTCAGTGAGTCCAGTGAGTATAAAAGTCTAGAAGGCTTCTCTTTGCTATGTATCTCCCCATCTTCTGGCTCTTTTATTCTCTCTGCCTGCTCTTCGTCCATGAAGTTCCCCGAGCCTTGGAGGGGCAACACAGCTGTTTATTTAGTGATGAGCACTCCACCATCACTTAGTCTCAACAGTTAGGCCTGTTATGGGTTTCTGCATTAACTGCCACCCACTGCTGTGAAGCTTCTCAGAGAAGGCTGGAGTAGCACTAACCTATGGGAACAAACATGACCATTTAGAAGGCAGTTTGACAACACAACCACCTAGCAAAACAATAGTATTATGTTCTTCACTAGGGCTGATAACTCCCTGTTTTAGTTACTGTTCTGTTGCTGTGAAGGAACACTATGACCAAGGCAACTTATAAAAATAAAGCATTTAACTGGGGATTTGCTTCTAGTTTCAGAGGATGAGCCCTTGGCCATCATGGGAGCATTCCAGCAGGGAGACATGGAGCTGGAGCTGAGTCCATCTTATCCAAAAGTTGGAGGCAGAGAAAGGCGGAGTTGGGGCAGGGGAGAGAGAGAGAGAGGGAGAGAAAGAGAGAGAGAGGCTAGATCTATTAAGGACTTTTGAAAACTCAAAGTCCACCCCCACCCACCCAGTGATACACCTTCTCCAACAAGGCCATTATCTCCTGTTCTTTCCCAAAACAGCTCCACTTACTAGAGACCAACCATTTGATTAAATGAACCTACAGGAGCCATTCTCATTCAAACCACTAAGCTCTCCTACCATAGGCTTTTGATCAAGTTTAGAGAAGAAATTATGGACAATTCTGAAGAGAAAATGAGGGGCATTGTGTGTGTGCATGGGGGGGTTCATTTAATGAAAGACAAACAAAAGATGTCCCAATCAACAAACATAATACACCTGGTATTTCATAAAGCACTTTCACTGGACAAGAGTCCAGAGAGTAGAAATGATCTCCCTGGAATTCTGGAAAGCAAGTGTGAAATGCAAGTGACTTTTTGTTTGTTTTGCCAGAGTTTACATAACCTGCCCTAGAACCCAGGGAGGAAAAGAGTAGATGGCCAGCAGGAAGAGGAGTTTGATTGGTAGACGGTTAAATGCGATGTGATAGTGTTCTATTAGAAGTTTTGAAACATTCAGCAGATGTTCGGTTTACTTCAAACAAACCAAATAGAAAACATCTGGAGTCGCGCAGAGCAGGGCTCTGGGAAACATCTGTGATTGAGTCCCACATTGCACTGGCTATTTGTCTGTTGGCTTTCAGCTCCACTCTCACTCTCCTTGTCTTCCCTACAGGGGTCCAGAAGGCTGCAAACTACATTTTCCAAGCTTGCCAGCTGGCTCATTTCCAATCAGGCTCTACCAATAGGAGAAAACTGCTGGAAGCCTGTGAGGAAGGTAGAAGGCAGAAGCCTATTTTACGTCTTCATTGCTTGAAGTCTTTGGCAGTGACAGCAATGGTGACTGTGCCAGTAGATGAGCCTGGGTTTCTGCTCAGATAACAGAATTCCATTGCTCTGGACACAAGGATGCTCCTACCGCCTCTGTGGCACGGGGTCCCCTCTCTTTGGAGCTGCCAGTCCTGCTATTGAATCTGTGACAGATCTCATCAGTAGGAGTTTAGCTTCTCAGCTTCCTGAGCATTTCTAACACAGCAGTGCGATGGTGGGTAGTCCAGGTAACAGAGAATCGTGGACCCTGGGCGGCATCACTTTCCTTTCACGGGGTAGCCTTAGGATGGTTGTAGCTTGCAGCAGTTACAAGTCTCTCTGACCTCAGCTTCCTCCTTTGGCTTCTCCAGCCCTTCAACACAGTTTTAGTCAGTTTCCTGTGCTAACTTCCCTCTCCTGAAACTCTTAGACTTTCTGTGCTGCTGACTGGATGCTGGCCAGTACACATACACACACACACACACACACATACACACACACACACACACACACACACACACAAATTGTATATAAAAAATTAAGGGAAAGAAAATGAAATTTTCAAGTGTTTAATCCTTTATTCTTTTTATTTAGGGGCTTAAAGACAGAATGTGGCAATAAGAGAGTTTTACCTCAAATATTTGATCACAAAATCCAGTTGTCACATACCTTGTAGTCTTCCTCAAGAAAAAGGTTAATCCAGTATTCTAGTCAACAGACTTTGCTTCTGAGGGACTGAGGTCCACAATCTTGGTTCATAATGAGACCAATAATAAGTAACTTCTACCAAGTATCTTTTGTGTGTTAAATGTTGAAAATACATTGTTTCATTTAATTATCACAACTCCAGAATTAAGGTTTTATTGTTTCCATTTCATCTATTAGGACTTTTTTTTTTTTACTAGCACTGTCTATTGTTCAGTGGTATCCAAGAGCAAATTTCAACAAAATGAGTTTTAATGATCCAGCTGGAGTTTGGAACTGAGTCATCGACCTGGCAATGCAGACCACTAATGGGGGCTCTGTCGGGAGTGGATTTTATAGGTAGTGTGAGCAGGAACAAGGGAGCAGCATTGCTCATGGAGAAGTGAGCATCGGGCTCCTTTAGATCATTTTCTCATCTGACTTAGGCTAATGCAGAGGGAACTTGCTAAGCGGACAGCTCAGATGGATCCCTCTGGGATTGGTCGCTGCAAATCTCTGCTCACTTTAGACTGCTGGCTTGTCTGAGGGATTTTCCTACTTTGTTTTTGATGTTGTTTTGTTTTTAAGTTTCAGTGTGGTTACATGGTGTTCAATACAAGTAACTACAGTTTGGTTTGCTCTTATATAGGGCTCAGTCAGGAACACAGTCCAAAACAGGTCTCTCTCATGCTCAAATTTTATTTAGAAGTGGCCACATTACAAAGGGGAAATCTCTTTTTTCATATGTGTACATTTTTCCTTAAAGATAGGTCTCACTATGTAGCCCTGGCTGGTCTGGAACCCCTATATATGCCAGTCTGGCCTTTAACTCAAAGAGGTTCCCCCTGCCTCTGTCTTCCAGAGTACTGGGATTAAAGGTCTGCAACCCCAGGCCTTGCCTTACTGTGTGTGTGTGTGTGTGTGTGTGTGTGTGTGTGTATGCCATTCCTTCTACCATTGGTTTAATTTGTTTCTTTACTCCCTAAAATAAAGTGATTTTATAGTTATCTACCTTATAGAGTATGCTAGAACAGGTCAGGTGCAAGAGGTCTGGTAGGGTCTGCCTCACTTGGCCCATGTGAGACATTGTCCTGTAATGTTCATAAACACCCAGCCTTCAGAGAATGAAGGATCATGTGGAAAAGACACAGATGCTCTCCATCAGAGGCATGAGTATGGCCATCTTTAAATATTTATTGCAGTTGTCTCACACTAAAGACAACCATGTTAGCTGTAGGGAATACCTTGAAAATGAATCAGTTAATTAACTAATCTACAGAATTACGAGATGTTGTTGAGCTCAGCTAATAAGCATAGAAAGATGCAGCCAATAAGTGATGGTTTGGTTTTTTTGAGGAGGGTGAGCAGGGTTGGCATTTATATCCATTCTGCTTTTGTCCATAGCTTTTTAAACCCTTTTTGTTATACTTGCTGCTAAGATGTTCATCTCCTTTGGTCAAGGGTAGGTGTGTGAATCAAGCTGGTCTGATTGGATGCTTGATGATTTGTGTAGAGGAAAGGGATTGACTTAAGAAAAGAGAAATGCAAATTTGGGGGTGAGTTTAAAAGTTGACTATCTCTTTAACCAAAATGCTTGGGACCAGAGGTGTTTTAGACATTGTATTATTTAAGATTCTGGAATGTTTTCATATGTATCATAAGATCATCTGAAGTTAAAGCCAGACTTTGAATGTGAAATTTATTTATATATCATACATACATTGCCTACAAGTAATTATATATTACACATAAATATATAATCATATATGTGATATATAATATAATATAACATAATATAATATAATATAATATAATACATATACATAGAATATTTGTCATAAGCTTGTACATGAAACAAAGTTTCTTGACATAGACTTTTCTACTTAGGACACCATGTCAGTGAAGCTTCGGGTTCTGTAGCATTTCCGACTTTTCAAATTAGAATGCTCAGACCTGGTTTCTGCTATCTGCTATCAAGATGTGCTGGATGGTCTCATTCTCCTGTGTTCCTGATGGTGTATCCTGTGACTCTCTTTTTGGTCCTGAGATTCCTTGCGTTTCTTTCTGTGAGTAGTCTTTGTCTCAAGCTATCTTGAATTAGTTTCTGATGCTTTGTGACCAAATGACCCTCTGTAACACACACTAAGAGACAAAGCTAGCTTTATCGCACAGTCATGGGCAGGAGCGTTACAACTTGACCACTCCGTCCCTACTACTTTTCACCCACCCACATTGCCTCCTGGTTCCTTGCAATGTGGTTTCTGTACCCATTTTTATGATCATAGAGATGTCTGAGCTTTCTTCATAGATACTCAGAAGAGCTGTAATCAATCTATGCGTTTTTATGTGGTAGCAAGCCAGGATCTCTTATCCAGTAATCAGGCCCACAGTCACAAGAGAAGGGAATGTATATTTGTGTGTGTGTGTGTTGTGTGTGTGTGTGTGTGCGCACGCATGTGCGTGTTATATGCATGTGAGTATACAGGTCCATGTGCACACATGGAAACCAGTGTCTTTCCCTATCGCTTGAGACAGGATGTAGCATTAAGCAAGAAGTTTGCTATTCCAGCTAGGTTAACTGACCATCGAGCTCCCAGAATCCACCCATCTCTGTCCCCATTGCTGGGGTTACAGGCATACACAGCCATCTCTAGATTTCTCTTTTTCTTGCAGGTAGTGGGGATTAGAACTCAAGTCCTCATGCTTGCTAGCAAGCACTCCTGTTCTCTAAGCCATCTCTCCAGCTTGAGATGAAAATTTCAAATTACAGAAATAATACACTGAGCACCAAATAGGGATTTTGAGGGTTAGTTAACATAAATGGCATATGGCACAATGTATGTAAGTGGATATACTTCAGAGTTTTGTCATACTTATACCCATGAAGCCATCATGGCTAGGGCAATGAGGACATCTTCTATCCTAGGGATTACTTCCTGAAATGCACTTTACTTTGGTAAACTGTCATGTGCTGTTCGAGCTCACTGAGAAGCTGGCTCTGGAATTTGAGTTTCCCTGGCTCCCCATTTCAGACCCATGCATATTTGTGGGAAAGTGTCTTCCAAGTTCTGGGGCTGAGCTGGCCTTCCAAACTTTTTAATCAGGAAGGAAGAGAACAGCCCTTGAGAACTTTAAAAATGTAAATTGTATCCAGTAGACATTACTGTTGCCTTTCCTGTGATAGAAGAGTGTCTTCAGTGGGAGGGAAGCTAGAAGGTCCACCTTAGGAAGCTCTGCCACAGAGAGAAAGCTCAGATGGGAACTCTAGTTGACTGCTTCAACTTCCTGGGGAGGGGTGTCTGCTGAATGTTGTGAGTGCCCATTTGGTGATGTCATCACTATCTGTTGCTATTTGATCTTTTACTTGGAAGTCTTCCCCGAGGGGGCGCTGCTTTGACCATGACTCTGTGCATTAGGAATTCTATCGGGATGCCTTAAAGGGCCTTTCTTTTCCAACTGATTTCTGTTGGATGCTTTGGGCATCTGATTTGATAATGTTCTCTCTCTCTCTGTGTTTCTCTCCTTTTTCTTTGGCTTGCTTGTGTATACACTTAATAAACTCATTCTCATTCATTTAAAACCCAAAGTGTGGCTGTCATAGATCATTTTCTAGACTACACAACACACCTGTGACATATTATGGTTTGGTTTGTCAGAGTTAAGACAATGACAGACAGGACCACGCCTTGACCTGGATTTCTCAGTTATTCACAAACATTTACCAGGACTGCTTTAAGTTTTTTCCCATCAAACCTCAAGCTATTACCAATACTCTGAAGACAAAGATGAATTTGGTTCCTGGATCTCTTTGTCTGTACCTCTTCCTAGTGTGCATTAATCAAATCTCCTCCCTTCTGTGTTTTTCATGATTCCTTTTCTCTTTGTTATACTAGGATAGATAGCCAAGCCTACTCTATTGGGATTTCTGGAGCCAGAGGGATTTTTCCCTGAAACTCTGGTTATAGTCCCTCTTTGTGACAAAACTTGTCTTGAACTCACAATCCTCTTGCCTTGGTTTCCCGAGTTCTGGGACTACAGGTGTGTATCACCATATTCAACGCCTTCCCCAAATCTATAAGACATTTAGAGGTTATCATTGCTTCAGGGAATCTCTTCAAAGTATCAGGGTCCCTGAAGGTATGATGCCATCAGTTCCAATTAAATGTCTATTGAAATTCAGTGGTTAAGGGGATACTTTAAAAATTTAGCAAGATCTAATTCAGCATGACAAGACTCCCACAGTTTGTATTAGCTGTCTCCTCAAAAGGACAATACTGAATACAGTCACATGACGAGAGGTGCCACTCTATTTACCTCTCCTAACCCATAACGAACTTTTCAAAAGTTATCTTACTTCCTTATCCAAGGGTACTGGGCTCAAGTTGGCTCCCTGGGTCTGACAGGTTCCAGATGGTGCTGGAGCTGTTGCTTCTTCCTTGGTCACACTTGGCTGCTGAAAGGACTCAAGGTCAGATGAAAAGCTCTACCCTCCAGTATACTTCCTTGCAGGAGAGACATGTACACATTATTTTCCTGGTGGGCAGAACATGTCTTACCTCAGGGACAGGCTTAATCTGTTTCACCTGTGCTGCTTTATTACCATATACATACCCTGCTGCTTTGTCCGCAGACCTTCTGGAGATTACCGTAAATTAAGGATACGCTCGCTTCCAGTTATCCTCTTAAGCTTAAGTAGTCTTCACATTAGAAAGGGACCAACACATCTTCAATTTAGTTCTCTTTGGGTTGTCACATTTGGCCTTCACTTGCCAGGCAACCTTGACACCGTCAGAGGAGCAGCTAGAATGATTCATAACCAAGGAGATGTCTTTCCTTCCTAGCTGGAGGTGCAGTGGAGATCACCTATCCATCTTTCATCTCATGTGTTCATCCTTCATCCCTTTAGTGAACGTTAAGCCTTTCTGAAGTCTCATGAGTACGGCATTTGGCTTTCCTTCAGTTCCTTCTCTAAGAATCCAGCTCACCACAAATCTTGCCGCGTTTGCCCGTTGAGTGGCCCAACGGTCCCTTTGTTTGCTTTTCGGTTTCCTCATCACTTCACAACTGCTTTAACATTTCATTAACACGAATCACACGCAGCCTAACTCATTGAGACGGGACAATACCTCCCTCATCTTATAAATACTGAGCCCACCATGGAGTTCGGCAAAGCCACTAAGGCCTCATATAAATCCCAGGGGCTCTGCTGAGTTAACTTATTTCTTGACTCTCTAGTGAGTAGCATCTATCTAGCCCAATGAACCTAGCATTGCTTCCCATCTGTCTCAGACCCAGATTCCTCAGTCTCACCAGCTTTTGCCCTATTGTCTTGAGCCCTTGATGTTCACAGAGGCCTTAGTGAGCAACAGTAAAAGATCCCTAATGAATCGTATGAACCAGTCCAGCAGGGATTGACTTCTCTCACACTGTCTTGGATTATTAAGTATCTGTCTATAGGAGATATAGGTAAATGTATTACTCAGTTTCTCTGTGTCCACAGTACTTGGATGGATTCCACTCACTTCCATGTCTGCCAGCCTAAAGAACAACGCTCTGCTGTCTTAGGTTCTTTTACTTAGTGCTCTAATGTCTTTCCAATATTTAAGTAGTTTACCCTGACTATGTAGTTTCCTATGAATCATGGACTTTCCCTTCCTCTGTACTAAAGGTAGGACCTTAGGGGTATCCTTTCTCATTTCTATTTCAGTTTCTCTTTCTTCACTGTCCAATTCTTCCACAGGTGTAGAGGAATAGGCCTGTATGAAAGCTAGGAAGGGTCTATATTCCAGGGGTCTATATGAAGGATTCACATTCAGAGGTCTGTGTAGTCCAGCTGGAATGTAGAAGAAATGTTAAGAATATTGGTATACACTTTTAATCCTAGTATTAAGAAAGCAGTGGTAGCAAACAGCTTTAATCCCTAAGACAGAAACAGTGTGGAAGCAGACACAGGAGGCAGAGCTCAGGAGTCAGTGTCACACAGGAAGTGATGTCTGAGGTGAGTCAGAATGAATGGCAGGCAAAGTGGCAAATCAAAGGAAGAGTTAAAGTGAACACATACCCAACGCTCAGAATATAAAAAGCAGACTCTCAGCTCAGAGAGTCAAGCAGTCAGACGCAGGCAATATGAGAGAGACAGTATGAGACAAGCAGTCTGAAGCAGGCTGGATGGGACAAGACACAGAGACAATGAAGTGATGATAAAGCAGAGAGGTAGAGGAGCTGACTGAGGCAGTATAGAGCAGTGAGAGTCCAGGGAGAGACACGGAGACACAGAGCCAGCTTCACAGAAGAAGTCAGTATCAGATGGGAGGAGTGAGTCAGTCTGAAGCCAAGCAGAGTTCAGGCTGAGGAAGTCAGAGAATCAGCCAGAATCATAAGAGTTCAGACAGAAACAGTTAGCAGGCTCAGAAGGTCAGTTTGAACCAGTCAGATTGGAGAAGAGTTTGAGCTAAAAAATGGGAGTGAGTTGAATCAGGAGAGTCAGCGTTTAGAAGGAGCTAGTCAGAATGGCTCAGTCAGCAGTAAGTCTGGAAGGTTTATTAGATTATATGGAGACTCAAGCCTCCAGGTCTAGATGAAGATTGGGTTATATGGTGGCCAAAACACTCCAGGGATCCAGGACTAGGGACTGAATTAGCTAAAGAATAAAAAACCTTTGCCCTGAACAACATCTACACACAGGGTCCAAGTTTTTGGATCCCAGGCAGGACTCCTGCACAGCTCTAATTTGTACTTTATTTCTTGTGTGCTTCTAGCCATAAGAAATGGTAAATCAGCACCTCCATCTCGCCTTCTCTTATCTGAGTTACCCACAAATGAGAGGCTACCATGGAGGACACTACCTGCACGCTTCTCCCATATTGTGTATTCCCTTCCATGGGGAAATTCCCTCTGGACAGTTAGCCATCCTCAGTTACCTATCTATGTTACCCACAGCTGGTGCTGTGATACTGACATCACGGTTTCTGGTGGCAGTAGCTTAGCACTTGTCCCATACTTTCTCCTCTTAGAAACTGCAGTGTATTTTTTTAGTTTTGTAACCATTTTAGGGCATCCCTGTACTCATGTACCCATTTATCAAGAAGGTCCATCACTCCATACCTCACAGAAAGATGGCCACCCTGGCTCTCCCCATTCCATGCACAGTCCACCTTCAGATGGCCAAGCAACTGCTCCTCTCAAGCTCTTTGGTTTTGCCATTTTATAGGCAAAACATTTAGGATACAATTTGTTGCCTTATATTTCCTGGAGAAATGTGAGCCCATGTCTATTCACCCTCGGTATGGCATCAGTGACAAACCAAAGAAATGACTTCATCTAAGCCTAATGTGGTGAGCCAAGGAGAGATGATTTGGCTTCTTTATAAGATATGCATGAATGAAGGGCTGTTTACAGGACTATGGGTGACACAAAGCAAGCTGTGTCTTCAAAAGTTCTCACCCCATGACAGATGACAGCGTAATAAAACCAGCATTACCGGAGTCCTACCTTCAGTTAATCTTTTACCTTCTTCCCACCTTTATACATTTTAATACCATCCCTCTCACTGTGTGACGTTCTGTGACAGGAGGGAGCAATGCCTGAACTCTCAGATGAGGGTGACACTTCCCAATCTCTTGTACTAGTGAGTGTTAGTAACCCCATGATGACCATCATAAGCATATCCATCACTGTGTTGGTCTGTTTATTTCATGGAAATGGCCATGGGGCCAAGCATTCTGAGGTCACCATGGCAATCTCTGTCCCATGACGACAATCATGGTTATATCTAGTCAGGAGGAAACAGCTGTACCACAACAGCAACAGAGCATTTACTAGGAGGTGATGAAAGGTAGAAGGTAGGCCCTAATTGGAGGAAATAAGTCACTAATGACAGGTCTTCGATGACAATATTCTGCCTTGGCCACTTCCTTCATTAGAAGATTCTGCTGCTGTCCACCATGAGATGAAGAACTGTCCCTTTCACATGTCCCTGCCCTGTGGTGTTCTGCCCAAGCTCACAAGACCAAGAAACTATAAACTAAACCTTCTGAAAACATGAACAAAATTAAAAGTTTCCTCCCTTAATTTGTCCTGTCAAGTATTTTGTTCACATATATGCGAGGGTCCCATAATTCATATATATATATGACTCAATATACTACAATGTGACAAACAGAATGTATTTAGTGATAGATGCAAAATTTACGCTTAGTTTTAAAAGTATAACATGAAATTATGCTTAATGTATTAGTAGGTTTATCTTAAAAATATTAATAAATATAATAATATTTGTAACTCTAGCTCCTGGGGATATGATATCCTCTCCTGGCTTCCACAGGCATGCACACACATGTGGCATGCGCGCACACACACACACAACACACACACACACACACACACACACACACACACACACACACACACACAGATCTTAAAGTTTACATTTTTCCTTGGCATGATGTCTACGTCTAGAATTATGTCTAGAATTACCTAGGAGTAGATAATATTTACAAAAATAAAACACAATTTATAAATCAGAGCACAATTTGGACTAAGGTGTCTTTTTTTAATTGAATAGACTATTCTGACATCTGATGTCCAGCCCTAGAGGCATTGTAGGTGTTCCCTATATCTTTACCCCTAGTAAACACTGACAGCTTTGCCATTTATCAGAACTTATCTAGAAGCATTAGTAAAAAAGAGATGCCCAAAATATATGGATTCACTGCTCTTTAAAGAACTGGGTGTTCTCATCTGGGAAGCCTGAATGATAATTCCAGAGCTGTCCCTGGCTTAGGATTGGAATTAGAACATGCTACTAGGAGATTTTGCACCTGACTGTGACTAAGTGGTCAGCTAACTATTGCTGATAGAATGTCTACTTTAACTGAATCTTTTGTGCAAGGACTTGTCAAAGTGCCAATAAAATAGAGAGCTGGCCCTCCTTCTGGAGTTTACAGAACTGGTTAAACAGCTCTCTTGTGTGCCTAGTAGCTTCTAAGTGTTTGTCTGAAGGCCAGGCTCAGTCTGAGAATTCCTTTCCCTCTAACACACCTCCCAGTCTTAAAGTCAAGCAGAGGAGATGACCTATGACCTCCACTACTTCCTCTACAGGCACACAGCCACATGTGAGTGTTTGCATGTCTCCGTTTAGGCAGTGCTGTGGCTTGAACTGGAATGTCCCCCACAAGTCATACTTCAGATGCTTGTTCTGCAGTTGGTGGTGCTATTCTGAGAGGCTATGGAAAGTTTTGGAGGTGGGGCCTAGCCAACAGAAAGCTAGGTGTGGGCCTTTGAAGGTTGTAGTTCAGTACCTGGTTTTGGTGCTTCTATTTCTAGTCTACTACTGTGCTTTGAGAAGTTCCATGGTGTGAGTTCACTGACTTTCTCACAACAGTGGACTGAAAGCTCTCTGAAACTGTAAGCCAAAACAACTCTTTTTGCCCATAAATTGTTATTTTGTTACAGTGATGCAGAAATCATTAATAGAGTGGTTTTCAAGAGCTCTGAGATTTTAATGACTCACTGGCCGGCTGTCAAGGGACCTTGTTGGAGCAGAGCTATTCACTATTGCATTTATTTAATCTCTTGAATTTCTTTGTGTTAGTAATAAGACACCTTGGTTCTTTTATTAGAAGATAATTGAAGTAATTTAATTAGATAATTAACTCTCTACCAATTGAAGTAGAGAATTAAATGAAATACTCTATCACGCTAAGAGCTGGCCTTTAAAATGTGCTTGTATTTGTTTGTTGATGTATGTGTGCTAGAGTACATGGGAGCATTTGAGTGATATTTAAAACAGGACTGAATGAACAAAGACGAGAGAGGCTTCAGAGAAAGAGAAAACTCAGAATGTTAGGGAAAATGTACCTAGGGTTTGGGATCAGAAAGAAAAAGAAATAGGATAAAGGAAAATGGAAAGTTTTGCTTTCAGGGTTAGAACTCAGAGAAGTGAGCAGGCTTATCAGAGCTGCATAGCAGGAGATCTGTAAGCAATTAGTACTTCCATCACCTTAGCATGTCCTCAGATGAATCACTTTTCCTGAAGGGTGGTCTCTTGGCCAGGTGATTGACAGGCTCACATAAATTAATTAATTCTTAAGAGAGGAGACAATGGTATATACTGTTTTAACCTTCAGATCAAATTACCAAGTTTCTATTCTGGGCCAGAGGTAGATTCCATTCTTTTGAATGGGGGAGGGTAGCTTTTCCTTAATGAGCATCAAAAAAGCCCTAAACTCCTTCTTTTCATATGACATTTTAAATACAAAGAAGGGGGAGCTGTGAACTTTCCTATTTAGTATTACTAGGGAAACAGGAGATCGGTTCTGAGGCTGATGATGAGAGAGACCGTCCTCAATGGCCTGCTAACCCCTGTAACAAAGATAATGACATTACCTAATGTTCTTAACATTAGGATTGCTAGAAGCTGTACTAAGAATAGATTCTTAAAGTTTTATTAGTCACAAAGATGTTAGGTGACACACAGAGGTGAGCAATGAATAGTTTCGAAGGGACTGAGATTAATATCAGAGATGTCAACTCTGGATCCGAACACTTTAAAATCCCTGTGAGCACTTTGTCTTGGGGAATCTTCAACATAGTTTGCCTTTTTCCATGTTAACGTGAGCTTACCAATCTTTCATATCAAAGCATAATTATATTGTTAAGTTTGATGTAGTAAAAAGATTCCTGAATCAGAAACTGCAGGTGAGAAATCTTGTATATATTTACTAAAGGGAAGGAAAATGGTTTTCCTTATCCACCCCAGGCACGAGGCTGAGGCTGAGCAGGATAGAAAACAGTAAAAACCAAGGTGATGTGGAAAGGAAAAGAAGCCTTTATTCTACGGTCTGCCTTGGAGCTCGGCTCTTAACACAACTGGTAGAGTCAAGGCTGAAATTCAGAAACAGTACTGGTTTTCCTAAAAACATTTTATTAATTGTTTTTCGCTGTCACCAAAGATTGAACCAAGGACCTATGTATTGATCTAGGCTATACCAATGAATCACACCCCCCAGTGCTTCCAAAGACATTTTAACACGGACGTTAAAAACATCAAGTAGACTGTGCTTTCTTAGGGCCAGAATATTGTAACCCCGAGTTTAACTACATTAACACGCATCTCTCATCCGTAAATATAAACAATACTAACTGACAAGTCACTTTACAAAAGAAAACTCTTAAAAAGTACCTTGTTGTCAATGACCTTTTTTGAGTGTGTACCTTAGAAAGCCACGGAATCTAAGGAAACTGGACAGATGCTTCACTGGCTAAGAGCACTCGCTGCTCTTATAGAGAACTTGACTTCGATTCCCAGCACCCACATGGTAGCTAAGAACTATTTCCAAAGGATCCACTGTGTTCTGGCCTCTGTAGACACTGCACACATGCACATGGTAAACACCTATACACATAAAAAGTAAGAATAAATCTTTAAAAAAAAAATGGAAAATAGAGCTCCCATCTGTGTTCCTGGCCTGAAAACCAAGGAGCACTTCCTGGAAGTGCTGCTTGGGCTGCGAAGTTGACTCACAGGTTAAGAGCACTTGTGACCTTTGCAGAAGGCCCTGGTTCAATTCTCAGAACCCACGTGGTGATTCACAACCACCTATAATTCCATTTCCAAGGGACCCAACGCCATCTTCTGACCTCTGAGGGCACCAAGCATGCATGTGGTGCAAATACATGCTTGCAGGCAAAACACTCTACACATAAAATAAAATAAGTTAATTTAAGAGAAAGAAAAGAAAACCACAAAATAGCACAGATGACCACTTAGAAATGGCTCTCTCTTGAGGAGCACTCTGTCTCTCTGTCCAATTTTAACCGAGTAGAGAGCTCTAAGAAAAACTCCTTAGACTGCCGGCGGGAGTGTTGAGCTGTATCCCCCAGCGGCTGCTCGCAAAGCTTCCGCAACAACAACAAAAAAATCAGATTGAAAGCAAGAAAATACAATTTTTATATCACATGAGGTATCAAAAGGAAATGAAGACCCCCTAATGTAGCTTATCCTACGTTATTTTGGATAGGTTTGGTCGAGGGGACAGTTGGAAAAAGATATGGCTGACAAAGCACGTGCTCTGATGGTCATGAACCAGGGCACGGGGACTTAGCGAGGCCTGTGGGTCTCCATTGTCCCCCGCGGCCCCTCGTCTCCGCAGATAAAAAATATTTCTTCATCTGGATATAAATGTGTTATCTCTTAAATGGCCTGCTTTGCAGAAAACTTTTAAGTTTCTTCCTGGGTTTTGTGATACACTTCAGGCCAGGAAGACAAGGAAAAGGTCAGAGAGATCTCTGGAACAGCTAGCTCTTAAATGCCTTCACCGTCAAAGATTCACTAGACCAAGGGGATCTAGTTTGGGATGGCATGTCCGAACCTCGTAATTATTTAACTAGTCCCAAGCTTGTCGCTGGAGCATTCCTAATAAATGTTACAATTTTTTGTTTTGTTTTGAGACAGGGTCTCTCTGTGTAGCCCTGGCTGTTCTGGGACTTGCTATGTAGACCAGGCTGGCCTCAAACTCACAGAGAATCTGCTTGCCTCTGCCTCCTGAGTGCTGAGATTGAAGGTATGCGCCACCATGCCCAGCTACTTCGGCCATTACTATTTTAAAATAAAAATATAGGTGTACTACATATTAATCTCTTATTCAGCTTTCATATTTGATTCTCAAGCAGGCTGTAAAATTCTTGAGAGACGTTGTTATTGGAGTTTAGCCCACACCCTGATGTTCCAATAAACCAGATTTGGCCACCCATCCTTAATAATCCAATTAAACAGAAAACCAATAATAATAATAAGAGAAAAAAAAAGAGTGACTTCTTCAATGTGGCCACTGAGAAACAGAGACCAGATGATTCACACACTGCACCCAAGCTCATCTCTGTGTCCTACCAGGAGGGTAGAGTTTAAAAAGAAGGCTTGAAGTTTTAAGTAGTTAGCACTCTCGGTTCAGGTGTGGTCTCACCCTTCATTGACCCACCACTAGTTGGCGCTAGTCACTCCTGCTAGGTGGTCTGATGAATTGTTAGCATTGGGTAGAATCTCTGGAGACGAATTCCTCTCTGGGTGGCGTCAGGCTTCAGCCTTCTTCTTCTTCTAGCATGGGATTCCTGAGGGAAATTCCAATCCCCCAGGTGCCTTGTTGCAATGGCCCAGATAGACAGGATGCAGGACGCGTACCACTTTAGGGAAGCCTCATTCCTTCCAGGCATGCTGCGTGCTGCATAAGAACTTCATACTATCTTTTGGTTTTGAAAAATCAAACAGCAAATATAAAGAATCAGTGCTGACCACTATTTATTTATTTATTTTGCTGCTTCCTAAAAGTACTTTAGAAAAAAAAAAAAAGAAAAAAAAGAAAGGAATTCTAATGTTACATAATTTATACCTCTGGAGACAGCGAGCGGATTGCCCTTATGACCCAATTAAGAAGGCCTCCCTGGATACTGAGGACAGGAAAATGGGCTGAAGTGAGGAGGTCAGCAAGAGCCAGAGAAAACTCCCTCGACACGGAGCTCTTCAAACTCTCCTCTCTGGGATCTGGGGTGCGGAGTACCAGCCGATCACTCTGCAGGCTGCATCTTTGCTTCTACTCATAGTACCATGCAGGGAAAGAGAAGGGACGTTATTCAGGCTCTCATCCTGTACGTGATCACTG
Source organism: Cricetomys ansorgei (assembly GCA_026225945.1). Classification (NCBI taxonomy): domain Eukaryota; kingdom Metazoa; phylum Chordata; class Mammalia; order Rodentia; family Nesomyidae; genus Cricetomys; species Cricetomys ansorgei. The sequence continues at coordinate 42,508,877 of JAMJFZ010000107.1, read as the reverse complement.
GAGTAAACTGGAAGTCTGGAAGATCCCTGTGGCTCTACACGCAGAGGCGTGAGACGAAAGCCTCACTCTCACTACCGATTGGGACAACAAACAACATGTCCTATATTTTCTGAGGGCCACGTTGAAGGCCAATGTAAGCAAGGCCTTGGTACTATTATGGAGCATCTGTTCTACTTTGCCTTGTTTAGATTTACTCCAGTTGATGGAAATATATATGTATTTATACATGTATTTTACTTGAAAAACATGAGATTGGGCTTAAATATTTAAAGGCTTAAATACTCCAAAAACACTTGGCCCTCAAAGTGAAGAAGCCCCCAGTATATCTGAAACACTCACTCGCAGAACCAATCCCCTTCCTGCATTTGCCTGTTACTCCATTAAAACATAGTTTTTCTCTCCCCTGTACTCTTTTTGTTTTGAATCCAATAAGCCTGGGTTTGTCAACAATTTTTAATTCTGTGACTGTCAGCCTTTCATTTATCCCTTTACTTCAGGCCTCCAACATCTGCTGTGCTGCCATTGTGTGCCAATAACAGAATATTACAGATGGACACACTGGAGCTCAAAGGATAAATAATGTCTCCAAGGCCAATAGAACTTCCCCAAAGCCAGCAGAACTGGGCTTTATCGAAGAAGCACCTTCTGGTTTACGCCCCACTCTCACTATGCAGAAACATCTCCTTTCAGCACCTAGCAACAACAGAAAAGTAATTAGGATTTATTTCACTCTTCAAAGGACTTTTCCAGTTATTCTCTTCAACGGGCTGCCACTGTCACCTTCCCAAATACGTCTTTACCTTTTTAAAGTCAGTATATTGTGCGTTAGTCCCGACTCCAACCCCGACAGAACCCCAAGATGGCGATGGATCACAAAAGGGGCACCCAGGCTTAGGTTAAGTTACAGCCTCACATGTCCCAGAAATCCCTCCACAGCACCCGCCTCACACCCCAAAGTCCACATCTCCTCTCCTTTGTTCTCCTCCCAGCCATTTGGAGAGAGCCACTCCACCTTCACCAACTGTATCCCCCCCTTTGCTTCCTGCTCTAGGAACCCACCATCTGCCCAAAGGCTGTCCCTACTCTATCCAAAGGCAGTTCCCTGTACCTGTTCTCTGTCTCCTTCCCCCGCCCCTGTCCCTTTGTCCCTTATCCCTTATCCTTTGTCCCTTTGGGGCAAATAAATCTCCTTTGTGCTGAGAATCTAGCTTTGGTGTGTCCTGTGCAGACTCTGGGGCTTTCTCTGTGAACTGAAGTTCTCTGACGAAGCCACAGCTGTATATAAGCGCTCGCAGACTGTTGAGCTGACTAGAGCCTCCTGAATGTGGAGATCAAGTACCAAAGTTATCTTGGGCTTAGTCCTGGTTAATTACCATTCCCTGTTAAATTCTGTACCTGACCTGCTATCCTTGTGTCTAAAACTCTTCAATAACATCCCCAATTCTGACAGATCTCTAGCCTCTACTATCTCTGAAGCTAAGAATACACAAAGTCAGACTGGATTCCTACAGACTCCCCTGCCCTTGTGATAGCCTGCCTTCCTGATGACCCCATCAACATATTTTATAAATTTAGGAAATTTGTTTGTTTTGTACTTTTTCTGTGACCATTAAGTTCACGTGACCTCTTTAAGAATGATTGAAACCTGAACTCCTGGCCCATGGTCATCCATAATTTAGTTTGAAGAAAACTATTTTCCTATTATTTGTAAACTGTCAACTCAGGAAGGAGAATAGGTCTGAGATGGGAGATTTAGAATACTCGAGTAGAGTGGGACAGGCATTAATTATAAGATGTTGTGTGTGCGTTTTTTGTTTTGTTTGTTTTGCTTTGCTTTTACTGCCTATATAGGGACCATGTTAGTAACTTTTTCCTGCTGGCACAACATATCTGCTCTAACGCTTAAAGGAGGAAGCATTTATTTTGACTCGGCTTTAGTCCGTAGCCACATGGCACTGGTGTCCTTGGGCCTGTGTGAGGTAGTAAGTACATCATGGTAGAAGAAAACTGATCACTTTACGGCATCTAGGAAGCAGGTTTTCAGTTTCCTGCAACCCAATTTGTCAGTTCTTGTTATGATTTCCTGAGCTGTTGGAGTCCTTTCCAGAAAATTCTTGTGTGTGCCTTTATCTTGAAATCTTTTCCTTATTTTTCATTTAAGAGCTTTGATCTGGTTTGAGTTGATTTTTATACAGGGTGAGAGATAGGAACCTGGTTCCATTCATCTACATGTGGCTACCCAGATCTCAGTAGCATTTGTTGAAGAAGCTGTCTTTTTTTTTCAAAATGTGTTTTGACATCTGTCCTACTTAGTTGTAATTGACAATTTGACACAGCCTGGACTCATTGGAGAAAGGAATTTCAGTTGGCCTGTGGGCATGTCTGTGAGGGATTATCTTAGTGTTAACTGATGTGGGAAGGACGAGACTGTGGCTGGTTTTTGCGGGTTCAGGGGGTTCCCGAGGTGGTAAGTGGCGGACAGAGTCACTAGACCAAGATACAAGACCAAGACTCTGGGGAAATGTCTACATGGTATAGATCCGTTTATTGTAGGGGGAGAAATGGGATTTAATGGAGAAAGTAGGGGGTGCAGAAGGGAAGAGATCCAAATAGCTTTGGTCTATGCTTACTAGACACTTCAGTTAGCCTATCTAAAGCTTGCTAATCAGGGAGGGATGCGTAAGGCTGGGGGAAGGCTCAATCACCCATAGGCTTGTATGTAAAGGCACTTAACCTATCCATATAGCCAATGTTGGTGAACAAGGTTTCCATAAAGACAGAGGAAGCCGGCACTGTTCTGGCGGGGCTTTTCGACTGGTGTGCTAGGACTTGCTATTTAAAGGGCCACACACACATGTGCTACAGGCCGAGGTACTGCTGTAGGGCAGGCACTGAAGCTGGCCTCTCTGTCGGGACCCAGTGCCACCAACACTAGATCACTGTGGGCAGTAGCATTCCCTAGGCAGGTGGTCCTGAGCTATGTAAGGAGGTTAACTGAGTGTGAGCTTGAGCAAGCTAGTAAGCGGAATTCCTCCATAGTCTCTGCTTTAGATTGTTGCTTGAGTTTCTGCCCAGACTTTTTTATGATGGGCTGTGGCCTAGGAGTGTAAATGAAATAAGCCCCTTCCTCCCCAAGTTGTTTTTGGTCAGAATGTTTTATTACAGCAAAAGAAATCAAACTAGGATAAAAACTTAGTAAAAAATCTGATGGCTCTACTTATATGGGTTTGTTTCTGAGTCTTCCACCTCCTGTGTGTCTATTTTCCTACTATGTTGATGACATGCTGCTGCTTTACTATGTAATGTTATGTGAAATCAGGTATTGTGATACTTTCAACATTTGTTTTTTGCTCAGGTTTACTCGAGCTATTCAGGATCTTTTTGTGCATCCATGTACATTTTAAGGTTGCTTTTTCATTGCTTTCTTTTTTTAGTTCTGTGAATATTGTCAGCAGAGTTTTGTTTAGGATTGCATTGACTCTGCAGATCACTTTTGGCAATGTGGCCATTTCCACAATGTTAATCCTGTCAATCCACGAACATGGGATGCATTTCAAGTTTCTAGTCTCTTCTTCAATTTCTTTAGGATTTTAAAGTTTTTAATGTACAGGTCGGTTCCTCACGTCCTTAATGAGGTTTATTATGAGGTATAGTTTTTAGGCTATTGTGAAATTTTCCTGATTTCAGCATATGCAGTGTTTGTATATCAAAAAGCTGTCCCTTTATGTCCAGTGGGTTTATTTTTAATACGAAACTGGAAAATGCAACATTTAATGCATATATTTATACTTTTATATCTTCTTGATGGAACGGTCCCTTTTTGTATTGGCTTTCCTTATCTCATGGCTAATTTTAACTTGAAGTCCAACTTTGTCATTGCTCTAGTTTGCTATGAAGTCAAACATTAATCAAGGCCAAAGTGATAATTTAATCAAATCAAGAAACTTTCAGGGAACAGACAAAAGGGAAGAAACAGTAAGGTTAAATATAAGACAAGAAAAGGAAAAGCAGGAGAAAACATAAAGAAGAGGGTGAGAACAGAGTAATAGATGGAACAGTCTGATTATGGAATAAAGAAAATGCACGAATAAAATTAAGTAAGCAAAAAGAAGAATTAAAATAAAAATACAGCTTTAAAAATTGGGGTCTCTTCTTGGGCCCTCGAGGAGTGGGGTCTTCCAGGTGGAAGGGGTTGGGGGAACTGGAGTCTCTTCCCTTTCCTACCTTTCAGGCCGGTGCTGGGCTCAGGCTTGTCAGGGGCCCGCTGTCCATCAGGGCTCTCTTCAGTGTAGATGCTCTCCTTCCTTGTCAGGGCTCGTGCTGGCCACAGTCAGCTTTGTGACCTGTGAACTGGAGAGGTTCTTGCTTCCAAGATACCCCACACCCTTGTGTGCATCCTGGGGTAGAGAGTATTCTTGACATAGGTTAGCAGTCGACCTTGAGTGAGTTCCAAGTCATGTCCTCCTGTCAATGCCAAAAGCCTCCTCGGCTTCTGTAAAATGTATAGTCAGTACAATCTACTTTAAGAGGTCTTTGTTTCCTAAGACAACCTTTAAAGGGTTTTCCTCTCCTGACATTTCAAAAGCAAACTGGTGTAAGTGGTTTTGAAGAGTGGGAACCTTCTCAAAGGATTTCAGCTTCAGCTTTAGGGACTTCTTGGTCAGTTTAATAAAAAAAAAAAGACTTATTATTATTTTTAATTATGTGCATGTGTCTCTGCGTGTGCATGTGCAGGTGAATTCAGGGCCTGCTGAGCCCAGAGGGGAAGGATTGTCCTGAAGCTGGAGTTACGGGAAGTTGTGAGTTACCCTGTGTAACTGGGAAACCAACTTGGATCCTCTGCAAGATCAGTACAGACCTTTAACCCTGAGCCATGTCTCCAGCCCCCACCAGCTTTGGAATACAATTTAAATCGTAGAAGTAGGTGAGAGGGAAAAAGAGATTTTTTTTTTTTTTTTTTTACAATGACAGAAAACCAAAATAAATTGGATTGACCACAGAGGGAAATAATCAAAACTGTTTGCAAATAAAGTTCACCTAAGGTTGGTATTTGAGGCTGCTTTACCTTTACATCATTGAAAGGTTTTATGTTTTCATGTTTAATTGTGTATAGCTGGGAGGGGGCATAGTACACACATGTGAGTTCCGGTGCCTGTGGAGTATAAAAGAGGGCTTTGGGTTCTCTGGAGCTGGAGTTACAGGTTGTCAGGTGTGATGTGGGTGCGGGGGAAATGAACTCAGATCCTCTGCAAGAATAAGCACTCTTAACTGCTGAGCTGTCTCTCCAGCTCCAGGATATGCAAACATTGTTTAAACACGCTGATCAAAGAAAATCTTAAAGTTATAAGAAAATTTATTTCTTAAAATGCGCCTTTTGAGTGATGGGTAGATTTTTGTGATCCTGGTGGGCTGAAATCAGAAGCAGAGGATAGTAGTGGAGCGGCTGAGGAAGATGGTCCACTGCAGATGAGCCTTCCAGTTATCTGTGATGGAAAAGCGCTAGAAACAGGGCTCTGTCTAGTCTTTTAGGTGCACACTGTGGCTGGGCGCATCTCGTGTGGTAGTACGTGTATGCTTTTATTGCGGTAAAACAGACATCAAATTTACCATGTAAACTATTTTTGGGTATCCGAGACAGAGTCCTTAAACACATTCCCGGTGATGTGCAGCCACCGCCACCATCAGGTATTTCTATTTATTTCATCATCCCAGATAGAACTCTGTCCGTTAAGTGCTGACTCCTGTCCTCTCCTCCCCAGTCTCTGGTTACCTCTCGACTAGTTTCCGCATCAGACACTGGCCTGCTTTGTGCCTGAGTTCTTTCACTCAGTGGGGCTCATCTGTTGCAGTTTGACTGCTTGCTGTAGATTACCAATATCCCAGTGTGTGGAAATGCCATGTTCTGGTTTTGCATTAATTTTTTAACCTTAATTTGTGAAAATTGTTCCTGAAATCAAAACAACAAGAACAAACTTCCAACAAGTGATTAGAGAGCTTTCCTGTGCTCCGAAGCAGTTGTGGTTGGTAGGTATCCGCAAGAGCAGACGGTACCCGGGACTAGAACGAAAGCTCAGTACACCATTCTCAACCCTGAATTTACAGAATAAGTTAATTTCCCTTGGGGCCAGGGTTTGAATTTTTCCCAGGACGCTAGAGAAAGCATACCTCTCTGTCCTAAATTTTGTGTGGTGAGAATATTTTTACCTGGCAAAATGTTTGCAGCTGATTGCTTTTGAGAAACACTGGACCGTGGGTTTTTTTTTTTTTTAATAAAAATTCCTGACAAAATTTATTGTTTGAAGATTGGGCAGGAGGATTTGAAGCTTTAGTACATATAAGTGATACCAAAGGGCAACAGAGAATTGTTCTCTTCTCCAGCTCCAGAACACGTGTTACAGATCTCTGGAAGCTCAATGACACAAATGGGTATTTTTCTTCATGATTTTATTTTGTTCTTTTTCTATTTCTTCTCTTAGTCCTTTTTGTCATTTATGCATTCATCAATTTAATAGTGTCAAGTAATTAATAATCACCACTAGTAAATTAACAATTATATTTCAAACAATTACTTAAAAACAAAGTTAATATCATTAATAATAATCCAATCGTTTATCATAGGCAGTTAATACCCAATAATAAAATAAAATGGACTCATTTTAGTCATATTTGTGGTTCTCTGAAAGACTTTCTATCAGCTCTTAATGACTCATGCCCTGGCCTGATCCCCTCCGTATCCTGAAAAACCAGCCATTTAGTCCTGAATACTATGGGGCCACAGGTGTGCTACAGAGGGAGACATTGACTGTAGCGAGAGAATGCTTATGCTTAATTTTCATGTACATAATTAGTGTTCAGTTATCTCACAGAAATTTCATGCATCCTGAGTGCTAATGAACAGCTCGCTTCATATGAGAATCTGCAGTGCTTTTCTTTCTCCACTGTTAGGCACAAGTTCCTTCTGTGGATTAGATAGCTGGAACACTCAAGGACAGGACGGTAGAGAATCCAGGTTATACAGAAGGAACCTGACCCCAAATCTTCCCCATAGACCTTGCCCCTTTCCTTCTCCACAGACTAACTGAAGCTGGAAAAAAAAAATGGATTCAGGGAGAAGCACACAGGCCTTTGCAAAGTTCAGCTGAATTGGCTGAGTGAAGTTCTTTGGGTAGTTAAGAGCCCAGTCAGTAGCCAGTTTAGACCCCCTTTCACAGGAAAGCTCACTGATGAGGGTGGAAATTGTGCTACTAATTGAACACGGCAGATCCTATGTCATACCCACGTTCCCCTGGGACAAACAGCAGAGCTGTGTTACTGGAGGTGATTATCTTGCAGCTGAGTTAAGGTAATGATCTCCAGAGTAAGACCTAGTGTTCTTTGATATGGGCAGATTTTCCTGATGTGACTTACGCTAAGTATTGGATCTTAGGCAGAACACAATTGAAACAGGCCTCTGGCAGGCTGGAGAAGAGATCCTGAAATTTCTTCTGAATTTTCCTGGATCAGAAGAAGTAGAGGGCGTTGAACCAACTTGGGAGAATTCTACAGAGTAGAACTTAAATAAGATGCCAGGGGCTTGGAGACCATAGAAGAATCCTACCCTGAAGATTACAAAGCTATAGTTTCTAAGTCAAAGGAAGATAAAACCATAAAGATGAATTTTCATGCTCAAAGACTACTTTGGGGATAACAGTTAAGAATGGGGTTTTGTGTGGGCCACAGGTACATAAAAGAGTGGCCCTTGCTGTGTAGGAAGAACAAAGGAAAGGTTGCTGTCTCACTGGGGAGATGGGGAGAAAGGCTTTGATGTTTTTGAAAGAAAGCTCATCAGCAGCTGTGGCATTGTGGAACCACTGGAGCTCTGATTGGCCAGTGGGCTGGGAGCTAGGTTAAAGCTTAGAGTCAAAACAGGCTATTACTGGACTTGCAGGGCAGCGCACCAGGCAAGTGGCCTTGTATGAGTAGTCATCCTTCTCAGGGCTGCTTAGCTCTCCTTGTGATGGCGTATGTGTCATCAGGGAAATGTACACATGGGAACCCTCCTTCCTTGGCTTCCTTGGCTCCATTTGTTGCAGTTTGACAGAGGCGAGTCCATTTTCAATCTGGTAAGTGTCACATCTAAGAGGGAGGATTCAGGATTCTGTGTCCCTTTTGCTTTTCTGTAACGTTAGGAACATTTTACCCAAGTGCAGAGTGAGGAGGTGGGCTGATGAGACACATGGGAGAGGAAGGTAATAGAGTTGTGTGCTCACCTTCGGTCTAGAGCAGTGGTCCCAATCTTCCCAGTTTAATAGGAATTCCTAGTTCCCTTTAATACAGTTCCTCATGTTGTGGTGATCCCCAACCACAAAATGATTTTCCTTGCTACTTCATAACTGTAATTTTGCTACTGTTATGAATCATAATGTAAATATCTGATATGCAAGATGGTCTTAGGTGACCCCTGTGAATGGGTCTTTGACCCTCAAACGGGTTGTGACCCACAGTTTGAGAACGGCTTGTCTAGCATGTTAAATGAGAGAAGTGTGTCTCTTTCTATAAGCCCAGCAAGGACAAAAAGACTTAAGGGTTCCGATTTTGAGATGAAAGTCACCTTCCTTCTCAATATTGGAGGGCAGAAGGGATCTCCCAGCTAGTGCGCATCCTTCTTTTAATTCCCCAAGGCCAATGGGACACATCATCCAAAGAGAAGTCCCTTCCTTCCTTCATGGTTTTTTCCCATCGTGTCAGAAGTTCTAGTCTTAAAGAAATTCCCCACAGCTTCTAACTTTCTAGGAAAACTTCTAGAAAACTGACTCCATAAAACTTTCAAGCTGCCATTTCCTGAAAATTCTTATTTAATTTCCTTTTGGGTTTGTTTCCCAGCTTTGTGTCTTATTGTCTGTATGACCTTAGATACCTCAGGCAAGCTGTGGGAACTTCTCAGAGTCAGAGTCTGTGTCTGTGTAATGAGATTGCAGCTGTCTGCTACTATGTAGCTCACAAGAATGACAAGGAAGCGTATTCCCAGGTGCAAACTCTGCCTGACCTCAGCAGAGGCTGAGGCAAGTGCCATACTGGACAGTAGAACCCCAAGCCTCTCATCTCAGGGGTTTTTATTGATACCTAAGCTCCTCAGATGTTCTATTGATACCACATGCATATCATGAGCAATCAAACATCTTTTACATAAAGCCAACACCTTCAGACAATACAATACGCCAAGGCCTAGGCAGCCCCACACCCAACATAACATCATTTTAAATATAGCTAAAAATAAACTTCTGCAACATGGGATCACAGTGCTCACAGCACCTTCTATCAGGGTTAGTTAGAAGGTCCCTGATAACATTAGTGGGTTTTTTTTTGTATTATAAAGCACCAGACAAACATACATCGTGACTTTTGGTCAAAGCACCTTTTCCCACCACCCATGGCTACAGCAAAGGGGTCAGTTTCCATCAGTACCTCAGTCATAAACAGTTTTATCCCCCTCCCCCAGTCTGCCCATGCAGAGGGGTGGAGCCTTCAAAGCGTCTTTCAGCTATTTCTTGTAGTTCCCTGGAGGCTGTGTCACCTGTGTTCCAGACCAGGCTCCTTAGATTAATGCTCCTGAGATTCATGGTGTGCTCTCAGCTGCTGGTGTTCTAGAAGGGTCATTGTTCTGGCAACATAAGATCACCCCATTCAGGCTCTGAGAGAGGGCCACTGTTGTCCACTCTCCACTCGGCTCTACTGCATCCCCTGCACTCACTACTAAAATTTGGCTAAAACTTTGAGCAAGATCTTGAGACAATTCCAGAAAGGGGCTGTTGATTACTTTAGACTCCTCCCTTGGGCTTTACCGATTGCAGATTCAAGCTCCAGCTCGATTCCCTGGATCCAGCAGCCAGGCTAACCCCATCAGGGACTGCAAATGGGTGATGTAGAACACAGCGCATGCTTCAGGCTGGCTCTCTAGAGGCCCTGCCTGTTTCTTCCTAAGTTCAGGTCCCCAGAACTGGCCATTTCTTGAAAGTGTTGACCATAAAAATATCTAACATATTCAGAGAAGTCCTTGCGATTTAAGCCTGCTGCCTTGCTTCCAACCATGCATGTAATTCTATCTGAGTATAGAGTCCAAAGTCTAAAAACCAAGCACACAGTTATATTGCATTTGGGCCATGTAGTTTCAAAAACTATGAATTATTGATCTAGGAAGATGGCTCAGTCAGCAAAGTTCTTACCCCAGCAGGGATCTGAGTGGGAGCTCACATAAAAAAAACCAAGCATGTTTGTGTGATCTTGTAATATAAGCTCTTAGGGGATGGAAACAGGTTAGATCCCTGAGACCCACTGACCACCAGCTTAACTAGTTGGCAGGCTTCAGCCCAGTGAGAGATGCTGCATCTGCATTGGAAGGAATGGGTCTCTTTGAGCTGCAATAACCAAGTGCCACAACCTGAAAGCTGCAACCACAGATGGGTATTCTGCCCCAAGCTTGGGTCACTCAAAACAAAAAGGTACACAGCACCTAAGGAACAATTCCTGAAGTGTCCTCTGGTCTCTATATGGGCGTCTATGTGTGTACATGTGTTCACACACACACACACACACACACACACACACACACAAATTCACATTCATCCACACAAAAATGAATTCTATCGTCTCTTGAAAATTACAAAGATGTATAGCCCCCATATCTGCTGTTAATCACCAGTTCATCTGAGCTCAGAAGTAGTTCCTCTAAATGGAGCCCATGTTTTTCTATTGGTCAAAAACAGATCAAAGAGTCCCTTTTAATCATTTATATCAGTGGCTCTCAACCTTTGCTCCTGATACCTTTGAGGATCAAACAATCTTTTTATAGGGGTCACCTAAGACCAACTGCATATCGGATATTTACATTACTATTCATAACAGTAGCAAAATTACAGTTATGAAGTAGCAACAAAATCATTTTATAGTTGGGGGTCACCACAACATGAGGAACTGAATTAAAGGTTCACAATATTAGGAGGGTTGAGAACCATTGATTTATATTTTTTGCATAGCCCCTGAAGCCATCTGAATTTGTGGGGTTATACAGTGATTAATAATGGACCCCATAAATTCAGTGTACACAGAGCCAACCAAAAGCTCGTTCTGAAGCTCTTAGAAACCAGTTAGGAAGCTTCATTCTCTGGAGAACCTGGAGGGAGCACAGTGCTACCTATGCTCTGACTTTGGATTTATTCCCTCTGAGCCTGGGACAGGATCCTTGTTTGCTGTTGTGAGCTCCCTGGCTATGGCATTTGGTTATAGCAGCTGTAAGGCACACATTCCCACCAATGCAGATGCCACGTCAGGACAGGTCTTCAGAGAGCTGTGTGAGTGGGATCCAGCTTCAGCCTTGAACTTCCCTCCTGATGTCTTGCTTTGCAGTGATTGTCAATCAAAGGTATGTGAAGGCATCCGCAGAACCCCGATTTTCTGTCTTTCTCTCTCTTCTAATTCTCCTGGGACTTTGAATATATAACTTACTGAATCCCCACTAGCATCCTGGTAAGGGAAGGAGAAGAGATTTCAACGTTTTCTGCACAGAGCCGATTCTAGCATCAGCCAAAAGAGGTTGGCACTGCCCACATGCTGCCTGCCTTTGCTCCTAATGAGCGCAGTTCTAGGAACAGGCGAACTCCACCTCCCACCATGGAAAGTCAGCATCTGCAGTGGAACAGGATGTCTGATTTCTATTGCATCAGTAGCAGTACCACCCAAAGGCTTGAGAGAGGAAGTAGAAGATGAGCCCATTAGAAGAGCAGGAAAAGTCTATGCAGTCAATTTCTAGTTCTTTCCTCACTTGTTAAGTGGCTTGCTCTGTGGGGAGCCACCAGCTCAGCAGCTGTCCTGCTGTGCCTCTGAAGGATGGCCTGGTGAGACATGTCCCTGTGCCCAGGCAAATGTCAACACCAACCCCTCCCATCAGCTAAAGGTCAGCAAGTGAGTCCTCTGAAATTTGGGGTCTGCAGGGGCACATGAGTTCTGTAAATGCCTGCAGCGCTGAGTCACACCCATCTAATTGGCGTTCCCAAGGCCAGGTGTTTCCAGATGCACTAGCTCTATTGATGGATTCAGGGATGACCAGGGGTTTCACTGTCCTGGTGAGCGTACACCATAGGCAGACCCAATCTTGTTTGCTTGCTCTGCATGACGAGTTAACTCCTGGCTTTTCTTTCCTGTCTTGAGGATAACATTCAAGACAGCCATATGTTCTCTGAGAGGTAACTAAAAATAACATGACTAAAAGGTCTCCACTAAATAGATGATGTTACTTACAGGCACCGCCCTGCATCTCATTTAGCTATGGGAGAGAGCTTCTTGGGTGGAGGAGCCTCAATGCCATCTCCTGTCTCCTGTGGGGGAGTTGTGCTGCAGTGGTCTATATCCTCTGGGATCCTACCTGTCTTAGGAGTCTTCCTGATGATCTCAGAGCTTTGCACTAATTTGCTTTAACAAAGCAGAGTCGTGTAAACAGGAACAGAAACCCAGTACAGATGTGCTTGGCTTTTTCCCCAATGTTGCAGAACTGTATGCTTCAAGCTCATGGCCTTGAGGAATGATGATAGACATGTGGTTTTCGCCAACTTCCAAGAATTAAGGGCCGATTCTAGGAGGGAATGGGGTAGCTTCGGTTTAAATATAGCGGCATGTCACAGCTGTACCTCCAATGGAAAGGGAAAAGCAGGAGCTGGGCTGCGGGCAGTTCCCCCACTCTAGGCCGCGGCTTTACCCGCAAGGCAAGCTTCTAGGACTGCTGCCACCTGTCGAGGTTGAAGGTTGATCAAGACTTCCTCCAACTTGTAATCTCCATAAAGTGCTAGTGGTGGCGTATGTTCACTTTGCCTGGAAGAACTTTCTGATGCCAAGTGCTGACCATCCGCGTCTCTCTACTATAAATCCATCATTGGCTTCCAGGCCAGGAGTGCTTGTGTAAGATCTCTCCTGATGGATTCTCACTCATCTCTACAGCAAATCACTCAGCTCCACAGTCTGTTCCCTCTGTTCCAATTCTCTGTTCTGCTTGACCTAACTTGTATTGCAAGATTCAGGCCTCAGAGTTCTGGGATGGCTGCCCAGCACTTCCCACCCCATCTGAGACAGGCGGTTGGCACTCACAGTGGTGCAACCCTCCCGTGTCCCTGGCCTGGTATAAAACACGCACTGAATTGTCTTCTCTGTGTTCTTGTGTGCTGAGATCCTCAGGGGCAGGGACGGCACCATCTTTTCAGGTCCACAGTCAAGTTTTATTTTTTTTTCTTTTAATAAATTTGAATTTAACTTTTATCCTGGTTGCCGTTCTAATGGCCGAAAATAACGAAGGGATGATTGTTGCCTGTATTAGTTTCCAGGAATACTAAATTACCACGGAGTGGCTTCAACAGCAGATTGGCTCTTAGTTCTGGGGTTTAGAAGTCCCAGTCAGTGTGTGAATGGCTCCAGTTCCTCCTGAAGACTGTGAAGGAAGACCCGGCCCGTGCCTGACCCTAGCTTCCTGTGCTTGCTGGCCATCTTTAGTGTTTCTTGGCTCATCAAAGCATCTCTACCTTGGTTTTAATGTAGCCTTCTCCCCACATGGGTGTCGTTTGGGGAGGACACCAGGTAGACTGGATTACAGGCCACTCTGACAACCACCCTTTAACTCTATGTACAAAAACACTATCTCCAAATAAGGGCTGCACTCTGGAGTCAGGACTTCAAGCTATAAACTCTGTGAGATACAAGTCAGTGCATAGCTTTGTCAGGATGAGGCTTGCAATTGAGCTGAGGGTGCAGGCAGCCAGAGTGCAGGTGGCACAGTCACGTGCCTTCAGACCCAGGACCTGCTTGACCTTAACGCCATGACCAAGAATGTCCTCCTGTGGAAGGTGACTGACTCTGGTAGCAGAGGGACAGTGTGAGAAGGAAGGGAAGGGCGGTAGAAGAATGTTCAGACTCGAGTGGCCCGCACGAGGGAACATCCTGAAGCAAGAGAAAATATGGCTCCTTTGGGAAGCCTGAAGAATTGGGTATGAACAGAACACAGGGTGAGAGGGAAGAGGGAGGGGAGGGGCCAAAGGGACAGGAAGGAAGGCCTGGATGGGTCTCCCTGTGTGCCCTAGGAGCAACACTGGACTTTATTCTAGAGTCAGGGGAGAATCACCAGAGAGTTTCAAACAGTGGAGTAACATTAGTTCATAGCCTCCGAGAACTCCAGTGTCAGTGAATGCACAGACTACAGTGGGACCACAAAAGCCCGAGTAGCTCCTGTCCTTGGGGGGAGGGTTAGCAGAAAAGGCAAAGACAGTGAGGTGTTGGGGCAGGGAGAGCTACAGAGTAGTGTTGGCTTGAGTTTTTCCTGGAGTGGAGGCGGGTCAGCAGGATGCTTCAGCAGATTCTGCTGGAGCCCTCCATGTGCTCTTTTGGGTTCCCTAGTTAGAACATAAAGCTCATGTATCTATGGTCACAGTCACTGTGACAGTCGCCGTTATGACTGAAGGAATACAACAATGGACTGAGTGACATTGCATGGTATGATTATCATAAAAGCCAGCCATGAGGGTGTCATGGGGAGAGTCTGTGAGCATGGAAAAGGAGAAAGAGCATTTGTTCTGGGATGCCAGTTGATATCAGTTACTTTTATCATTACTGTGATAAAATATCTGACAAAGACAACTTAAGGAGGGGCGGTTTATTTTGGCTCATGGCTTGAGGGCGCAGTCCATTACAGCAGGGAAATCAGGGTAACAGATGCTTGAAGCAGCTGGTCACATTCACATTTCCTGGTCTACACTCAGGAAATAGAAAGAGCTAGGTCCCCACCCCACCCCTTTTATGCAGGCTGGGTCCCAAGCTCATGGAACCGTGTCCCCCACATTTAGGGTAGATCTTCCAATTCTCGTTAACCTAATCAACATTAACACTCATAGGCATGCCCAGGAGTCTAACCCCGTTTAGATAGTTCTTCACAGTTGTGTTAGAAAGCTTGTCTCCTAAATGACTCTAAATTCTGTCAAAATGACAATATAAACCATCGTGTTAACTTATAAAGTCATTAAATAAATGGAAATGAATAATAATTTAATAATAAAAATTTAAAAATAATTTTTTATTGCTGTTACATATACCTAGGAGAACAACTGATAAAGATGAATGATTTATTTGAGCTGATGGTTTCAGAGTTCCATCTGTGACCTCTTGGCACTTTGTCCTTGAGCCTGTGGTGGGGCAGAACACTATGGCTGGGAGAGAGGGAGGAAGAGAGGTGGAGAAGAAGAGCCTGGGGCATTGTATGTCTTTCCTGGACACCCCTGGTGACCGCTCCCCCCATTTGGCTGTATGAAACGTATAAAGGAGCCAGCCAAGTGCACATGTTTAACCCTAATGTTTTTAAAAAGTTGGCACAAATAAACACACATAATTGAACACATTCCAATAGTGCCTTCTTATACCTAATGTAATTATAGTGGCTGTTAATATTCTTATTTACAGCTTTTATTATTTATATTTTACAATTGATTTTTCTCCTCATTATTACAAGGTATATTTTCCTGCTTCTTTAACAACTGATAATTAAACAGTTCTAAATATCTGTTCGGTAATTTTATATGTGAACACAATGCCGTTCGATCACATATACCCTCATGACTCCTCTTGAACATCCCTCCATCTCATCCACAATGTCATGTTTCCTTCTTTTTTAATTTTTTAAAAAACTTTTACAACCTGATGAGTTCAATTGGGGCTGCCTGAATGTGCAGCAGTGCGGGGTGCCAACCTACTGGGGCCACAGCACTGAGAAAAATAACTCTCCTTTTCCAAACAACAGCCATCAGCTGCCAATGCCTCCTCGCCGGGGTACAGGGCCTCACGACCCTCTTCCCTCTGCACGCAAAGCTGGACTCTTGGCTGGCTTCAGCGCACAGCTGCTGCGCGTTCACGAGTGCAGCGGCTCTGATCCACCCCCCTGGCCGTCACCACCACAGGACTTTGATTACGTCAATAACCTCAGGCTCTTACAATCTTTCTGCCCGCCTTGTCTACAATATTCCCGAGCCGTAGAGGGAAGGGCAGTGTGATCCAGGTCTCTCACTAATGCATTCCTGGTCAAGTGTGTTGTTGTTGTTTTATCAGACACCAGACATTCTGAATTTTACTTGAATGCTGGAAAATTCCTATTTGCCTAATGATTCTTGAGCTCTGTTCTAGAAATTAAGTAACTTGGAGCAGTTTGATTGGTTAGTTGATTTTTCTTATGCTTGGTTTTATGCTTTCTTAGGGGGAGCGAGCAATATTAGTTCAAGGATAATTCTTCCCAATACTAAGGGCAAACTCTTCTGGGGCTTTATGAATTATAATGTTGTCCAGGGCTGGCTTGGTGGAATCCCAGTTCCAGCCTGACGTGAGCCTCAGAGCTCATTATTCCCTCCACCCAGGCACATCTTTCTCCAGCTGGGCTGGTTTCCTTGGAGGCATACCCTGGTCAGTATCCAGTGGAAACCTGAAGTGTGACCTTCTCTGGAGTTTTGTTACTCTCTCTCTGTGGCATTGTTCTCTCCTGTCCTCTGTCCTTCAAGTCTCGTTCAGACTCCCAGACACTGGGGATGTCTGCTGGGCTCAGCCCACAGTCCCCTGTTGCACTGAGGACACACTCCCTCAGCTATCAGCTCGGTCAGTCATGTGACCTCACCTTCTCAAACAACTGTAGCTTGATAGTATCAGAGAAGTCTTGCAGGCATTTTGTCCTGCTTCTTACACACATCAGACAGAAGGTTAGGTCTAGGTCCTGTTACTTCGTCATGCTCCAAAGGTAGACATCAATTTGCTTTCCGGTTATATCCCCAGACTCCATCTGTACATGCTTAAACCTTTGAGTCCTTGCACATCTGCAAACATCTGTCACTGTTACAAAGATTGTCTTGGCTGTATGTACAATTCTTAGGTTACAGTCCTTGTGGCATTCTAGAATGTTTCCTAGTATTCCTTGTGAACAAGAAGTCAATGTTAGCCAATTGCCCCTTGTATATGTGTTCTAAATGTTAAGATATTACACATGTGCGTGCACACACACACATCTTTGGCATTCCAAATTCTTGAGAAGAAGGATGTGGACTAGGGAGATGGTGAGGAAACATAGCTGAACTACTATGAAGCCTTTTGTCATTAAAACATTGTGACTAGTCACATATTTGAAAAACTGAAGAGCTTGACTTGAGAGTGTTTCCTGTATTTGCATGGTAACGCAATACGCCGGATGCTGTGTGCAGTTCACAACATGACCAGTACCATTTCTAAAGGATGAAAAATATCTCAACTGTGAAACTCTCATGGCTTCTTTGGTCTCAGTTATGGGATACAGACTAAGGGTCGGTATCAAGTGTTGATGTCTCAAACGTATCGTCAAAGCTGGTGTTTTCCTTGATGTGATTGGAGTTATTCTAAGTTTTCACGTCGGTTTCCCACTTACCTTTCCAACTAATGAATACAACCTCAGTTTTTGTCATTATGGAATTTTCAAACACATTTCCTCCTTCTGAATGTTACTGTGGTTGGTGCTTAAGATAACCTTCATTTGGTGCTGGAGACCATGGTGCTGCTTTGAAAAGAGCTTATTGTTCTTGCAGAGCGCCTGGGTGCAGTCCCCAGCACCCACACGGCTCACCACCATCTATAATTCCAGTTCTAGGGATGACGATACCTTCTTCTGACCCCCCCAGGTACCAACGGCATGCATGTTGTGCACACATATTCAGGCAAAACACTCACACACATACGATAAAATAAATAAATCTAAAACTTTATGAGACAGAAAATAACTGTGATTTGTAGAAAGCGTCTACATTTTTCTATTGCTTCTGTAAGAAATGACCAAAAGCTTAGTGGCTCTAAACAACCCAGATTTATTGTCATATTTCTGAAGGTCAGAGGGTTACGCACAGAGCTAAAGATACTAGTGGGGTTGGTTGGTTCTAGAAGGACAATGCATTCATTCGTTGCTCTTCTAAGCAGCCTGTCAGCATTCGTTGGCTTTTGGCTGATTCACTCTAGTTTCTTCTTTCATGCCATGCTCTTCTGCTTCTCATTCAGATTTTCTGTCTCCTGACAAAGACCCTTGCTAATGTATCAAGACGATAGTGTTGTTATGTATCAAGATTTGTGACTTCCTCATACCTGGAAAGCTACTAATGGGTCTCAGAGACCTCAGAGATTATGATATATTTAAATGTAGGCACCATGGACTGCTTGTTTCTTTCTTTCTCTGACTCCATGTTGAAATCCTCATTCCCCTGTATGGATGTAGTTAGGAGGAAGGATCTTTTGCAGCATGATTAGTGTTAGTGATGTTTTTTCCAGCTCAGACAGATGGAAAGGTACCCTGACAGTCGGGAGCCCAGGGACCACACAGCTCTGAAGTGAGGAAGGCATCCCCAGCTGAGCTGGAGTGTTACAGTGTAAGAGCTCCACTCTGCTCTACTCAGAGGGAAGAAGTTTCCCCAGTGTTGCAGCTGGGAATGCATCCCTGGCTGAACAGAGTTGTTCTTCACTTCTTTGCTTTGACTCTGACCTGATGAAAAAGTCTGGCCAAACAGCAAATCTCACAAAAAGGATTTATTGGGCATTGCTGCCTCTGCTAAGGAGGAAGGCAGCAATGGAAGTTGTGCCCCCTACTGAGCAGAGTACCGCTTTTTATATAGTGTTTCTGAGGGGAGGAGGAGCTTTCCAGGGTGGCCTGTGATTGGTGGGATTTTTTCATCCTATTTGAATAGTCTGGATGCTGGGATGAGAGGCCCAGCTTCCAGGGGACAGCTTCCCTACAGGGGATTCTCAAGCCCGGGAACTCCCTGGCCTCACAGAGCAAGACTCCCACAAAGGGGAAATGTGCTGGCTCTCTAGTGGTCCTTGGTGCTGTTTGAGTCTCATGGCAGGCATAGGGTGTCCCCAACAGGGTGACTAGGGAGTCAAGCAGCAGCCCCAAGAAGGCAGCAGGAGGGCCCAGGCTGCTGGGAAAGGTCAGGTTTGCTCCATGGCAGAAGCACAGATGGCAGTGTGGCAGTGGCTGGGGGAGGGGGGTGCCGGGTGAGGAGGTGATCCCCAGCATGCCCACTGAAGGAGGAGAGAGTGGGGTGGGGTTTACAATTAGGAGTGTTGTTGGAACCCTTGTAATGGGATTAGTGCCCTTATACAAAGATAGGGCTGGGCAGTGATGGCACACACCTTTAATCTCAGCACTCTCAGTAGAGGCAGGCAGATTTCTGTGAGTCCAAGGCTAGCCTAGTCTACTGAGTGAATTCCTGGACAGCCAGAGTTAACAATAGAGAAACCTTGTCTTGAAAAACCAAAAATAAAATGAAATAAAGTAAAATAAAAAAATAAAAAGAGATAGGACTGCCCAGAAACTTTCAGCCATGTGTCAGTGAACCAGGAAGTAGGCATAATTCTTGCAGTTAATCTAGAAATCAGAGCCAGGGTGAATCACTCATCTTCACTCCTCTGGAGAACCTGCCTGCAGTGTGGAGCCATAGCGGCACACAGATGGACTGTAGTAAATTTACAACTGAAGGTCAACTGTGTACTGAATACCTACTTGTATCTGTCTGTGTGGGGTAATACTGCGGGCACAGAGGGCTTCTTCCTATGCGATGAAGGGCACTATGACTTCCTTGGGAAGGACTTAGCTATGCTTTACAACAGACTTTCTGTCATTCTTGTCTAAGAGTCTACAGAAACCTCATAACAGCCTTTAGTTAACCTTAAACACTTCCGACTTTATCTCCAATGATGAACACTTCTAGGAGACTAGTTTCCTACTTCCTCCTTGTAGCCATAGTAACCATTGTTGGTTAATCCATGCTTGGAGGACTCCTGAATAGTGTGAGACTTAAACAAACACACACAGCACACACACACACACACACACTCACACACACACACACACACACGCACACACATCACAAAACCAATCAAAAACCAGATTTTCATATCCAGGGATAAGAAAACAATCCTTTGAACTTTACTGGACTCCATTAAAAGTAGAATGTTCTGGAAAAAATTTATATGGCCTAATGTGTCCCATTTGACTGCTTTAGAAAGTGTAAACCACACACAGAGCTCTGTCTCTATTCAGAAAATAGGCGGATAAATACTGAGTAGAGATGTTACAAGCAAAACACTGGTTGTGCCAGGATGTGTAGGTGGACTGCTTCAGTTCACTCTCCTACCTGCCTTGTGAGAAGGAATGGCATAATGTTTGCTGTCAACTTGACTGATTAGAATCGCCTAGGAGACTAACCTCTGGGAGTTTCTGTGGGAGAGTTTCTGGAGAGGTGTGGCTGCTGTGGGACGACCTAACTCCACATGTGGGCAGCACCATTCCATGGACCGGGGTCCCAGACTGAAAAACAGGAGGAAGTGAGTGGAACATCGGGGTTCATCACTCTCTGCTTCCTGGCTGAAGGTGTGACATGTCCAGCTGCCTCCCTCTCCGGTTGTCCCACTTTCCATACCCCAACGGCGGACTTCATCCCCAGGAACCATGATCCACAATAAACCCTTCCCTCCATAAGCTGCCTTTGTCACAGCAAAAAGAAAAGTGACATGGCATTTTGCAGATGAAAAAGCTAAAGCTCACTAAGTTGAGCCTTATGTCAACACTAGCTAGCAAAAAGGATGGGATGAGATCTGGACCCACCATGACTGACTGCAGATAGACTCTTATGCAAAACTAGTTCACCCGGAATTTCCCCAGTAACATGTTGGAATGGTTATTCAGCTCGAACAGAGATGGAAAAATGGCCTACCATTTGGAATCCCAGGAAGCACACAGTTCTGAGAGGAAGGCGCTGAACCATTGGAAGCTCAAGGACCATACAGCTCTCATAGCTCTGAGGCAGGGAAGGCTTCCCTAGCTGAGCTGGAGTGTTACAAGCTACTCCTTGCAGCTCAGCTCAGCTCTGGCTTGTCTCTGCTCTACTCTGAGGGGAGAAAGTTCCCCAGTGTAGCAGCTCTGAAGGGAAATATCCCCTGCTAAACTGAGGTGTTCCCTCCCTACTCTGAGCAGAGTCCAGAAGGCTCCTCTTTTTATAGTGTCCCTGAGGAGGTAGAGCCTCCCAGGATGGCCTGTGATTGGTGAGATATTTTTGCTTTTATTTGGCAAGTCCAGAGAGGGTTAAGGGGCCCAACTTAGTGCCAAGCCTGTTAGGTGGGGCTGCTTCTGTGCTATTCTGCCAGGTTGGGGGACCCCAACATCCAACTGGGAGTGGGGTCCCCCATAGTCCCAGGGGGGAGCTTTCCTATGGGGTGGGCTGTCTCAAGTCCCAGGGCTTCTTGGCCTTGCAGAGCCAGACTCCCTCAAAGGGGAAATATGCTGGCTCCTCAGGTCCTTGGTACCATTTGGGGCTTATGGTGGGCACAAGAGATGCTGGTCAGGGCCCCAGGATCCCCATCAGGATGGCAAGGGAGCCAAGCAGCAGCCCTGAACAGCAGTTGGCAGCAGGAGGGGCTAGGCTTATTGTAGAAAGTCAGATTCCCCCTCTCCCCCCTTAGAATCACAGATAGCTGTAAGGTGCCATTTTGTGCCAAGAGCAGGCAGAATCAGCTCAGTCCTCACCTGGGTCTGCCTGCTGCCATGGCTGCCTGCAAGGCCCACCATGAAGCAGCCTATTGCCTAGGCAGCTTGCTACGAAGCCCCTACATAGTGTGTGTATTTATTCCATTGCCAATCAGCTTTTTAGTCCTAGAGCTAAACCAAGAAAAAATTATTTTCTTTCCCAATGAGTGAGCATTCTGGGAAATTTCAGATTCTCAAGAAACTAGAATAACCAAGACCAATTTTCTCTAATGGAAAAAAGGGTGGATCCACGGCTATAGTATTTAAAAGGCAACCACTACCCCTCTGGGGATGCTCCCCACTTCAATTCCAGTTAGCGAGCCCACTGAGCTGTTAAGGCGAAACACCGTCACAGGAAGCTGGAAAATGGGCCCTGGGGAACTGGAATTTCTCCATGGACTCCTGTGCTGAGAATGGAGACAACCCGGGGCTCTGGTGCCACAAGAGCTGCACCCCACCCTCAGGAAAAAACACCAGTTCCAATGATATCCCGACTCGCAGGTGAAGGCCCATATTCCTGCCTTTGCTTCAGCTGTGAATACTTCTTGCACCTTGCTACAAGTCTTCTATTTAAACCTGAAGCTTATATGTCAATGTGCTGAAGAAGGGCTTGTGGGGAGGGGGTCACTGGAGCCCTTTATCCGCCCATCTTCTTGATATGCCACATCGATTCCATCTTCCTTCTCTGCTTTTCACCATGGTTCCTCTTTTTTAGTCAGCTAATTGAGATGCTATGGCATGGGGTGCGATGCAATGAGACGCGATGCTATGGTGGACAGCTGTGCCTAGTTCTCGGGGACTCCCTGTGCTGGAACAAGGGCTTTGCCCTAAAACTCCCATAACACTGTGGTTTTTCCTGGGTCTCTAAGCCCTGCTGTTTCCTTTAAGCTGACAGTAGTCCTTCCTTCTACAGAGAGAAGCCAGACACCTGGGGCCTGCAGTGATGTGCCATAATCATCTGCTGAGCCTTTTACAGCGAACACCCAGAATCTGCGACTTCTACATGATGCTGCACCAGGCAATTGTATAAATTAGGATCCATATGGTTTTGATCTTACCGACTTTTGTTTTAAAGGCTTGGTCCCCAGATAACGATGCTATTGGAAGCTGGTGGGCCAGTCCTGGTGGAAAGAAGCGTGGCACCAGGGGAAGGCGATACCCTTGGAGGGGTTATTGGAACCTAATTGTCTCTCCCCTAACTCTTACGGTCACTCTTAGGTGAGCAATATTGATACACAATGTGCTCTATGTTCTTATATCTTGTCTTTTCACAGTCCCCAAAAGCAACGGAACTAAGTTACTATGGACTAAACCTTGGAGCCAGAACAAACTTGTCCTCCCTTAAGTTCATTTCCTCAGGCATTTTGTGACAGCAATGGAAAGCTGACTAATACAAAGACTGAATAGTCTTTGTATAAAGTTGTATTTGTTTGAGGGACTCTAATCCCTGAGTGGATCCCACCGTGAGGCATTATTCAGTGAGTTCTCTAGATTTTATGAAATCCTCAGACTCAGGAAATGCAAACAAACACGGGATATTGTTTTTTATCTGGATGACAAAATATGAAAAGCCCAGCCATGCAAAGTGTGGGTGAGGTTATACACATACATGCGTCCTGATTCCTGATGGGTGTGTTTTTTGATGAACAACCCAGAAGTATGAATTAAAACAAAATATATGTCTCCTCTATGATTCATTTCACTTCTCTGATTCTTGCCAGAGAAACATTTACACAAGTGCTTGAGGAAATGAACAAACACAGCAGCAGTTGTTAGCAGAACAAAAAGCAGCCCAGCTACTTAGAAATAGGGAAATATATCTCAACAGACTGGTTTGTCCTTATGGAGTCCTTATGCACCAGTTACAGAGAACCATGCAAATCTCTATTGCAAACTTGGCAAGTTCTCCCACATATCTTGATTCATGGATACATCTCAAATATGCATATGTGCACATCTCTTAGCCTTAAAATAAAACTATCAGCGTATACATTTTGTTCAAATACCCAAGGATTCATGTCTTTAAAAGGAGACACGTCAATTGACAGTAGCATTTACATCTATGACACTGTCAGAACTTATGTTGAAGGTGACTGTGCTGGCTAGTTTTCTGTCAACTTGACACAAGCTAGAATCATTTTGGTGGAGGGCACTTCAACTGAGGAAATGTGTCCACTAGATTGGCCTGTAGACAAGCCTATGGTGCATTTTCTTGATTAGTTATTGATGTGGGAAGGTCTAGGTCACTGTGAAGAGTGCCATCCCCAGGCTGAGATCCTGGGTTCTATGAGAAAGTAGCCTGAGCAAGCCATGGAGAGCAAGCTAGTAAGCAGCATTCTTCCACAGCCTCTGCATCAGCTCCTGCCTGCAGGTTCCTGCCCTGTTTGGGTTCCTGTCCTGACTTCTATCAGTGATGGACTCTGATGTGGCTCTAATTGCTAAAACAAACTTTCTTCTCTAAGTTACTTTTGATGATGGTATTTTATCATAACAATAAAAACCTTAAGTAAGACAATGGCTATTGGACACTTTAGTATTATCTATTTTAAGTAGGTTTTCAATGAAAAAATGGTTTTTTATTTATGTAGTATGGTTTATTATTTATGTAGTTTTTTGAGAATTTAAAAGAGTGCTTATGAAGACTGTGTTATACTAATGTTTATCAATGTGTTAGTTGATGCCATAAAAATTTAGAAATAATCCCAATTGTCCAATATTAAGAAATTAGTTAAAAGTACTAAGGGTCTCATTATAAGCAACAAAGCGATCAGGTCATGTTTATGTACATACTAAATAAAGCAGAGAAAAGGTTCACAGCAGCTGTCAAAGGGGAATGAACAGATTACCTAACAATGGAAATACTGTCTACATATTCACCTCATGGGCAGGTCTCAGGGTCCAAAGTCCAGGTATTTGAGTCAAACATCTTTTTAAAGGTTCAGCATCGCCATCTGCAGTATCGGTGATGGAAATAACGACCCCATGAAATAACAGAATATCCGAGATCAAAAAAACTGCAGAAAAAGACCCCTGTTCAAGGATGGAGGTGTTGGAGCTCTGAAAAACAAGAACACAACTGTGGCGAGCTTGAGAGCCCCTGGGGAAACAGAACAGGTTGGGGGGCAGTGAAGTAAGTTCTATTATCTGTCCAAAAACTGGAGTCACCAAAGAGGAGCAAAGTCGCCTTCAAACTCACTCAAATTTCATTTGGCGAGGAAGAGCCAACTTCCCATGAGGAAGTGGCAAACTTTCTTATGCACCACAGCTACAGTACTGAGGAACCTTGGCCATATACGGTTCTCCAGGCTCATCCTCTCCCCTGGAAACTCACAGAACCTGTAAGACTGTCTTCCAGCCTTTCCTACTTTCCTCTCACCTGTGAGGAATCTATTTAGACCTTACCCATTGGACTTCTTTTGGGAGGCGGTAAATTTTGTAGGACTCTCATGCTTACACATGTTAATATTTGTTCTGATTTTTCCCTCAGTTCACCCCATCATAAGCAGTATTGGCTATGATACTTTATGATAAGCAATTAAGCGATGACCTCCTGATTCTGTTTGCTTTCATGGTTTGGAAATATTAGATCCCCAAATGGCTGTGAGCTACAGCCATGGACATCAGCCTCTAACCCTGTGAGAGGTAGTGGACCCTTGTTCAAGGATGGAGGTGGGGCTTTCAAGGATGGGGCTTAGTGAAAGGATGTTAGGCGGTTGTGTCTTTGAAGACCTGGGGATCCAATGCCTTCTTCTGTCTCTTTGCTCCCCAGCTCCCAGAGGTGAACCCCCACCCTAACTTCTACCATTTGCTCCTGCCTCCATAGCTCCCTCGTCATAGGACCAAAGTGTGTCATCAAATTGTAAGTGAAGGCCAAGTGAAACCACCAAAATGAGACCACTCTATGGGTCAAGGAAAAAAAAAAAGTTTACTCAAAATGCCAAAGTGATCTCTCACAGTTTAGAGGAGAGAGCAAAGATGGCAGGAGAGTTCTGCCTATGATAAGGGGCTATGTTGAGTGGGAGGAGGGTGGTTTCCTGGAGCAGCCATGGAACTAGCATGGGGCTTTGTTGAGTTGGAGGCTTGTTTGAGTTTCTAGAAAGCTAGATACTCTTTCTAGAGGTTGAGGAGGGCTATAGGCACATGTAAGAAAGTAATGGGTTTTCATGGCAAATAGGAACCCACTTTACAAGACTTTCTGGGGGGATGCTGGGTGTTTACTGCATCCTAGGTCAGCCTGAGCTGAGACCAGACTGTCATTTTGAGGGGTTGGGACCTGACACAAATGATCGTAGACTACAATCTCTGAAACTACTAGCCAAAGAAATCTTTTTGTCCTTTAAGTTGATTTATCTCAGGTATTTTGTCATAGTAACAGAACTCTAATGCATCTTCCTATGGGGGAAGAGTGCCAGCGACACTGATAGAAGAAAGTCCCATCTTTACATCTTCTTGCTATGGATCCTTTGGGAATTATAAGTCCAGGTCCAAATTAGAGTTGTCTCACACATCCACAGGGTATATCATATCATCCTTCAGTAAGTTCTCATTAGTGTAGAGTGATCTGGTCCCCACCACCTCTTGAGCAGAGACTTAATGAGATCAAGGACAGTGGCTTCTCACCTCTTTACTAGCTAGAGAGCACAGTCCACAACTGCACCAGAGTCTCTGGAACAGATAGTCGCATGCATTCCAGGCCCAACTCTTCATTTCCTCTGCAGAAGATCAAGCCCCATGCCACCGCTGAGAGCAAGGTAAGTTTGTTAATACCTTTCTCTTGGACTTAACAAGAAACTGGCCACACATATTGAATTCTATGAATGACCACTCTACAGAAAGGCAAACGTCTCCTTGAAAGCCAAGGAAGAATGTTAGAAAATTAGGTTCTTACTGGAGTTAGTGAAAAAGAATTCTGTTAGCAGAATAGATTTAACATGGTGGGAAAGAGACAGGGACTGAAGAGAGAGCTGAAGAATGAGGTGGGTGGGAAGAAAAGGGCACCAGAGAAAGTTCTGCATCTGTAATGGCAGTGCTGGTCATGGTTGAGCACAGTAGCAGTTACTTCCACCGTCACCAGCTTGGGTAAGGTCTCATGGGTCCCTCCACACCACTGTGAGGTGAGCTCACCAAGCTGACCAGGCTTGGTGGAAACCCAGATGAAAAGTGATCAACGTCCTAAGCAGCTGTGGCTTAGAAAAAAATAATAAAGCGACAAACAAAGACACCTGGATCGCCACTATTATTTTAGAAGAGGAAGGAGGAGGGGAAGGAAGTGTAAGAGGAAGAGGAAGAAGAGGAAGAGCAGGGGAAGGAAGAAGAGGAGAAGGAGGGAGAGGAAAAGGAGGAGGAGACAGAGGAAGCGGATGGGGGGGAGGAAAAGGAGACAGAGGAGGAGGAAGAGAAGAAGGAAGAGGAAAAAGAAGAACGAAGAGGAAGTGGGGGAAGAGACAAAAAAAGTAACATTCCAGTCACTGGGGGTGAGTATGAAGTGTCTGGACGATTCTAGAACCCATGAGCCTGCGAACTAGCCTACTCTCCTTTGACATTCATTTTCTCTGTCGTGTTTACACGCCGTCTCCCTTCTTTATGGCTACATGAAGCCCTTAATCACTATGACAAGGATGGCCACAGAAAGTTCCTTGTCTGTTCTGTGACAGGCAGGCCCTGGCCTGGGTGAAGGAAGCTCCAGGAGGGGCCGGAGGGCTGCAAGGTAGCGGCTTTCCCCAGAGCATCACACCCCTCTCTCAGATCTTGCCCAGAGGCCGCCCCATCTCCAAGCCAGCAGCGCTGATTGGCTGAAAGAACCTGTGGACCAGCCACCAGCTCAGGGATCTCACTCACTATTCTAATTTGATTCGCTTCTCTGTGGTCAAGTCTGAAAACACTTAAGAGACTTTTTGGGTGATTTGTCCATGGATTTGCCCTATTTCCAGCCTGATCTTGACAAGATGCTTCGGCTTTGGGGCAATACTGACACCAAGTGTTGGAATCTATAGGGTTGAAAGGAAAGTGAGATCGGAAAGCAACCCTCCACAGGATGGGTGTCCATGTCTCTCACTGAGCACGAAAGCTCAGGGCGCTCCCTGTGCTCACAGTGTGGATTTGTGCTGGGCCCTTCCACAAAAGAGATGATCATTCAAAGTCTATTCGGCTTTAGTTACAAAATTTAAAAAATAAGCTAGATCTTCTCAAAGTTTTTTGTTTGTCTTTTCTATGCTGAGGATTGAACCTAAGGCCCCCTGAATACCAGGCACTCGAGCACTGAGCCACTGACCTACGCCCTGGTCCTCCTTTGACTGTTGGCTTCTTTTTTCTTTTTTAAACCTGTTTGGCCTGCATGTTGGACTGTGTATCACTTGTGTGCCTGGTGCCTCGGAGGGTAGGAGATGCCAGATCCCCTGGACCTGGAGTTACAGAAGTTTGTGTAACTGCCCTGTGGGTGCTGAGAATTGGACCTGTGTCTTCTGGAAGAGCAACTGTTGTGGAAGTTTCATTACATATACAATGTTTTATGCACTGCTGGGTGAGCGGCTAGGTCTTGGCATTTTGTATTGTCTGCAGGTGTTGAATTGCTGTGGGAGTTGTTTAATTGGTAATGATCTGCATGTGCTGTCAGTAGAACACCTGAGGAGTTCTGAAACAACAAATACACCTGAGCTGAGATGCTTGGGGTTCCACTGTGATTATGGCACTGGTCCTGATGGTGGTTTCCTCTACTGAGGTCTGGCAGAGTTTGAACCAATGAATATGCCTTGGTGCTGTCTTTCCTGAGCAGTCCCAGCAGCAGTATACAACTATAAGCAACCAATGCTCTTAATCACTGAGCCATCTCTCCAGGAACCTTTTTTGACTTTTTGAGATGGATTTTACTAAGTTTCCCCGGCTGGATTTGAACTTTCCATTCTCCTGCCTCAGCTTCCTGCGTAACTGGAATACTGGCCAAAGACACCAGGCCTAGATCCTCGATGTTTGTAAGTTTAGTTTCTAAACAATGTTATATTTATTAGTAAAGAACATTCTCAATCATTTTCATTATTTGGAAAGTTTACTAATCAAACTTAAATATTTAAAAAAAGAAGTTCAAAACATGAGAGAATACACTTAAAATATTTAAAAGGACTTATCAAGATGATTATGAAATAATCTCAAATATTGACATTTAATTTGGAAATTTGTTATAGTCAGATTTCTGTTTAAACATATCAGAATAAAATACCTTCCCAAATACTTGATAACTTTAGATGAGGATACGATAAACCCACTAAGTAGTTTAAATTAGTGAAATTACTCAATACTGTTTCCAAACTGAAAAGCAATCTTATACCTTAACATTATTTAAATGTAAATAATTACAAAAGCATTTTGCACTAAAATAGTAAGTTTCTTTGATAGATCCTTCAATGAGATAAGTTACCGCTAACAGTATATTTAAGATTAAATAAATATCCATTGCTGTGAAATACTACACAATAATAGTAATTCCATTGGTTTGACTTATGTATTCATTCAAGTCTTTCTGGTACTAAAAATGTTTCATTTATGAACAAACTGTTACTCAATCCTACTGAAGTCTGCTGAATTTCTTCTCTAAACAGGTGAAGGTTACTGGACAACCTAAGAGGACTGCACTGCTGGTCCTTACTCGTGGTTCTTGCCAGCAATACACATAGGACTATTCCTAACCACCATCCCTGTAAATCCATGCCCTCCAAATGGATTGGTCTCTGATCTTGAGGTGTTGAACTTTTGGGGTTTCCTTATCTTCCCCCTCCTCTTCTTCCTCCTCCCCTTCTTCTTCTACCTTGGTCCCCATAAAAATTGTTTTAACTTTTTCTCTGCTTTAGATTGGATTACACATCTTTAACTTGAGTACTTCCCAACCAAATTATCACATAATACTTGCTAACAACTCAATTTGTATTTTGAATGTACTGTTTTCTTTTGGATTTACATTCTTAATTATACAAGCATTCTTTTGCAAACCTGGAAAGAAAATAAGTGTAAAATTAATTGGCAAAGGGAGCATTTCTAAATGTTCCTCACATTCAGAGCCAAACTCTTTTAGAGGGCTTTGGCTTAGTTCTTGATGTATTTGTGAGTCTTTCAGTGTGTTAATGATGAACACAACATGGCGTCAAAGCTAGTTAGCCACCGGCAGGATGCTAAAGCTGGTTCAGAGAAGACTGGGAGAAATGAAGGATGTGTAGGCATTGAAGCATACTCAGAATAAGGCCTCTAGGTTACAGATAAAACTGGCTACACGGCAATATGCCACATCTATGGGATTATCTTTTCTGTTGAACAAAAATCACTGCAATTGATAGACAAAATCCCTAAGGTGAGATACAAATCCTACAGGGTGAAAACCCTCACCTAGAGGTGCAAATCAGATAAACATCAGTTCAGTAAGACAGATAAGTGGCTTATGGGTCATTGCAAGGACACTGGCCCTCCTTTGATATATTTCCAAATTTTGGATTCTTTAACTTTGCCATCAAAAACATCATTGATGTAAGCTTTCTTAAAGTAACCCACAGAAGAACAAAAACCACTGGTTTCAGTTCTGAAGTTGACTTTACAAATACATAAATCCAGTCAACTTGGTTCCCTCCTTCAGAAATGCTGCAGAACACAACTGGCTTGCACCCTGCCTCCCCACAACAATGTGTTCCCCGTGGCTCTATTGAGTTCTGTGTTCTGGCTCCCAGGACTCTCTCTCAAGTCACCAGCTGTGCTGGGGAGATCTTTGTAGTTCAGTGTTTGGTGGCATGGCAACTGTGTCGTGGTTATCTCTTAGGGACTGTGTACACCAGGATTAAATAATGAACAAGAAGCTGCGGAATTTCAGGTGTCCGGGTTTTGAAGATGTCCAATGGTGTGACATGGGCTTGATGAAGCACAACATATTATGAAGTAGTGCAAGATGAGATTCCATGTCTAGTCTAGCATGCTGGTTTGATGTAATACACATAAACTCTTCTCCATAGACGTTAATTTCTCTTCCTTTATCTCAATACGAAAATGCAAGCAAGCATACCCTTCCCTGCAAAGAGAAGTGCAGAGCACTGAAAAAGAGTCAGTTATTGTCAGGGTTCCTCTGTGGCCAATTTCTATAAACCCTGATGCCCCTCATTCTTAGCTTTATGGGACACTATCTGAGATCTTTATGGTGCTGTCATGTCAGGAACATGGGGATTGGAACACTTATGGATGTTGGTGCAGGATCATAACAACTAAAACCTGAAGGTTCAGCTAGGAGCTCATTTGAGAAAACAGTACTCACGTGCAATCTTCTTCCTTCACTGTATGGAGAAACATAGCAAATGGGCAGTAGAGAGGCTTATCAGGGTAGGCTGCCCAGAGTCTCCCCTGGCAGAATGTTCTGGAAGTCATATTCATCTTGCCCTCTCAGGGTAGACAAGGGACTGGTGGTGGTTTGAGAAGCAACAAGAATGACCAGACCAACAGAAGGACATCTGTCTGTCATTAGAAGCTAAGATGGGGTAATTTGTGGTTTGGGGTGATCTGGCCAAGCACTTGGGCCTTGCCTAACGGAATTGACAGGGTTTCTGGAGAGCATTGAGAATCTGGCAAGGGAAGACTGGCATCCAGCTACTTTATTGACAAAGGGAAAATGTCTTAGTCACTTCTGAGTGACAGCAGCAAAATACCTTATGGCTCAGGGTTTCACAGAAGTTCTGTCCATCACAGTGTAGAGAACATGGCAGAGTGGATGGTACTGTTCACAGAGTGGTGGACCAAGAAGGAAAGATGGGAACCAGAACTGGGGTTAGGCTATCACCTTCAGTACCCCAACTCTCACGATCATTTGGCACCAGCTAGTCCTACCCTCCTATATGATGCCATCATAGTACCCCCAAATAACATCATTAGTGGGGCAACACATGCTCAAGATATGAGTCAATGGGGGACATGAAGAAGGAAAGACTGCCCCCCCAGAACAATGGTGTCTCCTGGCCAGTGTGGAGGTGCTTTGTTTTTGAAAACTCTTACCTTATTTCCTGCTTCACGACTGATCCTGCTGAGCTTGCTTGTAGGTAATGTTACCATGAATGCCATTACCCTGACAGATCTATGGTCTGTAGTCTTCAGCCTGTAGGTGATGCCAGAGGAATAGATCAGTTCTAACATTGGCTGAGTACCTGGACTTTGGATGGATGTGGTGATTTGAATAAGAATGGTTCCCATAGGCTCATATATTTGAATGCTTAGTCACCAGGATGTGGAACTATTTGTTAGAAGGATTAGGAGGTGTGGTGCTGTTGGAGTAGTTGTGGCCTTATTAGAGGAGGTGTGTCACTGTAGGTAGGCTTTGAGATTTCAAAAACTCATGCCACCTTCCCCCATCCCCCCTGCTCAGCTTGTGGGTCAGAATGTAGTTTTCATCTACTGCTCCAGCCCCATGTGTGCTGCCATGCTTCACACCATGGTGATGATGGATTAACTCTCTGAAACTGTAAGCAAATCCCCAATTAAATATTTTCTAAGAGTTGTCTTGGTCATGGTGTCTCTTTACAGCAACAGAACAGTGACTAAGACAAAGGTTTGCTGCCCTCCTGCTGAGGGCAGGGACAGGGCTGTGCTCAGTGACAAGGCAATTCCTGTAGAGCAAGACCTAGACGGCAAGCTCTGTTGTATGCTTTGAAATAAGAGGGCTGCCTGGAGTTGACTTTGAGATTCGACTCAAGACGGGGCTCCGCATGGATGGCAGGAGCAGTACACACGGGCTTGTGGCTGGAACATCTGCTTGTTTGCATTCTTGGGAGATGGGATACACAGAGTCTCAGTGACCTCTCCCTCACAATAAAATAAATAAATGAAGGCTATTGTTGTTGCATTAAAATTAAACTACCTACTGTCAGCAGGAGCTGCAGCCACTTAGCCCTATCTACACTCCCAAACAGGAAGGGGGAGTCTTTTACCCACAATCCTCTACATTACCATGATTGGTTGGGAAGCTTTGGCATTGGTTCTTAGCCTGAGTGCAGAGCAAAAGTGAAACCTTCAAATGACAAATAAAGCAGGCCATGCTCCGGCCAAAGAACAGTACCGGTTTCTGTCAAGTGGAAGAAATGAGTCACCACACTTTCAAAATTAGTGGTCAGAATTCAACTGCAGCATGGGCACAAACCCCTCGCACTTCACTCAGATGGGTGCAGAGACTGTTTACTTCTGTCTCACTGTTCTGGCTTTTCTCACAAACCTGCACCCTCTGGGCTCCAGGAAGAACAAACTATGTTTAGCATAATGTGGTAAACTTTGTAATAATATCCGTTGTTCCCACAGTGGCTGTGCAATTGTGCTCAGATTTCATTGCCCTCCTCCTGGCTTGTTGGGAAGACAGTGCTATTATTCTCGATGGAGAGACCATCATACTTAAAATAAACATCTTGCTTTTTCAGTTTTTTTTCTTTCTTTCGTTCTTTTCTTTCTTTTTTTCTGTCTCCTTCTTTTCTTCCTTCCTTTCTTCCTTCCTTCCTTTCTTTCTTTCTTTCTTTCTTTCTTTCTTTCTTTCTTTCTTTCTTTCTTTCTTTCTTTCTTTCTTTCTTTCTTTCTTTCTTTCTTTCTTTCTTTCTTTCTTTCTTTCTTTCTTTCTTTTTTTCTTTTTTTGAAACAACAGGACTAATGAGACAGCTCAGTCCAAAAAGGTGATTGCTGACACCCCATAACTTGAGTTCAATCCCTTGGATCTACATAGGAGAAGGAGAGAACTGACTCCCACAATTTGTCCTTAATCTCCACACACATGACATTGCACAGCCTTCCACCCCCAACTCCCCCCAAAACAAACACATGCCATGTGTTAGTACAACAACGACAAAGAAAACGTGTATAAATAACCAGCGTTCCCATGTTCCACTCCACCCCAGGATAACTTCTGCTCACAATATCCTTCCAAGCACGTCCTTTACAGATACACAGCTATGAAAGAACCTTTAACTATATTTTTCTAATTATTTCCCAGAGTCGGTGTGCCTCTTATGCCACAATATCTTATTTCATGTTTATTTATTTTTGAACAGGGCCTTCCTATGTAAGCCGTGCTGTTCTCCAGTTCCTGGGTTGGGAGGACCCCTTCCCCAAGCTTCTTGAGTAGCTGACTGGCACAAGCCCTGCGCCTGGCTTCTGCAGTATTTATTTTATAATCACTCCTGTCAGACAAATCCAGGGCATGTTGGAGAGAGAAAGGGAGTACTATTAATAACTGCGCTAGGAAAATATCCAAGGTGCTGCTCACCCTAGTTTTGAAGGGAAGGTGTGCCTCGGGCAGCCTTTTGATGGAAGAGACACTTAGGTTTGTTCTGTGGCCTCTGTTTACACACCTTGGGCTGTGCAACAAAATGGCAGAGCTGTGATCCTTCCTGTGCTGTTGTCCTCGGAGATGCTGCAGGCTTCCTCTGGCCCTGTGGGAAGATGTGTTTCAGTCCCTGTGGGAGCATGGGAGCCATTCTTCCTTCTGATCCTGATGTCTGGATCCACTCAGGCTTTTCTGAAGTCAGGGAGGGCGCTGTTGGGCACTGGTGTGCTCAGTGGACTGCGCTCTCTTCTGGTGGCGTATGGGAATGAATGGTTGGCATTTGGGGGTCCCACATTCTGGCCCCGAGTACCCCACAGCGGGTTTCTAGCTCGTCTACTACCCCTTGCCTTAGCACCTCTGAGCCATTCCATTGAGCGGATTCCAATGTAGTGATGGGCAACGGCTGGGGTGCTTTGGTGAGCCGCTCCTTCAGAGTGAGCACTCTTAGGCTTCCCCCGCCCATCTCTTCCTGTTCCTGAGCTGGATCTAAGAGGACAGCAACTCAAAACCCTGAGTTCACCTTTTACTTTTCCTCTTGTAGTTCCTCAATTCCAGGAAGAGTAGGGAACAGGCTTCTCTCTTCCCGGCTCGTGTCCTTCCGTCTGAGGCTGTAGTTTGGTGCTTCAGCTGGCATTTAGATTGGGACTTTTCTTTCCCTATGTGGAAAAGTCATCCGAATCTGTGATCTGGGTCGCTTAATTAGGTTTTTTTTGTTGTTTTTTTTTTCTGAGATGAATTTTCACTATGTAAATCAGGCTGGTCTGAAACTCAATGACCCACCTGCCTCTGCCTCCTGAGTGCTGGGATTAAAGGCATCTGCTGTGGTTCAAAATAAATTTTAGTGCAATTAATTAGTTTTTTAAATTAATGCTTCAGGTTAGCATGCAAAGTGCTGCGTTTCATCATGGCATCTTAACATAAAAAGGAGAGAGAGAGAGAGAGGATGAGAATAAATGAGAACTGAAAAAAAAACCTCTCGATATAAATCTTCTTTCACGCTAGCCATCTTATTACAGAGCCACTGAGATCCAGCTCAGTGATCCACACAGAGCACACATACCGCCTCCCACCTTGTTCCTCATCTGTACAATGGACGCCTTTGCATCTGCTTGGCGATTGGGCTGCTGTGGGACAATGTGCTTTGTGGCTTGCATCCACTGCTTTTAGATTTAGTGACCAGAGCATACATGGATGGATGGCAGATGGCAGATATCCGCCTTGCCCGTAAAGCACTCAAGCCCAGGTTGTCACAAAGCAGGGGCCTCTCGTGGTTGCCGCCTACACCTTTAGCACAAGCTCAGGTATTTCCCAGGCCTGCCACACTCTGTGGTTGCTTTGTGGGTTATGTTTTGCTTCTGAGCTCAGGTGGAAGGGAGGGAAGGAAAAACGAGAAAGGGGGCTCCCGCCACCCTCATAACTGCTACAGGTCCTGCTCATCAAGACGAGAATCTAAACAGTTTCTGGAAAGTACCCTTGTAAAGAGGCAACAGCAAGGGAGAAAAATGGCCACAGATGTCAACACCACACAGATTTCCTCCGCTTCATCGTCTTTCTCAGCCTTGTTGTCCTTCTTTTCCTACTAGCCTGGTGCCAGGTCCCACTTGTCCACGAATTCTCTCACTGTCTTAGAGAATAAAGCTCTCTCTCTTCCTAGTTCCTGAGGGTAATGTGAACTCAGGGAGAAAATGGCAGGGTACTTAGTAGGCCAAGCAGTGGAAAGGTACGGATTTGGGGTAAAGCAGACTTGGAACCGAATCCCAGTTCAGCCAGTGTGTGATCTGTGGAAGTTTACTTTCTGAGTTTCAGTTTCTCAATCTGCAAAATGAGAGAATTTACATCCTAGTAACAGACCGCTGTGGGGGAGTTGAAGCACATTCACACCATCGGGAGCTGGTTGTGTTTCTTTGGATGCAATGACACACTTAGATAGGTCAGAGAGTGGGAGGAAGAAGTCCTAGAATTCCCCAGGACTCATATGTTTAAAAGTCCAGCGCCCCTAGTGGTAAAGGCACTAACCTCCTCCATTTAATGTTAGTACTCACTATCCCATAAACCTCTCTGTTTTCCCAGAACTCCTTGTTGCCAAAGAGCCAATCCAGTGCCTGGGTTCTGACCAGTCAGAGAGCGTCTCTGCTCCCTTTTAAAAAGTCTAGTGGGAAGTTCCTGGCGGTCATTTTCTCCTATTCTGACTTCCAGGAAAGGTGAGATGACCCCAATGCATTGGATAATAAAAGCCTCATGTCTTTTTCATCGATCTGGAGTCTTGGTTCCTTAAGGTCACCCCTGGCCCTGAGACCCTGGGAGGGCAGAAGCCCAGCCGGTCTTTTCAATGTCACCCACTCGTATTTCACTTCTAATGCAAATCCTGTTTCTCTGGCAGTGTGCTAGGAAAATATGAAAATGTGATATAATTAAATACTAATTTAGAGTATAAAGACATTTCATGTCATAATGCCAATTATTGCACAGCGCAGATAATCATCTTGTAGTTAGAGACCAACGAGACTTTCAGATGTGTATTTGTCCAAATCCACAAGAAGAGAAGTAACGTAGTTGGGGGCCTATGCCCTCAGCACAGTCCCTACCAACTGCAACGATGCCGTGCCTAAACCGCCAAGACCTAAGATACTTCATGTACTGCTAGTTTTATATCAACTTGACACAAGCTAAAGTGAATGGAGACAGAAGAAACAGGACAAGTGAGGGTACAGCAGAGTCAGGAAAACAAGTCACAGGAAGCAGGAAGAGGGAGGCTGGTTCATAGGACACACCTGGGTCTTTTAACTGGCGCTTATTGAAGGCAGGCGCCTACCTTCCCGCTGGGGCTGGGACACAGGTTTTGGCTGAAACAAAGAGTAAATTCTTTTGGCAGCCTTGAGTTCTTTTCAGCCGGTACTTGAAGTGGGGTAGGGTCAACTTAGGTATGTGTGAGCAAGGGTGAGGCCTAAGTAGAAAAGTCTGGGTAGAGTTGGTCAAAGGAACCCCCCCCCCCACACACACACACACGCACACCTTTCCACGAAGAATATCTTCGAAGGTGATCCTAGGTAATTGTTTGTGGGACTCTGAGCTAAGCTCACTGAACACTGTGCTAGGCAGCCTGCCCATGAGACTGAGGGCCTCTCCTTGCTCAGGGAGAGCCATGGCCCACTTTTAGCTCTGTTTGGGATGCTGGGGAACCGGGATTGCCTGTACCTAGGAGGTCCTGTGGAGACAGCCACACTCTGGTCTTGGAACGCAGTCCTCACCCTGGTTTTGTTTCTTATTGTGGCCCAGCCAGTTCCTTCCTGTGACCCTCCATTTATTTGTTCACCTATGAAATGAGGGAAAGGCCTTTCTCTTTGGACTAGTGAGTTAAAATACCATTGTGCCAAGTTAACAACAATTAACGAGCAGTTCATGAATATTCATTTCTTCATCTTGGAGCAAAGTTCAGGAAGGGTCTGATTTAATAAACAAGTCAAAGACCGAAACTCCCGTTGTGTTTCAGTTGTTTGTGACTTATAAAACCATTTTATTTAGGTTCCCAAGACGACTCCCGAACACCCCACGCTACATGCCGATGTTACTCTACACTCATAATGAGCACAGCAGTAAAACCGTTCAACAGGATGGATTTCTACAAGGGAGGGGTGTGGCTCTGTCAAGGGGCCCACAGTAAAGACTCTTCTCAGAGCCTGAATCCAAGACTGCACTCAACTCTCTCATCTTCTCCTGGGGTTCCCTGTGAGTCTTAGACGCTTTAATGCCAGGCCGACTTAAGTTCATTTTCTGACTCCTGCACTGGTAATTTTGTGAAGCCGGGCAAGTCATTTAACTTATCTCTGCTTCGGCTTCCCTTCTGTGAAATGGGCTAAGACTGGCGTGTCGCCCAGAAGTTTCTCTTCTAGGCTTAGATGTGAGGGCCCTGGAAATGTGGGGCAAAGATCTGACAGGTCCTAGACCAAACCCCGCTGCAAGGTATTCCTCTTTTCGCAGCAGGCTGTTTAGTAAGCCAAGCTCAGAAAATGCTTGGGGAATTGGCCGAGTGAGAGAATGCAGGGCGACAGTGCCTTGCCTATTCGGTCCTTAGTTATCTGAGAAGGTGCTGAGTTCAGGCCAGAAGGTAGACATGGAGCAGGCTCCCCCGGCCTACACACAACCAAGCTCAGCACTCTCCTTCCCCACAGACAGAGACAGACAGAGCCAATGCCCTGGGAACCCAGGAGTTCCTGCTGAGTCGTGTTCACAGACAGAGCAGGTGTGGAAGCCCGGAAGATCAAACTGAGGCTGGACACATTTAAAACTTCTCTCTGGAAAACTTCGCAGGAAGTTCCCTTAGCTCCAAAGCTTTTAAGTGGGTTCACTAAAATCCGTGGCTGCACATCTCATAGTGAAGAACTGACACAGGAATTCTCAGCACACAGTCTAGACTAGCAGTGACTGAGAATGGTACCCACAAGCAGAGCTTTGCAAGGGCAAGTTTTATTTCATTTCAGTGACTGTTTATTGTTGGAGGAGGGGTGAGAACCTAGAAAACAATTGCTTCTTGTTGATAGACCCTGTGAGGCCTGGAGGTTCTGACGGCAGAAGTGTGCCGATGATGGCTATGTACCTGGGAAGCCAGACTCAGAATCATTTATCCTTGCATTCTTTCACTCCCAAACACATCCCCACTGTGTGCTCAGAGTGCTTGGAACTGTCCTAAGTACTGCAGGCAAAGCACAGAGCAAAAGAAAGACCCTGGCTGCCAAGGGACTGACACTATGGGTGGCAGGGACATACACCTACCTCCTAGGAGAAATTCCAGGATACGGGGCACAGGGAGGAGCCGGTGGAAATGGGATGGATGGAGGAAACAAAACAGTAGGAGAGGAGAAGGGGGGAGAGCAGGAGGTGGGAGTCAAAGCCTGGAGGAATCTTCCACAAGTCTTCAGGGTGCCTGCCATCGTTACCATGGTTACTGGTCCCTGATAGCCAGCCACCCCGAAGCTGAAAGGCTATTTGTGTTAATTATTTTTTTGTGTGCCATTCATATATGACAGTCTTTGGCTTCTGAGTGGGCTGGCTAAAATCTGCTATCTCATACTGAGAAAACAACCTGGAAATGCTCAGCATTTTGATTTTCAATTGAGCGTTTTTTTTTTTTAATCCAGTTTTTTTTTTGTTGTTGTTGTTTTTGTTTTTTGGTTTGTTTTTTTTTTTTTGTTTTTTTTTTTTTTTTTTTTTTTTTCAGAAATGCTAGTGGGGATTTTATTTGACCCTGTGATGAATTTATCGGAATGTAGTTGCAAATCTAGAAAACTAACCCCATACACAGGCACTAGCTGAAACCTTTTGGGAACTACCTATTGAAGTTAATTTGTGGAGCACGAATTGGAACCATTGTCCTTCCAGAAGACGGCAACAGTATTGAGGGTGGAGGCTGAGACATTTTCAAACCATCCTGGCTGCTTTGGACTACACCATAGTCTTGATCCCTTTAGATGAGGACAATAGCACTCTACCCGACCTATTCCTTTATGTTGTGCTCCCAGCCCCACATAGAACAGCAGACAGACAGGTGGGTGGGTCGGTGTATGGGTAGATACGTAGGTGGATCATTCAACCAAGGAACAGGTGTATAGATGGATGGGTTGGACAGATAATTAAACAAGTAGTAGCTGTTCAGATACTCATAATAATTCTGTCGAGACTCCAGAGAGAGTGAGGAATTGCTGGAGTGTGTCCTTAAATAGATGAGAGGCCATGGGACTTAGCACATAAGCAATATCATAGGCAAGAAGAGCACATATAGGAAGAGACAGAAAGGGAGATAAAGCAGTTGGTCAGTATCAGTTTGTGAACATTTTGTTCAATTGCTTCTACTTTTTATTGTATCTAGTGAGTGTGTGTGTGTGTGTGTGTGTGTGTGTGTGTGTGTGTGAGATGCATGCTCATGTGCCTGCATGCAGAGGCCAGAGAAAGATAGCTGGTATCTTTTCTACTGCTCTCCTTCTTATTCCCTTGAGGCAAGATCTCTCACCAAAGAATACCATGCTGTGTTTGTTACCGTGGCTTTGTAATGAACTCCCAGGATACACTTGTCTCTTCTCCCCAGTGTTGAGGTTGCAGACACTTGAAGACATGCTTGGCTTTTACATGGGTGCTGGAGATTTGAACTCAGGTTCTCATGCTTGCACAGCAAGCGCTCTTGCCCGCTGAGCTATGCCCCAGCTTCTGCTTCTGACTTTATGGTGAAGTAACAAACCATGTAAGGGGTTAGGAGTATGATGGAAAAGTCGTGTTGGCCACTTTAAGGAGAAAAAAAGGAGCGACTTCAAGGTAGGAAATGGATTAAGGAAGTGGTACAGAAATTTTCCACTTGGGATTCATGGTCATAAACTATGGTGAGGCCGGCACTCTGTGTGTCTCCTGTATGTAGTGCTGTGCTACATGAGCACATTCCCGTACAAGTATACATTTAATACTGAGCGAATTCCCACATAGTCCTTTACTGTCCACATTCTTAACACCCTATACCCATAGTGCACTTTACTCCCCTAGATAGTTTAATTTCTACTTTCATATTATATATACATATGTGTTTGTATGTACATGATTTTATGTATTTATATACAGCCTTGGAATTGCAAATAAAAGAAAACATAATATTTGTCTTCTGAGATTGGCTTAATACCCATAATATGGTTATTTCCAGTTTTTCCATTTTTCCTGCAAATGAGACAATTCATCCTTTATGTCTAAACAAATTCATCTCCTCTACCCATTCTTCTTTTGGTGGATTCCTAAGCTGGTTCCATAACTTTGCTACTGTGAATAGCCCTGCAGCAAATGTTTCTGCGACGTGTTGACTTGGCATCCTTCTAGTAAATATCCAGGAGTGCTGTAGCTGGGGGACATATGATATATATTTATTATATATATATATGATATGTATGTGTATGTGTATATGTATATGCATGGAACTCCATTCTGATTTACACAGAGGCTGGTCTGGTTTACATTCTCATCAGCAATATATAAATATCTCTTCTGTCCACATCTCACCAACATTAGTTATTATGTATTCTCTTAACAATTGCCAGTCAGAGATGCAATCGAGATAGATATTTAATTTTCATTTCTCTGATGACTATTGGGGTTGAACTTTTTCCTTCCTTCCTCCCCCCTTCCTTCCTTCCTTCCTTCCTTCCTTCCTTCCTTCCTTCCTTCCTTCCTTCCTTCCTTCCTCCCTCCTTCTCTCTCTCTCTCTTTCTCTCTTCTTCCTTCCTTCCTTCCTTCCTTCCTTCCTTCCTTCCTTCCTCCCTCCTTCTCTCTCTCTCTCTTTCTCTCTTCTTCCTTCCTTCCTTCCTTCCTTCCTTCCTTCCTTCCTTCCTTCCTTCCTTCCTTCCTTCCTTCCTTCCTTCCTTCCTTCCTTTCTCTCTCTCTCTCTCTCTCTCTCTCTCTCTCTCTCTCTCTCTCTCTCTCTCTTTCTTTCTTTCCTGTAATTCTTCAGGGCAACACCAAAATGTTATGTATTATCTATTTACCTCCTCCAGAAAAATTTTGTCCTGCCTGACCGAAGTGGATATTGCATATTGTTTGTAGTTTTTAAGTGACCAGTCATGTTCTATGACGACAACAATAAAGTGTAAGCCAAAGTTGTTTCCTGTAATAAATGTTCATGATGCAGTGGTCATGAGCTCTTAAAACCACGAAAACAAACATTTCCACATCAATGCCCTTTCTGCTAAGCTTTCTGATGACAACACAGAAAAAGTGTCTTTGTAAATATCTACTAAACTACCCTATTTCGTTGAAGATGTGGGGAGTGCTGTTCTGTAGGTCAGCTAAGGCTAAGTGGTAGAGTGCTTAGAATTCCAATTTCTGTGCCGGCTGTGACTTCCAGCTGTGCCTTGTCATTCCAATGTGAGGGAATAAAGACATAAAGAAATACTTTGAGATCCCTGTGCAGATGTTCTATGTTCTATGAAGCTTATCTCTGGAAAGATGCTTTTGAAGAACCCTTCTGCTCCCAAAGCTGAGCCTTGTCATTCTCTTCCAGATGGCCATTCTCGACCATAAAGCAAGTCAGAATGTGTCTAATTACTGCCAAAATTTTCATTCATTTCTGGATCTTGTCAACTTTCAGGATCATAATCAGAATATATTGTATGAAAAACTTTATTTTCAATAAAAAGTATTTAGAAACAGAATTTGAAGTACAGTTTTCATCAGTGTGTAATTTTTCTTTCAAGTACTGTGTGTATTACATTTACTTTCTATTTTGAGTGTATTTAAAACACCTTCTTGGATTTATTTTTATAGTCAAGTTAAAATTATTGTTACTGACTCCTTTTGATAGTAAATGTTCTGGTCTTGTTAGGTAGGAACTGAGTGAGTCCTGCTTTTGTGGGTGAGGAACTGTGGATAGTATGTTTTCTTAGCTCTTGGGGTCCTGATAAGATCCTGTTGCTTTTTCATGTAAGCAATAATATTGGCTTTCTGTAAAAAATATCAAGTCTCTCTGGGTACCTATGGTGATGTCTGTGTGCCTGCAGGATATCTGGGTGTCTGTGGGTTGTGCCCAGTGCCTGCATTATGCCTGGGCATCTGTGGGATTCCCTGGAGCCTGGGGGAAGTCCTGGTGTCCACAGGAAGGCCTACCACCTTTGAGATGTTCTGTGCCTTGGAGGAAGTCTGGGCATCTGTGGGATGCCCTGGTGCTCACAGGAGTTCCTGGTGCCTGTAGGAGGCCCAGGTGACTGCCCGATGACCTATGAGATGTCTGGGTGCCTGTGAGATGTCTGGGTGTCTGCAGGTTTTGCCAATGTCTGCATGTTGCCCAAATGCCTTTGAGATTCCCTAGAGCCTGGGGAATGTCCTGGTGTCCACAGGAAGGCCTGGTGCCTGGGGAAGTCTGGGTACCTGTGCGATGCCCTGGTGCCTGTGGCAGGCCCTGATTC
Source organism: Cricetomys ansorgei (assembly GCA_026225945.1). Lineage (NCBI taxonomy): Eukaryota > Metazoa > Chordata > Mammalia > Rodentia > Nesomyidae > Cricetomys > Cricetomys ansorgei. Next base: position 42,466,054 of record JAMJFZ010000107.1, on the reverse strand, counting down.
TTGCAGGATGTCTGAGTGCCTGTGGGATATTGGGGTGCCTGCAGAATGTCCCCATGTCTACAGAAGACCCTGGTGACTGCTGGATGACCAGGTGCCTGTGTGGTGTTCAGATGTCTGAGGGATGGCTGGGTGCTTGTGTGATGTCCATGTGATTGTGGGTATTTGGGTACCTGCAGGATATCCAGATGCCTGTGAGAGATCCAGGTGTCTGCATGATGGGTCCAGTGCCTGTGTGATCTCTGCATATCTGTGGGATTCCTTGGAGTCTGAGGGATGTACGGATCCCCTCAGGAAGGCCTGGTGCCTGCTGGAGGTCCTGGTGCCTGTGGGATATGGCTGAGAACCTGTGGGCTTGGACTGTGGGCCCAACTTTTGGTCAAGCTTTGTCATACTTGCTCTCTAGTTAGTGTGGACCAGGTTAATGCCCAACATTGAAGAAACCTGCTGCCTCCAGTATCCGTGGCCAAGCCTGTGATCCATGTTCCTGCCACACTGGCTGGACTCAAAAGTTTCTTTCATTTGTTTCTGTTTGTTTGTTTTTATTTTAGGGTTTTTTTATTTGAGGGTACAGGGATAGAATAGGGGAGCAGGATGGGATAGGAAGAGAGTGTTGTCAAGATGCATTGTGTGGAACTCAAATAATTAATAAAAGTGTTGTTAAAAAGTAGTAAATGTATGCTTCCTCTTGAGAAAAAAATGTAGTAATTAAAAGTCTGAGTGACAAAAAAAAATTCAAGTCATACTTGTCATGTTTAGAAGTTCTAAATACAGTTCCAACATTTCCTGGCAGTTACTGACATGGAGCAAAAGTCTGAAGCCCATGAATTTGCATCTGTTTCTAACCTCAGAAGTCTTGGGTTATTTACTTTAGGGAATGAAACATCTCAGAAGGAAATAGCTTTCATTTTGATTGTAATTAACTTGCCTTTGGCATTTTTGATTTGGGAGCAGTTATTGTCCGTATCAGAAAGTTGTTCTTATTTTATGAGTGTTGTTTTAACTCGGTTGTTCTAGATGGTTCTGTGTTCTCTGACATCTTTCTCGTCACTTTTCTTTGGTATCCTTTGCGTTCCTCCTGGGAGGGCCTGAAGTTCAGGGAGGAACAACTGATTTGGGCTGACGGTTAATGGGAACAGAGCCCACCATGGCAGGGAAGGCATGGTGCTGTTGCTTATATCATGGCCAACCAGGATAGCGAGGTGGGATCAGAAGCAAGATTCAGCTATAACACTCAAGGCTGGACCCAGTGGCCACCTCTGCTCCTAGGCCCTAGGCTCCAAAGGCTTCTCAGCTTCCCCAGACAGAGTCATCAACGGAGGCCAAGTGTTCAGACAGCTGGGGTCCATATTACTTTTAAACCACAACTGTATATCTTCTCTTGGCCACAGCAGACTCTTATTTTGCTCTGTACTTTGCAGCCTACTAAGGAAAACTTAGGAAAACCAGCTGTGCCGGTTTCTCTTTAAATGTAATCCCTCCACTTCTGTTTTCAACCATGGGTAAACAGATATGGACTGAAGAAACACAAGAATGAGTGCCTTGCATGCATCTAAAAGATAAATCTGATTTGTACAAAATTTTAAGTACTGTATTTAGCATGTCTTTTATATTTAAATTATGAGACAAATTCAATAAAATTTAAAATATGCAATGTATGTAACTGCACATGAGCATATAACATATACAGCTATGCATGAATTATATGAGACAAATATAGCAACTATACATTTAAATATATACAATACAAAAGTATGTATTAATAGATCTATTTTCTGGTCTATTTATATAATAGAGTATTACATACATACATTTAATGTCTAAATTTTTAGCATAATTAATAGTATATCAAAATATATTTAAAATGCATACTTAAACTATCTGCTGCTGAGATAAATACACATTTTTCATCTCTGTTTTTTATTTAAATAACCCTTCCCCCACCCCCACCCTGCCCACCCCTGGAATTTCCATGAAATTTACCTATAAATCAGCATTTGACCAAACTTGAGAGCTCTGGCTCAAGGTGGCAGTACAAGCTCTAGGCAGCAGATTGGCACAAAATTCGGATGGTGAGAAAAACATTGCAATCAGCCTTTTGATAAAACATGGTTCAGGGAGCAGGGATTAAGACTGCATTTTGGAATTAGCGCGCCACCTAGTGGCCATTCCTTTGCTGCCTAAAACTGCGTTTTTTAGAATTCTCTGATGCAAGGACAGCACGCTTTTGTGCTTTTCTTCTGCTTTTATTTTGTAGCCTGTACTTGGGCTACCACCTTCAGTCAGGAACCTTCTTGTGTTACCAGGTGTCAATGTGTGACCGCATGAGGAGGAAGGACTCATTTTACTGGTTTGATTGTTATCACAGGTAGCTGGGAATTCTGTAGTTCTAGAGAGAATAGGGGAAGAGGGAAGATTTTACATCCTGATGTCCACTCTTCCAAAAGGGCCCCACTTTAGCTCCAGTTTTCCCAGAAGCCAACTCCTATGGTTGTCCCGGGGCTTACGGAGAATAAAACACATGTACATGCCTGCTTGGACTGCTGTGTGTATAATAAGTACTTTCAAAGGGGAAGAGTCTTCAGAGAAAACTTCAAAGGGAGGGAACACATCCTTGCTTAGTTGACTCATTTTCTGGAGCCAATGCAAGGCAGTGCATGATGGTCAGAGGTGCTCAGTGGAGCACAGCTGCTCATTATGGCACAGACAATGGATGGCAGCATTTAAAATCCACCAAATTAACAAAGATCTTATAAAAATAATCATGTTCAATGCATGCAGAAGTGTTACAGCAAGCTGATGGATCCAAGCAGGTTGATTTGGGGGTTAATAATTTAGTGATACTAAGAGTTTTGAAAACAATCATTAGCCTTTTTGTTGAATTTCATTCATAAAGGTAGAAGCCTGTCTGTTGGAAGATAGTTGGAAACAGTCTAAATGTTTAGCCTCAGTAGAGACTTCAAATATTATGGCATGTATGCTATACTGTTGCAAAAGGCAACGTGTGCTAAAGGGCTGGTAACTGCCTTAGTTAGGGTTTCCATTGCTGTGATGAAACACCATGTCCAAAAGCTACTTTGGGAGGAAAGGGTTTATTTGGCTTAGGTATCCTGAGTCACAGTCCATTAGGGAAGCCAAAGGCAGGAACTCAAACTGGGTAGAGCCCTGGGTGCAGGAGCTGATACAGAGACCATGGAGGGATGCTACTTACTGGCTTGCTTCCCATAGCTTACTCAGACTGCTTTCTTATAGAACCTGGGGCCGCTAGCCCAGGGATAGCTCCACCTACAATGGGCTGGGCCCTCCCCATCAATCACTGGTTTTAAAAATGCCCAACAGATTTGCCTACAGCCAGATCTTATGGAGGCATTTTCTCAGTTGAGATTTTCTCCTCTTAGATAACTATAGCTTGTGTCAAGCTGACATAAAACTCACCAATACAATCACCAACCAGCGACTCCACTAGAAGGTGCTGGAATCTTTACTGAAGGAAACAGGATATCTGGCAAGGCATGCCACTGAAGAGAGTACTGGAACCACAATGGCTATTTGCCTTGGTGCTTTCTAGTGCTATAAAGAGCATCTGTGCTCCACTGAGCACCTCTTACCATCATGCACTACCTCTCAATGGCTCCAGAAAATGAGTCAACTAAGCAAGGAATGAAACCTCTGTACCTGTGAGCCAAGATAAAACCTCTCACATAATATGTCATCTGGGACGTTTTATCACAGGAATGGAAAACTAGTTTATACCCAGGATCAGTGTTATTTTGCGGTTTTTCCATGGAGCCTATCTTCAAATGGAATACTATGTGAAAGACAAATATACAAACAAGTGGACTGAATGGAAAGGATTGTGCTCTCACACCCAACCTCCACTACATTATCTGGACAGACCCTGGTTTCCATAGAGACACCACCGAGGCACTTCCGTAGTTCGGTGTAGTCCACAGTGCAGTTGGACAGCCCTGTCTCCATCATTCCTGGATGTTAATGATAGCCCTTCCCTGTGAACTGTGAAATCATAACTGGGTCCCTCCTGAATCTTTTTGCTTTTCAGAGTCACCAGGTTTTATTTATTATGGACTTGATTTGTGGCCACTAAAATGTTTGTCTTAAGACACTAGGAGTAAAGCCAGCCATTATTTCAGAATCGTATTTCACTATCACAGGACCCACAAGCTTGTGTCAAGCCAGGCAGCACATTCCTCCCTCTTGAGAGATCTTTAGACTTATGGATGCAACCTCAAACAAACAACAGAAACAACAGGAAAGCAGTATAAATAAAAAGAACCCCCAATAACCCCACTATAAAAACTATACCTATAGAAACTGGTATTTTGGGTGTTTTCTTCCAACATTTTTTTCTATGGGATATGTACGTGTAATATATGTGTATAAGATTTGTAAGATAATTTATTCACTATTAACACAATATCACTTTATTTTCTGTTGCTGTAAGTCAATACCGCTGACCGGGTAATCTATAAAGAGTAGAGACTTATTTGGTGCACAGTTCTAGAGGCTGGAAAGTTCACAGTCAAGATGGTGACATCTGATCACAGCCTTCTCCCTGTGTCACAACCTGGGGGAGAGCATCACATGGCAAGAGGAAGCAAACATGTTAGTAACATGTTAGTATACATCTCTCTTCCTTCTTATAAAGCTGCTAATATCATCATGGAGGCCCTACCCTCATGACCTTATCTAATCCTAATGACCTCACCAAAGAACCCCTTCCCAGTTGTATTAGCATATTAATTGGGGATTAAATTATGAACGCACCAACTTTTGCCATAGCCGTTGCCTTACCTGACGAGCTCTCAGGATTCTATGTAAAAGAGACTGAATGTATGTCTTTGTTCTGACTTAGACACCTAGGGTCTACCTCAGGAGCAAACCGTGTCTCTGCACCCTGCCCCAAGTTTGTGGCAGGCACTGACAATCAGTCAGAGCCTTACTGGGGAGCTTGAGTGCCATGGCAGAATGTGTCTCATCACTGGGCTGGAGGTACACCCTCCTTTGGTGCACTTGACCTTCCTTAACGAAGTCAAGTTTGTCCTTAAGGTGTATAGGGCTCTGTAGGTAGAGATCACCTCATATCAAATGACTCTTCTGTATTTGGCCCTTTGTGAATTCCTCACACATGGATATTTTGCAGTCCACAAAGTTCTGCCAGCCAAAGGTTAATACACAGAGACCGCGAAAAGCTACTTTAAAATTGCTAATGAAAGGTGGGCTTAGCAGTAGGAATATAGAATTACACCTCTATAGCAGCCTGAGTTTCCATAGAAACAGATGCAGTTGAATCAAACCCTTGAGTAAACTTTTCCACATTAGTTTCTAAGCCCGGAACATGGTAAGAAAATGCTACTTACTGTCCAGGCAGAGGGAAAATTGCAACAAGACCCTCCACAAAAGGCTCAAAACAAAATGGAGGTGACTTGCGTGGACGCGCGTGCGCGCGCGCGCGCGCGCGCGCACACACACACACACACACACACACACACACACACCCTGGCATGACAACCCGGCTTCAGCCTCCTGTAGTTACCTGGGTGGTAACCAGGAAATAGGTCCACTTGGGGAGTAAAAATTATTGTAACTCATTCTGGAAACAGCACTGTTAAGAAATCCCTTAATGAGCCCAGTGGTTATAATTTGGGGTATTAGGGGTTTAATGAAATACACATCACACTTTGCAGACCCAAAGCTCCTCGTTTACTGGAGACATTTACCAAGCCAGAGGTGTGATGTTGCTCTGATGTGAGCTTTGTGTGAGCTCCAGGCCCTGAATCAGAGCCTTTGTTCCCTTCCCTGGAGCTGTCAGTGGCACAGCAAAGACTTCTGGGAGCTCTTACCTTGAGCCCCATGAAACGTAGGAGCTCTGGGCAGCTTCCCTCCTGGTGAAGAGGGAGGAGCCTAAGGAAATTGATCCTGAAGGACAGCTGGGAGAAGTATGGAATCCGTTTCCTCCTCCTCCTGCTCACAGCAGCAAGGATGGGTGTTCAACACAGCTAAGTGTTTGCAAAAGCTTCTTCTAGCAGCAGTAGGCCTCATCTTGTTTTGTTTGTTTTAAATATATCTGCTATTTAATAAGGTTCTTTGTAAAATGTAGAGCTTCATCTTGGTTTGCAACAGAGAACATGGCACACAGGGAGGCAGAGAGCTGAAGCTGAAGGACAACTTTAATTTTGGCATGACTTTGAGGTTATGGCTTTTTCATGTGTGTGTGTGTGTGTGTGTGTGTGTGTGTGTGTGTGTGTGTGTTCAAATAGGGTCTCACATAGCTCAGGTTAGCTTCCAAATCCCTGTGTAGCTGAGGTTGGTCTTGAACTCCTGATCCTCCTGCTTCCACCTCCCTATTGCTGGGATTATAGGCATTATAGGCACCACCATCCTAGTCAGCAACTATGCTTTGACTGCTTCTCATCAAACTCATGTTTGTAGGATTTCCTCCTGGAGGCCTCCCATCCCCGGGAAATAGCACTGCAGTGACTAGAGGCACAATTCTGGGGCAGGAAATATATGACGTGGTGCTATGGGTCCATGCTGTCCTTGATCAGAGGATGGAGAGCCAGCAGGAACATACAGAATTCCCAGGAGCACACATCAGAGTCCATAACTCAGCTTATTGTGGGGACTGGGTCACATTTATAATGAGAGGAAGGGTTTCTGGTATCCAGGGATGTCAGGGGAAATTCTTGGTTAGGACAGCACAGGTACGACAGCCCCATTTACATGTTGGGGTTCTCAGCCTGGATCTAGGTATTTTCCCAGGGACCAGAGGTAAAGACCTTATGTGGTTATATAAGGAGAAATAAGTCCCAGCTTCAGGTAAACAATTGGCCAAGTCCCATACCTTTGAGGGGGTGGTACCTTGCTGTAAAAGCAGGCAGTGTGGCTCATGGTTTGTCAGAGCAGGGGGTTGTGGAGAGTGGCCCCATATCTTCTGCTCTCAGAATGACAGTTCTGGAGTTCAAAGCACACTTCTACCCCACCTCAGCTCCGGGACAGCCCCACACAGGTTAAGTTGTCTGCCATTTGTTATGGCTTGAGTATGAATGTCTCCTCACCGGCTCCTGTCTCTCACTTACCTCCAGCTGGTGGCGCTATCTGGGAGGCGTAGAGCCTCGGTGGCAGATGTAGGAGTTAGATAAATGGCTGTCCACCTGGGGGTCTCCACCTCTTTGGAGGTCAAACGACCCTTTCACAGAGATCGCCTAAAACCATCTGCATATCAGATATTTATTTAAATTGAGATTTGTAACAGTAGCAAAAGTTACAGTTATGAAATAATGACAAAAACGCTACAACATGAACAACTGTATTAAAGGTCGCAGCATCAGAAAGCTTGAGAGCCACTGATTTAGATGATGAAAATAGGCGATCAGGGGTGGCCCTTGAGGGTTTCTCCTTCCCCTACTTCTGGTTCTCTCTCTCTTTCCTGGTTCCAACAGGACCTTGCTTGCTCCAGCTGCCCTGCTTTCAGCACCACATCCTCCTGCCACGATGGACTATCCCACTGAGACTGAACAGAGCATGCCGTCACCCCCTTACGTCACCTCTGTCTGTCAGGTGCTTTTGTCAGAGTGATGAAAAGAAATGAACAATGAACCATTGTAATTGGACTAACAGTGGGACCCTTAGGAGACGGTTAGAACTTGCGGGCTCAGTCACATTCATGGATCAGGGTGCTGCTGTTGGAAAAGGGAGAGTTCACCCTCTCCCATCCTGTTCTTTCTTGTCCTCTTGTTTCAACCACGTGATAACCCAGGAGAGCCTTTGCCAGAGCTCAGTGGATCATAATGGACGTGTACTGTGTCTCGCACTCCCAGAACCGTCATCTATGTCTCTTCCTTATAAATTACCTAGTTCTGGGTATACTGTTATAGTTACAGAAGATAGACCAAGCAATGACCTAGCTTTCATGGTTCTGCAAGCTGATACTCCTTCCCCCACATCAAAGACATCATCGTTAGGGAATCTGGTGTTGCATATTCTTCTCAAAGCATCAGAGACCTCAGGGGACTTTACCAACACTGACCTAAGGTAATGGTGACAGACTCTGGAATGATCTATGCACAGAAATATAAATCAAAGACAGAGGTCCCGTTAAGTTTAACAGTTTCAGGGAAAGCCACCCTCTCACCTCTGGCCCTGGTTATGATGCCAGTTCTCAGTTCTCTCTAGTGCTGAACAAAGTTTACCCACCCTGACCTGAACTCAGGGAAATGGCATGGCTACACTTGGCACACTCCTGCAGCTTCAGGCTCCTTCCTGTCCCTGACAGCAGCCACGGCATGGGAAATGGGAGCCAGAACTTATGTTTTTACAATCTGAATTTGCTGATGACTGTTTTGTGTGTGTGTGTGTGTGTGTGTGTGTGTGTGTGTATGTGTGTGAAGCCCAAGCAGGTCTTGTGTTTGGAGGGCTATGAAGAGGGTTGTATGCTTTCCCTGAGCATGAGGGTCCACATTCTCAGATCTGAATCTAGGTCAGATTTGGATGGTCTGATCCACAGCATGAAGGAAGCTTGCCGAGGTCACTTCTGATCAACGTGAGTAAACTCAGGGCAGGGAGACAGCTCAGAGGTTAATGTACTTGCCACATAGCATGAAGACTGGATTTTGGATTTCCAGAAACCCATGTGAATGTCAGGCATACCATCATTCCAGATTCTGGAAGGCAGAGACAGGATGCCCAGAGCAAGCTGTCTAGGGAGGTTAGTTGTATCCGTGAACTCTGGATTCCTCTGAGAGACCCTGCTTCAGTGAGTGAGATGGAAGAGCCATCAAGGACCATCCTGGACATTAGGCCCAGGCCTCCACATGACGCCTAGATGCGCACCCACAGGCACTCATAGTCATGCGATGCAAAACATACATATGCACATTTGCATAACACACACACACACACACACACACACAGGTGGAAAATGGATAAGTTCAAAGCCTGCCCAAACTCATTTCCAAAAAGACAGCAATCAGGGCACAAAACACTGTTCTATTGTATTTAACAAATTACCACAGACCAAGTGGCTTCCAGCAGCTCAGACTTTGCATGGCTCCAGGTGTCTGAAATGTCTGAAATGGTGCTGGAGCTGAAATCAAATGATGGTAGGGCCTCACTCATTTCTGGAGGCTCCAATTGGGGATCTGCTTCTCTGGTCTGTCCAGCTTGTAGAGTCTGCTGTGTTTCTTGGCTCATGGTGCTCTTCCTCCTGACTCCAGCCAGCAGCAGAGATTCAGCTTCTCCCAGCTCTCTGCATGGTGTATTACTCTGTCTCTGTCTGCTACTCCCCTGTCTATCCATAAGGCCTTGACAATTTTACTCTGGGGAGTGACTCCTTCATAATCCAGGAAAATCTCCTCAACGTTGTCTCCATGGACTACTTTAATTCCCTCTGTCATGTGATCTGTTGAAACTGAGGTCCAGGGGTTAGCACACAGGCATGTTGTGAGGGGACCCTACAGCCTGGACTTTGGAAGACTTGAATGTTCTTAGTTGCAACTCTGGGCGTGATAAACAGGGTCCATGATATGCTAGTTGGCATTTAACTTTTGTGTGACCTTACCAAAACCAGTACGAGTGTGTGGATCTTTCTAACCCATATTGGTGACACACCAATACTCCTTTGTCATTAAAAATTAATGTTTTATGTGTCATTAAAGATTAGTCACGTACATTCTCACACGAACCCTTTGAAGCTGACATTTCCTTTCCAGGATTTGTGGGGAGGAAACAGGAAGTTATGCTCACACTCTCATACTCAAAGGATATGTTCCCTCAAAAACTGCAATGCCTTTAAATCCTTGACTTCCCTTTCATGGTTAAAGAATAAAAGAAAAACCCTTTGGCCACTAGAGGGCGACAACTCTGAAGAACTGAGGTAAATGTGTGTGTGCATGTCATTGGATACAGGTAGCCAAGAATAATACTCATGTTTAAAATGGTACCCAGTGCTGATCAACCGGCAGACTACAAATGAGCTCATTGCCACTCTCCTCTCCAGGGCGAAGCTCGGAGAACAGCATTTGCTGACTATTCCAAAGAGCACCCTCCCATAGTTGTCTTTGCTATTTAGAGGCAGTTTCTGATTATTTGCTTACATTTTAAAATTGCGTGTCGTAATTTATCTTGTGTGCCTGTAGGAGGCATGCGTGTGTCACGGCACACACGTGGCGGTCAGAGGACAATTTTAGGGAGTCAATTCTCCCCTTCTACAGCGTGGATCTGGAATTAACTCAGGTTGTTAGGCTTGGTGGAGGTCGCCTTTCCTCACAGAGCCATCTCTCAAGCTCTTTTTCTTCTTTTAATTTTTTTAAAAAACTGCATTTTAGATGTATGTATTATGTGAGTGAGTGATAGGTATAAGTGTGCACGTTGTGTGTAGTTTTATAATAACATAGCTGTTGCCATAACATTTAAAAAACAAAACATCTCTGTTTTTTTTCTCCACATAGGACCAACCATTTTGTGAAAAGAAATCCCACTGTGTTGTCAGAACGGATACCATAAGAAAACAAAATCCCGAAGGTTCCACATGGCAGCGGGTACTGTGCCCATGGTTGGAAACAAAGGCAACTGCTTACTAAACTCAGCACAAGTCTGTATCATCGGAGGAGGAATGAGGGTGTGTTCCCTTCTAGTAGAGATTTGCTCCAGATACGCTATACATAAAACTTCTATAATGAGAGCTTGCCTCTCACAAAATAAATGGTATTAAATCATAATCTAATATGACAGTTATGTGAATTCCTAAGTTTCCAGAGAGAGAGAGAGAGAGAGAGAGAGAGAGAGAGAAAGAAAACAGCAACAATAGCAAAAGAAGGTTCTGAGCCATAGGTGTATGGAAGGCAAACAGCTAATTAAGGAATGCATCCAGAAGACAGGGTTCAGTGGGAAGCAGAGTGACTCTAGCTGAGCGCTGTCTACCACGCAGACACAGGAGGCTTTATTAGGTAAGAACACACGTCCTCCTTTGTACGACCTGAAGATGGTGCCCGGAATCATTGTCACAAAAGCCACTGTTACTAGTGGAGATTGTGTCGTATTTTATTCATGCCTGTCTTAAATACCACGAAGATTTAACTTAACTTATTTTTAGTTGTATGTGTGGGGTGGGCAGTTGGTGCAGCACACATGAGTGTAGGTGCCTACAGAGGCCAGAGGCGTCAGTCCTCTGAAACTAGAGTTCCAGGTGAGTGTGAGCCGCCTGACTTGTAGGTAACCAAACTCTGGTCCTGTACAAGAAGACAGCGCTCTCTAACCACTGAGCAACCTCTCCAGTTCCATTCTAGAGACTTTAGGAATAAGCAAGAGTGGTCTAAAATGGAGGTCGGCACAATGGGCTCTTCGGCTTTTGTTCACTCTTGCGCTTAAAAGAGTTTCACTTTTCCCAGTAATAAACACTACCTGTCTTCCGCTATGCTACTCCATATGTCTCCTGTGAATCTTCCCACAGAGATCACAAGGACCTGGGAGCCAGGAGGACCCCACAGTAAGATCCCAGAGATGCTGAGGCAGTAGCTCTTTGAAGAAACACCTCGAAGGAATCCTTCAAAGTTTGAAATGTCATGGGGTTTAATTCTTCACATTCCTAGAAATGATAACCCCATCAGACTTGCAGAAAGTTTTATTTGCTGCATTAATTATTTCTAAAGCCAAATTTTGTATTAAAATCATGTCATAAGTAGTGTATTTAAATGAATGATATAGCCTCACGGTGATCTGTACACCTTGCTGCTCTTCTATACCCTAAGATCTATAGCACATAGCACGTGGGTGCTCTGTGAGGTTTGCCTAATGTCAGTACTGGCGTCTAGAAATAGTCGCTGTTTCTAATAGGACGAGCAATCTTAGTTATAAAATTATATTTGCAAATGTTTTCAAGCCATGAATCTATTCAGAAAACAGACTCCCAACACATGATGAAAGGTTTTGGTTCAGTTATAAGCATGGAGAAGACGGCACAGAGAAAACAATGACCAGTCTGTCCCAACTAGACAAATGTAGGTCCAGAGACTATAATTTAGGCCCTCTGTGCCCCTCATGACACAGTGCAAGTAGAAAGAGTAAGACTACTAACATCTACCAAGTAAGGAAATTAGAGTCCTCATCCTGGGTTTGATAGTGAGGCTCTGTGGAGAAAAAAGGCACTTGGTGTGATTTCTCAGTCACTAATAGAAATGGTTGTTGGTAGTTCAGACTACTTTATGACAAAGGCGTTTATCAAAGGTAGTATATGAGAATTGCAGCTATAAATGAGCAGATAGACATGGTCATGCCCTCTCCTCCTTCTTATGTTCACAGAGGGAAAAAAAGCATGAAGATTTTAATTTATTGGCCAAGAGTAGATGCAGGCAGGGAGGAAATAAGAGTGTTCATTTTAAAAAATGATTTAAATCCCACCATATACCTGAAGAAAAAGGGACTCCTACCGAAGACAGCTCAATCCCAAAGCTTTCTCAGGTTCATGTAAAGGAAATATTAACATCTACAATGGTTTCAATAAAGAGCAAGGACAGCTCTCAGAGATGCGATACCCGGATGGCTTAGGCAAAGGTCTCGCCTCACGTGGCTTCCTCTGCCTCTGCTTCTAGGTACTTTATTCATTCAAAAACTCTCCCCTACACCGACAAAGGCCTTATTTATACAAACGAACAGAACCTCTCCATGTCTTTTAAAAAGATCAAACAACAATCCACAGTCTTATTCAAGCTAAACCATTGTCATATCGATTCTGGGCAAGAAATTATTCCTCTAGGGGAGCCATAGCTCCTCAACAGGAAGCTATAGAATCCAATGTGGCTCCCTCAGGGTCTGCCAGCAGACATGTTGCCTATCCCAATGGGTGTCTATGCTGAGAAAGCCAGAGTCTTTTCTGGTTTCCGGCAGCATCACCTGGAAGGGCCATAAGGATCCTTCTTTACATTAACAAAGACAAATGGCCTGTTTATGTGAAGCTCTTAGGAGACTATATCCATTGTTTTAAGCATACAGGTACAGGAAGCAAGTCTCCAAGAATAAAGCAAGTTGCAAAATATTAGGAAGGACCCTACCCCTATACAAAGAAGACAGAATGCCCACAGGGGCATCATTCCACAAAGACAGGATATAAAAGCCTAAAATATAAAATTCAAATGTCCCACTACAAGTTCATTTCCTGCTACTGCATCCCTCCTGACCTAAACCTCCAAACTTCCCCAACCCTAACCCTAACCCTAGCCCTAACCCTAATGATAATCGTAGCCCTAACCATAACCATAACCATAACCATAACCATAACCATAACCATAACCATAACCCTAAGCAGAACCGTAACCCTATGTAGATTACAGTGGGCCCATCACTATATTTACTTAATATTCCCTTAGTTGTAGAACATGGGACATTTTCTAACTGCTCCCCATCCCTGCTGATGGTGGCTGTGGAAACTTACCCCAGGACCCATTTTTTCTTTTTCCTGGCTAGTATGTGCCATGCTCAGGGTGCACTTTATTTCAGAGATCCCTCAGCCTACAGAGTTTTGCTTTACCAATAGACATATAGTCTCTCCTTCTCTTGATTGTCTTGATTTCTCTCTCCTTATTAATGGTTGTTTGTATTTTTGTTCTTCTTCATAGCTTTAGCTTACATATGTCTCCACTATTCGGGTTCCCATCATTCCAACAAAATATCCAAGATTACTAATTTATTACATTATATATATTTATTTAGTGTGTGCATGTATATGGGGGTGATTTGGAGCAGGTGGAAGTCAGAGGATAACTTGCAGGAATCAGTTCTCTTTTTACCCTGAAGATTTTGGGGATCAAACTCAGGACCTTGAGCTTGGCAGCAAGTTTCCTTAGCCACTGAGCCACGTTGCAAACCCTAAGATAATCAGCTTATAGAGAAGGTTTTTGTGGCTCAGTTTTCTTTCAACATCACAAACTTTTACCTTGATCACGATCATTACGACACGAAGAGGGATGTACTTTAGTGTCTGGTCTTCAATCTGGGTCATCTGAAATTCTAATTATATCTGATACAGATCCTCCTCAGTTTTTGTGATGTTGTTCTTCAATGAAGCCTATCCACTAAGAACTTCTATTACTTGTTTTTGTTCAGCAAACAATTTTGGCCAGCAAACAATGCTCATTACTTATTTTCCAACTTTGTGGTCTTTAATCACTTTCCATTTCATTTTGAGGCCAGTCATTGATACAGCTTCTAATTAGCAACATGAGCAATGAATTTTGCACGCTTGGGTGTCACAATGGTGGGGACAGTAGAGATTAAGTCAAGCTCAAGGAGTGTCACCATAAGATAGATGAACGAAAGATGTACAGAGCTACTGTCAGCAGAACACAGCACACTGCTGTTTAACTTTCCATTTACTTATTTATGAGGCAGATTCCATACGCAGCCTAGGCTAGCCTGACGCTCTCAATCCTTCCTCCTCAGGTCCCTGAGTACTGAGGGATAAATACTGTTTCACAATAAACTTTTCCTTAGAAGTAGAAAGCAAACACAGTAATGATTGAAAACAATATGGTAAACATATAAAACACCGGCTTAGTAATTTATTACCTGCTATACATAAATGTATTTTTAGACCTTCACAGACTGTTAGCACAGTGACTTTGTTCACACCTGCACTTCTACAAGTGTGTGAGGTTATGCTGTGACACCGCCAAAGCTATCCCTAAGTGACAGGAATTTTTCATGTGGGATCACCACGCATATGCAGTTGTCCACAAAACAAACCCAGCTATGTACAAAAAGAATTCAACATCGTATCTCAGGAGAGTTTAGCCTACGCATGAGAGGCTGGCTCAACTTTTGAAAATCGACTAGTGGAATCCATTACATAAAATAAAAAACTCATAGGAGTATATCAATAGGTGTAGAAAAAAAGACTAATAAAATCCAACAGCTATTCATGAGAAAAGCTCCTACTTAAAACTAGGAATAAGGAAGTCCCTAAAGTTGACAGTAATATCTAGAATCTTCTGATCTACAGATCAGACATGTTATCCGTTGTGTGACTGGCCCACTGACAGTAATATCTTTAAAAATCCCATAGCTAGCATAATTTTTAGTAATGGTAAAGTCTTCCTAGCATGTTGACGAGCTTGGTAACACAGTGGCCTCTCATGGCTCATGTTCGGGAAGACCTAGCTAACAGTCTGATAAGAAAGGGAAGGTCCACACACTAAAAAGGAATAATTGAAACTATACTTATTCACAGATGACATCATTATTATATTTAAAAGTTTTTTTTAAAGAGCAACAGAAATTGGAATAAAGAGCAAGGTTATTGGAAACAAGGTTAATATGGGAAACCCAATCACTTTTCCACAAACCAATAATGTATAAGTAGAATTTGAGATTAAAAACACAACAGCATTTACTACAGTATCCACAAATGAAATAGGTAAAAAGCTAATAAAATATGTATAAGACCTATTGGGTGAAAAATATGAAACTCTAATAAACACTATTTCTTAAATTACTGAATAAATGGAGAAATACTCCATGTTTGTGGCTGGGAAAACTGTCAAGGTCTCAGTCACTTCCTAAATGAGTGATTAATTCAATGCAACCCCAGTCAAAATCTTGGAGAGTTATTTGGTGGGTAGCAAATTATAATGTTTATAGAAACAAAAGACAAAGAGCGGTAGGTCGACATTTAAGAAGAACAAAATTAGAGCACTGGCGTTACCTGATGTCAACCTGAAATGGTGTGGCACTGTGAAGTAATAGATGAGTGGAGGAGAGGAGGGATGCCCAGGTAAGAGCCGCATAAACCGAGCCAACGGAACCAATAGGTGGAGACACAGCAACTCTTTACAGAAAGTGATTCTGAGGTGAGTCGATGGATGGCATGCCAACAATAAAAACAAAATAAAACAAAAACACACCACCAACAATAACAACGACAAAAACAGTATAGACATATCCTTACTTACACCTGTTCCCAAAATTAACCCAAAATAGACTGTACATTTAAAAGACAAATGCAACATTGAAGAAAGCATGAGTGACCTTTGGAATAGTGATGGTTTTA